>JAMJFZ010001816.1:2177500-2777500 GCA_026225945.1 Cricetomys ansorgei
TATACAGGGTCTCCCACTGAACCTGATACTCATTGTTTGTCTTAACTACCCTTTCAGAAAGTGGCCCTCCTGTCTCAATGCACACATCAAACCCTCGGGGTTACAGGGACTCACAATCATGCCTGGTTTTTAACAAGGGCACTAGGAATCCAAACCAGGTCCTTATGTTTGTACAACGAGCACTTTATCCACTGAGGCATCCATAGCCCCCAAATCATCTTAAAATAAAAATCTTTAAATATAGAAAACTATAAAACAAATATAATATATATCCTAAAGCTTTTTGTTAGCAACAAATCAACAGTATAGCCTTGACACCATTGTAAACTGAAATCAGAATATCATGTAAGTGCTGCATGTGTATGCATTCACTATGACAATTTTACTTGTCCTTGACAGACCAAAGTTGCCTTGTTCATGAACTGGGCTTACAGACTACATAGGATGCCTCTTTAAACTCTGCTAGTGTAAATATATCCTCTCTGGTTCTGACTTCATAAAACAAAAAGATACTAATACAATTTTAATAATAAAAATTGGTCTCATTTCAATGATCATGATAGACAATCTCATAATGCTTAAAACTGAAATCTCATTTGATGTCAAGGCTCCACCTGTTGTCTGCTGCAGTGGACAGAGGCCAGTGACTTGATTTCAGTTCACTTTTTATTCCCATCATTTGCCTTCTTTCCCTCCAATGTGTCTCGAGATTTGCTAAGCTGATGGAGAAACAGGAGAGAGCAACAAGTGGGCACAAAGTCTTCATCTACCTTGAAACAGGTAATTTATTCATCAGGGATCAAAATGTTCACAGTCAGTATTAGTGGAGTTTACAAATAGGCAAAGACAACTCTGAGCACATAAGGATTAAACTTTTATGTCTTTTGGATTACACTGTAACAAATTTTAAAAAATACCACTGAATGAATTGGGGGTTGAAATTAAAACGGAATTTACAATAAATTGTGAAATGACTCTCCTTTTAAAAATTCTTTTTTTTATGTAGCCCAGGCTAGCCTCAAACTCTTTATCCCAAACACTACACACATTATAGCTGTGAAGTACAACCATGCCAACCAAGCTCACAGATACTTTCAAGGGCTTTCACAGAATGAGAGATTCCCGGTAGCTCTATTGACCAGAACAGGGTCCCTGTTGAACATCAGGTGCTGCTACTTGTGCTTCGGGACAGCACAGTCTCCCTCCATTCTGCTGCCCTCGGCTGGGTCAACAGCAGCTCCATATATCAGAACTGTTCTCAGTCTCCTTGAGTAATCTTCTCAAAGATACACCTCCCATGTGACTATGGACAAGGCACAAAAGGCCTGGCCTTGTCCCAGATTATAGCACAGATTACAGCACAGGAGAAACAGAAGAAGTGCCACAACTCGTCATGCATATTCATCAGCATCTCTACTGTCCGTTTTAAACACTTTGATGTTGCTGAAGAGGCCATTGATGAAGTTTGTGGTATGCCAGTTCCCTGGAAGTCTAACACTGTCACTGGGCCATCTGGGCCACTAAGGCCTCAGGCAAACTAGAGACAGGAATACCCTCTTAATACCTATCCACTTTGCCGACTTATTCTAAGAAAAAGGAAAGAAAAGAATCCCTGGACAGCAACAAACATCTTTTCCTAAACAGCATTTTTTTCTAGAGAGCTAATTGTCAAAAAAAAACAAAAAAACAAAAAAAAACCTAATTTTAAAATATCACATTTTCCTTTTTCCACTGTGTGATCTGTGCCATCAGCCTACACAGGCAGAGCCCAGGAGTGATTCAAGACCACAGTTCTCCCTGACATGGGAGACTACACACTACACATGGCCTTGTCATGAATATCAAAGCTGTTCACTTTGTTTTCAAATTATGACATATGTTATTTTTACGTAATTATGTGCTTTTAGTCTGTGAGTCACAACATGATATGGGGGGGGCCAAAACATTGAACGTGGAAGTGAGGGGGACATTTAGAAACAGTGGAAGTTTTCTGAATATACAAAAACAAAAAACTAATTCAAAATCAAGGCCATAATGGATCCGAGGTATTTACAGCATGGCCTGTCGCAGGTGCATCTGTGACTTCATTGCATTCTTGGTTCTGAACACACAACATACTTTGCACTACATGTATCATGACACCATGTAACCCCAGAAAACGTTCCTGAAAAATCACAGTTCATGCTTGATTCTATAGACACAATAGATTCCAGTGTTTTGATTGTACACGCAATCTTTTTTGCTCTTATAGAAACATAATAGTTTAATTAGAGAGAAACAAAGCTTAATATTTTCTTGCGATTATCAGAATGTAAGCATCAAACTAACATGACTTTTGGAATGCAGTGTTTTATTGTAAAAATTTCTGTTGAATGAATTCTGCTTTGATATTAAGACAGAATAGTAATTTTAAAGAGGCCCTAAATGTCCTTCTGTCAATGTGTCTGTGTATTAGTTTGAAGCAGCATTCTCACCATTGATGACTACAAAATCTATCAGTAAACTGTGAAATGCATTGAAGATGCCGCATATCCCACAGACTCAAAGATTCAGCCACGATGTAATTCTGTATGCAAAAATATACACATAGATCAATCTCAATAGCATACGGTTTCACTTTTGTCTTTAATAAATGGTAAAACTGTATACATAATCAGAGAATTATTTTAAAATAACATTTTTAATGATTTATTATAGGTGATTTCATTTGTATACTCACTCTGTATCAATATGTATTAATATATGTTGGCACACATAAAAAATTCTTAGCTAAAAAAGAGGTTCCCAAGTAAAAAAGGAATCTTATATAATATAAAGCATGATCAAAAATATTTCAAGTGAAAATTAAGGAAATTATATTAAGTAATATTAACAAATATGTACATGATAAAACAAGTTAATGTTTGTAAATGCTCTCCTAGTTGACTTTAGAGCTGCTATTAAAGAAAGTGTACATATTCTCAACAATGGTATATCTGTATTTTACAGTTGAGATAGGGTTTTATACACACAAATTAAAGCCTCAATATGAGGATGAGGTTAATAGTTAAATTCTACAAAGCAATCAAGGTTTGTGTTTGTGCACAATTGTATATGACAGCAAACCTCACTTGCAAGAGACGCTGGATTTATAAGATACTCTTCTGAAACATGTATGTAATTTTGATGCTCCTATTAACATAACATTTAAAACCAAACAAATTTGTGCTAACTATCAACTCTTCAAAGTCTAAGTCAAAGGCTATCCATACGGAAGGCTGAAAAAATAAATGGCTGTTAAAACCTGTCCTTCCAACAGTGCTGCTGCATTTTCAAATGTGCTCTGTTGTTTTCTTTTAATTCACTAAAATTAATCTTATAGATGTAGATGCCAGATTTGCATTAATTAAAACTCTACTGTAGAAGCCAGGCTTAATTGCAATCAAATTTGCTTAATTATGCATGGCGAGAGATTCCCAAACGAGAAAGGTTTTAGTAAGGATTTTGGTTTTTTGCATTGACAAAATAAATTGAAATTGTCATTTTTTGTGTTTTATGTAACACTTGTAAATAATTTGTGGAGCACCTTAAGTCTTCTATGTAAAGCAATGTTATTGCTTAAGTAATTATAACAATCTGCATTTTTCATTGTTAATTGTGGGTGTCAGACTCATTAATTTTAATTTACAGACTGTAATGAAATTAAGAAAATTTTGTGCTGATCTGCTGAAACTTGTCTTACAGGAAGTTGTTCAATACAACTAAAGTTTCGAAAAAGTCAAGCCTCATTGTTGTCATTTGTGTTTTAACCAACATAATTATTCCATAGCATTTCCACAGTAAGTGCTTGTATTAATGCAAAAACTGATCAACTAGGCACAGATTATTACATGTTTTAAGTATAGAAATAACTAACTGTATGTTTAGGATTATATTTTCTGGTTTAAAAAAATTAAAAGCATTCAGAATATATTTTCAAAGTTATCTCATCTGTTTTCTGCAGGGGAGTATATTGTTGAAGAGGAGAAAATTTCCAAAAAGACAGACATAATTACAAATCAATCTAATCTTTGTTAGATCAATGGATGATCCGTTTGTTACCTAACTTAGAGTTCAATGTAGATTACCCATAGTTAATTTGTAACAGATATCTTTGATCACTTTATAGCTTTAAACACTGCGTCTCTAATCTTGTTTAATTTTTCAAATGTGAATTTAAAACAGGTAATTTATTAGGAAATTAGTAAAGTGTGCATTTTAAATAGAGAAAGTTAATGACAAAGAACTAGGCCAAAATCTTATTTTATTTTTATGTTACAGCATTGCATCTTGCTCTTGAAGCCTGCTTAAGTGGTACAATTATTAATGTAAAAAATAATGGAAACAGAAAGTATCTTTCATGCTTATTTAGTAGCAAGTCAACTCTTAAGAGACATTCGCAAAAGAGCCTTCACCTCAATTATTATTCATTTAATTAAAAATTCCAAAACAATTACTGTAATTCAGCTTAAAACCAAGCATGAAAGTTAGAGTGTTGAAAACAGAGTTGTTGAAAGTCTCAAGAACAAATTGACAAAGCAAAGATCATTTCATAATTAAGACTAACCTTTAATTACTGCTCTTTTTATAGCAACTTACTCTGAAAAGATACAAGAATTCACCAAAAGGTCTTGGCCATTCATCCCAGCATGCAACAGTAACCACATGACATGAGTTTGGGTCAAAATCTTGTTACTAATGTAGTGTAAGACATAATAGAAATAAGAAATATCAAAATATAACATAGCACCTACATGGAGCTTTCTCCTAATTCATTCATAAACAAGAAAGAAAACAATGTGGTCCAATGTTTAATAATTTCCTAGTGAAAATTCAGAATAATGGTGTTTCAAATCAGACTTCAGTTTAAAAACTACTTTTGCATGTTATTTACCCCAATATTAGCCTCAAAAATTGTTTATTTTTGTATTCTTCACAAAAACACTTGACCACTATTGAATTTTTCCCTTTATTAATCTCATCCAATTTTCACCAGGGCCTAAGAACCAAAGACTCCAGGATATAATGAAAAGAGTCCTTTGTTCCTGCACTCATAATACGGTGTGTGTGTATATGGCTTAATTTTCTATTATTTCTAATGCTAGGCACTGTTGAAAATAAATTCACTATCAGAATTTGTTTTCTGTTTTCTTAGTCTTCAAAATAATTTTCTCTTGATTATAAATATGTGTTTAGAGCTTCGTGCCTACCTCTGAGAAAGCCACTGCATTATTCTCTCAGTTACCCTCTCAGTCTTTGTTCCCAATTCCTAGCATTTTTCTAGTCACATTTTTACCAGTTTCCTGTCATTCCTTGGTGCCCACATTCTCTATTCTGTTCTCTGTCCCCTTTTCATCCTGTCCTCTCTGCCCCTGGTTTCACCCAGAGACGCTATTAGAGTGATTGATTTACACAGCACAGAACATTCCATAGGTATCATATTGCTATACAATGTACACATCCCATACAACAATAAATCTAAAAATAACTAGCAAAAGCAGCCATTTAAGTTGAGAGTTAAAAGTGCTAACAGGGTCAACTGGTACAGTCATTGTGTGGATGGTGGTTTCACTAGCTTGGAGACAAATGGGCAAGAGCCAATGGAGCTGGGCACTCATGATGAAATCAGTAATAAATCAGATACAGAGTATAAGCATGAATCAAATTACTATACTCAAATAAGAGCCAGGCACAGACTTGAAAGGAAAATATGTCATTTCCTTCCCATTCCCACCATCTCTCTCCCATCCATCTTTCATCTACCTTACTTGATATCTGTCTTTCTCATTCTGACCTTATTGCTGTTTCACTTATTCTATAATTTCCATTAAAATGAGCAAGGCTCATGTTAATCCTGAAACGCTTCTGCTTCCTGCTAAAATAACAGGCCATGTTAAGATCCGTTCTCGCTCTCTAAAGAGATACTCAAGTGTCTAATCACAAATAATATTGGTAATTCTTAAGTGAAAGCTAGCTGATGATTCAAAAAACAAACACTAAGTTAGATGTAGGGGTGCCCCTCTCAGCATTGGATGGAAAATGCAGGAGGATCAGGAATTAAGAGTCATTATGAGTAGGGGCTACATGAAACCCTGTCTCAAAACACCAAAAATAAAGGGACACAGCATTCAGAAGGTAATTTGTAACCTTCCCATTGACTCTAATAAACACACTCCTCTGTCTTCAGCATACTGCTTCTATTTCTTGTTCTCTCTCTCCCAGGCCCACATAATTTTCATTCAGTAACCACCCTCCACTTGGGTGTAGCCACAAGTGTCTCCATGTTAAACCACTTGTGAGACGTATTAAGCACAACCTCAAACAATGCAGTTGAAATATTGATTTGTGGAAAACAATAACAGCAGACAAAATACACTAGCTATTCTTTTAAATGGTTCACTCACGTAAAGCCAATACTCGAGTCAGCCACAGTGAGAAAAAATAGAGTAAAAACTAGGACTTGGACAATGACTCGACTTTTATTTAAGGACTTAAACTGCTCCTATTTACACAAAATGTTAAACAGTGCTGGAGAGATGGCTCGGTGGGTAAATGATTACGATACAAGCATAAGCACAAAAATGAATTCTAGGTTCTTAATTTTAATTGGTATTTAATCACTTTTACTTGAGTAATAATATTGAAATTTGATAGCACCCTCAATGACAATGGTAGAAACTGTATGGCCATTGAAGGGGGCAGATGAATAGCATTGTATTAGGAAAAAGGTTTAAGGAAGACATTGCTTATCTCTATTGGTCTTCCTTTTCTACATCTGATCCCTTTTCTTTATGTTCACAAAGTATTTTTCCAATATTGCCTATGATGGTGAATATTAACTGTCAATTTGAGAGAATCTAAAATCACATAGGAGACAAGCCTCTGGGCATGTCATTGAGAGAGCTTCTAGATTGGGTTAACTGAGGTAGGATGACTGACCCTAAACATGAGTAACACCATCTCATGGGCTGACATTCTGGGCTCTCATTTCCATTTGATTCTTGATGTTTGTTTCAATTAGTTGTCAATGGGGAAGACACCAGCAGATAGCATGCATAAGGCTGTGGGAAGACCAGCTCTCTCTAGCACAATATTTCTTTGTATTTGCTCCATCTTTCAGAGTTTAAAATTCTTATTGTCCCATACTGAGATGCCCCACTCCTTGTCATTTCTCCTTAGAAGATGGCCCTATCTTCAGTCTCTTGAACTCAAGAATAAGCCTGCAACTTCATCTGGACAATTAAAGCTAAGTAGAAGTGACAGCTCTACTTTTTTTTTCCTGGACCAAAACTCAGTCATTCCTCAACCACTTCTGTCTCTAAGGAGTCTAAATAAAACCTATCAATCTTCTCATAAATAAGATGAACACATAAACATAGGAGAACCCAGACAATGAGCCATCTTCTTGATTCATCTTCTTTTCTCCATATGGGAGATTATACTATACGAAAAACATTGGCTACAGCTCCTTCCCTTTCATATCCTTCCTGGATAGAGAATGAAGTGTCCTCAGTGCTCCAGCATGGTTATATGGACCACTGTAGCCAATAAAAGCTGAGAAGGTGCTGTAACTGTTATTTGAGGGACTCACATGTGGGTCGGCTACCTCTTTCTCCTCTGCTGAGAGACAGGTGAAGTTCCATTAAAGTCTGATCCACAAGGTGGCTCCTCCATGAACAGTGTGAGCAGAACTACAGCCAAGTCCCCGTGGCTATGTCACATGTCCTATGAGTTAGTACCTTTGTGCTACAAATGACACAAAGGTGGTGGTCTTTCAGAAACAGACCATTGTCTGAGAAATGCACTCCTCGTTTTTTTTTAGAGTTTATCAGTCAATAATAAGTCTATGAACTGGAGATGAGCTAAACTCACAGAAAAATACCTACAGTTTCTTATAATCTCCTTGAATGACTCATCTGTATTTAATTCCTGAATGTGATAACTCTCTATTCATCTTGCTATTAGGGCTAGCAATACAAAAAAATGTCAGAATACTTGTCTAGCATGGGCAATGTCTTGGATTGAATCACCAGTACCTAAAAAATAAAATGCTCTTGTTTTGTTTATCTTATAGTTTATTTTCCAAATTAACAAAAATGTTCTCTGAGAACTAGAAGAAACAAGAAACTCAAATCTATAAACATGACATTTTTCTTACCTAATACTTTAATTCAATGGTGTGTTAAGCTAGGTTATTTCACCATACAGAACATATTGTTGCTTTTTTTTTCAGGAATGTTGTGAGTAGCTGTTAAACATGGCTATTAAATTAAGGGAAATATATTTTTAGTTTTTTTTTTCTTTTGCCCATACTGGGAATTGATCTTAAGGCTTTCTGCGTATTAGGTAAGTTCTTTACCACTGAATTGCATGTCCGGTCCTCTTAATACTTTCCTTTTTGTGTGTAAGATTGTAATTTAAATACAAAATTTCTCCATCCTTTGTCCTTCCTCCCATCCATCCCTTATATCCTCCCAGTTCTCCAAATTTGTGGCCTTTTTTTCACTGTTATTGCAGACAATATATATATATATATATATATATATATATATATATATATATATATATATATCATTCCTAAATAAAACCTGTTGAGTTGATATAATGTTATTTGTATGCATATATTCATGGATAACCTGAATGTCCCCTCCCTAAGGACTAGCCTCATTGTACCAGAAGGTATCATTCAAGCTTCCAAAGGAGGGAGGCAGCCAAAGGTCCACCCAGCTATGATACCTACAAACTACATCAATGACGACCATGTCCCAGTAACTCTATGAGTGCAGTAGTGGCATACATGCCTTGAATGTAACCAACGTCTTTCTAATTGGACTTGAGACCCTTTCAACAAGAGAGAACCTATGCCTGCTAATGGAAACCTAAGTGACTACCAGGTGCTAATGAAGTCATGGTTATTGGAGAAGAATCTGCAGCCACTAATTTATTAAACCAGCATAAGTCCTAACAGCAATCTATAATCATTTGTCCTCACAGTACTTTTTACTTTGAGACAGTACCTGGTCCCAGCTTTGGCAAGGAGGTCAGGAGATGTAAAGGAGGTGTGAAGTCGGCAAAGAAAACAGTCACGAATCTTTTCTTCAGGTCAAAGCAAGCTCTCTCTCTCTCTGTATTCCTTCTTTCCTTCTTACTTTCCTATTCTCCTCCTTTCCTCTTCTCTCTCTTCTCTATTCTACTCCCGCTCTCTTACTCCCAATCTTTCTTTTTATTTCCCCATACACCTATATACCTTTTAAAACAATACCCTCTATGTAAGAAGAAATCATATAATAATCATAAGTCCTATTTTTTCCAGTGGATGATTACAAGTTACATACTTAAAAAACTGGTTATTTTCAATTCCCACACCTGATTACACATGAACACCTAGTTTTACATGTATTTTTTCCCCAGAATACATCTATATTCCAGAAACAATAATTTTGTTATTATAGTTTAAGCAAGCCAACCAATTTCACTGCCGGCTTCTATTGTAATTGGCGGGTTGCTAGGGAATGAGTACACGTCATAGTATCCTAACGGACACAGTTTTTATTTAGTTAACACAACAAAACAAATTTATTATAACTAGAAAACTGTAAGTCAGGGGTCTTTTTGCTTTTCTTAGGTAAAAGGAAAGTCTGCTGCACAGCTCTATATCCCCAAGGCATACCCCAAACTCATCAGTAAACTTTTGATTATAGAGACCAGGAAAGAGTCAATTTTATTTGTGGTCGAGGAAGTTCAAGCCAAACAATGGGCACTGAAACGCATTTGTTATTACTTGATCATGGGTCTGTTTTTCACAGGTGAAACTTGTGGGCTCTAGCAATTAAGCTTTCTTTGTTCTCTCCTAACCCTGACCAAACAAGTCCCTAGCAAAAATGTGTTTTAAGTTGCTGATTCTAAGGCAGCTGGCAAAACATCTTAATTTAACCGTGTAACTATATATGAAAAACACTTACTGTTTTTAACTATACGTGTTCTTTAGTTATTCTCTCTGGAGTCTAAACAGTCATCAATTCAACTGAGTGGCACTGCTTTGCCCAGGTGGCATTGCTAGAGGGAAAATCATCACCATTGTTACATGTGCCAGCAACACTGTCCAGGAAGGGGCTAGAGACTCCCCACAGAACTTTCATACCACAAGAGAGACAGGGAGACCATGGTAGCAACAAGCACAATAAGGCCCAGCAGTAGCAAAGGGCATTCAGGAGACAATCCCCCAGGAGGCCAAGGTAAAAACCTACTGTTGCCTTACTAAAGAATAGGCTGTATTTCTGAAGCTCCAGTGCTGGCTGCTGTTCCCCTGTACGGCTCCCAGCAAGACAGGATCTCATGAGGTTTCCCAGGCAGGTCTTCCATTTGAGATTTTCTTGCTGCAGCCTCTAGCTTAGCAAGAATTACAGACCAGGACCTCAGGCATGACTTAAATTGTATTTTTAAAGACCATAGTAAACACTCTGAATAATTCTACTAGATTTTAACTATTACCAACACTCACAGATTATTCATCTGCCACATTTGTATGATAGGAATAACTGTGTGCAGATAGGCATCTGCATGCGTCTGTGGTACACACTGGTGGCTTGAAATCTGTTACATGATACATAATGGATTTACTCCACAGACATACTTTAAGATCAGTGCTTGGGTGTTTTATGTTAGCCAGCACCCCACTGTACAGATGCAAATGTAAGTTCTAAAACATGCAAGGTATGAGGGTGGGTATTTACAGAAGTATATCCTCTCATCTTTCAGAAGATACCTCCCACATCTCTGGTACAAGCGTTTGTCTGGCCGCCCTTTTAAAAGCATGCTTGTCTTTATTGGGGACACTGATATCACAATTAAACTGCCTAGATTGGTATAAGTCTGTTAGAACTAATTTACTGATCAGTAAAGAATATCTGCAGAGGATAAGAGGAGATAAAATTTTGCAGGCCAATAAGATGATTGAATCTCCTGACAGGGTTAATTCATTTGCAGTATTGGAGAGAATGGGGACTGTCAGAGGCAAATGAGCTTTGCCTGTATAGGGACTGTTTACATCTCAGATATCTATTGCTGTGATTTCAATCTTTTTAAAAAAGGAAAGCTTTCATAAGCTAATCACCTTCCTTATCTTCATATTCTTGCTAATTAGTAATTATAAATTGCCTATTTTAAAATGAGATCTAGGACACAATGAGAATTTTTAAAAAGTTAAATCAACCTGGGCTGAATGCCCAGAAAAATTAAGAATTTAGTTGAACGCTCCTGAGATTTCTATGTGTATATCTTATGTGTCTATGAGTAAGTTTATTAGACATAACTAATTGAAAAGATAAAATATCTGGAAAATAAACCTCAAATAATGTTAGTCAGAGATAAGGAAGGACTTTCTTAATCAAAGTTCACAGGACAGAAAAAAAAAAGTCCCCCAAGTCACATAATTCAGGGTGCTTTTCTTTTTTGAGAAATACGAGTGATAAAATTTGCAGTATATTTAAAATTAATGCTTCGATACAGAAAAGTTACTCTTGAAATTTGATGTTAAGAAGCATGCTTATTGCTGAGCAGTGGTGGTGCACGCCTTTAATCCCAGGACTTAGGAGGCAAAGGCAGGCAGATCTCTGTGAGTTTGAGGCCACCCTGGCCTACAGAAGAGTTCCAGGGCAGCCAGAATTACAACAGAGAAACCCTGTCTCAAGGAAAAAACAAAAAACAAGCAAAGAAAGAAAGAGACATGCTTATTAGTAGAGTTGACAATGGAATAATCTATACTAGAAAGAAATCAAAGAGTTTAGTGCTAAAAGGGGAAGACAAAGGGGACCACAGATAGAGATGCACAGATTGGGAGGAAGGAGAAGGGAACTGATTCTGAATCCATTTCAAGGACTGTCTTTGGGCTACAGGTCTGTGCAAAGCAAGTGATCTGGCTCGCTGTTATCCTCAGCGACTATCATCAGCTGTTATACCTCAATGCTTCAGTGCATTGGCCACCTTTGGTTTTTTTTTTTTACAGTGCCTAATTATAATGCCCTGTACTTCCATGTAACACCCTACAGTATATCAGTGAATTAATATTTACCCTGGTACTTTAGAGACTCCACTTTGAATGGATCACACTGGAAGAGGCAAACAGTGCGAATGCATATCAGAACTGATTATCTGCCTTTGAAGATATATCATCCTATTAGGTACTAGGCAAAAAAAGGATTCCATCTAAAATAGTGTTGGACAGATTACTTGGCCTAACATAAAAATGAATTGTGGGTGATTATGATAACTGCATATTACCTAAAGTATTTCCTATTAATATTTATCTGAAGTTTGTGAAAATTTTTGAGATGGAAAAGTGCCAACCAACCAGACAGAGTTCCTTTGTCCCAGAACATATAAAATGATTAAAATCAGTCAACCCTCACTGTTCCAGGGACATCTGGGTTAGCCTCACATTTGCTGTTTCACCAAGGTTGACCTTGCTCTTCTGATTTTCTTGTCTTTACTTTCCAATATTGGGATTATAAGCATTTGAACATAAATTTTCTTTCATACAAGATATTCTGATCACAGTTTCACCTCCCTAATCTCCTCCTAGGCATGCCCCCCCACTTTCCTACCCTTCCAACTCCACACCTTCTTCACCACCTACCTCTCTCTCTTTCTCTCTCTCAAGAAAAGAAACAGCCAAATACTCTATTTAAACAATGAGGGAGGTAGAACTCAGTGTTTCCCATTCATATGCAAATATTCTGCCAAGTGAGATTCATCCTCAGCCCAACTGTATAATTTTATCTAGATTTACATTACCATTATCTGTATGTTGTAGTGGTTGTTTCTAATGCTACTTTGACCAGTTTTGAGACACTGACTAGGGATTGGTTTTCCTTGAACACAATATTAAATCCACACACTACCATGCCCATTCTGATGGATCATTACAGGATCACTGATACTTTAATAGCCCAAGAGCCAAGTACCAACCAGACAGACAGAGTTCCTTTGTCCTAGAACATATAAAACTATTAAAAATCAGTCAACCCTCACTGGTTCAGAGACATCGAGATATCTATACTCTTCTATTACACATAACTAAGCTTTTGTGTCCCTGTATTGCTATCTGACCCTTTTGGAGATGTAACAAAATTTTCTACTGTGTAATTGTATTATAGCCTGCCAAAAAAAGAATCTGCAAATCTTACCAAAGAGTAGTCACAGGTACAAAGCAATTAAGGTGTAAAAGAAGTAAACTAACCAAAGGCAATGGCATTACACACATTTATATACAAGTTGATCTGTATGTATAAATGAGCCAACAGTAAAAACTCAGGTCTTGACAACTGAGTGATTACAGAAACCACGTCTGTTGACAATCTCTCAGTATTGTTCTCCTTTGTAGCCACCAATCAGGACAGAACTCCAAAAGGAAAAACTGATACATTACAAGAGAGTCACAAAATAACCCACATTCCGTTGTATAGCTGTGACCTCCACGATCTAGCTTTAATCTCTTAAAACCCACCTTAATCTTCAAAGATCCCAAGGGTCAAAGAAGCATTTTGGTCTATTCTCAGAGCTGGAGCTGCGTATTCATTAACAAGGGTGAAGTTATGCAACTATTATTTTTAAGACCCCCCCCCTTAATCTCCCTGAGCTTTAGTTCCTCATCTGTAAAAGCTGAATAATGTCCCTGGGTCATTAGAGTAATAGAAAAGATAAATAAAGCAGTTAGTCTAGTTCTTGAAGCAGTCATCCTTAATTTGTGGCAGCTTTACTGTCAAAATAAAACTTTTGCTACTGAGTGTAGCTTAAGCTTTCAAGGTATATTTCACAACTAACATTTGGTTTCTTCATTCTGCCTGTGTAATTCACTCCAATTGTTCTGCCTACCTGGTATACTGTGAAAAGAAATATTGACACCTGCTTCTTCGTGTTTGAACAGCTTTGCCTGTTCTCAAGTTCTTGCTTTCTTAGATTTTTTTATCTTTGATTCCTTAGCAACATATCCACTCAGTTTGCCCAGTCACTCAAACAGGGAGTAGGCAGGACAGTGAAGTACCTGCTCCCTGTGTTCCTTGCGGACCTCTGAATGTGTTCTTCTTGGTCTTACTACATAGCTTTCTTCTATTTTACATGCCCCTCCTTCCTAGCAGGTCCTCAAAAGAAAACTCGTCAGCCTTCAAACTCAGTTTAATTGCACGGCTTCCATTTGACTTTCTTTATCACATCAAGTCTGTCCCCACTTTTTCTGTCTTCTCTGTATGCTATCATATTTTGATACCATAAAGTCTTGAAACTTATTTTATGCCTTGAAGAAAATTATAAACGTGATTGAGAGAAAAGCTTATCATTCTTTTGTTGTTAACTTGATGATAAAATCTTTTACTAAAAAAAAAAAAAAAAAAAAAAAAATCTGCCTGAAAACAAGAGGCCAAAAATAAAAACTTGTCATTGATGGAGGACTTCCTTTGTGTCCTGCACACCCTTTTATACTTTATCATTGCCCCCCAAAAGCTGTCATGGTGGTTATGAATTGTTGCCATTTATAGATGAGGGCTCTGCAGCTTATAGACCTGAAGTCATGCACCCAAGGCTACAGCATCAGTCAGCAGACAGCAGACACCAACCGGACCTGCCTCTGTCTTAAGTTTTCCCCAAGAACAGAGCCATCGAATGACACCCTCTTCTTTCTTTCTCTTTCCCTAGAAGACCCCAAGTTCATTCCTGTTGTACTCTTGGTTCCTTCCCCTTGAGAAGATCTTCCTCCAAACCTTGATCATTGTCTCCACAGAGCTAAGATTGCTAAGGTAGAATTATCTTTTCAGGGAGACCAGTCCAGACCACCTGAGCTACAAGAGTCCTCGGTCACCTCCCACCACTTCACCTTATTTAAACATCTAAGAATTCTTTTATAAAAAGACTATACATGATTGTTTATTAATTATGAATAAATCTAAACCTCTACCGTCACAGAATTCTATATCTCCCATTTAGATCAAGTGAAAACAGGGTTTGGATTTCTGTTGTTATAGTAAGATTCTTATAACTACAAACCTAAGTAACAAGTAGTAACTAAGTAATAATAACGCCCAGCTTTCATTTAAAAGCATTAACTTTTCATTCATTCTGTTTGTTATTTGTCTTTAACATTTTCCTACTCTCAGCTGAAATGACAAGTAAGTTAAAAAGAGAGTGCAATGTTGTTAATGCCGTATGACTGGACCTCAGACAGCAGCTTCAAAAACACGTTACAGTTTTCCAGCCCCCACCCTGATTTCATTAGCCGGAATTAACAGAATCAGAGAGAAAACAACTGTTCTAAGAGTTTATTTTTCTAAATAGATTGAGGGGCTTTCTATATCACTCAAAAACCATGTGCTAAGGGGATTTCTCATCTACCATGGCAAGACTTTTCGGAAACACATGTCATGAAATAGTTAAACATCAGCTAGATTATGTACATAAAAAAAGAGAAAAGACTCTAAAGTGGACGCAGTTAATGGCTCCATTTTAAAAGCGAAATCTAACTATAGGCACATGCACAGTGAAACACGGCGCATCCATCAAGCTTAGAAAAAGGCTTCAGCTCTGAGTATTGACATGCAGCACAGTGGCAGCACTGGAGATAATGGAGCAGCTTTGTTCCTGGAGTGACGTTTTAGCTGGGACTTCACTGATGTGTGCAAGGTTGCCTGGGAGGAAATAGTAGATCAAAAATGCCTGGAATTCTGAGGCTTCTAGGAGATTGGTTTTTCCTAGACACATTAAACAAAATTTTCCTAAGTCACTAGATTTTACTAATTCGAACTTTAGACAATTCTAAATGTTTCATGTAATTTATTCCAATTGGAGAGTTACTTAAATAATTCTAAAAAATTCTTGCCTAATTGACAATTTATCTACAACCAACAAATTGCCTACCTCGCAATTAACCCAATTCTGAACCAACTCCTCTTCCTGGATATATACCCACCTGAATTCAGGGAAAAAAGTAACTAGAAAATTCAAATGTAAAAGGCAAAAGTGCTTATTTTAAAGCTTGTTTTACATATTCTAAAATGTTACGGATATGAGCTTATGTTAGCTCGTCTGTAACCCCATAGGCTGTCACTGTAGTGTGACTCATCATCTTGACTCTTTTTATGTCTGGATTAGACCTTTCATGTGTTTATTTACTCCCTTCAAAGGCTTTTGTGTAAACCTGAGGCAAGAGTATAGGGAAATCACTACTCATTGTAAACCTGCTGGGTTTGAACTACTTGCATGGAGTTCTATAAAAGCCAGCAATTAAAACAATTAAAAACAGCAAGATATGGAGAATATTGCAAAGAACATTTAGAAAAATTTAAATAAAATCTAAAGAATTGAAAAGGGAATGCAATGTGGCTGAAATCATGGGTCACTGGCTGTTGAATGTGTTCTCTTTCCAAATATTTCTCTCCCACTCAGAGAATGTTCTCAAACTCCTTGAGCTGGTTGGCAGTCTAGATTTTCATATGATACTGGCTTTTTTCTCACTCGGTTAGAAAAAGCCTCCCAAGGAGAAAGCTTTTAGGTTGAACATTTTGAAAAGTCCTCATAGAAGTAAGAATTGGTACCCACGAAGAAGAAAAAGTGTGAATCTGCTGGCAGGGAGCAAGAAGGGGACAGCATTAGTAAGGAAACATGATGGTTTCATGGAAAGGATAGGACAAGACTAGAAAGACTAGAAAGGGGAAATCGACTGTGTGGAGCACTGTCTTGTAACACTGCAATAAGATGATTGCGCCCCACCCCCAAAAATGCATCCTGAAATTCTATATCCCAATATTTAAAAATGTGATAATCTAGAAATAGGGTCTTCATGAAGTAATCAGATTAGACTAAAATGGAGTCATTAGAGTGGGTATTAATTAATGACACCTGCATCAAAAGAGGACATTCGGGCACAGAGACATGTTCAGGGAGGATACCATAGGCACGCAAAGATTCTCATCTTCAAGCCACACACTACACCCTCACTGCCCCCAAGGGAAATCAAACCTTCCTGTGCTTGATCTCTGACTTCTAGCCTCCAAAACCATGCAGCTAGCACTTTTCTGGCTGTAGGACACCCAGCTGGTGATACATTTTGTACTCGCCTCAGCAAACTAGTGCATAAGCAGTGGGTATAAAACCCTGTTCCATCTCTACAATATTTTTAGGAAATTTTACAAACCATGTTAATTCTTCCAGTGCAAGGGAATTATTCAAATGGACTATGAAGCTTCTGAATGCTGGATATTGGCAAGAGTATAAAAAGCAAGAACACACAGATTTAAGCTAATAACTGAGGTGTTCCATTCTCCTCATTTCATATCATGCATGAGAGCACTTTGAAACTTCTTATTCTTCTCCTTCTTAAGTCCTTGAATTTGTGAAGCTGAGCAAAGTAGAAAAAGTCTGTTTCAAACTTGCTCTGACTCGACTCTTCCAAGTTACTTAAGTTCTCTGAGGTGCACTGATATCAGGGTAAACAAGACCAAAAGTCTGAACACCACTGTAAGGGCTCCAGGAGCCATATTCATAATGGAGACTACCTTGCATTTTAAGTGGCAGGTGTCTTAGCAAGTGAATAAATGGCCCAAGGGGGAATAGATGATTATATAAACATTAAAATTAAAATATTTAAGTATCATCCACAGGAACAACAAGATAGTTCAGTGGGTAAAGGTGTTGTTGCAAAGCCTGATATCTACCCCCTAGCCCCACTTGGTGAAAAAATCCAACAAATTAACCTCTGACATCTATGCTTGCAAAGTGGTACTTTCCCTAGTACACAAGTATACAAGGGCACGTGCATACACACATACACAAAAACAAATAATAAATAAAATGCAATAATTTTTAAGCAACAAGCATACTAACTAGAGGTTGTGTAAATGTCTGAATGTGTTCTTCCAAAATGTCCATGTTAAGACCCTACCCTTCAAAGTGATCCTATGGCCTCGGGGTAGTGACCAAGTCATGAGTATAATGTCCTGGTGAATAGCAATGATGCCTTCCTTTTCAAAAGAGGCCCCAAGAGCCGATATCCCATCCAAGTAAGAGAAAGTAGTCAACAAGTAATCGAATCTTCAGTGGATATGGAAATTGTGAGAACCTGGATCTCCAACTCTTAGCTTCCAAAACTGAGAACTATACTTTTGTTATTTTTAAACATCCCATGTTAAGAAACCCTTTGTTCTACAAATGGTGTCCTGCCTGCTTGTAGGAGTTAGCAACAAATGTAATGTATCTGACACGGCTTGGGTAACCAAGAACCTGAGACTAGATATTCCAGGGAATGAGGGTAAAATCAAATACTATTGTTCAAAGAGAATATAAGTTACTCCTAATGACATTCTGCAATGCTTAGAGATGAGTGCCTTGCTTAACTATAATCAGAGAACCTTCCTCTTGCAGCAATTGGGAACGAATACAGAGATCCACAGCCAGATATTATGTGTGTAGAAAGAGAGAGAGAGAGAGACACACACCTTGGACACTAAACCCTAAATGGGAGTCTCTGTCAAATCCCACCCCTCAGGGTTCAGGGAACCCTGCAAAAGAGGAAGAAGAAAGATTGTAAGCCAAAGGTGACAGAGGACAATACCAAGAAACAAGGCCCTCTAAATCATTATGATAAAAGCTCATATGAACTCATGCACAGGACCTGTGTGGGTCTGTACCAAGTCCACTGCATAAAAATTACGGCTTCCCATTTAGTGTTTTTATGGGATTTGTGAGTATGAGAAGGAGTGGGTCTCTGACTCTTGGACTCTTTTCCCTCTGTTTTATCCAATCCCAATGTGTTATTTTATTTTGTTGTTTTATCTTATTATGTTGTATTATTACCCCTTAGATGGCTGTTTGTTTTCTAATGAGAGAATGGGGGTGGAACCAGATGGGAGGGGAGGTAGGAGGAAGCAAGAGAGGTAAAACCATAATTGGGATATATTATGTGTGAAAAACATCTATTCTCAATAAAAGAAAAAAATGTAAAAGGAGAAAGAAAGGTAAACCCACAATAAACTTCCCAGGCTAAGGTATTTTGTGTTGAGGTCTGAATAGACAAAGCTGCAGGGTATAAAACTTGACTGGCTCCTTATGTGAGCAAACTATAAAATGATTTTTTAAATGAGCAACTGGAAAAATTGAAACACAAATGACACTAGGCTGTATTAGTAACCTGTTTTCCTAGCTTTACTTTTGTAGTAATGACATCTTTCCTCCACACCAAATGTCCTCATACATTACAGACACACTGACATATTCGGTGAGCTAGTGGATATTTGCTGTAACACACTCCAGGAAAGAACAAATAAGGGTAGACTCAACACTACATCAGAAAAAGTGCTGGTAATTGTTGAAGCTAGGTAATGAATATGGGAAAAATTAAGCACTATATTATTCTAATTGTGTGCATATTTCAAATTTACCAAAAAAAATGTTTTAAGTGTTGTTTTAAATATTTGTAATAAAAATTTACCAGATGCAAGTTCTAGTCTCCTTGGATGAGCTATTTTTTTTAACCAAGAGTATCCTTCCATTTTTAGTAAATAAAACAGACAAATGTTTCCAAAGACCATATTTTTGTTTAACATATGATACTATCATCCACCGAGTAATGAAGACATTTGCCCCCAAAAATGCTGTATTTTTTTTTGCAAATCTTTTAAAAAAATTTTTGTAAAAAAATTTACATAGAAAATACAATCTAGACGTTAAGATTGTTGTCATATATCTACTAGAAACTTTCAATCTCTTTTGCAGAAAACATAGAAAGATAAGCCTGGGCCATGTCAATGGGGAGAGTTCTGCCCTTCATCTCTTACGAAAGACAAATGTTTGTGAATGACCAGAAGCACCATGGATGAGCCGTGGTGTTCGTAAGTGATACCTATACCTGGGCCAAGCAAACATAGCGGATACAAAGGAGCGATAAAATGCTACAATAGTGCAAAGGTTCTTTCCATTTTTGACTGACAAAGCTGACAAAAATGTTTAAAAGAGTAGATGATGTAGATGACACATGATTTAATCCACATTGATAGCAAATCCTGGGTTCAATCAATAGAAAGTTCAAGCTTGTTCCTATTTTGCTCCCCTATAAAACTTAAAATTGTCATGAGGATTATAAAAATCAGGTCACAAAGTCCCACAGAGCTTTTAAATGAAATGTAAAAATAATTACATTCTCTGACCACAGTACAAACCAACAGAAATGTTTAAATAAGAACTAATAAGTAATAACTCACCTATACACTAAGAAACTGTCATAATAATTTTCAGAGGAAAAATACAACTTTTAAGCAATCATATCTGACACAGGCCTTCAATCCTAGGTATTTGGTAGGCTGAGACATGTGGAGTACAAGTTCAAAGCATGATTGAGCTACTCAATGAATTCAAGGTCAGTCTGGAGAACTTAATGAGACCCTGTTTCTGCATAAAAAGTAAAAGAGATTATGGGGAAAGATAGTTCAGTGGTAAAGCATAACTTTAGGATATAAAAGGCCTAAATTCAATCCCTAGTACAGCAAATAAAGAATATACATATAGAGATAGATGATTGATAGATAGATAGATAGGTAGACGAGAAATGATAGATTGACAGATGATAGATAGATAGATGATAGATAGATGACAGATAGATAGACACATGACTTATAATGAACAAGAAGTATTCACCAGAAGAGAATTCACAACTTCAAATGTTCCTATTAAATAAGGAATAATGAAAATAAATGAACTCTAATGCACAATGAATAAATTATGAAAGCAAAATAATTAAAAGAAATGGGATGTGCCGGGAGTGGCAGCACACACCTTTAGTCCCAGCACTTAGGAGACAAAGGCAGGTTGATCTCCGCCAGTTCTAAGCCAGCCTGGTCTACGTAATGAGTTCCAGGAGAGACAGGACCACATAGTGAAACCCTACCTTGAAAAAAGAACAAAAAGCCAAGAGATGTAACTGCATTAAACAAAAGCACAAAATGAATTAACTTGAATATATAAAATAGTAAAGCTTTAATAAGAGCAAGATTTGGCTCTTTGAAGAGATGGCTCAGCGATGTAATATATGGTAAGTCTAATACACACATGTCTAAGTGAAATACTAAGCGTATCATGAAATGTAACCACAGATAAAATCATTTGAAAAGATATAAACTGAAATAATTTGTCAAGATATAAAAATATTGATGAAAATAAATCTCTAAACTGAGTCAAGTTTCCATTCTATCTAATCAATGAATGGTAAGAAAGTTAAAGTAATCTGCAAATAACAACTCAAAATGACACTCACGAAGCCCACATATTCATAGCAAACAGTAACAGCTTATTGCCTAAAGGGACACTTCATTCCATATATGTTTGAAAAGATAGATTTAAAAGTATATAAAAGCTTAGAAAGCACCACAGTTTGTACTATCATGTTATTATTACCAAACAAAACAGAAGGAACAGAAAATCAATGAGCAAATGCATTTAGAAATGTAAGCAGAAGGTATCTTCAAATAAACAAACACCATTTTTGAATGAAGAATAGCTTTTTATTTCTCTATTAAACAAAAAAGAAAAATCTTTCCCAGAAAAATGGGCTTTTGCTTAATAGATATTACAGTTAACTCAGAGTTTCACAGTACCTAGTATGGATTATTTCAAGAATGTAAAGATGGTTTGGTGTAAAATCTGTCAATAGAATCCATCATAGTAATATGACAACAGATAAAAATCATATGTTCATCTCAACAAATACCCAAAATGGATTAATAAAATCCAGGATTATATAACTATGCAATATTAAAATAGGACAACAGCTTCTTAATATAACTTCAAAGTCCATCACAAACTAATATCCAGGACCCCACTGAATGATCGGCAGTGACGTTATCACTACTGCAATCAAAATGATCCAAAATTGTCTGCTAACATTCCAGAAGTAGAAGTTACAATGCAATACTAAACAAGGTGGAAAAATATGAATATCACCCACAAAGTAACTAACAATATTATGATTGTCCGGACTATTCAAAAGAAAGCAGATTATATTTCATCACAGCTCTTAAGGAAGCCCAAATATCTAAGCAGTTACAGAATGATCACACACATGGCCCAGTTCCTTTCTCAATAGCAACAACCACTGAGAATCTGGAAAAGGAAGATGTTATTATTCATGAGAAAATAAAAGTAAAAATCCACGAGGGAATGAATATATTGATGACACACACATAGTATATTCATGAGCGAACTAAAAACCTATACCAAGAAACATGAAACAGGACTTAAACAGGACTGATAACCAAGGTTCTGTGTATGAAGTCCAGATGAACTAGAGAATTTGTGTATAATTTAGCTTGTCAGTTAAATTGTGCAAGCATTGGAGATGAGACTTTGGGAAAGTTACTTAACCCCTCTGAGTTTGTTTATTCAGCTCTAAGATAGTCATAAAAGGATATCTATCCTGTAGAATTGATGAGACGATTAACTGAAACAGTGTGTGTAAGCCCCCGAGCACCGTGTGTGGTCTCTGCTTAGATTTAATCATGCTAGCTCTTTTAATTATTATCATCGTACACTGAGCCAAAGATCTTAAACATTCTCTGCAAGGGTCTGCACAGTAAATATTTTAGCTCTCCAGCCATATATTTCTTTCTTATATTCTTCTTTATTCATCAGCATTAACAACCTATTAAAAGCCTAAATACATTATTCTTCACATGTGCCTATACAAAAAAAAAAGAAAAGGTCATTGGCCAGATTTTGACCTGTGAGATGTAGATTGTTAACTCACATACTGAGGAAGCAAAAGAAATGCCATGACACTAATAAGAAAAAGTTAAGCTAAATGAAAATGGTTAGGTAGATAAATTCTAAAAAGAAAAAAATTATATATACAGATGCAAGGAAATGATCACTTCCCTGCATTATTTCCCTGCTCCGTGAACTTACTGTTGGTCTGTAACACTAAATGGACCCTATGAGTAAGTCAGACAAGGGCATTAGTGTAAAAGTTGGGTAAATTTGAAAAATATTTCAAATTTGAAAAAAAAAAAAACATGCTATGACCATGTCTTTCAGTAAAGGAGGCTACAGAGTTAAGTACAACAGAAGGGAAAGAAACAGCCACAAGAGCAACAGTGGCAGTGATCAGGAAAATTCCTTCATTTACAGAGGTTCCTTTTCTTCAAATCTGTTTTAAATACTATCGTCCAACGCAGTTGCCCTCCCCACCTCCTTTGGTTCTTACCTTGTCTTTAAAGCCTAACCAGTCCGTACAAGACCAACATAAAATGTATGGAATTCATGGTATTTGCTATACTTTTCTAAGAGTGATTCTTTATCTCTCTCCCTCTTTCTCCCTCTCCCTCTTCCTCTCCCCCATCCTGTGTGTGTTTGAGACAAGGTCTTACACTGTTCCCCAGGAACTTGCAAATCCTCTCAACTTGCAAGCACGCACCAGGATGCCTTGCTTTAATTTCCTTGTAAATTCTGAAAATATATGTTCAGAACTTGGATATGGGTAAAATATTTTTCAAGCCTGAAAAAAAACATTGTAAAGGAATATTTATCGTCACCTATTTTAGTGATCTCATTGATAATTTGGAATAACCTCCTCAGTCTGTATGCATTTACTACCCCTAACTGCCTCATGGTATGTGTGTGCATTCTGCCCCCTTCTGCTGTTCAGCAGCCCTTTCTTTAGAACACAGGACAAACAGTGAATTGCCTGATGGATTCAAGCCATTGAAGCCAAGGAGCATGCTTGGATCTTTCAGCATTGGATTCCAGGGAGGTTGACATATCTCAAGGAGTGTCTGTTCAGTGGTTGGACTTAAGGCAACATGATTAACTAAACCATCTTCAATGTGACAACCCCATGTAAAGAAAGCATCATTTTAGAGAAATCTACATTCCAATGTTATCAGTGAATTTAAACATTAAAAGATCTTATACAATTTATATCTTAGTAGGCCCCTTTGAACCCAGGCCTTGCCCTGAGTAATTATATAAAATCATGGTTATAATTTTCCACTGAGTGTGTCTGTGGACATATGGAGCCTGCTATTTCATTCTTTTTAAGAATCACTTCTATCTTTTTAGATTGTAACATATTTATACCATTTCTTCCTTTCCTTTTCTCCCTCCAAGCCTTCCACTTCCCTCATCTTGCTCTTTTTCAAACTCATGGCCTTGTTTTCATTACAAGCACATCAACTGGTTATCCAATACCAAATGGTCAGCCCAGAAAATGTACATACATGTAACATTATAGACACTGAGCAGGTTGTACTCATACATATAGGACACACACACACACACACACACACACACACACACCACTTCCTTCTTTAAAGACCCCATAGTTGTCAATACATTTTGGGTTTCCCCTTCTGGGATTTCCTTGTAGTCTTTCTTTACCTTCCTGTCCATATGTCTATGGTAGAAACAGCACCACCTTGGTATACAGGGAAGCGCTGCTGTTGTGAATCCATTCAGCTAGAACAGTGAATTTATTTCAGATGAATTAAATGAGCACATCCCTTACAATAAAGAACAAGTGCTGCAGTAGCCCACGGCATAGGGTAGAGGAAAGAGGAGAGGATGACGGTAGGTTTACCAAGGAGAAAAGACAAAGAGAGTGTGCAATGAGCAAATGCAAGCCACAAAGTCCAAGACCTTTAGCATGATTCTTTGATGAGCAATCATATGCATGACCTTCAGAGGAATCCTACCTGTTTCATGATTTGTTGACAGGCCACTGTGTGACATTTTGACTAAAGGACCTAGTTACATTGTGAAAAGAGGAAGGTACCCTTTAGGTAAAGAATATAAACAAATGTCTTCAACTCAGACGTTTTTGAAAGAGCTCAAGAGACACTTCCTAAAGTGCAGGAGGGTGATATCCATAGCCATTTAGAAAAGGCAGAGGCTTCAGGACCCACGAGCTTGCTGGTAAATTATTTTTTCAGATTTATATTGAAAAGTACAAAGACTACAAATCAATCACTCACAGAATGAAGGGGGTTGGGGAGCAGCCACCATCTAGGAAGAGATGTAAGGAAGCCGAAGGGCAAACAGAGTTTTAAATTTTCTACTCTTTGAAAACATACTCAAAATTTCTTTTAGAGGATAAAGATAACTAAGAGGGAGTGTGGGAGTCCTACTCATCTTTACTGCAAAATACACTCGGGGTGCTCCTGCTTCAAAGCTACAGATAAGAAAAACTAGAATATGTGACGGAGATCAAAAATCTCCAAGGAGAAAGTTACAGAACATCCTGAGAAAATTCAGCCTCTCTAGAACAGCAGGAGTGGATGACATTTAGCAATTAACTCTGAGAAAATAAAGAAATGCGAGCTCGAAAAAACTGCTGATAGGTTTTACATACAACGGAGTAATCTATTTTGGCCTTGAACAGCTGTTAGCAGTTCCTTCAAAGTCACTAACTTGCAGTCAGCTGAAAATTCCCTTCTCGCAGCTAAGTGCCCGCTACAGGTGTGGGAAGTAGAGGCGAGTTAGTTGTGCATTTTCAGAGATGTGTAAGAGGAGTGAAAGGAGATGTTTTCCATATTGCTGGACACAAATAAAGTGTCTTAGACAATGTTCTGCAGGTGTGGCTTTTGTGTCTTTCTTCTGCAAAGGAAAGTGCTCCCACTGGGTAATTCCATCCAACATATAAACGTTTCTGTGAATCATCAGGGCCTATAAGAGGAACATCCTGGGTATTTATGAATGAGATGCTCTAATGGGTATCTCAAGTTCTCATGCTAAATATTTTATCTTATATAAAAGGAAATTCATTAAAAGTAAGGGAGGCATTCTTTTATTAGAATAATGTTGGGTACTTGCTATCAGAAAGGTATATATTTTAAATGATTTAAGCTTGTTTATTGCTCTTTGTAGGCCAAATGCCATTATTAACTAGCTAAGGGTTCCATGTTCTCACAAGTCAATAGAGAACAGCAGTCACAAACATCACAAAGAAAGACCAGGCTCTGAACAGAAATCTACAAAAAGTTTCTGACTATGTTTATACTATAAAGGAGATTTTTAAAAATTATTTTGCCAAAACCTATTCCATTATTGAAATAACAATAGTATTTTCAGCAAGGATTTTTTTATGAATATTATTTAAAGAGTTCATTATGAGTTTTAATAACTGATTGTGTACTTGTAGTGTTCAAATATGAACTAAAGTATATATTTACATTGTAAGTCATGCAATTAACCATTATTTTCTATGATTCAAAAATCAGCCTGGTAAAGTTATACCAAGATTGACCTAAGAAGGACGAGTTGTGAGATTTTACAAGGTATACACAGCGCTAAGAAGATCACTTTAATAAAACATATTAGGACTTTCTATTTAATTTCACTATCAAAACTGTAGATGCTTCTCTACCTTTCTACTTTAAACCACTTCACTTTTGCCCTCTAACCAACGCTGCCCTCTGCTTTCTCTGAACCCAACACCCTTACTTTTTATCACACTCTTTTGGCAATGATCACTTAGCAAACCTACCAATTGTGGTATTTTTTGCTTGGTATTAATCTACATATCTGTCCATCACTCCTTCTCTCTGTCCCCCTCTTACTTATCTTACAATGTACATTGTAAGCTTCACAGGAATATCTATAGAGTAGAGTGGAGATGAATGACTCGTTGCTTCATGGCACACAACACCGTGTCTTGCATCCTGTAAAGTGCTTTTACAAAGGCTTTTTAAAATGTTGTTGTTTTAAAAAGTGAGCTTAAAACATTAACTTTTTACTGAAGGCCTGGCAGGTACCTGCAGAGACTCAATCAGAGTGATGAGCTATGAGCTGGGGAATAGGAGGTGGTAGATAGCGAGGCAGTGGGGTATAAGAAACATTGGCAATTTTTCAGAGGTCTTGTGCCAAATCTTTTCTCTTCCACTGCCTCCCAAGGTCTGATGTAGGGCAACGGCTTTGAGAGACAGAAGCATGTGAGAAATTGTCACAGATTACTCACCCATTCACTGTGCCCCTGCAGAGGACACTGAGTTCTGAAAAAGTGCTGATAAACCTCTCAGCATAAGAATGCCAAGTGTATGAAGGACAAAAACTTGACAAGCCTTGGACTCCCAGAGTGACCAGCATCCATATTTCCCTTTTAGTATGGGAGCATTCTAAAAGTCAGACTCAATCATCAGGTAAGAAAGATCTGGGAATTTCTTTGAAAACCAGTAGTAGGAAAAGATACTAACTGCCCAACAGGCCTCATATTTTTTCCTATTGAAAACTCCAGATATCTATGACGTAAAAAGAAAATGACATTTAAGATAGTTTAGAAGAAGTTTTGTACCAAAAAACATGAAGTCGAACAAAGACGAGCAGAA
This sequence comes from Cricetomys ansorgei, assembly GCA_026225945.1. NCBI lineage: Eukaryota > Metazoa > Chordata > Mammalia > Rodentia > Nesomyidae > Cricetomys > Cricetomys ansorgei. Next base: position 2,204,866 of record JAMJFZ010001816.1, read on the forward strand.
CTGGTAGTAAATGTTTTTAAAACCTACCCAAAAATTCCAGCTCAAGTTATGGAAATCTAACTGTGCCTTGCATGGGATTTAAAGATGTAGAAATGGTAAAATCTCATTGAAACAGTACTGGTAACTTAGTCATCAACAGTCCTCAGTCAAATGTAAAAACACAATAGAATATTGGAAATTTCATATTCACCTCTAAAGTACAAAGGAGACCTCAAATCAAGTGCCCATAAATACTAACACAAGTTTAAAAGCATTGAAAATTGCTCCAGTTTTCAGAGGAGGAAACAAAAAACAACATGCTTATTCGGGAACAATAAGTAGTTTCAGAGACAAGTGTAAATATATCTAGTAACTATGTAGTTTTTACTCATTGCTTCCATGGAAAGAAAAAATTGTTTTCCAAACTATCTAACACAGAATTTCAAGATCCAAAGATGCACATATATGAAGCCCTCATATTTTAACCCACAAGCTTCTGATTAGAAATCTCTGTTGCATCTAGAGATATCCACCAGTTTAGGGATAATGGAAAGGTCATAGAAATTCTCCAAAGATCTGATTTCTCTCCTATAGGTATAATTGCAATGGCACATTTACCGAAAAGCTGTGGATGCCGCAAGTATACTTTTAGTGGACATATTTTATACCAGTCATGTCAATAGCATCATACAAAGGTGTCCACACTCTAGTTTCTGGGACCTGTATATGTGTTCTCACACCTTAAGAAGGATTAAGTCTTCAGGTTGGTACTAAGCCTTCTAGTTGGCTGATATTGAAACACAGACATAATCTTGGATCATATAAGCAGACCCAATGTAATCACAAGGGTTTTCAAAGTGAAAAATCTTATCACGAAAAGCAATGTCAGGATGATATAATGGGGAGGAAAGACTGGGCAGGCCATTGCTGGCTTTGAAGATGAAGAAGGTCACAAACCAATGAATTCAAGTGTTCTGTGGAATCTGGACAAGGTAAGGAAATAAATTCTCCACAGTACTTCAAATAAGAACAAAGTCCTACCAGGATCTTCATTGTGGTCCAATGAGACACAGGTCAAATGTCCACTCTCCTGAATTAAATGATGGTAAGTTTGTGTTGTGAGCCAATAAGCTTACGGTCATTTGCTTCTTCCACATATGAAACTCAAGCAGTAGGCAAGAGAAAGGGATCTCAAAAGCTAGAAAGTTTGGTATGTGTGTGTACTGGTTTCCTTTCTTGTTGCTATAACAAAAGCAACTCGAGGGGAAAAAAAAGTTTATTTTGGCTCGCAGTGTGAGAGTCTGGTGCACCACATGGTGGGAAGTCACAGTGACAGGAGCAGAAGTCAGGACGCAGAGAGATGAACACTGGTCATCAGTATGCTTTCTCCCTTTAACTCAAATATTCCAGATCTCTTCCACCATGGATGATGTCACTCAAATTCAGGATGGGGCTTCTCTGTTCTAGTAAGCCTTCCTGTAAACATGCCCAGGCACAAGGACAGGTGTGTTTCCATGGTGATTCAAAATCCCATCAAGTTGACAATCAAGATTAACCATCACAGTAGATAACTTTTTCTAAGCAGTGTTCAAAGCAAGTAAAGCAGATCAATGTTCCGGAACTCTAGAAGCCCATTTATTTGAAAGGAAAATACAAAATAAGGAAGTAAATAAATCTAAGATAAATCAATAACACACTTCAATAAGCACCTATCACACACTGACAGCCTGTGACTCAAGGTCAAGTGCATGAGATCAGTCTGTTGATGAAACAGTTCCTCCCTTGCATTCCTCTGAAAATATTTGGCTTCTTTTTGATGACTGACTATAAAAAGCATCTTTAGCTGCTTCAATCTATGTGTATTCATCAGCTGGAATTTTACAAAAGGCAAATTGCTACAAGTAGGACTATAATAACAATTAGAACAGCTTCCCTAACAAGAAAATATATTTCCCATAAATTAAATAAAGATCACCCCAAAATGATTTTCTGTGTTATGCTGACCAGGATCCTTCACACACTAGCCTCCATTGTATCTTTTCAAGTTGAAACCTGTAGCAGTGGGTGCTAATAAGCAAAAGAAAAAAATCAAAAAACACATTTCTTTCCCAAAAATCCATACACAAACATTCAGTGTCAAGGACAGATTTTTTTTCCCTGTAAGTTTTGAGGACCACCTACAACAGCCATGACAGCTGTGCTAATCGAAAAAGCAAACGAGGCCACAAAGGACTGTTCTTTGACCATGTAATCAATTTTCCACTCAATGCATTGTTCATTCTTGGAGACTTTAATGCCAGAATTGATTTTAACAGCCATTATAGAAATACTTAAGTCAAAGGGCTTGCAACCTTTTTTAGCATGACCAATGGAATTTTTTAAATAGATATGTGAATAAATCATTGAGTATGATTCATATGCTTTTTTAAAAAGGTTCTTTGAGTCACTGTCCAGACACATTCTTTATAAGTAGTCAAGTGGACGAAGTAAAATCCCATACTGAGAAACAGTGCATTAGCTCAGCTTATGCTTATAAAATTATATTTGAAACCATTTTCAAACCATTTGTATATGATTTCAGCAGCTCCCAGAAAAGCCAATAGATAATCAGTTACCAAATAATAGATGATCACTATTCAACATGAAACTTGAGGAAGAAGTCATGTAAGCAGTACTGATAATAAAAAAGTGACCTCAATGTGTATGTAAGTCAGATATTGAAAACCCCAGGGATGAGGACAGATCATGAAGAAATGACTAATTGATGCTCAAGGTTACCAAGTTAGCAGTCATTCTATATGGGGGAATATACTGAAAGAATTAATTAAAAGGCTTTATGCAGTGTTTAAGTATTCCGAATGATGTAATCTAGAACACATTGTTACTCATTCTGCTAAGAGGTGTTAGGGTATTCTGTGTCTGAAGGCAGGAATGTACGTAAGATGAAATCTAAGTTATAATTAGCATTAAGAAACAGTTGGATTGGGATGCATCCACAGGCATGTTACATGTGGAAGACTTTTATAAGTGACCGTAGAGCTTTCAGACTGTACTTTGTCATACACAAATTTCTGTTCCTTGTCTGCTTAAATCACAACAAAGATGAGATTCTCCAGTAAGAAACTGCTCTGTGCAGAATTTTATGATTAAATTAACATTTAACTAAAATAATACGGATTCTCAATCTGATGAGTGGGTCATATTAGGACCCCTCTATCTTACACAATTGTATTCAATAGCTTCCAGAAGATCATTCTTCTCCCATTCTGCATTATATTTAAACTGAAGCTTTTTTTTCTGCATAGTACATGTATTATGAGTTTGTGTAATAGACATTTATTGTCCATGGAGTGAACAGTACCATTGAAGTTCAAAACAGCATCTATCAGAATGGCCTGCATAGTGCCTGTTCTTAAGGAAATGTCCTCATGTTTTGCAAGGTATGCAAGTGGCACAAATATGGCATCCTTGTTAAGATCAGCATCTTTCTGTGACATTCTGCAAACACCATAAAGGCGGCCTTTAATTCCATTTGCGGGTTGCAAGTGGGAGTAAAGACAATGGACAAAGGATTCTGTCTTTGTCTCAGTTAAGGTCTATGGCTGTGATGAAAAGCCATGACCAAAAGCAAGTTAGGGAAGAAAGGGTTTATTTGGCTTACATTTTCACATTGGAATCCATCACTGAAGGAAGTCAGCAGGAACCTGGAGACAGGAGCTCATGCAGAGGCTGGAGAGGAGTTTGATTTTCTGGCTCTGCCCTTCATGGCTTGCTTAGCTTGGTTTTGTTATAGAACCTAGAACCCAGGAACGGCTTTACCCATAATGGGCTCAGCCTTCCCCCATCAATCATTAATTAAGAAAAATGTCCTACAGCTGAAACTTATGGAGGCGTTTTCTCAACTGAGGGTCCATTCTTTCAGATAATTCTAGAGTGTGTCAAGTTTACATAAAAACTAGCCAGCACGAACTTTTTCTTATCTTTTCCAGTGTCAGTGTTGAATACGGTCTACTATCTTCAGCTCAATGCACCTTCTCCCAATGTTGCTTTTTAAATAGAAACAAGACAGAAAGGTCTCTAGTTTAATTCTAGAAAAACACAGTTTGCTACTTCTTAACATGAGCACATCCTCGCAGATATAGAAAACTATATTCATTATATAATTTAACAGTCAATAAAAACTCAAAAGTTGAATGCACTTAAGGAATTACATCTGATACTATGAAAGCTGCTGGAATTAAAAGTTCATTAAAGTCTTTGCAGAAGATACTAAATGAAAATGTTAAGAAAGAAAAGTACTTTGAATTTGCTCTTTGATGATGGGGAAAATAAATCAGCTTTACTGAGAATATTAGGTTATTAAAAGATATGAATACAGATCTATTTGGGCATGCATTAAAAGTGGTATCACACTCCTTCACAGGATTCCCTCTGACTCAAAAAAGCATTCTCAAACTGAAAAATTTTAGTATTCTTCGGGGAGTATATTGGTGATTTGGAGTCTTATTCCTGACTCCCTAAACAAAAGACATTCAAAAGCTGTCTTAATCTTCTTCAAGGACTAGTGTGGCCTTCAAAAATCAAACATGTAAACTTTTCAAGCAATATCCTCTTTGTATGCTGTCATCATCTTCCTTGAGGGCAAAGTATAATTCAGGCTTCACTTATGGAATACTAAATGAATGTAGCCTTGTATGTAATAGCAACATTTAAAAGTAGTAGATCACTGCTTTGTCTAACCAACAGCGATACACGTCTCTGAACTGAGTGATACATCTTGTGTGAAATGGGTTGTATGTGCCTCTTCTGATATCACCTTAAAAACGATTTGTGAAATCAAACCTACATTTATTGAGTTCAGTAAATGCTGGGTATTTAAGATTATGGATTCAAGGTAGCTAGGAACAAGTTCTCCAAAAGCTTTTTCAGGCAAGTGGTTAGATTTCAGATGTCTGACTTCCAAATATACTTAATTTCGTGACTGGATAATTATGAGAAAATGCAATCATTAATGATATGTGGATAATGTTTAGGAGTTCTTAGACTTCCCTAAAAGCAAGTAGATGCCATGCATCATTGATAAATTAGACTGCACTGAAGCATCCATTTCACGTGTTGATAGCAACATGGAGGTTCAGCTACTGTTAGGAAAGAGGATAATTGTGAAGGTACAACAACAATTGCACTGACCTTTCATTTATACGTCCAGTATGCTTGCTGCAGTTTCTGCCCTAGAGCAAGCAAATTCCTAGACATAAGATTACTCTCTCAGAAACCTCAATTACAACTCCAAGTTCAAGAATAATGTTTGTTGGGCTTTCTGCATTTTGACACTTTTTAGCATGTAATATTTAGAACCTTCACAGATGTAATCCTTCCAGATCATCACTGTGCAAATTTATGAAACTGAAGCACTTGGAGGTTGCATAGCTTGTCCTTACACAATCCCATAGTTCCTACTTGATAAAGCTGCTGTCTAAACTTCTGAGTCTGCGCTGTTGACCACAGACCCTTGGTGACTTGGGGAAATAGAGCAACATTCTTTCTTTGACAGGAAAATCTGGTTTCTGTTTTACCATACACAACTAAACAAAGTTGTTTATGTATTGTTTAATCTCCAATTGATATTATAATTGTTAAAAAAACATCATTCAAATTTCTTCCCCTTACCTCATGGTGTCTCTGTCACCAGGGACAAGTTTATCTCTCTTGGTTGTCATTCCATCTAGTACAGAAAAGGCTTTAGGATATCTTATATTTATAACTACATAATTTTGGTGTTTGAAAGAAATTATCTATAACTCAATCATGAATAGAAGCAAAAACTGCAACAGATGATTTTCTGTCCTTGTAATTAGTGCTGTAGTTTTTATGTGAAGAAAAAAAAAAAAACAGAAAAAAAAACAAGGCATCTGTTCCTTTCCCCTTTTTATAACCTTAACCTTGAACTGATCCTGTTTTAAAGCTTATATTCTGCTCTGGATTAGGGGGGACTATCACCTTCCAGGTTAAAGTTATCTATATCTTATTGAAACAGGACATCTTATCTTTCCTCTTTCCGACCAGTACTGATCCTGGCTGGCTAAGAGCCAGGAAAAAAAAAATGGGCATAAAAAAACAACTGCAAGTAGAATAAAACAAGTCAGCCATGAGCAGCACTCTATGGAGCAAGCACCTTAGCAAGGTGAAACTTACTTGGTTTTCGAAAGCTGTCGTGGAAAGCAAACTGACTTACAGGTGCATCAAATGTGGTCCCTCTAACCAGGGTGGGGTGTATCCTCTCTCTCCTTCCAGTCCTCCAGTCTCACAATGAACCCTCCCTTTTCTTATCCTACATCCCACAAGCAAGCCTTTCCCCTTGTCTCCACCTCCATACGTGAGATACAGAGTATAGTATATATAGCAAGTCAAAGAGCACAAAATTAGCATGTATTTACCCCTAGTGGTTAGTATTAATGTCATAGTACTAAAAATGTTGTTGTAAAGAGGAGAGAAGTCAAGTGTGAAAATACAGCCCCACTCATCCCCAAGGAAGGAGATGGGGCTGCTCTACCCTTGGGGACTCTTTACCTACTGGACCAATCAAGCCCAAGCTGGCAGACAGACTGATGAGTGAGAGCTTTGTGCAGCTGTTCCACACAGTGCTGTCTTGTACAAGAGCACTGGGCCATCCAGGAAGAGCCTCAGACTAAAAAGGCCATAAGACAGTTGCTGAACTTAGCTGGATTCTTCTCTATGCTCAGTGTTCCTTCTGGGAAATGACTTCTGGCACCAATCAGGGTTTCTTTTCATTGATGTTGTTGTTGTTTCGTTTTGTTTCTTGCTTCCGAATAGCAAAATCTGAACAAAACTGAAAGAATATTAGATTTTGTCTCTGCTTAAAATAACTGACTATACTTTGTTAAAAATTTTTGAAGATGTATATTGTTTTTAAATCCAAATTATTTCAGCCTACAAAATAGAAGATTCTAGTAGAAATGTCAGCAGGACTTTTTTTTTTTTTAACTTTCATTGAAAATGGATTTTTTTTTTCTCATACAATACATCTGATTGCAGTTTCCCCTCCTTCACTTCTCCCACTTCCTCCCTACCTCCCCTCCAATCTTGGATCCACAACCTTTCTGCCTCTCATTAGAAAACAAACAAGCTTCTAAGGGAGAAAAATAAAATAAAATAAAAGTAAGCACATCAGAATAGAACAACATCGGAAACAAACGGAAGGAAAAGAACCCATGAAAAGGCATGTGAAACAGATATAGACACAGAGACGCACTGGTTTGCACACTCAGGGATCCTATAAAACACAAAAGTGTAGCCAGGTGGTGGTGGCACACACCTTTAATGCCAGCACTCCAGAGGCAGAGACAGGTGGATGTCCTTGAGTCTGAGGTTGGCCTGGTCTACAGAGTGAGTTCCAGGACAGCCAGAGTTACAACAGAGAAACTCTGTCTCTAAAAACGAAGGGGGAAAAAAATCCCACAAAAGTGTAAGCCATAATTTACAAACAGAGGACCTGTAGGAGAAAAGAGAGAGAGAGAGAGAGAGAGAGAGAGAGAGAGAGAGAGAGAGAGAGAGAGAGAGAGAGAGAAATAACAAAATATATTAAAAAAATAACGTAAACAAGGGAAAAACAAACAAATGAAGAGCAAGCCCTGACAGGAATTATGAGACAAGGAACCTCCAAAGATGCCATGGAGTTGTGTTCTGTTGGCCATCTACTGCTGGGCATGAGGCCTATCTTAAAAGCAGTTTTGTCTCCCCAGAGAGACTTCTTTGGAAAAAAATTGTTTTCATTTGCAAGTGATTATCAATTTAATATTGCTTCTGGGTTAGGGATGGGGACATGTATCCATTCTCCTTTCAAGTCTAGGACCCCATCTGGTACAGACCTTTACAAGCCCTATGAATGCTGCCTCAGTCTCTGTGAGTTCATATGTGGGGAGATCTTGTTGATTTAGAGACTCTTGTTTTCTTGGTGTCTTCTATCCCCTCTGGCTCTTACAATCTTTCTGCCTCCTATTTTACAGTTTTCCCTGAGCCATGAGAGGAGGGATTGATAGAGACATTCCATTTGGGGCTGAGCGTTTCAAGGTCTCTTGCACAAAGTCTGGCTGTGGGCCTCTATATATGTTCCTATCTGATGAAGGAAGAATTTTCTCGTCTGTTTCCTGAGGGAGACATTGATCTTTGAGTGTAGCAGAAAGTCATTAAGGAATCATTTTATTGCTGTGTTGTAGAGGAACATTTCATCCTTTAATCCAGCAGCATAGATGCTCTAGCAAAGAATCACACTGAAAGCCCTATGTGATAGTTAGGAAGGGATCACATCCAAGGGCCTGTATGAAGGGATCAGATTCAGAAGCCTGTGTGATCCAGATGGAATGCAGAAATAATGATAGTCAGACTAATCCTATCCTCTGTGCTAATACTAGGTGAAAGGTATTTCTGTGGTTAAGGCAACCTAGTACATGCTTTTAATCCCAACACAGAAGGCAATAGTTGTATATGCCTTTAATCCCAAGTCTCAGGATATGAAAGGAGGCTCTCAGTTCACAGGAGTGGGAGTTAGTTGAGAGAGAGGAAGAACTCAGAGAGTAAAAGCAAAACTCAGAGAGAGAAGCAGGGTAGAAACAGAATATGAAAGCAGAGTGGAAGCCAAGAAGAGTAAAGCCAGTCCAGAATAAGTAGAGAGAAAGCAGAGAGTCAGAAACAGATTGTTTACAATTTACAGTTTGGAATTCACAATAGCTATCAGAATGAAAAGAGATAGTACAGAAGACAACTAGTCAGAGTGAAGCCAGTCAATAGTCTCAGAGGTTGACACGTTCTATGTTTAGGTTTGGAGATTAAATTAAACAGAGGCTGAAGCCTTCTAGGTCTAGATTTAAGGTTAGATTGTATGGAGGCTGAAACTCTTTAGAACTGGGGATTGAATTAGCAAAGAATAAACTGTCCTCTGTCATGAGTCCATGAGAATAATTAAATAAATCAATACATACATCTATATTTACATTACATTTTTTTTTAGTAGAACAGTAATTTTGTGTTTTATCCTAAATCTCTGGGATATCTAATCTCAGATTCTTATTCAGCCACAGGGTAGAAATGTATTCCATCTCATAGAGTGAGCTTTTGGTGAAATCACATATTTGGTGGTTACTCCCACAAGTTTGTGTCACTAATACACTAACATGTCTTACAGACAGTACACCATTGTAATTGAAGGGTTTGTAGTTGGTTTTTGCATTTCTCATTTAGTAGCATGTAGAGTACCTTACTATACCATAGATGCTAGCACATAGGGATAAAGGCTCTATTTAGGCTTCAGATCAAGTCCTCCACATTCAATGAGTTATGGGACCTTGCTGTCAGTTTGTAGAGAAAAACCAATAGTCTTGGCAACAGCTTGGTTGCTTGGTGATTTCCATGGGACCATTTTGGACAACAACCCAATTAGATGTAATCCATTTTATCTGTCTTTCCCCATGTTCCCTTCCTTCCTTTGCTTTCCGACTTCCTCACTTGATCCTCCCATTCCAGAGCTTCCCAAATCCTTCCATAACTATTTCTTCTATTTCCCTTTCCTAGACAGATCTGTCTGCCCATGCATGCCAGTCCTCTTCTTTAACCTCTGTGATTCTAGAGACTGGAGTTTGGATATCATTGACTTACCAGCTAATATTGACCATATTTGTCTTTCTATATCTGGGATACTTCACTCAGGGTAATTTTTTTTTCTATTTCTGTCCATTTGCCTGCAAATTTCATGATTTCATATTTTTAACAGCTGAGTAATATTTCATTATGTAAATGTACTGTATTTTCTTTACGCATTTAGCATTGATAGACATCTAGACTGTTTCCAATTTCTGGCTATTATGAACAGGAGCAGCAATGAACATGGTTGAGCAAGTGTCTCTAATGGTAGTATGAAGCATTCCTTAGGTATATACCTAGGAGAAGTATAGCTGGATCTTGAGATAGATCAATTCCTAGCTTCCTGAGGAACAATCACAGTGACTTCCATAGTGGCTTTGCAAGTTTGCACCCCTACCAGCAACTGATGAGTGTTCTCCTTACATCCTCGCCATCATGAGCTGTACTTTTTTTTTTTTTTTTTTTTTTTAATCTTGGCCATTCTGATTGGTCTAAGATGAAAGCTCAAAGTAGTTTGGATTTGCATTTCCCTGATGGCTAAGAATGTTAAACATTTCTTTGTTCCTCAGCCATCTGAGTTTCCTCTTTTGAGAATTCTTTGTTTAGATATGCATTCCATTTTTATTGGATTTTATTGCTAAAAAGCTGATATCTAGTTTTTTACCTTTGTGGTTTCATGAGCTCCCATTTGTTAATTGTTTATCTTAGTGTGTGTGCTAATGGTGTTCTGTTCAGAATGTCCTCTCCTGTGCAAATGAGTTCAAGGTTATTCCCTCCTTCCTCTTCTATCATGTGCAATATATCTTGTTTTATGTTATGGTCCTTGATCCATATGGAGTTGAGTATCATGCGGCGTGATGAGCATGGATCTATTTGGATTCTTTTACAGGCAGCCACCCAGTTTGACTAGCATCATTTGTTAAAGATCCTGTCTTTTTTCCAGTATTTCTGACTTCTTTAACAAAAATCAGGTGTCCATAAGTGAGTAGATTTATGTCCAGGTCTTCAATTTTATTCTATTGATCAATCTGTCTGTTTTTGTGCCAATACCATGCTTTAAAAAAATATTATAGCTCTGTAGTACAATTTGATATCAGAGATAGTGACACCTCCAGCAGTTTTGTTGTTGTTGTTGTTTGTTTGTTTTTTGTTTTTTGTTTTTTGTTCTATTCAGGGTTGTTTTAGCTATCCTGAGCTTTTTCTGTTTCCATATGAAACTGAAAATTGTCCTTTCAAATTGTGTGAAGAACTGCATTACGGTTTTGATGGGAATTGCATTGAATCTGTAGATTGCTTTAGGTAAAATGGCTAATTTTATTACATTAAATTCTACTGATCCATGTGATCCATCTACATGATCCCATGTGATTCAGGGGAGGTCCTTCCATCTCTTGATATCTTCTTCAAGTTTTTCATTAATGCCTTTATCATAGAAGTCTTTCACTTGTTTGGTTATAGTCACCCCGAGATATTTTACATTATCTGAGGCTATTGTGAAAGGTGTTGTTTCCCTGATTTCTTTCTTCATTCGTCATTTGCATAGAGGAGGGCTACTGGATCAGTAGAAATCACCAAATAAAGGGAGAGACAAAGTCCCAACTGGCCATCTCTTGTCACCAAACAAAAGTTTCAAGTACCAGGGTTGGCTTACATAATTGAATTGTTGGCCAAAGGGGTCCCATGGAAATCCCAAACAACCTAGGCTGCTGCCGAGCCTGTAGGTTGCTCTCCATAAACTGACAGCAAGGCCCCATTGCTGAAGACAAGACCTCCACAACTCATTACAGATGGAGATGGCAAGTTGGTGCCTCCCTGGAGCCCTCACCTCTACATCCTGGCATCTTTGGTACAGAAAAGTACTCTGTATGCTCTCACGAAATAAATGTAAACACAAACCCAGACACGAACTGTTTATGTACAACGGTGTACTGCCTACAAGATATGCTATGGTGATAGCACAAAGCTTGTGGGAGTAACCAACCAATAACTGATTTGACTTAGGGCACACTACACAAGATGCAACCTACATCAAACACTGCTTGGATGACCAAGAACCTGAGACTAGATAGCCCAGGGACCAAGGGTAAAAACAAATAATTCTTGTCTAGAAAAAGAAAAAAAAATGTTGTGATAAAATGACTCATAGTAATATTTTGCTATACTCACAGACCAGTGGCTCCTTGAAGCTATCATCAGAGAAGATTCCTCCTGTAGCAGGTAGAAGCAAATATAGAGGTTCACAGCTAGATATTACACAAAGAGTGAGAAACTCAGGGAACATCTCCACCAAATCCCTCTCCTCAGAACTCAAAAAGTAAATGTTTAACAAGCCATTTTGCTCATAACAAAATAGTAGGAAAACACTTTGAAAGCAAAAATTACAATTTACATTTATCTTAATTGGCTTTCTTGTTGGTTCTAGAATCAGACATGTTATTCTGTTAAACAGAATAGATTTTAATGTTTCATAGATTCTAATGAAATCTATTCTGATGAATCAAGCAGAAGAGAATGAATTTACAGACAAAACAAAGGGACTGTTTCAAAGTTTCTTTTCCTCACATAACAGGATTGAGATAAAACCATACTGGAGAAAACCTAAGTGTGAAGTCAGGTTATTTCAAGTCCTACTTTGACACAAAGATTACAGTAAAAAGATTTTATTATCATAGCATTGGAATAGGCCCGTTTGGGAATTTTTTTCTCAGGAGGTTAGATAAACAGCTTAGTACCTGTTAGGTGATCCCAGAGCTTTAGCATCTGGCCTTATATAGTGCCCTATGCAAAACCTCGGTACAAAGCAATGACCTCCCAGTGTTTCACAATACAAACTGATTGGTAACCTAGTCATTTCTGTTTTCACTTTGCTTCTTGCTTTCATTTTTTCCAATGGGACCCATTTCTAAATCCCACACTAAAACAAGCAAGATGTAGAGATGTCTCCTCTTAGTTTCAAGAAAAAGATGACATCACTGTACTGTTACTCCTCTGTTTCTTTAAGCCCATCCCTGGAGTCTGACTCCATTCCTTTGCACACTTAGGGAACTCACTAAGGGATTCTTTTCTGATGCAGACTTCCATCACAGACTTCCATATGCTAAATCATATGCAGGTAGCTGGCTTCCTGAACAGCTTTCCATCTTTCCACTTCATCAAATCCCCATCACCATCTAATCACACATGAGAGTGACCTTTTTCCATCTCAACTATTAAATTTTCTTTTCTTCTGTTCATATTTAATTCCAATATTATTTTAAATCTGAAGTGTTGGCAGTGGTAGCACACATATTAAGAAGCTATGCGAATGAAGCATTATCACATAGATACTGCATGTGAATAACTGCTCAGCTACACAGCCAAATCAGAGATGCTTGTAAAGGGCACACATCATGAAAGAACTGAGAGTGACTGTGCTGCTGAAGTTCTGATGGACATTCCCACTCCCAAAGGTTGCCATTCTCTGTAAACAAGCCATCACTGGATGACACAATGAGAGTTACTTTGATGATACATACAAATAAACAGGAAATGCTCACAGTAGACCTCTACTAAAATCTCTGACCTCCTCTTTTGTTGGGGGGAAAAAAATCTAACAACCCTATCAAGGATTTTGTTATGATAACTCATTTCTATCTCTTTCTAATGGGTCAGTTTTTTTTTTAATCTAACCAGCAAGTTCCTGCAAAGAAAGAAAAAAAATGTACTGATAAAATAACTCCTAATAATATTTTGCTATACTCATAGATCAGAGCTTGGTTCAGCTATCAAATGAGACACCAGCTATTTGACCTACTAAGAATTTTGCTAAGAAAGTTTGGGATCAGATCATTTTTCAAATGAAAGGGATGGGAGACAGAAGTACCTGACTGATCGCAAACTTTACATTTAGAGAAAACGTACACTTGTAGAAGAATATGAGGCCTTACCAAATGCTAAGTCTTCCAACATAGGTCTGTGCTAGAAATTGCTTCCTCTCTGCTTATCTGGGAATCATAAATTTTACCTTAAATTCACAGGTACTTTTCTTTTCATATGAATGAGGTCATTATTGATTGGCCTAGGAAATGGACTTAAAACAAATGTTCACTTAAACTCCGTCCCCCAAGGAAAGTACATTTTCATAACAATAATAAAAATAAAAATAAAATATTCTAAATGGAGACAGCTGTGTGTTTCCTCTTATCTCTGTCCTTTTCTGGTAGGCTCTTAAGCTGAGTCTAATAACTGGCTTTGGTTTTAAAGAAAATTAAGAAGCCTGAGGTCAAAAAAATCAATTTTGGAAGTAGTAATATCAATTTCCTTGGCAGAGTTGCTGAAATAGAGTTTTATTGACTGTGAATCTCAGTTACTAAGAAAAATTAGTGATATGAGCAAGTGGTTCTACTATGCAAATCCTTATGATAGAGTATAAATGGCTCATTGTTCACGGCATGTATGTGGAAAGCATTTTTGAACACTCTGAAATGATATACATTGTCCTTTACAATGAGATTATGAAAAAAATCCTTGATGCTTACTCAACCTCTTCATACTAACCTGAGTATAAGTTAGTTTTACTTTGTGTGTGAATGTGTGTGTATCTATGTCTGTCTGCTGTATATGGATGTGCTCATATGGGAATGTAAACAGTTGCCTGCATGTTTATGTGAGGACGGAGGCCAGAGCTTGACATCAGGTATCTTTCTTGATGACTCTCCACCTTAGTTTTTGAGAAAAGGCCTCTCATTGACCATAGAGCTTTCTAATTCAGCCAGGTGACTGTTCAATGAGCTACAGGCTTCTGCTTGTTTAACACCACAGTACTGGTGTTGGAGGTACACGCACCAGGTCCTGATTCTGTGTGGTTGCTGGGGATCCAAACTCAGGTTCTTACACTTAAGTGACAGGTATTAAGCCATCTCCTCAGCCTTTTTTTTTTAATTTCTTAAAAAAAATTAACTTCTTTTATTTGGGGGGGATTATAATATGGTTACATCATTTTCCCTTCCTCTCTCCTCCTTTCAAACCTTCCCATAAACTCTTCCTTGTTCCTTTCAAATGCATGCCATCCCCTTTCTTCACTAAATGTTCTATACACAACTAAGGCATGCCAAAAACTAGAGAAATAATCTTCCCCAGGGACAAGTAATACCAATACTAATTATCCAATATTTTATCTTAAAAAACATAATATATATGAGTAACATACAGATTGAGCATGTTGTATTTGTGTATGTAGAAATAAACATACGTATGACCTCATTCTTATCTCTTAAAAAAAAACAAAACTGAGTCTTACGATTAGAATAAAAATAAAATGTTCCTTCTTTCAATGTACCATTTCCTTAACTGAGTGCTGATATTGAATGATTCAAGCAACTTCCCATGAAGCCTTTCCTCATAGGTCCTTTGTATCTGGAGAAGTAAATTATGGAAAACTTCGATCCAATGGAAATCATGTGACTTACCATTACTGATATTAATTTACTAGGTCCCAACACATTGTCTGCAGATAGTTGATCTTTTGCGGCCAACTTACTCATCATATTAAGATAATTACTTTGCTTTATTTTTTCCATTGCTTTATTCATTCCTGTTTCTCATTCTTTCAGAATTACTTTTATTCACTCCGAATTTTCCTAAGTTTACTATCAAGTCTTTACAAAAGTATGTCTTTAGGAACGTAAGCAAAATATGGAGTCTGTCTGAATAAGGTGCCTTTAAATCCTTTCTAAAAGATCTATTATGCCATACTGTGGTATAATACCCCAGTCAATCTTCCTCACACTCTTGTCGGAGCTGGTGATGGCTAAGCCTTCACAATGTGATGTCATTGCGATTCAACTGAGAAGAACCTAGTAGATTAGTAAGAGACACCTCTGGGCTTATCTACAAGGATGCTTTCACAGAGAATTTATTAAGCTTGGGTGGGGGGCTTCAGTGTGGGTAGCACCGTCCACAGGTCGGAGGCCTGAGTGGAACCAAAAAGGAAACAGGGGAGAGTTTCCTTTCTGAAATAGTTTCCTTCCTCCATGTGCTTTCTTCCCTTTTTCCATTACAGAAGAAGAGATGGAAAGATTGTAAGAGCCAGATGACCAGAGAGTTTGCTATGAGACTCTGTCTCCTAGTAATGTCAGAAGCTACACCCATAAGGCCTCCTCATGCTTTTATTGTGATGCCCCATCTCACTACAAGCTCAGAGATATGAAACTCAACACCAAGGACTGAAACCTCTGAAACCATGAGCCAAAATAAGTCTTTCCTCTTTTAAACTGTTTGTCTCAGGTATCTGTCATGGTGACAAAATACCAAAATGAGACTGGCTATATTGCTTCTCTGTATAACTCCTGCAGTGACTACCTACTGTGTTTAGAAGGGAATGCTTAGCTATGCATGGTAAATACATTCAAAACACCACTTTCTAATACTCCAGACTTACTCTGTACCATCATTTTTCTAGCATCTTAATTTCCATAGTATACTGTCTATAGCCCCTTCAAAGGATATATTCCCATATGTCAGTCATCCTTCCTCATTTATACCCTTTCCAATCACAGTACTTTTATGACTGTTTTATACAGACTATCTTAAAATCTTCCGACCTATAACCAATCCTCCCTACAAGAGTTGTTAGGACAGTGGAAGAGCAGAACCTCATGCCAAGAGAGAGAACCCCTGCCTGAACTTCAGGGAAGGGCAGGAACTAGAGATTGGATAGCCTGGAGAAGATTTCTAATGATATCTTGCTCTTCTCATAGATTGGTGCCTAGACCATCTCTCATCATCTGCTATCTCCAGGAGATGCAGAGGCCCAGGGCCAAACATCCTACAGTACCGGGGGAACCCTGTGGAAGAGGAAGAAGAGGAATTGCAGGGACCAGAGGACACCAGGAGAATAGGTAGGCCCCACTAAGTCAACCAAACAGCACTCTTGGGGGCTCAAAGAGACTGAAGCAACATACTTGGAACCTGCAAGGTCTCCTAGATATGCCTTTTGTTTGTCTCACTTGGTGTCCTTGTGGAGATCTTATAGGCTAGAGTTGGGGGGGGGGGTGTTCTCTTAACCTTTTGCCTGTCCTCGGGAACTTTTTTTTCCTGCTAGGTTGCATAGTCCACCCCTGATGCAGAGATTAGTGTCCAGTCTTGATCCTTCTTGTTATGCCCTATTTGAGCAGTAACCCTGGAAAGACTGCCCTTATCTGGGCAAAGGCTTGTGGGGGGTGGGGGGCAATGGGGGTTGAAGTTGATCTTGGAGATAAGGGGGATAGGGGAGCTGGGAGGAGTAGAGGGAGGGAAAGAAGGAGCTGTATTGTAGGAGAGAAGATAGGTAAGTAGATAGATAGATAGATAGATAGATAGATAGATAGATAGATAGATAGATAGATAGATATATGATAGATAAGAATATCCAACCCAAAGATTCTTAGCTATGGGCTATGGATAAAGCTATGGGCAGCTTCAGTTGATTCTTTCTCGCAAGACAGAGCTACTCATTCTAGGGTTTGTAGGCACAAAGGAATGTATTCAGGCTTCTATGACATCACATATAATTTTGATTACAAATATTGAAATATGTATGTCTTTTCCAAGATGGGGTTTCTCTGTTGTAACTCTGGCTATCCTGGAACTCACTCTGTAGATCAAGCTGGCCTCGAACTCACAGAGATCCGCCTGCATCTGCCTCCCTCCCAAGTGCTGGGATAAAAGGCTTGTGCAACTACCATCAGGCTCAAATATTAAATATAGCTTTTATTGAATCAATTATTAGTAGTGCTCTAGAGACAGGTAAAGTGCTTGATATAGAATACTCATTATTTATGCAAGTGGTGCTTTGAATGGAATGGCCCACATATGTTCATATGGAGTGGAATTATTAGGAGGTGTGTCCTTGCTGGAATAGGTATGGCCTTGTTAGAGGAAGTGTGTCACTGGAGGTGGGCTTTGAGGTTTCAAATGCCCAAGTCAACCCCAGTGTCTCTTTCTTTTCCAGCTGCCTGCTCATCCAGATATAGAACTCTCAGATCCTTCTCCAGCACCATATCTACCTGCAAGCCACCATGCTTCCTGCCAGGGATGATAATAGACTAAACCTCTGAACCTGTAAGCCAGCATCAATTATATGTTTTTCCTTATAAGAGTTGCCATGGTCATAGTGACTCTTCACAGCGATAGGACACTGACTAAGAGAGGATAAGAATTTTGCATACTAAAGCCATTTTCAAAATGCAAATTCCAGGTTGAGTCATTTTTTTCTCAGTCTCTTCTTTCAATCAAGTATTATTGAATGGTAAACAGTGCTATGGTTCTTATAATTGAGGGATGCTATCCTGTTTTTATTGTTCTTACATCCCTTCTTCTGTATTACTATTAGTTGCTTTTATAACTTAATACATAAATGATTAGATGTGGTGTTTTATCAGTAGACCAAGTTACTGACCCATTCAGAGAAAGATGAGAATTTCTTTAGCTGCCATTTCTTTTCAACTCCCAAATTCATCCACATACACTATTTTTTATAGCAAGAGTAATGGCCCTTATATGCTGTACTGAAGAACATAATTATGCTTTGTATTTTTTTTGTACGTCGACTTGACTATGTTGCTAAAGCTATGTAAATATTATGTATTACATAACTAATAACATACCTTAATTGCATTTTCATCCACATACACATTCATTGTTTCATTTGTTAAGTTCTATTGTTTTGTTTTTTCTTGAGTTTCTAAGTGAATTTTTAAAATTGGTTGCCTTTACATTTCCCTTAAGACATTTCAAATTCCCAACATTGTTCCGCATTTGCTGGTTTTCCTACTTTTACTCAGACAATGCTCCCCCCAGAATTCCTCCTTCTTGCTTACTCTCATCAAGAATCACTGATCTCCACTCTCATGCCTTTGGTCCTTCAGAATTCTCTGAGGGTTGTACATCAGCAATCAAAGAGAGACAAAAATTTTCTGAATCCTTCTACCTTTGGGTTTGGTTGAGTCATTAGCTGAGTCTATATGTACATATTAAAGCAATTCTCTCTTTAGGATTTTTAAAGTATTTTTCTATCAATTTCCAACATCAGTTATATACATACAAATACACAGTGGTGTAGCTGATAGGTACAGTGTTAAAAATGTACACTTTCCTTCTTCCCATTTTAAGTTCATTATCTAAGGATGCCAAAACAAAAAACTATGTTAGCGAGAAGAAAGCATACAGATTCAGGTAATGTAATGTAATGTAATGTAAGTTTCCTGGGAACCTTCATACAGAAATGAAGACCTGAAGAAACAATAGAATACGAGAGATTTAATAATAGTTTGCTAAAGAACTGAGTATTGGAAAGATGTTCTAGGATAATGAGACTTGGACCCCAGGTAATACACTGGGGAGGGCATTGGATCTTGACCCTGCTCAGTGCTTATCTGATGTTAGTTGCGTTACTTTTATCTGTTTATTTTAGAAACTTTGGCAGCATCCTTAGTGTTGTTAGAACTTTAGAAATGTGGTTTCATGTCTTGCTGTTTTGTCTTGACTTTTCCATGCTGGACATTTTTCCTTTTGTTTAATGACACCATCTTTCATTACACTTTGATGATGCTATTTTCTGGATGTTTAGTCTATGTATTGATTCTCTATATATTTTTGTTTTTCTTTTCTAACATTCCCCTTTGTCCTTCAACCCACTTCCTGAGACTTTGACTAAATTGTAAGCATTCAAAAAGTGAATCTAGTTAAATGTTCTGCTGGAGTTCAATAAAGCATTTTAAGATTTTGTATGGCATTAAACCTATAGAGTATTGATTAAAGTATAAATAAATATAATAATATCAATCATACTGATCATACTTTATTTGGTGTTACTAAACATAACATATATCATGTAGATCAAAATAAAAGTTAGACCTGTATTCAGAATCTAAAAGCAGAAAGCACATTGAGACTGTGCTTTTACTCACTGACTTATTTCCTGATAGAAAAAATTGAAATTAACATTGTTTAACATGTACCTTAAAGAAATCTCTTCATCCATAATTACACACAGTTGAAGATGAATATCATGTTCATTGTTCACTTGGACCACAGCATGATACAATTACTAAATACATTCAACTTTGAAATTCCCATAGTTACGCAGGGGCTCTGACTGAAATCATAGCTTTAAGGAGAAGCTTTAAGTTTATACTAACTTGGAAGCTAAAGTCACCATATTTCATGATTTGGCTCTGTGTATGCACTTAATGCCTGCCCTACACTAAGAAACCCATTCAAAAGTGTCATTCTTTGTTTACTCTGAATCTGTTTACAAAATTGTCCTGTCTTAATAATTTTAAAAATATAAAATCAGCGGGTAAAAGAATGTTGCTTAGATCCCAGTATCAAGCCAGAAACCCCCAAATAGACACTGATTTTGAAAATTATGTTCAGTGGAAAATAGATAATGGGATCCTTATTTACAGGAGTTCATATTGGCCTTTAATCATCTGTTTATCCACAAGACTATTGATTGCCTCAAGGAGAACAGCAGTGACACCAGGGTAACAAGAGCAGTGTAATTCTGTGCTGGTGGCTGTTCCACGTGATGGAGCTATAATTCACACAGTGATAGATAACAGAAGGTAATTTTATGGTTACTAAGAATGAGTTTGCATTTGTTTGTGTAGTTACTATATAAATTTATAGATGCATTTTGTTTGTATCACATTTTAAATTTTAGTGGCTGAGCAGGAAGAGGATTGAACAAGTACCAGGGATGTGCTCATGAACTCCTTCTTAGCAGGCACTTGTAAAGGTGGACTGTAATTCAACATGAAATAGGTTCCGAATGTTCCCACAAACTCATTATAAATCAAGCTTCTCCGAAGGTATGGTGTTATTAAGTTTAGGGGTTTTTTTTATTTTTTATTTTCTCTTGCCCTTCCTCCATCATCTTATCTAGAAAAAGAGTTCAAAGGCAGGAAAAGTAATTCGGCAAGCATCTACTGTTAGTGGCTGAAATAAAGACAATACTGTTAGATACATTTTACTCAGCCATAATGTAGCTTCCAGAGCCAAGGATTTTTTTTTCCCCTTATCATTGACTGACTTTGTCTTCTGTACTCTGGCCCCCAAAATGATAATGTAGCAGTTAATAGATGCATGCAGAATTCTGCATGTCGTATACTTTGGAAGCTGTGGACAGCTCTCACAGGAGTTCAGCGACAGTGGTGAAATTCAGCTGATAACAGTAACATTGTCACATTAGGTGCAACTAAACTAAGACAAGGGTAAGAAAATATTTATCACTCGGCTAAGAGTATACATTGAAAATTGGGAAGCACTGTGGGCACGCATGCATTAGCTAGAACAATTTTATGACTTTGCCTACCTGCTAGAAAGTTATTTTAAGTACAAATTGTTCTTTGTCTTTGGTCTTATTTACAATGTGTAGAACTGAGCCCTCTAAGAGCAGTACCAAATCTACATCCAGAGACGTAGCATCTCACTAGACAGCACTGTGGTTTGAGACAGGTCTCATGCCTCTGTGTTGTGGTGGCTGACATTCAGTTGTTTTCCAGTGTAGGTACACTGAATGGGGACGGAATTAACTTTGGGAAAGCACTTTTGCTAATAAATGCATTTTTTGTAGTGCTTGCTAATTCTCAGTACACATTCTTAACCAAGTCTCAAGCATTTTCTCAGCCTGAAGTTGCTTTCCAGTGTTAGTCATCCTGCGATTTTATTTCCTTCTAGATCTTTCGACTCTTATTGCAGAGCTTGAAATAAAATAAGCACTATATCATTGTTAACAAAACTTAAAAAGTGAGAAACATTTCATAGTCCCAAGATAACTGGAGCTATCTGAGGTCTACAGACAGACTATTAGAAAGCTATGTAGGGTAAAGCCATCTCCGGTTGAAGCATTTAGTTCTAGCTATTGTTCATACAGCTCTTTATTTAGACAGTTGTCTAAATATGTATGTAAAAGCATATCTAGCAAGATTCCAGTTTCCAGTAGACCCTTTGGAAGATCAAATAAACAAGTGTCTTTTCCTGAAGACACACAGAATTAAGGTGGAATGAAAGTAAAAATCATTATGGAAAACTCTGCTTCCTAATATCAAGCACATACACTTCAGTGACTATTATTGCCTTAGCTCATCCTATGCACTTTAAGATGTTTGCTTATAACTGTTGACACAATCTATGCTTGCAGAAATTGTTGACATTGTTATAAAAATAATCTAAGCAGAAATATCAATAATGAAAAAAACTATATTCTAGATAAATGGGATTATTCACTCTTCTCCACATACATAACACATTATTCTACTTCTGAGTCATCGGTTCAGATATTCCCATAGCTTGACTGGTCTCGTGCTTAGCTCTACACATCCCAAAGTCAGTTGTTCACTGAATGCCACCAATTCATGTCACCATCTTCTGGAAACAGCTTCACTCATTCAGCCAAAACTAACATGTCTGTCTCTATATCTTCACTTTTCTTTCGCTTATGCTGCCCATGAGCTCCTTTGCACCACAGGTTTAAACACTGACTCTTCATGTCTAGACTGGAAGGTCCTTCAGAACCTAGACTTTGGTATTTGAATGTAGAGAGTACCCGATGCATAAGAAATACTAGTAGTATTGTTTGTTCTTTACTCCTTCTTGTTTCTTTCACTCACTGTCAATAGTACTTTCAACTCAGCAAGTGTTATAAAATAATCTATTGAGTTACACAATAAGTTATACTGATACTGTGTTGATAGAAGTTGGAAAGTTTAAACAGATGGAAGTTGTGAAAATTGTTTCACAGAGAATGTGACAATTCAGCTAAAATTTAAGAGAGTAAAAGGCATTAGAGGCGACTGGAGGAATAATAAACAGGGTTTCCAAGAGCATAAAACATACAGGAAAGTGTTTGTGCAGAAGACTGTGAGGTTAGTTCCATTTGATGCTATATGTTTTAAATCATAGAAAATATATCTTTTCCTGTCTCAACTCATGATCAAGATGTTAGAGAAGTCTAATAGTTTGGCACAGATCTTGGAAGAGGAAAATAAAAGATAGAAAACAAAAGATAAAGAATGAAAGAAAGAAGTGTGGGAGATGTCCCAGCAGGCAAAGGCACTGCCACTGCCCAATGACAGGCTCCTGCAATCCATCCTCCAATCTCCACATGCAAACCATGGCACATCCTTATGCACAAATATAATCAATACATAAGGGTTTAAAAAAGGAAATATCCTATAGACGTATAATCATAGGACAGATGGCATGAAATTCAGATTTTTTTTAAAGCCTAGCCTGTAACAAAGTACAAAAACAGATAGAAAACTGTAGATTGAATGACGCCAGTTGAAAGTGGTTTGTATTAAGACTGAACTAGCAAGTTTTAGAACAGCAGAATTAGCCACATAGATGAGAAACCGAAATAAAAGCATAAGGCATTTCATTTTAGGTGAAACATAAACACGGTGTGATGGGGCATACCTGTAAGCCCAGTATTCATGGGACTAAATCAGAAAGCTCCAGATGCTAGCCTGGACTCTCCATAGTGAAATCCACACACCAAAAAAAAAAAAAAAAACCAGAGGAAGGTGAAAAATTATGAGACATATGAAGGAAGGACTTGGGGACGCTGAAGATATAGCAGTGATTTCTTGTATTTCAGATTTATTATCATGTAAAAAAAATACTGAAATCTCTGCTTCACTGCTTTATTTGGCTGTATCAAAACATTCAAGTGATAAACCACCACCCACCATGGCCATGTTTTCATGAAAGAGGAACTGTTAACTGTTCCCGTTAAACTACACGGGAAAATCCTTGCACTTGCTTTGCGGGCCTTCCTCTTCTTGATTGCTATGGAGATGTCGATCTATACTCTGAGACTCCTCACACCTCAAAGACCTTCAAGATCCACTACAGCTAGAATGTTCCATGGCACCAGGTAGGAACAAGTGAGTATACTCATTTGCTCTACTTTGCACATCCAGTTTTTCCTAATTATTTACATAACTGGATCTTTTACGTCAATCTAAGCCCTATGGACACCCATGTAAAATTATGCCTCTTGAGATATCACAAAGTAAAGTGGATGACATGACAGATAATGGCTGAAGGGCATCTAACCTCAGAGACTTACAGCACTGTTAGCACTGAGATAGAAATAGAGAGAAGGGCTGGCCCAGTAAACAAGCAGTAGCACTTCATTTTAGAGGGGGTGGGACACAGTACGTGGAATAGTATATGTAAAATAAGAACAAGAAATACTAGTAATGTGAGATATGCATGAAATGTTAGAAATAGCCCAACTAACATGTAAGAGTGGTCTGCATAATTGATTATTGAAATAGATAAAAATCTTGGTGAAGTTGGACCTGTGAGAAGAAAACAAAAGTCTGACGTTAAAACCTATCCATACCTAATAAGAAGAAAGGTAAGAAAATTTTTAAAAGACGTGGAGGAGAAGAAGGTAGAGAGAGACCAGCAAAAGGTATTGTTCCAGAAACCTGGGAGAGATTGGGCTTCCAAAGCTAGGGGCCAGCGGTAGGATGCTGGAGTTACCTCTCCTGATTTGTACATCAGCTTTGATGAAATAAGCTAGACTAAACCGACTGCAGAGAGTCTGGCGTGCAGCAGCTGTTAAATGCTGCTCCTGAAAGGGAAAAGGCCAGGCAAGAGTATATTATTTGTTGGATGTTAAAGAACAAAAACATCTACCCAACAGCTGCAAATTACAAGGATCGTGCTTCTCAACACTGTGTCAATGAAAACAGTTCCTCAGGAAAGGTGATAGATAATTCTGGTTCAATAGACACTAACTCATTTTTCATTCCTCTTTTAATGAATTCACATTAGAGAGGATCATTTGAAGACATATGTGTTATTTTTTTAATAATTTATCTCTGAACTTTAAAAAATTAATAATATTTGCACAGGGCCATTTTATAATCACAATATGACATCTCAAGGTGTGAATTATGACATAATAACTCAAACTTTGTGCATTTAAACAAGCACTCATCCTATGGCTTCATTCTTGGTAAAGCAATGGAATGAATTATTATGTAATAACTCACGCTTTGCCTCATATTATTACTTAATTATGGAAGAAGTGGAGACTTTCAACTAATTTCAGTCTTGGTAAAAAAAAAAAAATCTAACATTTTTACCCTTGAAAAGAAAGAGAGAACGTATCCATGTTCATTTGATACAATAGGATCATGTTAGAATTGTCTCAAACCTTTTTTACTTCCAGACCACTCTACAGAACCTTCTCGTGGCATCGTTTTTCCCCACTGCATCTTCTCAAGAACCTCAGAAGGCCTCTAGCAAAAAAGTCAATCAACGTCATCCTCCAGTCCACGGTCACAGAATTATTCAATGAATGTATTACATGAGAAAGTTTCAAAACTGTTGTTACAAGAAAAAACATGACTTTTCTTTCTAATAAAAGTAAGTGAGAAAAGAAGAGAGGAAGGAAAGGAGGATATGGAAGAAACTAGAAGCAAAAGGGAGGGGAGATTCAGGAGGAAAAATAAAATTAAAGAAGAAATTTCTATCAACTATGACAATCTTCTGATAAAGTTTTAAAGCAATAGGAAGATTCCCCAAGATAATATAAAATACATCTGTCTACGTTTACTAGAAAACTGCATACATGTATTTCATACAATAGGGATGTAAATATTTCCTCAAGGATCTTAGCACTAATACTCATCATTAAATAATAGGACTGCTTTCAAAATTCATACACAAATTTGTCTAGCCAATGCTTTCTCTGGAGTTTGCAAAGCTTTATCTTGCTCTTTTGGAGCTTACAGTCCACAAAGGGAAAGTCAAAAAACAAAAGACTAGCTAGCAATATAACACAGCACAACCCTACAGTAATGGAGCCAACATACAAACAAATACTACAGAGTATACTTCATAGTGAGAGACTGAATAAACAAAAAAATACATTCAAAAAATGTAGTTTGTATATTAGATAAATGCTACAAAAAGAACATTGTTCACCTAGGAGAATAAAACACCATGCAGCTGACCATTTGATTGCCTATTGGCTGACTGATGATTGATCACTACTATCTGCATTAAATGGTCTGACTTTGTTGGATAAACTTCTTCAGCTTCAGAAGTTGTACACACTTCTCCCCATCTAATTTACTAGCATTATAGTATTTTCTTATCTTGGTGTTTAGATTGATATGTCACTGACATGAAGCTGGGGATCACTTATTTTCAAAATCTATGGAATTTTCTCAGTGTAAAAATATTTAATGGCATCACTATGGAAACATGAGTAACTGGGTAGCATTATCACAGAGCCAGATGCTAACCTGTCAGGCCTTAAAGTTCAGACCTAACATCTTCTATACCATCTCTCACTCCTAGGCGATTCCTTGGCCTCACCATACGTTGGTCTAAGGATCCAGTGTTATCTGTGGTACTCTCTAGATAATCTGACAATGCTAGTGGTTCCATTTCCTTTTCAGATCTCAGGTGCTATCCCAGTGCTGTCTGATATCATCCCTTGGTCTTTTCCAAGCTGGTTTAAAATGAACTTAATTAGGTTTCCCTGAGTTAGGAAAGTATATAGACATGCTAGCATGGTCTTGAATAACTAGAGTACAATGAGAACCAGGATATATGTTGTTACATCCTTTGCTACACAATTAGATATTCTATCAATAGACTAATAATTAAAGTTAAATTATTTGTAACCCAAATTTGGGCTACAAATGGTACTTTGATATTAGCCACTCATTTAATGCTTTTATGTAGTTTCTGTTCTAGGCTAATCATGTTTTGTAAGTTAGTTTTTATATGATTTTAGTAGGACATGGATTCAAGATGAAGCAATATATTTCCAGTGCTGTACATTTCTTCCTTATCAGATAAAATAACTTTTATCTAGAGTACATACAGAATCACTTTTGAATTACTATTGAAACAGAAGTTTGAGAAGTTACAATGAAGGTGACCCCTGGTCAAAGTCCCACTCTCTCTGTGTTTGTGAGTGTCTTAAGAGTATTTTAGAGGATGAATTAATCATATTTAATGCAAATAATAAAAACATGTATTTCATGGAATTAGATAAATTCCTAATTAGTTTTCTGTTTTGCTGAGGTCTGGATCTCATTTATTTCTTTGTTCTGAATGTGATAAGTTTTAGATAGTATAGCTCGAGAGCTGTGATGAGGAGATGACTATCATAGCAATGAACAGCTAACAAAATTAATGTTTTAAAGGAAAATGGGGGCTGGTGCAGTTGAATCCAATTCGGAATGACACTGTTAAGAGAAAACATACTGCTAAAATTATACTAAAATATGATTACGCATCATGTAATAATATTTATTATTGCCAGATGCTTTTACCCATTTAGTTTATTGAGATACATCACAAATGCTAAATTCTTTCTAACGCCCAGACAGTATTAACCTTGAGGCTTCTCCCTCATGCCAGCTGAGAATTGCCTCTCATGGATATAGAAAAGACCAGTGTAGTGCGGAACAAAGTCACCTCTGTGATTTTGAGGATAATTTAGCAGTGAGCCCCAAATGGCTTCCTCCTGATGTGTTTCATCTCTATCTGAGGCAACCGGCCTCCAGAATCATTTTCCACATTCAGCTGGTGAACACCCAAACTGGCTTCCGAGCTGAAGAATGTCTGTGGCTGTGTACTTCACAATCTCATGAGGAAAACAGTCAGTGTAGTCTCAATATAAAGCAACAGAAACATAGCCCAGATTCTCTAGTCTACACTTGTCTAGTTTTTCAGTGGGACTCTTTAGATCAAGTGGGTGCTTTTCTTTTTGTATTTATTATGTCAGAGAGTTCTAAGCAATTGTTTAATGCTTCTCTTAGGAGAAAATATAATAAGATTTGTCAGAATTTCCTCTTCTGTCACTCTCGAAACAAAATTTGCTAAAAATTAGATATTAAATATGACTCAGTTACTAATAACCAATACTGTTTGACATTTTCAACAAAAACTGGTTGTTCTGTGAATGCGCATGCCATCTGTCCTTTGAAAACAGCTAAGTCAATTATTTTATAATACAGTAGTGTATAGTGCTATCGTCTAGCTGAAACATAGCAGGGTGGTTTGTTATATCCTTGTAAATGTCTGCCCTTTTAACATACTGTAAATGCATTCTCAAATTTGTGCTAGGTTCTGATTGTTATGGGGCAGAATTAATGCGTTCTATTAAATTTAACTTTTGCTGAAACATTCTTACCTCAGCTAAAGCTCAGCACTGTAATTGGAGACGAGCTTCTAAGCAATTAAGGAATAAAATACTTGGCTTTTATAATCCATCTTTTGTTCTGGGAAATGCCTATACTTAAATCAGTATGGCATTAGACAGGGACTTGTGACCACTAAATATTTAATTTCATCAAAGTCCATCCATATTACGTGCTTTGACAAGCCTCTAACTAGGCAAGTATTATTTAAACAAGAAAGAATGTTTCAATTAAGTTTATACTGCAAGTGATTATGCCGGGACTGTCCAGAGAGTCCTACTGAGCTTCCTAGCAATATATAGAATATGATGCAAAGACTTAAGCCCCACATGCTGGCCCCCCACCCCCACTCTTTAAACCTGTTCTCTGTGTTAAGCCACTTTTATCCCTGCATAAAGGCAGCTGCTAGTTCCTCGAACAACACCTCCTCTTACTTACTTGCATCCTAGGTATTCTTTCAAATCCATTTCAAGTAAATGAAGGCATGACATCCTCATCTGGAATTAACCTTTCCAGTCCTTCCAGTCTACTTGCTACCACCATGTTGATGCAAAAGCTTACTTAGCACACAGCATCGCTAAGATGTGAAAGTCTGTGCAATAGGAGCATGGTATGAATTACGTTCTTATTAAGTTTTCTCTTAGCTTAGTACCTTGGACAGAGCAGATGTTCAGTAAATATTCATGAATTTCAGACAGACAGTAAAGAGCATCTTCATTTACCGGGTACCCCAGACCTCACAATTTGAGATTGTACACATCACAAAACACATGCAAAGTTAGATCTGTTAAAATAGCTCATAGGCAACTCTGTCATCAGGACCCGTCCCTTACTGACACAGAACAATTCTTACATGCTTTCTCATGTATATGTGTGTTAGGCTGAAACCTGAAGCAAAAGACTCTCATATGAAGCAAAAGACTCAGATAATGCATATTAGTGAATTGAAACCCTTCCTCTCTGATCCAGTACTACAGGTTACAGTCTGTCTAGTCCAGCCTGTTAGCCATCTTCCCATTTCTCCCATATCTAATCAATTTATGGAATTAGTAAATTAATATTCGCAGTAGTAATGGCAACTGAAACTAACTTACCACATTAAGAAATCATTGGTAATTAGATGGCCACTGAATGCTAATATTTTATCTATTCAACAAAAGAGACTTCATATTAATTTTTAACAGGAAGTTTAAAAGTATTAGCCTTGTTTAAAGACTTTTGATTTATTGATATCTACTATCAATTTGTAATCTTTTCATTTTGGTCAATCATTTTTTAAATAACATAAAAGAAATTATATTTTTTAGATACATTTAACATTTTAAATTTATTTTCACGTTTGACTTAATTAAATTTTTTTTGAGAGCATTATCAAATTCGGTATACATTAATGGTGGTGTCAATGGAAAAAACAAGACTCACTTTGTGCTCGTTTTTTAATTTTACTTTTTGAAAATATGTGTACCATGCATACACATATGAAAATTACCCATACCTCAATCATTTGTATTATTTTAAATTTAAATAAAGACTAACCAGTGTCAATAACTAAAATTTCATGGAAATTGTCCAATCTTTCCAACATATTCTTCAGTTATGCAAATCTAGGTGTATACCACACATTTTTGTACCACAGACACATTTTTGAAACAAAACTTGAGTCATGAAATATAAAATCACCTGTAACAGAGTGCTTCCAAATTCCCAAATTGAAATTAAAAAAAAAAAAAATCTTTCATTGTCACCAACCTATTTGCTAAGAAATACTGTTGCTAATGCAAAATTACAAGATTCTGATGCTAAAGTTCTACCTGGTTCTTTTTCTTGCCTACTTCAAACTGGCCAAAGTTCATTTTTCATTGGAACTGGAATCAGTTACTGATGAGTTTTCTACACTGGTTACTTCAGATTTATTCCGGTTGTTTTGTCTTGGGTTTTGTTTTTTTTTTCTTGTTCAGAAAGCAGGTGTTATTTTAAAATGCACCAATCTTTGAAACCCAGTTAAGTGGAAGTGCTATCATTTGAGGCACGAGAAAGTAAGTCATCGGTGGCCACTGGCCACGCCAACCGCAGCTGTGGTTCTCCTTTAAATATGTAATGCATAAAAACACACATTTCACAGAGATGAGCAAAATGGTGGACTTCGATGTTTCCCTCTGTATCACAAAACTATCTAAAATTTTAGACCGTCTGCATTCTGTCGCCCTTGCACTGAGAGAGAGAAGAGGCTCCCCGGACATAGATTTCCAGAAGGATTCCACCCTCAACTCCCTTCCCCATTTAATAACAGCACTCGTGCACTGCTCCAGACGGCAAAGACTTGCTTAATTAAATTGTTTCCCTCTTTGGCTACCATAAATGCCACATCTATTTAAAGGCATGTTTTATTTAGTTAAAATTGGTTTTATCATCCACAGAAAGATTATTAAATTGAATGGGTGACTATTTCAGCTCAAGTTAAAATCAATAGCGTTTAGCTGGGTCTTAGGTGCTGAATTCTGAAATTCCGTGTTTACGACTTCACTGCAGAGCTGTGCAAAGCATCGCTGATGGTCCTTCTCCCGAGTTCACCTGTGATTTATGGCTGCTCCAGCAGGTGGGACGAAAGCTTCAAGGCCTCTTGCAGTGTTTAAGCTTCTAATAACTAACAGAGTTTTCCTTTCTTACTCTCAAAATTGAGACTGAAATTCTCAGGTTGAACTCATTAAAAAAAAAAAAAAAAAAAAAAAAAGTCAATTCCTTAAAAGTGCAGAACTTAATCTGTTATGCCTGAGACTTAGAAACAGCATTATCCTGTAAAACATATGTTCACATTTCCTCTGAAGCAAAAATCCCTTCAAGTCCTCAGACTGGGCTGTGCTTTAGCTTTTGTTTATTTATTTTTTATCCCATCCCTGTACAAGAATCTGATGAGAAATGGCGATTTCCAATGCCCTAAGGAGTTTCAACCAGTAAAGTTTATCTAATAGCAAACTTCTCATTCAGAAAATTATAACTCACTCTTTTAGGCATGATGTTTCTATTTTCCTGCTTAATTTACATAATGAGAATGGTGATAAATAACATTATCTGAATGTTTCACATCAAAGCAGAAATGATTATTAATTGTTTAAACACAAAGAGACTTTGTCATTCAGTCACCATAAAAATTATTTTTTATTATGCTGGGCTTGCTAGAAACTAATTATTTAAATTCTCTGAGTTAAAAACTCGGTACAAAACATACCTCAAATGAGATCTACATTTTTAAGAAAGTACATTTCAAATCTAAATTATCAAGAGTTTAACCAAAAAATATCACCCAAACCAGTAGGATTCATTAAAGTATATATTGGCAAAAGTGTTACTTAAGAATAAAGGCACAAAAATTCAGTTACTAATGCTTTGCTACAATGTCCTTTTTCTTTTTTGTCTAATGCTGCCACCTCAATAAAAAGTAAATTTACAAGTAAATTTCACTTAAAATCATACTAGGATGTGATTACCTAATAAAATTATTTAATCTGAAAAAAAAAAAAGAAAAAACGTTTACAGTGGCTCCTTTTTAGGTATCTTCAATTTTCAGGTTATCGTATCCCTTCTCATTCAATCTAAAAATAAATGAATTAAAACACCTTAAGTAAAGTACATAAAACCTAGGAAAGTTATACTGCAGAAGTGTATCTAATGCCTTTTTAAAATCTATTTTAAAATTTAAGAGTGTTTACTGTTAACACAATTGTACACTCACTTAGTAATCTTATACACAGTAACGTTTTTGTTCTTTTAATCAATTAAGTCGGCTTCCAGGATAGTAACATCCCTATTTTGTTAATACAACTCCTACTTGACTATGTAAGCTATGCAAGAAACTCTTTAAAATAATTTCAACAACAGCAATAGTATATTATTTCAAAAAATATTTTAAATGACCATAAACCTAAAGTTTGATGTAAATAGTTGGAGGAAGTATACAGAGAATTTAATCCCTCTACCCCAGTACACAAGAATAGAAACCTATTTGCCCAAACATTGAGTTCAACAATGAAAATAACTCAGTACTCCATTTTAATTAACATGCAAATATTTATATCTAAAACATCAGAAACACATGGACATTGACCAGGGGCTATTCAGAAGCCTCCTTTCCCTTTATTTTTGAACTTCTGTTTGTAGGGAGAGGAAATAACCTTTACTGTATCATAGGTATAAAAAGGCACCCGATGATTCATCTCTGTGAATCTGCTTGTTGAATTTGATGGATCATTCTTAAAAGCGACGTTGCTAATCTTCAGGTTTTCTTTTTTAGGTTATTCACAGATCAGTGGGTTTTCCAGCTAATACAGGTCTGATGCTCTTCTGTCTTCACACATGGTATTCATCATATCTTGACAAGAAAAGACCTTCAGTCTACAAATAACCTTCACTGAAGTAAGACATGTAAGTGGGTTTCTTTATGAAAGATAGATTTTATGGCTGAATAAAAAACAACTGTAGTTAAAAAAGTGTCATCGAGTGGCCTTATTTGAAGATTTTTTTTTCCTTTAAGGAGCTTTAATGTTTGATGTGGAAAATACTAATACACCAAAAGAGAGAAAAGTATTAAATTACTTTATCATTAACCACAAATGCAACAGGAAGGGTTGATCAGCTCCATATTTTATCATTCAGAAGCATTCAGCCTTTAAAATATTTAAGCATCCACATTAGTTCTTGTCAAACTAGCACAAAGCAGTGCATAATATGACCTGTGTGTAAGAGTAGAACAAGATAAGAGGTTGCAGCCAGAGTGAAGTTTCCACAATGGGGTTGCCCTATGCTATAGATAATACTTTGCCTTCTTGTTTCCAGACAGTTGCTAAATGATGTTGAATGCTTTCTTTATATTTCCACTTGGTCATGCTAAGCAAGGGCATCAGGTTTAGTTAATATTGAAGTAGCAAGGATGAAACAATACATTCAAGGCTTCCTCCAGGTCCTGTATTATTTCATATGGCCAATTTAGACAACAAATAGAAACTGAGGCTGGAGACAAGGCTCTGAGGTTAAGAGCACATACCATTCCAGCAAAGAGTCCTGATTCAGTTCCCAGCACCCATGTTAGGCAGCTCACAACTCCCTTTAACTCCAGCTCCAGAGGATCCAGCACCCTCTTCTAGACTCTAAGAGTACCACACTCATGTATACACCCACCCTGATACATTTGCATATGAATAATTTAAAATAAAAAATAAATTTTAAAATATAATACATGAAAAGCTATTAAAAATTTATCAGGCAGTCTGATAATTCAGGATTTCATATATGACAGATACCTTTAAAGAAAACATTAAGAATTTTCAAGGGCTTGCAAGTTGACTTAGTGGGTAAAGCAACATGCAAGCCAGAGAATCCAGATTTGTGGAAAAAAAGTACTAATTCCCAAAAGAAGCCCACTGACCTCCAAATACTTGCCATCGCATGAGCATATACACCATCAAACTTCCCCACATGTACACATATTCATAAATAGAATAGTATAAAAACTTTTGAGATGCATGTGCAACAATATGATTGCTCAGCAAATCCAAACTACCTGGTGAATGCTGCAGAGTATTCTTAGTACTGTTTAGAGAAGAGCCAGTTTCTCTCAGAAATTTATATATATATATGTGTGTGTGTGTGTGTGTGTGTGTGTACACGTATATATGTGTGTATATATATGTGTGTATATATATATGTATGTGTATATACGTGTATGTATATATATGTGTGTATATATATATGTATGTGTATATACGTATATATATATATATATGTATATATGCATACACACGCACACACACATATATATATGTATGTATGCATGCATATTTGGTTTTTCGAGACAGGGCTCTCTGTTGTAACTCTGTCTGTACTGGAACTCACAGAGATCTGCCTGCCTCTACCTCCTGAGTGCTGGGATTAAAGGCATACACCACCATTGCCTGGGTAGAAAACAATATTTAAAGTGACACCTGGATAAAGAAGCTGTCTGACTACATGGAAAACCAGCTCAGGAAGCAATAAAGAACAAAAACTTAAGGAAAGTCTGTGCCGTAGGTCTTGGTAACCAAGATCCAGTCCTAAAATGCAACAGGAGAATCAGTCAGACTACAACAGCTTGGGAGTAGTCTGGATTTGATGCTAAAATCATTAAAGACTTTAAGCAGTCTGAAAAAGACATGGTAAGATTAAAACTGAAGAGGAAACAAAAATCAAAAAAATCAAAAAATCAAAATTTCAAAATAAATGTGTTCAAACTAAAAGTTAAAAACAGACCTCATAAGTTACCCTTACTAGTGAATTGTCAGAGACAGCGAAACAGGCAACTTATCTTTGCAATAGATGGAGACCATTATCAGAAAACCAGAACTAATCAAAATGCACAGTTTTGGAGCCCAGTCCCTCTGACACATCTACAAAACACTCCTGCACCTAAGGCTCAGGGAACATGGACATAGACAGGGCAGAAAGACTGTGAGATCAAGAGTTTGCTATGAGACTGTGTCTCCTGATACTGCCAGAGGCTACATACAAAAGGTCTCACTCGCAGGACTGCCCAAATGTGAGATAAATAAGGATGACACCGATGAGCATGCCAAAATGGACAGGAAAAGTCCACAAAGCCTCAACCCTACAAAAGAATTATAGGCAACTGAGGAGAGGTGGGACTGGAAGAGGTACTCTTCCCCAGGGAAGAGTAATTGGTTGTCCAGTGCCAAACAGTCAGACTTGAAAACATATATACGATTGCATCACACAAACTGAAAAGATTATATTTAAGACTACATATGTATATACATATATGTGTGAGCATGCACACAAGCATATGCATGTGTGTGTGCCTGTGTGTGTGTCTCTGTCTGTCTCTCTCTCTCTCTCTGTATGCAAAAACAATTTCTAGGGGGAAAAGGGTCATGAATTTGAAGAAGAGTATAGAGGGGTTTGTGGGAGGATTTGGAGGGAGAAAAGGAAAGAGAGAAATGTTATAATTAAATTGTAATCTCCAAAATAAAAACAAGAGAAAAATATTATTATTATAAATAATAATACAAGAATAATAAGAGACAACAAAATTGGGTGCAGAGCACTGATACGAAAAAATACAACTTCCCTTTATTCTCATAGACACTGTAAAATTAAAACACACAGTCCCAAGCATTTTGAAAGAGAAGAATTTTGTTAGGATCACAGCATTGATAAAATTGCTGAAATTTTACCTGTAGAAAAAGAAATTGCATACTAGCTTAAAATATTTAATCTTTAATTTGTTTCAAGCTATTAACTTTTAAAAACCTTTTCTTTCTGAACTAATTACTTTCTACATTTTATTCACAGGGTAAGAATAGAGTTTTAATCATTGTATAAAAATAAAGGATATTTTCCAGGCTAGAAGCTTACTACATTTATGGGTGATATATTCAAATTCTACATTGACAACTGATAAGGTAGTTCAGTTGGTAGAGTGCTTACCTCTCATTCACAAAGTTCTCAGTTTGATCCCCAGCACCATATAAAATAGTGACAGTGGCACACACCTATGATTCCAGTTCATGAGAGGGGAAAGCAGGAGGATCAAAATTGCAAGGTTGTCCTCAGCTACATAGTAAATTCAAGGCCAGTGTGGGATATCTGAGACCCTGTAAAAATAAATAGATAGATAAATAAATAAATAGGTAGATACGTTAACTAAATAAGTCTAAATTGAATAGTTATATAGAGGAATAGGCCTGTGTGAAGCTAGGAAGGGTCTATATTCCAGGAGTCTATAATTAAGAAATCACATTCAGAAGCCTGTGTGGTCAAGATGGAATGTAAAAAAAATGTTAAGAATGTTGGTATACACCCTTAATCCCAATATTTGGGAGGGAGTGGTGGTCCACACCTTTAGCCTCTAAGACAGAAACAGAGTATGGAAGTAGATACAGGAATCAAGCTCAGACAGAGTCTGTGTCACACAAGAAGTGACATCTGAGATGAGTCAAAGTGAATGACAGACAAAGTGGCTAACCAGAGGAAGAGCTGGCAGAGTGAGTCAAGAGTGAGGGCATGCCCAACTCTCACCATATAAAAGCAGGCTTTCGCTCAGAGCAGGTCAGTTACACAAGAGTCAGTTACAGTGGGCAGCATGAGGTGAGCAGTCTAAAGCAGGCAAATGAGGGACAAGACATAGAGTCAATGAAACAGTCAGAATGAGGATTAGGCAAAGAAGCAGAAAGGCTGACTGAGACCATATGGAGCAGTGAGAGCTCAGAGAGGGACAAGACACAGAGGCAGAATCACAGGAGCAGACTGAAGAGAATGAGGCAGAGACCAAGAGCCAGTTCAGCTGAGCAGAGCAGCTCAGTCAAAGAAGTTGCAGGAGTCAGCAGAGTACAGTCCCGAGTTCAGAAGGAGCTAGTCAGAGTGGTTCAGTCAGCAGTAAGCCTAGGATGCTTAAATGTCTAGATTATACGGAGGCTGAAGTTGAAGCCTTCCAGTTAGCCTTAAGACTAGATTGTATGGAGGCTGAAATGTTCCAGGGCTTGAAGACTAAGAATCAGAGATTGAATTAGACAAACGAATAAACCAGCTTTTGCCCCAATCAATGTCTACATCTGAGCCAATGTCTACATATTAAAAAATTCAAACATTACTCCATCATAGAATAACATAAAAACTGCTTAAATAATACCTTCACTAGTGAAGAAATAAATTGGTAGTTTGTTCATCTATTTTAATTGTTCAAAACAATCTGAGAAAATAGCCAACATTCAAGAAAGTGAGTGAATCATCTAAGTTGAAGCAGTTGATGCTACAAAATTTTTATTGATATGCTATTGGGTCTAATAAGTATTTTCTAATATGTAAAAAATGAACAAACAAAACAGGGGGAAAAAACCTCTCCTCTAAAATAGTGGAAAGCTATCAAACAATAAATATCAACTTTAATACATAATTGAATAATATATCATAGTTGCTTAGAAGATGATACATCCCATAGAAAAAGACATATTAGATTAAGAAAGATCCAGACGTGTGCCAGGGAGTAGGTGACTAGCATGATTCACAAGCCACTCTCTTGGGAAAGTGGCTTGAAGGAGGGGAAGGGTGACAATCAGAAGAAATAGTATTCCAACCGTAGTCTTAAACATGGTATGCCTGAGATTTCAGAAGAACAAAGGGCTTGAGCGTCAAGAGCAAGAAAGCGTCATTTTGTACTCTCCCCCAACCCACAATGCAGGAGCCTTGGATTCTAACAAAGGACTGTCACAAGCCACAATGTGGAAGGAACACATGGTGTTAGGAGCTTGTCTTGAGCTTGCACTTTGACACCTGTGTCGTTTTCCTTTAAGCTAATCAGAGATCCAAAAGGTAACCAAGCATTCTGATGATGGTTATATTTAAGATATCCACTGCAGTGTGAGGCTTTCAACTATGTCCTCACACCTGCTAGGCAAGCACACGGTCCTTGAGCTACATGCCCAGCCCAAGTTTTTTTGTTTTGTTTTGTTTTGTTGTCACAGATGTTGTTTATTCCAACTCATCATCATCCTACAGTCTTGAGCCATGGTTCAGAATCATTTGGAAGACTATGCACTTTTCCGACAAGTAAAAATATTGGTTGTAAAGAAATCAGAATGATGTAGAAACATAAAGAAACGTCCAAATGCTGGAGTTAGATACGTAGGCATCCTGTGGGTATGCGGTTAATAGGTGAAAAAATGCAAGGTCACTAGAATATTTGCAGAGAAATGTCCTGCATTTCAAAATGGTACAATAACAAAGGAGAAATAACAAAAATAAAACCTTTGTGAAAGACAATCTGTCTTTTCTAATAGCAGATAGCACTCTTGTTATTTTTTTTAATTAAATTTGCCCATTACAGTCCAATTTGGGGGAAATAGTCTTACCATGTTTCAATATTTTTTAAACAAAGCAGTAATCCTTTAATAAACTGTTAGCTTGAAATATTCCAAAAGAAAGCAGATCATTCCACGAAGCAAAGTGCTTTTCTCAACAACCCAACAATATGTGTTTATTGCATTGGAGCCCAGGACCACCACGCTCGATTACAGTAAAAGCTCTGCATTTTTTCCATCTGGCAATGAGAACACAAGATGTTGTGTAAACTACCAGAAGAGCTCTATTTCATTGTAATTAAAATTTAGTGTTACATTTAAGCAATAAGGCGACTCCAGGAGATGTGATTATCATGAGATAATGACCTTGGGGTGTTAGAAGGCATACAAGGAACCAAATGCCTCCAATCCTCTAAGGGGCAAGATTATTTCTACATAACTACCTTCAGCTCCTCTCACAAACTCACCCCTGCCCCTGAAGCTGTATGATCAGGGCAAGGGGAAAGCTTGGGATTAAGAGCACCAATATGATTTCTGTAAGAAGAGGGCATTGGGGGACTGGTATATGACAAAATTGGCATTGCAGATGCTGAAGCAGCAGTTTCAAATGAGTTGTGTTGTTTGTGCAATAATTATGCGATGGCTTTAGAATTCTCTGGACACACATAGACCTGTCAGTGATGTCACAGTTCTGTAAGTAATCTTTAGCAAAGGCACGGATCTAACCTTTTCCCCCTGTTTTGGTTTCATGATTTCCATTCCACAATAGCAATAAGATATGACAGGTGGTACATTTCTTGAGGGTTTATTAGTCTTCTTGGGTGGTTGAAGCCATTCAGCCTTTGGCCTGAACCTCTCAAGACATCTAAGATGTATAATAATTCCCCCAAAACGCAAGGCTTGTCATGTCTTATTGCTTAATTACTTTGTACTTGCCGAGTAATTTTTCTCAAAGTGAATGCAGATAACAGCGCTTTTACTTTACAGCTTTACACTGCTAGAAACTACTTTAAAAATGGAAGACATGATAATTCTACTCTGATGAATGAAGGGATGTTCCATTATATTACTGTTATAAACTCTAAAATATGGGTCACTGAAAATTATGTAAAATGTTTATATTCTCTAACAACTTGTTACAGGGGAAAAGGGATAAACTAAAATTAGACCTAGTATAAAATAATGGCA
This sequence comes from Cricetomys ansorgei, assembly GCA_026225945.1. NCBI lineage: Eukaryota > Metazoa > Chordata > Mammalia > Rodentia > Nesomyidae > Cricetomys > Cricetomys ansorgei. The sequence continues at coordinate 2,243,735 of JAMJFZ010001816.1, forward strand.
TCCTCAAGAACAAGTCATGATAAAGAGATTGGAACCATAAGTATTAAAATAATTCCTCAACATCAAAGAAGTGAAAGTGATAGCTTACTTTGTAAATAATATTTTATAAGGGAAAAAAATGAATAAAAGAAAACATGAGAGTACTGAGGAAGCTCTTTTAAAATATATACATAGAAAGGATTTGTATATATGAATGTAGATATACATATGTATAATCAGGGTCACTGAACAAAGGTATAAGGTATTGAATTTTTTTATGGGATAGGGAAGAATCATGAAATTGATTAACAGTCTACCCTTCTGAGTTTATTTCAAATTTTACTCTTGTATGAAACAAGATTGTGTTGCTTTTCTTTCTGTTTATCAATTGCCTAGAATTCTTTTCAAAACGAAATTAAATAACACTTGTTGTTTAAAATGCATCCTGTTCACACAGTACATTACACAGAAGATGCTTTACTCTCTCAAATAAATACATGAACACATACTTTCATGAGTTCATTAGCAATGTGTAAGTTGGGAACACAGTTCATTGACAAGTGTATTCCTCTCTCTCTCTCCTCTCCCCCAGATATATATTTAATATATATATACACATATAAAGAGAGATATGTGTTTATTTATTATATTATCTGTCTATATATTCATAGACACTATCAATAATGAGTTGTACCTGGATGTGGTCACCTGAGTATATGTATTGGTTTCTTTTTCTTAAGGAATGTGCCAAGAGTAAGTAACATTAGAATTGTGTGGTAAATGAAAACAACTAAGAAAGACAATTAATTTTGTTTCCATTCTCCAAATGTTCTTTTTCAATGGTATTTCTGTAAGCAAGTGTGAAAAATGTGTGTGTGGGGGGGGGGTTTCTGAATCAGGTATATGTACAACTCTGACCTGAGCTATTCATTCACCTCTTAAAACTATTTCAACAGTCTTTTCTGACACTTAACCTGGCAAAAATAAAAAGAACACAACAAACAAACAAAAACAAAATCATTTCTTAAAGTGGTTTTGAACATTTTTATTGAACAAAAGAACCCAGGTAGCATATTTGACATGAAACAGTTAGTAGCCACTGCACATATGTTGACTGTTTCTGTTTATCTTCTCAGCCATTCACCTACCTACCTATCTATCAATAATCATTTGTTTATATTTTGTAGTTCCATCTAAGCAGAGCACTTATTAGAATAGGACGCTCTATTGGAGCAAGGGAACCACAATCTCACACTTCTTCCACCTTAGTCGACAGTGCTCTGGGAACAATCTTACACACAGATTTAGTAGCTGATCAAGCCCCTGTGAGATTACACCCTTTCTTGGTGGTGATAGTGACTGTGCTGTTACACATTGATGTTTTATGGCTGCATGCAGCTTTCTGGTTTCTGAAAGAACTGTTTTCCAGAGTGTTCATTTCTTTCATGTAATTTCTCCTCTTATGCACATTTTGGGTTATGTTTTGAGGTATCTTAAATTTATTTATTATTGTATTTTTGCTTTTAGAGTTTTGGTTGCTGATTTATTTTTATTTTTTTATCACTGGTTTCTACTTTCCATGTCATATTGAAAATGATGATGGCAGTTATCATTAGTCATGGAAATAAAGTTGTTCAGGCTAGGAATTCAACTCAGTTAATAGAGCTCTTTCCAGGCATGTACAAAGCCTGGGATTTTATTCCCGACAGTGCATACAGGAAACATTATGATGTGCATCTGTAATATCAGTACTAGAGGCAGGACGATCATCAACATCATCCTTGACCACATAGCTACTTCAAAGCTAGCCTGAGATACATAAGACACTGCCTGAAACAAAATAAACATTAACAAAAGTCATTCAAAGATTTTCCTAAGAGTCCTTATGCTAGCTTCTTAAAACTACATTACATTCTATTCCCTAGCACCAAATGGGTCTATTATAGGATCTCTTCAACAATCCAAACATTCTTCATTTCTTGAATTAAAACTATAAAGTGTAGGTGCTTATACTTCAAGAATGTCTTTGTGGTCACAGTCTTGTCATGGTCTCGAATTTTCCCTAACACTAACTCTTGTTGACTGCGGTCAATTCTAACAATGTAAGACTCTCAGACACTTACATTTAAGATATGTGGGAAATCTTCATAAAACTTGCTGCATGAATGGAGGTGCGATTCCACATTCAACCTTATATAATAATGTCATCTAGCATTTCAGAAAGCTAAATACGTTAGCTATGTATGATGTGAATAGAGGTTTCAAACCCATCTCCCGGAGGTGATCGTGACATTGGTTTTGTCTTCTGGAGCTAGAGTTCCTCTGTCTTAGCTCTGAATGTGAGGCTGTTGAGGAACAAGCCAAATTGGGGGGGGGGGGGGTGGAAATGCCAGAATTACATTTGACCAAGTCCTTTTACCTACTTTAAATAACAGAAGAGGTTAATCATGGAAAGGCTCCATTATCTACTACACTGCCCTTTACATGGTCCATAATATATTGTTAATATATTTATATATTCACCAGAAAGTATGGACTAAAAAGTTAAAGGTTCTACTGGGATTTAAAAAAAAAAAAAAAAAAAAAGAGTGGCTGATTCTATCCTAAAAGTATATTTTCTGTTTGCAGGTTATCTTTTTCTCAATAAGTAGTTGTGTCACACTTTAACAGAAAGCCTCATTATGAAAAGTGAAAGAGAAATAAATAATAAAAGTTCATAAAATATATGAGGAAAATATAAACAAATGTTCTAGTGGGGAAATCCTGAAAGTTAAAATGGCATAAATCATTATCATAAGACACAAATGATCACAAAACATTTTAAGAAAATGAATGGAATCGAGTTCAACAAAAGCATTTTTTACTGTTATCAAAGGCATTGACAGATTCAGGATTGAAAAAAAAAAAACAATCAATGCATGCGTAAATCCAAGAGACTGGTAATTAAGTACTGGGTACTCTAGTTCTACCAAATCATGAATACGGGTTTCTAACAAAAATAAAAACTGTCAGCCTGAGCTTTCATGTCCTTCAACTTCCTTTTTCCAACTTCACAAACTATGCAAGAGAGTAAGCAATCAGTGAGAGAAACTATAACTCACCAAATTCCCATTGTATTTTCATCGTATGGGCCTCTTCAAAATAGCGGAGAGGGATTTAAAAACTGAATTGGCACCAGCATGTAATGTCAACATGGGTAACTGAAGGCCTACTGTGTGTGAGCACTGATTCGCCAGCATCTCGGTCAGCACACTGGAATCGGTAGAAACTGCATCTTTCAAGTCCTTGGCCTCATCTCATAGCAGTCAGTCTAAACTGGGTCTCTGCTTACATGAACGACTTCCTCATTTGTCTGGTTGAAGGAAACTAGCTTACCTGAAACGGCCTCGTGACAAACCCAAAAGTTTCTTGGTGAGAACAGATCATATAGTTCCAGCAAATTAGCACACACCAAATCCAGGATGTGCTGAATCTTCACTATTCCAGCAGGCTCCGGAGGTACTGTCAGCAGTAGAAAAGCCTTCAAGAAGGCTGCTTCAGCTAAGGCTCCTGGAGTTTAATTGAGGCTGTGACTAGACCCAAAGTGTTGAATCTTTGCTCGACTACACATTCAAAGGCTGTATCCTCTCTGAGTTCATGAATTTATTTATTAGCTATGAAAAAGTTTTAATGTACCTCCCAAAAGTCCAAAGAGACTTCTTCATAGCAGCCTTCTAAATTCTGGTGCTGCATTTGCTGTGACTCACAGCTACAAGAAGGCCCAGGCTGATTCACAAGGTTGCTGGGTGGCCCCACCACCCATCATAGCACTGGGTCCCAGGCTATATGGTAAGGTTACTAATTTGGTACATCTAGTTTCATGAAAGAAGAGAAAGAATGTTGAAATTCATATGTGAAATATAATTTAGTTGTTATGAATTCACTAAAAGATCATGCTATGTTTGTGATTTGTATTTTATGATTCCAATTCCGTATGTCTGATCTCAGATCTGGCAAAAGTCTGCTTAGATCAATCTATCCATCTAGCTAGCTAGCTAGCTATCTAGGCCAGTGGCTCTCAACCTTCCTAATGATCTGACCCTGTACTACAGTTCCTCATGTCATAGTGGCCCCCAACCATAATTATTCTTGTTGCTACTTCATAACTGTAATTTTGCTACTGAATGGTGTCTCAGTTCCTAAGACCATCAAAAGTATATGTTTTCTCGATGGTTTTGACACACAGTTGAGAACCACTGAGCTAGACAGAGACACAGTGAGAGGGTAAACTAAACAATTACTCAATCTAGGAAAGGGATTTATTCTAAAGTCAAAAAAGGACCTGCTTTGTATCATTGTGTTTTTCTGAGTTTTAAATTATCTCAAAATCAAAAACTAAGTCTCTGGATTAAAAAGACAAAAACATAAAGGGGGTATTTCCATTACAGAGTACATGCCCAGAATGGAAGAACCCTTGGGTTTGACCCTCAGCACCAGAACAGAAGAGGAAAAAAAAGAAAAAGCAATACAAAGTAAAGTAATAGAGATATGAAAGCTAAAGTCATGCATGCTTCAATGCTGGGTATTAAAAATAAACATTTTTCTGAAAGATGGTGATTGGCGAATCATCCATATAGTAGATGTTTCAGGCAATTGCATGGCCCTGCTACACATAGCTCGCATGTCCCGCCAGTTTGACAACCTGAAAGACTTTTAAAATCCCCTCCCCTTCCCATACAAGTGTGTTCACAGGTGCGCATGTTCCTGTCTCCACCTCCCACGTGTCATGATGGCACTGACGCTTATATAAAAGGCGATAATACTAATATTTCATAGTTGATAGATGGATTTCCAAGCTTTATAATCTTTGTTGTCATATCCTATCTTAAGAAGTCAAACCACTAATCCTCTTTTGAACGTTCTTCTACTGATAAAAGGAAAATGACGAAGGATGCAGCGGAGTGGTAAACGTGAACGAGGCTCTGGCTACCATCTCCGGCGGTCCCCAAGTCTTTCCATCGGTCCATAGTAATATGGCGTAACCGTTATCTAAGAGTCTGTTTTTCATGAGAAAGTTTATCTGGGTCTGATAAACAACTGGAAAAAAGTATCTCAGCTGGAATCTAGGTAGGTCTCCCATCAATGAAATATGATTTCAACTGTGGATGAACAGGAGAGAAATAACAGATGTCTTTATAAATACACCACTGGAACTCATCACAATATTATAGGGTTTTGTACCAGAGGCTTAATCTCTCTGTTATTTTCCTCTCACTTTTCCTGACCCTGGGAGGATGCTAATGGAAAAAAAGTAGAATTAGCAAGAATAATTTTCTCCAATGAAGACAAATCCATCAGTGGGAGAGGAAAAAATATGCATGTCAACAGCCAAAATTATATATTTCTGCCAAAATCATGCGGAATATGTGTTGATGTAGTCTCCCAGCTAAAACTGAGGTCCACACAGAGCTGTCAGTGGAGCTCTGGAGATAAAGATACAGTGGAAATTGATGTCAGAGTTTCTACTTGGGGGGATTCTAAATGACGATAACTTTTAACACATTTTGCTTAGAAATAATAGAAATTCAGAACAACAGCCAACTGTTTCTCTGAAATTCTGTGAAGCCCGAATAGCTATCAGTGAGATTCCCCTTCACCCTAAAGACCACAGACTCATTCTGCCTTAGGGGCCAAAATCATCGATGTTTCTATCTGAAAAAATGAGCTTGGCAAACTGTCACTAATGGTCTTTAAATTTAACATCATGAAACCTGGACTTTTTTTTCATCCCCAAAGAAACTATATAGTAAAGTGTAGAAAGCAGCCATAACCCTAAAATGTCCCACAATGTTGATACGCCTTGTTTGTTGTGTGCATATGACCCCTTCAGGCCAGTCATCTAGTCAGGACCCCTGGAGGAAGGAAACACTGAGAACAAATGTGATATCAGCAAGAGAGGAAAAAGTGAGAGTCTCTTATCTAGCATTGTTGGTCATCGTTGCTGTTGTTGTAGTATTAGGATTCAAAATCATAACCCTACCCCAGCTAACAAACTGTTCTACCACTGTTACACCCCGGACCTGATTAATAATATTTTGAATAGCAGTCAAAAGCAGGATGTTTTTTAAATCTCTGAATTATTTTTGCCACCTAAAATTCACATTTTGTTGTACTTCCTTAAAAAAACAAAAAAAAGGACTTATCCCTCAGTTTAAAAAGAAAAAGAAAGAAAAAACATAGACTACTATGTATTTCTCAGGAAGGACCATGAAAGCACACTTCTAACCAACCCCTAGGCATTACTGCCCGAGTCCTACACTTCTAAACAGAATCAACAGCTGCATTGACCCCAGCCTGGCTGCACAGAGGTAACAGGGTGGAATGAGCATCTTAGCACTGCTGAAGTCCAAGATCCAGCTGCTGGAGACAGCTTAGTTGCTTCATCCTTACAAGACCTGCATTCCCAGGAGTAACTGACCATGCCTGTGTAGGAGAAGACGAACCTCTGAAGATAAGGCTTGTTCACTATTTGGATATGTTGGTTTGGGACAGTTTGGTCCACTTTCAATGATGCCTTGATCAAGTTCGTGGTCGGGGCTAGAATCATGGGCACAGAAAGGGCTGTTTCAGAAGTAACCACTGGTGTACTGCTTTTCTTGGAGACTGTGCAGCAGCCTAAGGAGGACATCAGTGCCTAAATTTTGGAGTACTACATACTTTACCCTTGTCATCCTAAAGGCTCCTGGCAGATTACGAGCCCTTTAGAGTTCTTTCAAAGAACTCCAATAGCATTTTCCTGACAGAAACCAAGGTGAATGTCAAGAAACCCCTGTCAAACGTTAAGATAATTGTCCCTCAGAGTTAATGAATCATGACTCAAATTAATCATTGTAAATGAAATGTATAACCATAACATACATGTTACATATTGTCAGAGGCTACCCCCATAGCATCTTACCTAACATAAACCCTTCTTCATTCTCTAGAATTTGTTTCATTGTACATTGTTTCTCTCTTCCAGTAGACATAGACCCCATGAGGACAGTGGCTTGGCTATGTGCACCCTGACCATGGCACCATGGCAGTCACAATATGAGGGCTTGCTTAGCTGCTAGTAGATACTCATAAAGTGTCTTTGTGTCAAAGGAATGCTATAACAGGCTTGTCATGGCAAACAGAACCCAGTTGTTCTAGAAGATGAGCAGATGGAGTGAGACTCTCACACATGCATCTTGCATGTGAAGGTCTCACCTGTGCACCACTCGAGTCAAGCATGTAAACCCCAGAGTCCAGGAAAGGAAGATTCATCTTAAAGTGAACTTCAGGCTCACTGCCCCATAAAGTTCATGATAATCCTGTCATCTTACAAGACTCATCAAGGAGGCTTCAGAGTACTGCAGCATCCACAGCAGAGCTTGTGGGGATTGTAGGCTGCTGGAGTCAGCAGAGGTTGGCATTGGTCAAGCAACTGACAAGGATGTCTTCCAAAAGCTTGCAGTACTTCCTGCCAACATGCTGAAATCACTAAAAGCGATGTTCCTAGAAATGAGGTGGAATATTTACAGTGTGGCTTTTGGTGGGACTTAAAAGAACTGATAACTTGTCTCCTACAACGAAATGGGGAAGTGAATGAGAAGGGTTTTGCAAAAGAACATTTTTCAGCCTTTAGCTTTAGTATTTATGAAAACATAGTCCTGTAGACCTTGGGGAATTTCACAGCAATGACATTTGATGTTTAAGAAAAAGTCCTAAAATAGCTTTTCAGACCTGAACTTCCCACCTTTATGGAACTACAGAGTCTGATGAAACCTAGAGAAAGAACAGTTTACAAGGCTACAAATAGGTTTGTGATCCTTGGTGTATTTTAGAGTATCCTGAATAGTAATGTTCTCCTAGGCAGTGATTTACAGCCCTCCCTAAATCTGATCTCCAGAGCTGACTTAGGCTAATTTCTAGATTCTACTGCATCTACTTACATCTCGTTCCTCATATATTTTCAGTGCTAAATGCAAAACATGTACACTATCAGTGGCTATATTTTTAGGTGGGGAATGCAATTCCTCCCCATAGTGGCAGTACAGCATCCTCTCCGTTATAAATATCTTCACTTCAATGAGAAAAGATGATGAAATTCTTTTTGAAGACTCTCAAAGGGCTTGCAGATTTTTAAAAATATTACCGCCACTTTGTTTGGAAGAAATACAGTTTAGTCATAAAGCCATCATTTGTGAATGGATTTATGAACATGACACACATTTGCATGCTGTGCATGGAAACCTTGCACCAAAGACTGTTTTCAAACAAGGAAACTGTTGCTAGTAAGAGTTTTCTCAACTATATTGTCCTTAACAAATTTCAAGTCCCTCTAGCCTAGTAAAAGCGAATGCAAGACAAAACCAATTTCCTTTGAATGACCAGTTTATCAGCTTCAAAATTCATTGTACTTTCACTAAACATTTTCCATGGAGCAAAGGAAATTTTTTCCTCTCCTTTCTTCTTCCTCTTCCTCCTCCTCTTCCTCTTCCTCCTCATCTTCTTCTTCCTCTTCCTTCTTTTTCCTTCTCCTCCTTCTTCCCCTCCTCCTCCACCTCCTTCATCTTCAATAGACCCTTGCCACCAGTTTGTAGAAAGCAACCACTAGCCTTGGCAACACCCTGGTTGTTTGGGGAAATTTTCTTTTTATAGAGGATGCAAAGTACTTTTTCTTTCAAGTAAGACAGGACAAGTATCTTTCTTTGTATCTGTGGCATTTAGAGTCCATAAGTAATTGCCCTAGAATATCATATTACTGTGGAACTAGGTGCCTGGAAGTGTTTTAAGTTTTATTTTTTAAAAGTTACCCTCAGCATGCAGGATGTTAAGACAGAAGGATGACAAGTTCCATGCCAGTCAGGGCTGCATGCTGATACTTTGTCTTAAAATAAAAAAACAAAAAAACAAAAACAAAACATGAACACAGAGAATTACCTATCAAATCTACTTATGCAAAATTCCTGACTAAGCCAAATAAATAGTGCTAGAAAAGGAATTTATTTTTACAAAATAAATTAATTTAAAGAAGCTTATGTTAACTATTCCTTCCTTATAAAAGGAAGGAAACAATGGTAGTTGTACTTATGCTGTTTTATGCTTAAAAATGCAGAATGATTAGTTGGGAGTTAGGGGAATTGACAAAGCTTTTTGAGAAATTTCCATTTGCATTGGGATTGAACAATTGCAGGATTGTAGACCCTGGAACGTGAAGAGAGTCTGAGGGACTTACAAGGCCTGCAATGCAGTGATTGGAAATCTTGTCTCAAATCTGCTGTGAGCTCAGATCAAAATTTCATGAAAGCAAATGCTTTGGATTGATATTGGAGACGTGAAATGAAGCCGAAGGCTTAATGCACACTTCTCAATAACTATAGTAGAGCAACCCTAAGGGAATGTGGTGAGGGACTAAATTATTTTCAGTAAAAAACGGCTCCAAAGATGAGATCTATATTTTAAGTACCCAGTGTTTCCACACAGAGGTACAGCAAGTTAAGATTCTATATTTTGACTGTTTTTTTTTTCTTAAACTGTATTTCCTGTGAGAAACAAGAATCCCTTTATAAAATGAAATGCAAAGCAGAATGCATTTGGCAGATCTCTCCACACACATGCAAAGCACCCTTATCACACCAGCGGCTGCTTTGGGTCCCAGTGTTTCATCCTGTCAATAAGAAAATCCTTGACGTGCTACTGAAGGCACAGTTATCTTGACAGCCATCTTCATGTAATATTCAAGATAGCTTTTACACAGCCTCGCTTATAATATTAGCCTGAGATCTAATGCTTACTCTTTATTTAAGGAATGATGAACTTGATTTGATGCTTTCTTCACTATGAGCCAGTTCAGACTGGGAATCCTCCTGGGCAGATTCACTGTCTTTAACTGACCGTAAACTTGAGAAGTTCCTTGCCAAAAACCTATTCTTACAAATTACTACTCCACACCCCTACCTTTATCCAGACCTAACTGAAAAGCTATTTTTATCTGCTTTCTACTGTATTGGGCCTGACCTTTGAATTTTATAGTCACTGAATTGCTATCAACCACAATAAGAAAGAGTATCAAACAGATTCTATCTTGTTCTGAATAGAAGGGAAGGAGGGTCTGTGAGATCAACTGTCTGAAAGCTCTTTTACTGCTGTTAGCAGTCTACAGAAGATTGCTGGGATATAATTCATCACTCTGGAAGTCATTTCTGGAAAGGAAGATAGGAAGGGAGGGAGGGATAAATGGAGAGAGAGAACTGAGTCAATACGAATTCTCAATATTTAGTCATATTTTACCATCTCTGTTTTGTATTACTTATACGCAAGCCTAGATTCAAGAATCAAACAACACAGTTAACCCAGAAATGATTTCAGATTCTGGGTTCTCATGAAGCTCTCTGATAAGGTTTTTATTTCTCTTGAGTGCACTGAGAAATATAAAACCCCTCACACACTACTAGTCAAGGTTTTGGCAAAAATAGATGACTCACTGTGTCATGAGAGGAGCACTTAATATACTGCTTAGACAGCACATATACTGTGTAAAGGCGGCACATAAGGCATCCACAGTGTAATTCACTATAGAGACTATAGTGATGGTACTTAGCTTTGTATGGCAATATTGGGATTGTGTGTGCATAACAGCATACCCAGCTGCCTATGTGTATATGCCACACCTATCTCGTCTCATTCCATAATGTCCCAAAAGGTTAGCAAGTAAATAAGGAAAAAAAAATTAGCAGTATGATCTATTAGCTTTTGTTAATCTACCTATCCAAGTTTATCTTAGGTATCTTCAACCTTCCTACATAAATGTCCAACCTGTATGGTTTCTTCCACACACCCATCTTTTCTCCCAGATGGCACCTAGAAAGAGGAAAAAGCAGAGTTCTAAGGGGGTCTCCTGAAAATAAGAAAGCCCCAGGAGTCCTTGTCACTGTCCTCCAGTTGTACCAGTGTCTGTACGGTAGCTGTTGGGTAACTCTCACCTCTGATGATTTGCTAAGAGTTGACATTGCCCTTTGTGGAAGTTACTTTTAATTGTCAACTTTACATGATCTTCAAAAACCTGGAGAAGGAGTCTCAATGTGGAAATGCCTGGATTTGCTTGACCTGCAGACACACCTTTGAGGCATTTACTTAGTTGGGATTCATGAGGTGAGAAGAGTTACCGTAAATGTGGGTAGTACTGATTTTATGTGCTAACCCTAGGATGAACGAAATGGCTGGAGTGAGCTGAGCAGCAGCATGCATTCATGTCTCTTTTTGACTGTGGGCGTGACTAGCTGCTTCAAATTCCTGCCACCTCAACTCCCCTGTGATAATGGACCACAACTGCAATTGTAAACCAGGTAAGTCAGGGATTTTATCAGAGCACCAGGAAATAGTGCCCACCAGTTCCCATCTCACGAGCACCTACGAGTGCTGAGAAGCTCAGTACAAGTTACAGCTCAAGAGGACCAAACTCTAACTTTCCTTTCCTAAGTATGCTGCGCTTTTCCTGTAAGGAAAACTGTCCTGTAAGGACAGTATAGGGTACAGAAATTCCAAACTCACCAGGGCAGTCCATGGGTCCAGAAAAAGACTGGGATGTATAGATCTCCTGTTTCCCAGAGGTCCTTCTCCCTGTTTCTTCCTGCAACCACAGAGGCTGGTCCTTTAGCTACATTTCTTATCACTAAGGCAAGACTACTTGACAGAAGCAAGTGACGGGAGGAAAGCTTTATTCTGCCGTAAGGTTTCAGAGACATTCCGATCTATCATGGCAGAGCTAGCATCGTGACTGGAGTGGCACCATTCTCAATGGCAGGACTCTATGACTGCAGCTCATTGTGGTAGTCCAGGACACAGATATAGCACAGGCTTCGAACAAATGTGGGTTTAACCTTCGAGGTTTATGCCTAATCATTTATTATCTCCTCATAAACCCTATGTCCCAAAATTTTCACAACCTCCCAAAACAGAACCACCAGAGGGAGGCCAAGAATTCAAATACATGAGCCATGGTATCTAGTCAGGCCAGCTTTCCTCCTCACTGAACCTAAGATCTCTCCTGAGTCAATGTCTATGCAGCATCAAGGAGATGCAGCCTTGTTGGGGAGAGGGCTTTCAAGAAGTCTGCAAGATGAAATCCTTTCTCACAATACTAGCACATTCTTTACTTTTTTGCTCTCATTCTCCTAGAAGCATAGAGTGGGGAGTGTCCAGAACAGACATGAGATGTAATACCTCAAAACACTGGCTGTAGGACAAAAGCATAATCTAATTCTCTTCCATTAAAGCAGACATTTGCAAAAAGCTTCAGCTATGGCATTCCTCTGATCCTTTTATTTTGGTTTCAGAAAACATTGGGGTTGGAAGTGAAAATATGTTATGTGCAATGGGTTTACTGATTTTTATTTTTAATAGACATGTAATAATTGTATGCATTTAGAGACCACAGCATGATTTTCTGATGCATGTGCACAATGTATAGTGATCTGATTAGTGTAAGTGGAATATCCATTGCCTCAAATATTTATTATTTCTTTGTGTTGGGAACATTCAAAATATTCTCTATTAAATAGTTAATTTTTAACAACCACAGTTGCCCAATTAGGAGTTTCTATCTAATTGCACTCCAATCCCCATTAGCCTTCATCACAGATTTTGATAACCATTCTTCTACCCTGTATTTTTCTGAAATCAACTATATTGATATTTTTAATTAACTTGTGAATAAATATTTTGGAAACATTTTAGCTCTAAATTCCATTAAGAAAATATCAATAGTCAGCATAATAATAAGCTCTCCAGTATCCACAATAATATTTAAAGAGTGAAAAAGACATCCTGAAACCAAACATATGAGGAAGGACTGCCTCTTTATGCTGCTCTGGTTTCTGGGTTCACTTCTCTCCCATATCAAAACAAAATATTATTCATAGACAGCCCCATCTACACCACTACACAGAGATCCAGAGTCTTGCTACAGAAATCCAAAGAAATAGCACTGATTCAAATTCTCCCATTTTTGACAGGACCAGTGTTCACCCTCCTGTATAGTAACTTTTTTCTTAGGCAAGTAAAACGTTCAAACGCTGAAAGTTTAGGGCGGGGAGGGGGGATATAAAAATGGTATCTCAGGTAAGCTTTTGCCTGAGACACTGTCCTCTATGAGATTTGAGGAGAAAAGACCAATGCTGTGAATCCAAGCCCAGTGGTCCAGGGCTCAACAATAAATGATAACCTAGAGTTGGAGCAGACATTTTTGCACACATCACTGCTCCCCAGGAGAAACGTAAAAGCTAAGGTACTGCAGTGAACAGGTGGGCCCTGGTGCTATTAATCTTGATGAAACAGCACTACCATTGGCTGGTAAAGGACAGTTCATGGATATAGATAATAGGTCTATGATGAAACAAAGATGTGACATAAGTTATTATAGAAATATTATGAGATTCATATGTCTAATTTTGGAGCAGACAAAAATAAATTGTTCATTCTTATGAATATATATATATATATATATATATATATATATATGCCTAAAAATTGGCTGTCCAGTTCCAAATGGTCAGCTCTGAAAACACACATACTGGTAGCATTATATGGACTAAACCATGAAATTCTATATAGATGTTATTGCTAGTATCGTCATCTTCATCCCTATAAAGTTGAGGAAATAAGAAAAAAATTACCCAAAATTATACAATTAGAAAATGCTTGCTGGGCAGTGGTAGTGCACACCTTTAATCCCAGCACTCAGGAGGCAGAAGCAGTGGATCTCTGTGAGTTCAAGGCCAACCTGGTCTACAGAGTGAGTTCCAGGACAGCCAGAGTTACAACAGAGAAATCCTGTATCAAAAAACAAGCCAAAAAAGAAAATGCTAATCAAATATGCTTTTTAATGTTTTTTTCTTCAAGAATCGGGCAATCAGTAATAAAACAGTCATATCACATCTCAGTATAACTTATGTAAAAGAGTAAAAGATCCACTTTTCCACCCTCCATCTTTTTCACAGATACCATCTCAAGTGGTCCTGGGAAACGCAGTCTGCTTCAATTTGCCAAGGGACGGAAACTCCCACTAAGGTTCAGTGATTGCTACAACTGGAATGCTCCGAAACTGAGGCCATGTTCCTGTCATGGCAAATTAGGTCAACATGGTGAGACGTGGAGCCATGCATGGGATGATGGAATATAAAAGTACATTATTAACTGATGTCCTCTCCATTTTATTTTTCCTCAGTGACATCTAACAAATTGAATTTAAGCGTTCAGAAACACAAAATGCTCCATTAGATGGCTTGAAGAGTCAGGGGAAGAAAACGCCCTGTTCTAACTGACGTACAATGCAATGACAGACGTGAATATCATGAAGAACTCAAAAAATGCTTTTCTTTTGGTTTACTTTTTTTTTTTGGTACTAATTAAATTTATTCCTTGACAATTTCATACGCGGAGATAGTGCATTCTGATTACCTCCACTCCCCATCCTCTCTTAACCCTCCTCCAAAATTTCAATCCTCCCCACAAATACTCTCCCTACAATCCCGGATTTTTGCTTTGTTTCTGTGACACACTCACTGGGCGATCTGCATAAGCATGGGTGTGGAGCTATGCACTGGAGCATGGTGAGCTCACCGGGGTATATGCAACTTGAAGACAATGAGTCCTCTCTGTGAATCCATCAGTAGCCAAAAGCTCAGCAGAGAGCCCTCCCCAATCGGTGACAAACCCTGACCAAGATGGGGCATGCGTACTCAGCGCAAATAACAAAAAACCGAGGCTGCTCTGAGTCCATAATTGTGACGGCCGAGTCGTGCTCAGAAAACAGCAGTTCGCCACCCTTCTCCCTATCTTCTGGCTCTTCTTTCCACCTCCTCTTCAAGGATTTTCTCTGTACCATCGAGGAGCTAACATAAATGTGTTGTCTAGGGCTGAGCTCTCAGCCATCACTTATTCTGGGCACCATGAGTAGCCATGAGTCATTTTTCACTGAAAGAGGTTTTTCTCATTAAGGCTGAGAATAACATTTGTATGTGTGTACAAACAGAAATATTTAGGAAGCAGTTTGATGCTATATCAATTTAATCAAACAACAGCAGTCAGCTCTCCCCAGGGTCTAATGACTTCCCTATCCTTGTGGTCTCGACCAAGGCTACAATATCAGACATGGACTCCTTCCTTGTAGAACAGACTTTAAATCTAATTAAGAGTGGATGGCTATACCTATAATAGTTGTGCAACTATTATATAAATGTGCTCATCTTGCCTGGCAGGTTGGTGTTGCAGTTCACAGGGTTTATTACAGCAAGCTAAGACCATTGGCGATTTTCTCCTCCAGAAGCCTGCATAGCACCTTGCAAGGCTATGAAAACTACTCACCTCATTTCAAGCTTGATTTCTGCCTTACAATCAAGGCATGTGAGGTCTCCTGCGGAGACCTGGTGGATAACCCTAGGAGGGGCAAGAGCCTGCATTGTGTGGGAGGCTTTTACTGCTTCACTGACCAACACACACAGAAGTATCTCGAACCTGGCATCTCACACTCCATACAAAAACTGGAATTTTTGTTTAGAAACAGTTCTTGGGAACATCATTATCTAGCCATGCAGGCTACCCTTCCCCTTTGGAAAAAAAAAACTATATTTAATTGTGTTACAGGATAGTAGGTTTTCACATGGCGTTTTCACCTACCCTCCATTTAGGTTAAACTCACCCCTCTTCTCTTCTATCTCTCCACTCCCTTTTGGATGTCAACGCTTAAGCACTCCACTACTTTTTCCCCAAGCCACTGTTTTTAAATTTGGAAGTGCTAATTTTAAAAACCTGCGGGTGGCTAGAAACATGCATTTTAAAATACACAAGATTAATAACTGTATACAGTGATATCGTTTAAAGAATTAATAAAAATATAAACATGTTAGGTGTACCCTAAGCCATAATGAACACAAGAAAATGAAAAACATTTATTGATATTTTATCATTGTTCAATTTTATTATGAATTTCAGCCAATAAGTGAAACAGGGAGTATAGTTTGGTGGCTACACGTAGGCAGTGGATCTTTTAGTGGGAATTCTGACCCTATGACAGAATAACTATCTGACTTTGGAAAAATGTATGTGCTTTTTCTGTGTCATTATTGCCTTTAGAGGGGAAGAGGGGTTAACAATACCTACGTTAAGAAATTCGATGAGCATTGTGTGGACAGTACTTTCAATGTGCTTGGAACACGGTAAGCACTTGAAAACAGTTAATTAAGAGTGTCATCTCAGGCTTGTCCCTGGTATTCCAGTCTAAATGTCTTGGAGATAGAACTCAAATTCAGTATAACTAATTTCGCCAATAAAAAACACAAATCGCATCACATTGAAAAGAAATATAAATACAAATTCGAGGGGCTTGAAAAGATCTTGAGTTTTACAGACGGCTTTTTGCTGAAACAGTGAAACCATTGTAGGGCATGGTCTTCTGACATAAAACCATCATTGCCACAGGTATGTGCTTGTCCATATACACAAACATTCGTTCCCAAATCCACTCTAATTTATTTGCTTTTCGTTGAGTTAAACCCTTGCCTGGTACAGCATTACAAAGTGTCTTTCCTCAATGACCTTAGCAGAAACGTTGCTTCATAATTTGGTATGAGGCAGTCCTCTGTCCCATGGGCACCAGCCATCTTACCTCATATTTTACGGATTCTTGAGTTTGTCACTGGTTTCACTCTCTTTTTTTGCTTTGAGCACATGAGTACATCATTGCAAAATATCATTCAGTTTCATCTCTGGCACCAGCATCTTCCTCTTAAGAAGAGTATGCAGATCTGGAGAGACTGCTCAGTAGTTAAGAGCACTTGTTGCTCTTTGAGAGGTTCCAGCTTTAGCTCCCAGCACTCACCTGATGGCTCAAAACCATCCATAACTCCAGTTCCATCATTATTATGGTGACTACTTTCAGTTGCTTTCTCACTTGTGACCAAAAGATGAACTCTCTATATAACAGTTGTGAATGTGGTCAGATGTTCTATACCTTCCAAATTATAAAGAGGAAGAATACACACACACACACACACACACACACACACACACATACACATATTATCCCTCCATTCCTCTCTTTCCCCTTCCCCTCTCCCCCCCTCTCCTTTCCTCCCTCCCCCCTGTATATCTCTCTTTCCTATTACAGGAGTCCATTTGAGGACTATAAAGACTTTTTAGTTAAATGCAGCTTGCTATCAAGGTAATAATTTCTTGCTTCCTCTGAAATACTGAAATTATTGAAACATTTTAAAATATAGGTGTTTGGCTAAAGGAAGGAGCTGGAATCAGTCCTAAACACTTTTGGCAAAAAGAATAGGAACCTGCTTCTTTAAATCTTGTATTGATGCCAAATGTTCTCTCCACCATCGACTTTTCATTAAAACTGTTCACCTTCCAAGTGTGAAAAATAATAATTAATTAAAAGTGGTGCAGCAAATGCTGTGTGTTTTTTTACAAAAACTTAGCAATGATTTCCATGCCAAATGATCCCAACCATCTTTACTTGATGCTTTGAAAACAGTTATATTTTCAGTAATCAGTTAAGTGAACAGATACTATGAACAGAGCTATGTAGGCCCAAGTAGATTTTTAAGGATTGTGGTTTGTTTTGTTAGTGTGCGTTTTTTTTTTTCACGAATAAAAGATGCTGGCTTTTCTCTTCTCTCTTTATTTCATTTTTTTTTCTTTCACAGACATCTACTATACTTTCGCCAACACATAAAGAAGCTTATTTCTATGTCTGAATAGGATCAGAATTTTCCAAGCTTCTGGGTTTTCAAAATACACAAATGTATAGATTTCCTGAACCAGTTCATTAAGAAGCTCTCCAGTACAACTAAAGTTTATGAAGCCAAAGAGATGTGAAAAAGAAAGAAAAAAGTATCTCAAGGAAATATACTCAGAAGTAAAGGTAATAAACCAGGGATACCTTAAAATGAACATCTCAGCAAAATGGCCTGTGCAAAGAGGAAAGCAAAAAAAATTGATAGCATTAATCTGATTTTATGAGCAGAAAAATCTCCCAAAACATTAGTATATCCACAGGTATAATTTTAAACAAGTTAGGAAAAAACATAATAAAATAGATCTAATAGACAGATCTATTTTAGATAGATAGATCATAATAGATCTACTTGACTGAGCTGCATCATGAACATCTGTAAGGTGGTGATGCTCACCACTATACCAGCACCTCATCAAGGAATTCCTGGTTTCTGATGCTTTCCTGCCTATGGTTGCATTGCGCTGTGCTTTCTTTTCTCTTCATTTTCTTTTCTATGAGATGCAAGAAAGGATACAACAGCATTGTATCATTAATGTCCCATCTCCAACTTACTGAATAAACTCACAAACTTACAAATTTAGTAATAATTAATTAATAAAGTAATTAGTTTATTACTAATAAGTAATAAGTTATTAGTAATAAGTAATTACTTACTATAATTATAAAAAGTTATATAATTATGACAAAATTATATAAATTATAAAATATAACTTGTAATTAGTAATTACAAATAAGACAGTTTTGAAAAAGTCTTATTTATTTTTTCCATTTACTACAACTGTATCATTTTGCTTAATTCAGAGAGAGAGAGAGAGAAGTTCCCAGGCAACTTACTAGAAAATACCAATGAAAGAGAAAGGAATGAATAGCTCCCATCACCACCATGAAGCCTAAGCCCAGAAGGAACTTGGACACCTAGCAATTCACTCTTCCAGTCACCTAGTGGCTCCTCTATATGAGGCCGCATTTCTTCTGGGAACAGGCTACTTCATTGTAGCAGCTGACCTACTTCCCACACAAGTCACAGGACATTTTCCTCTACTTAGAAATCCACTTCTACTCTGCTTTCCCACTCTACTACGTAGATGAGAAGAAACTAGGACTTAGTAACGATCTCACAGTCTACCTTCCACCCACCTAACTTGCCATTCTGCAACCTGAGAACTGAGGCATGGGTATCAATCCCAGACAAAGTCATTCCTACCTTAGAAGTCTAGAAATTATCTTTTCGCCATTTTAATTATCATAAAACGAAGTAATTAAGTGGAGCATCAACGAAGGTTTAGCAACTGGATATACACTCAGCTTTCTAACAAATTGCCGTCAGATAATTTTTGGCCCTATTTTTGGTTATTTTAGGACCATCACTGTGTGTAAGTGGCAGTACTTGTTGTTAGTAGAAGTGTACTAAGACAGAAAAGTGGTCTCTGCCTCATGAAATAGGTACCTAATTGAGGAAATGAAGCTATTGAAGCTTTTGAGTTGTAGAACATTAACCCAGCTATATTCATATAACTGGAGGGCTATGTAGATTAACGGAACATGAGAAAATATACTAATTCAGAGAAATAAAATATTGGTTGGGCTAAACCGACCCTGGAGGATATGATTCACACAGGCAGAGAAGAACACAGGCAAGACCAGCAAGACGACAGGTTTAAGCAAAAGCACATCAGAAGTGTTCACAGCTAGAGCAGAGTTTCACTGGGATTCAGTGCCAATTATGTGAGCTATCAGCAGAAAGTGCTGTGGTGGTCAAGATCCTAAACTCTCAGAGTATGCCATTTGGCTGCCAGTAGGCTGTGTAGTCACTGAAGCCTTCTGGTGGCGAATGACAGATTGAAAGAGTGTTTTATGATCAGCTTGTCAGCAATATGAATGATGTAGTGGCTGTGAGGGAACCTGGACGCCAGTGGCATAATTAAAATTAAAAGGTTTCTGTAATAGAAGAAATAGGGGAGACGGGAAGAAGCTCAAAGGGAAGGGAATGGAGAATCGGGAGAGAAGTGACATCAAATGACATTTTGAAGAAAAAAAAAATTGGCAAATGTTGGCAACTGGTAAGATCTAGGAGACAAAGAAAAATACTTATGACAACACACTTTAAACATGAATGTAAATGAAAGACACCAAGTCAGCACCTTACAGTTGTAGGACATGGAGCAGTTAGTTTGCAAAACAAGTGCATGCTGGAAACAAAGACCTAGAAGTTCTTTAGTAAACATGATTCCTTTGTAGAACGGCAAAAAAAAAAAAAAAAAAGTTTTTCACTTACCAACTAGCTTTCTTAAGAGGCTCGGCACCCTGCTTAGCATGGTTTGCTACCCATTTATCATAATGGCTATGTTGCAGCACGTGTGCAATGAATTGGGCGGGACACTAAGAGAGACGTTTGAGAAACAAAACAGAAAAATACAATACAAAAATAAAACAATACAAAAAAGGCAAAGACAAGGAGAGAAGAAATAAGAGAGGAGAAAGAGAAAATGAAACACAAGCAGAGGACAGAAACAGTGAGACACCGTGGGCAAAGCCAGTATCCGCTTTGTTCTGGATCACAGATCAGCCCTTGGTTCCCAGGGAGACGCAGCCTGTGGCTCCTCACCTACACTTAGTTTGACCTGATGTTTGTTTCCTAGGACAAAAACATCCCCAGGAAGAAACCGTCACAGTACTCTGTCAGAGTGCCAAGAACTGAACTAAAACTGAAGCGAGAGGGTCTCTAACTAAAACTGAAGTGAGCGGGTCTCTTCTGAGAGTAGATAACGGGAAAGCAGGGCGCCATTGAGCAATGTTATACGCCTGAAATAATGTGGAAACCACTGGAGGAATCTTAGTGCTGATTTGGTTCTGAGGAGGTAAAGGCAGTTGTAACATCTTCTTACTTGTATCTGTGGTGGCAGAAGATTGGAGGAGGAAGTAAATGTGGCAGAAATGGTCCAAGAATTTGCCAGGTTTTCAACGATGATAGTTCAACATGACCTAAAAGAAGGTGAAGCCAGGCTTCTCTCAAGCTAGATCCTTTGCTCCTGGTTTCTGTTCAGTGGCAAAAATGATCCTCCATCAGCAACACTTACAGAGTCTCTGTAAGGTTCAGGCCAAGTGAGGGGAAATTAATCAACACTCAGAGGTGAGAAACAAGACTCTGAAATCCTAGCATCCAGAACAGACCACACAGTGGAAACTGTGTAACATATGTAGGACAGTGTCTAAAATATTATTGCATTGGACTTGATTCCAGGACCCAGCTTTTAAAAACTACTTGATTCTCAGCAAGTCTCCCAGAACTCCATGGAACCCAATTGAATCGGATGTGGTCCTCGTCTGCCACATGTACTTAAAGGGCAAATGTGTCCTCTTAAAAACAAAAATATATTGAACATTAGCTCAGGGACAGAGCTGAAGTTTTGTAAACAATGTTAATGAAGTTTTCCTATTTCAGACATAAATAGAAGTTGTTTAATCCCTCAAATAATCAAAGAGTTCATCTTGCTTCATCTTACAGGAGTGGAGCCCACTGGCAAGCTGTAACCATGTTAATTTTCAAACTTTCAAGTCCCTTCTCAAACCACAAAAGCCAGCAACATAGAGGCAAACCAAGGGGTGTTTGGTAAGGACAGAAATGAACTACTTCTTTTGAAGTATTTTCAGGGAAATGTGTTTGGAATATTTAAGTCCCCAGTGACTTACAAAGGTTATTCATTCACAAGTGAGATAAATTCATAGCTGTCAAATTGTCGAGATTCTCTGTGTGATCACTAGGGCTTCAAATCATTTATTTTTTTTTTCTAGCCAAAGTTCAATATTTTCACAGCTTCAAATTTGATCGTACTTTATAATTTGGAAATAAAGAATTGCTTCTCTTTCTCACCTGTTCACCGAAGCAGTAATGGTCCATGAGTATATAAAAGCAGAGTTTCTCTTTCATTGTATTTTCTTTCTCTGAGTAAAGCCAAATGTGTCTAAATTGGATGTTTCTCCCAGTGAACTAGCTGCATATAATTAGTAGTGTTTGGTTTCACCACACAGATTGGGGGAAACCACCGCCACTATAAATTTTATAGTGTTTAATAATTGGCTGTATTTTCCAGAATAATCGTAGATGTACTTGTTGTAAAGTTCCCACTCAAATAACTTTGTCCTTTTTTTCTTATTCTTCTAAGAAGATTTTCTATGAGTTTGTAAACTACCCTGTTTATTAGAAATCATACAGTGACCATTTCTGCCGCTGCATTTTTATCATGGGGCTAATGACATGAGACTGTTTCCCAAGACAGCTGACTGCATTTTTGGTGGGTGTGCATGTGGTGTGTACACACGTGTGCAGATTCACAATTGTACTCACGCACATATGGAGGCCAGAGGAGGACCTCAAGTGTACTGCTCGCTCACTTTTCACCTTAATTCCTTGAGCTGAACTTAGAACTAGGCTGGCAGTCAGTGAGCCAGACATCCTTCCATCTGCACCCCTGAGTACCTGGGCACAAACACACCCATTCACACCTGGTTTTTTATGAGAGTGCCAGGGATTCTAACCCAGTCTCTTAGGTTTACACAGCATGTGCCCTTAACCACCAAACCACCTCCCCAAGCCCCCTAAAGGCATTTTGAACCAAGTCTTTTAAAATTCTTTCAGTTGTTTGTTTTTAATTCAAACAGTTTTTTATTAGCATATAGGCAATGTAAATTAAAGGATTTCATCATGAAATTTTTATACATGTACATCCAGTATTTTGATCATATCTCTCCTTTCTTGTTCTCCTGTCCTGCCAGCTCCCCTTTTCTTTGCAGGTAACCTCCCTTCTATTTTCACACCTCTCCCCCTCCCTCTCTCTCTCTCTCTCTCTCTCTCTCTCTCTCTCTTAAATCTGGATTCCACATATGAGAAGAAATGTGATATATATCAGAGTCTGACTTATTTTGCTTAACATGATGATCTCCAGCTTCATCCATTTTCTTATAAAAGATATAATTTCACTTTAAAAACTTTTAACTACTTGGCAAAATGTAACCCAAGACTTAGCAAAATAATGAGCTCCAGGGAATATCACAAAGATGCAAGGAGCAAGAAAGCAGGCAGGATCTACCACAGGGAACCCACAGCCTTTAACCTGCTTCTTCTGCAAAGCTTGCTTCAGCAGCTCAGGAAACACCAGATCAGGCACCTCCTGTAACTAAACCAAGCCCAAAGGGCTTGGACAACCCTAGGGCTTAGACAACCACACAAATGACAAAGACAAGGGGCAACTGATAAACAAAAGGAAAACCTAGATAAACCCTCTAGCTTAACTGGATCTTAGTTAGCTTAAAATTCACTAACTTTACCAAAGCAATTGTAGTACACAGCAATTGTGATGGCTAGCGTTACATGTCAATTTGTCACCATGAAAAAACAAATCACACATGTCTCTAAGGACTGTCTAGATCATGCTAACTGTGGTAGAAAAATGCAATTGTAAATGTGGGCAGTGTCATTCCACAGGCTGGGGTCCCTAACTAAAAAAGAATACTAGATAAACTAAATAAAGCCAGCTGAGCACTGTCATTCATGACTCCCTGCTTTCTGACTGCAGACATAATGCTCTTCAGTCTTCTGCACCATGACTCCTCTACCACATTGGACTGTATCCTTGAAATGTGAACCAAAAGAAACTCACCCTTCCCTGAGTTCAATTTTAAGTTGCTTTTGTCAAGTATATTTTGTCATAGCAAATAACCAATACAACTATAATCTCAGCACTTGGGATGATGAAGCAAGAGAATGCTCATTGAAGCCAGCCAGAGCTACATAGCAAGGCCCTGTCAAAAAAAAAAAAATACTAATTTTACAGCTCTCATATCTTAATGATACATTAGTTTCCTGACTTACATATAACATCTGTGATGTGAAAGTTGAATTTTCCTAGCACTGTAGATACTTGATGGATGACTAAACATGGGATAAAGCATCTCTCATCAATGTCTTTCCCTTTGTTATCTTAACCCTTCATCAAATTCTATTCTATTGAGATTCTGGTCAACCCTGTATGCAAACATGTTGCTCTTTTGAGAAGTGCATTTGTCTAGGACTATATATATGTAGTCATGTTGACCTCTTATTCTTTGTGTTTTTTCTAACCAGTCCTTGTGCTTTCTTACCAACTTCAGCTCCTTCAGTCCCTCAGCCTTGTCATTAAACTCCAGCCAAATCACAAAACTAGGGTGACCACACATGCTGATGATGCTAGCAATCCCACACTCCTGAGTTAAGCCCTGAAAGCCCTTCAGCCAGTGTCAGGCAAGTATTCAAGATGATGATGACAGCTACAACTAGCAGTTCCTTATCCCACAAAGTACAAAGCCAGAATGCTTCGTACATAAGAAGAAAAACATATTTTGAGGTTATGGCGGTGACTAACGAACAATTAGTTTACCCCACCACCCCCAGAAATAACCAAGAGAAGCTTGTAACTCATTCTATGAGGTGGAGCTACTCAATCACCTCTTTGATCACTCTTCCCCTCAGCTCTCAAGCCACGTTCCCCTACCTACAACTTTCCCCACCTTGTTCAAAATGAATGGCTTAATCTCATTCTTACTGTTTTTTAACCTCAAGATTGCAGTGTCCAGCACCAAATAATACTTGGCACACCAGTTGACAGTAAACAGCCATGAGCATGGTTACTGGCCTGGCTAAAGTTGAGATTCTTTCAGCTGGAAACATAAAGGAGAAGCGTTAGCTCTGGAAAGAAGTGTCTAACCTGACTTTTTCTGCTAAGGAGACACCAAAGTCCTCACATGTATGGACTGGGTGTCACAAAGCTGTAGTGCCTCTGTATACATCTGAAAAGGGCAGCAAGGCATTGTAAAATGTCTATATGTAATAGTTCGGAAAGTCCAGCTATTTCTGACTCTAGTGAGGAGCGATTTACCACTCTCACATTGTTGTCAATGACCTACCAAGCAGACTGATCCTTGTCTTCCTGTAACCCAATGTACCTTTGGGTAGTCAGGGATCTGTAAAAAAGAGTGAAGTTACAGCATATGTATAGACATAGATGATTACTGGACTAAAATTTTCCAGAGGAATTTGAAACTGGCCTGAAGAACCAAGAACCTGGGATAAGTGGAGGAAGGGAAAGCAAAAAATTATAGGCATCCGGCATGAGTCTGCGGGCTTGTAGTTGGCGGCGACAAATTATGAACAGAGCAGTTAGGTTTCAGCAAGGTATCCATGTAGCACACAGAAGGTAAGATTGAAATGAGCGTGAAGTTAGAGTTGAGGGATTATGCAAAAATCCCTAAAAGCCTTCCTCAGAAAGGCATTGTATGTGAAGTTATTAAAACTGCTATCCCATTATGGATCTGTAGATGGAGAAGGAAGAGATTACAGCAAAAGAGACACAATAGGATGTTATAATAGGTACGTGATTGAAAGCAGGAGTGTACTCTGCCTATGAGAGGGGAAGACTCACAGCTAACGTGTTAAGAATTTACACAAAAGCGTTATAGAACACACCACGTGAAAAGGGAGGATTAACATCTACAAAAGGCAGAAGCCAAGGTCAAGATCAGAACCACTTGATGAACAATGGTAGACTCTGCGTGAAAGAGGATGAATACCTTCTTTGAAGAATGATGGAAGCTGAGCCCGATAAATCAGTTTGATACAGATAAATGCAGTTAGAGATTCAGTTATAAATTCAGGTCATACTCAATTCTGTCACACATACGCATATATATGTTTTGCTTCCTTAAAACAATTTATGCAAGTTGTTTAAAAAATAAAATACGATGTTTTCACATTTTTCTTAACACTGGCCAACTTCAGCTCAGGACTCACACTTCACTAATATATATGTTTTTAAGTTGTTTATAAATCTTGATATTTTAATGATCTAAGGAAAATACCATTTAAGTGATTCTATTGTGAGCTGCCCTGTACGCTGATTTACTTGTGATGTTGCATCATATATTTTTCAGTAGCTACAGCTTTACAAGTAGGGAAGGAGCATCTGTACAGTCTTGTCATAGTTTGCGGAAAAGCCTGAACAAATCTGAGTGCAGAAGGAAAAACAGAAAGAAAGATGAGCAGTTGGAGTCCGGGTAGACTCATGGGTAACGTATATGGAAAAGATACCTTTACCTAAAGGCAAGATCTAAACGGTTGTTCTAAATTTGTCATTCAAAAATATAGGTTATTTTTCTTAATCTGATTAATTTCAGCTCTAATAAGAATTCAATTGAGAATCCTGGATTTGATTTTAAAATATATTCATGAGGTTGTGGAGGTGGGTCAGTGGTTAAAACACTTACCCCAAGCATAAGCACTGGAGTTTGTATTCCCAGAACCCATCTAAATGTACAGTGGGCATGGTGGCCCATCTGTAATTCCTATCTCAGAAAGCTGAAGCAGGGGATTCCCAGGACAGGGTGGCTAACTAGACTGGTGATACCAAGAAGGCTCTAAGATTGCCTGAAAGACTCGTCCTCAATCAAGCAGATGGAGGAGGAATCATGGTTGACTCCCAACATCAAGTTCCGTCTCCACATCCACACACATGGCACCCACACTCATGCAAACATGCGCACATACACATCACATATATCACACGTACATAAGAAAGTGGGAAAAGAAAAAAAATGATTAAGATATACATGGTCATGAAAAAAATGATAAAATGGTGCAGACAGGGCCAGGGAGTACGTGCCAGGCTGGGCACAAGGTAAGAAGCAACCGCTCTGAGGAGTGAAAACGGACAGTCAGCAGCCTCTTTAGAGAGGAGACAGGAGCAGTGTCATAAATGCAGAGTCCATCTTTTAGGAAAAGAAAAAAAAAAACCTTAGGAAGAATGGTGATCATTACAATTTTAAAAATGACCTTTTTTCTCAAGCCTGCTTACATTTCTGGTAACCCAGTGGGCTGAGTGGACCTGAGCAGTCTTGCATTATAAAAATTAGCTAATGCATCAGGCCTGAGCAGACAACTACCACAGACAGAACCTATACTCAGATGCAAACACACAGCCCTTTAATTTCTGCAAACCCTATTCCTTCTTCTCAGAAAAATGTGCATGAAGATATTACTCCATAGGTTTAAAAGTAATGCACAGAAACACTTAGCACAGACTCGCATTCACAGAAAGAATTTGGCAAATATAAGCCATCATTATTGCTGATTATTATTATTATTATTATTATTATTATTATTATTATTATTATCACACATAAAAATTAATGTCCCTGGATTCGTATGAAATTACCTTTTGGTAACAAACTTGCTCTTTCTTAGTGGCCTTTTACTCCATGTAACCCACCCCATCTACTTCCCCAAAGAATTGATGGAATTGCAATTAATGGTGTGCATTCAATACTGTAGGAACAATGCAAGCAGATAAACTTAACCTACAATGTGGGATTGCATGTGTGACTAGAGTTGTAATGATCTAATCAAAGCCTCTTTTATATTGCCCACAAGAGAAAGAAATGAAAATATTAAACTATGCACAGCACATTTTAAGATCATTTTTAAAAGAAAGCTAAAGAAACACTTGGATCGAGATTTCTAATATATTCCACCAAGTTTCAACTATTCCTCTCAAAAGTTTGTTTACCAGCTAGGATACTCAATTTTATATATGAAGAAACCAAAGCCTAGAAAGCTTACTTACACTAAGAAAGCTTAGAAGAAACCGGGCTAAGGCTTGAATTCTAGTGGAGATTAAAAAAATGGAGGCCAGGGTGGCTGGTGAGAGAGCTGAGGGGGTACAATACTTATTAGGAGACTGTGAGACCATAGTTTGTATTCTTAGAACCCATGCAAAAGCTGGATGACCACTGTAGCCCACCTGTAATCCTATGGTGCAGAAGGCAGAGACAGAGAATCCCCTGAACCGGTTGGCTAGACAGGCTAACTAAAATGGTGAGCTCTGGGTTCAGAAAGAACTTTGTCTCAATATATTGGGTCAATGACCACCAAGGAAGACACCCTATGTCAACCTTGAGCCTCTGCATACATGCACACACATGTGTACATGCACACAGACATAGAAGTGCAAAAAAGGAGGTACATTCAGCATGAGGATACAGCTCAATTTGTAGAGTGGTTCCTCAACCTTCCTGAATGCCTGGGCTCAATCCTAACACTGCATAAATCAGGGGTGGTAGATGACACCTGTGTTCCCAGGGCTCAGGAGGTAATGGCAGGAGGATAGTACATTCAAGATCGTATTCAACTATATAGCAAGCTCAAGGCCAACCTGGAATACATGAGACCTTGCTTCAAAATAAATGTGTACACAGAATGTCAATTACCTACAAGTTCTCTTCAAGTGAAGATAAAAATAGTGAACATACCAAAGAACAGTCAACTTAGTAAAAAGATAGCTCCACATGTGCATTTTCCATTGTATTGTTTACAATAGACAAGTTATGGAATCAGTCTAGGTGTCCACTAAATACACAGACACATATGCACATGTGTATACATGTGTGTATATGTGTATATGTGTATATATATATATATATATATATATATATATATACAGAAAGAGAAAGACTCAGTCATAAAAAATATGGCATTGCATCATTTTCAAGGAAATGGATAGAACTAGAGATCATCAATTTAACTGTAATGATACATTCTCAAAGAACAAGTATCATGCTTTTTCTCGTATGTGGAATCTGAGGTAGGATAATTGGAACATTAAAACAGGATCCATTGTGGTATGGCAGAAGAGGTAGAGTGGGAAAGGGATAGGGAAAGGTAATGGAGAGAATGCAAATGATTCCAGTACATTACATACATGTATGAGTACGCCACCGTCAAACCCCTTAGTTTGCGAAACTGATTAAATTTAAACTAGCAGGTAGACTGAAAGGCATGGGCCATGCCTCTTCTTATCTGATAAAATATTTAATAAAAAGAAGCATGCCTTGGGCCAGTAGATCCAAGCTTTTACCTTCCGCTAAAGGAAGAAAGATTAGTATTGTGGATATTTATTCAAGGGCTTTCAACCACAAAGTGAACTGTGATTTTAGTAAAAGTCTTAAACAAAATACAGACATCTCTTTATGTGATTCTTTATTATGTAGCCTGAGGGAGTAATTTTAAATTGGTTCTGTGGAGGAATTATTTCCAAACAGCAGATGGTTGGAGCAAAGCTTCCTAAGTAAATGGTATTCTTTTAAGACAGATTTATTCTGAGCCTACTACGTGCAGTAACTATGCTACCTAGTGAATATGCAGATATGAAAATTAGGATTATTGCTCTCGAAATTCAGTAGTTCATTGAAGAAATTCAGCCATTTTGGCAAACTCACTAGGTTGATGCTGTTTTCTGATTTTGTTGTTTTGGGTTTTTTTGTGTGTCTGTCTTTTTTTTAATCATATAGAGCAGTGGTAATGAATGGCAGACTAGTTAAATGTGCAAGAAGGCCTCAGTGAGTTGGATACCTGAAACCTTGGAAATCTTGTCAAACGATAAAAGCAGAACAGGTCTTGCAAACTGAAGGACAAGCATGTGCAGATAGGAAGGTATTGGTGTCAGTGAGCTCCAACACTAACCAGCTAGTGTTGCTGAATTTTTTATAAAACATAGGAACAGTGGAAAAGTGGACAAGAAACATGCAGAAGTCCACAGAGTTGGCTTGCCCTGAGAGGAGTATACAGAGTCGGGGCTGTGAGCAGACGAAGGTCATTACTGTCTATGATGCAAAGAATGGCTATGATCCCATGAATGAGGGTCCCAAGGACCACCATTCACCGAATAATCAGTTTGGTAAATAAATGACTGATTTGTTAGTGTTTCCGGGCTTTGCCTACATATCAAAATCATTTTTCTTGTATCAGAAGTTTGTGAACTGATAATTGATGTATTTTCACTTTGACTTTATAGCTAGATTTTACAAAGCAGGCATTTTACATCCGCTGGTGGGATACAATTAGGGGTTTGACCAGAGAATGGTCCACTGACAGGATAACACAGAAAGTGAGCCCAGTGCAGCTATTTGGAGATGTCTCCTGAGAAGTTGAAGTTAGGCCTTGTGGGAAGCAGAACTCTGGGAGAAGAGACTATGAGACTGAGAAAAGACACTGCAGAGAAGCTAAAACAGCCGGAAGGGGACTAGGCTGGCATCTGAAGGAGAATGTGGGAGGGATGGAGGGAGGGAGAGAGACAGAGACAGAGACAGAGAGACAGAGAGAGAGAAGAGAGAGGAGAAAGAGAGAAGAAAGAGAGAGAGAAAGACAGAGACAGAGACAGAGACAGAGAGAGAGCGCAAGGATGCAGGAGAATTAAAGGGCCAGGCATCCCAGCCCCAGGACAAATCAATCATTACTAGGACACTGATGTAAAAAAAAAAAAAAAAAAGATAATAGATTTCTTTCTCAATTAAGCAAGTTCCAGACATAGGAATCTCAGAAGAGATTTCTAGGTATGTGACTAGAAAAGGGACAGAAAATCAAAGGCAGGGTTCTCTTCTTAATAAAGGGGAAATCTGATAAATTTGTAGGCTAGGAAAAGAGTAAACAAAAATACTATTAAAAGAAAGGATATTTTTATGGCAAGGTACCAAGGTAGTCCCATAACTATTGCTATACAAGAAAATTCCCCAAAATCTAATGGTTTAATTAGGGTTGGCATTAATTTTGCTCAAAAGCCTTTTGTCTGTCAGGGACTGCTTACCCTGTCTTATAAGGGTTGGTTGCAAGGGTTCAGAGCTATGAGCTGAAGGATCTCTCCCTTTATGAGCCTGGTAGCAGATACTAACTCTTGTAATGGTCTTGGCCCTGGTCCCTACAGTTCTATCCATGTGTACTCTGCACAAGCTAATCTGGGCTTCCCCAGTATGGCAGGTAAACTGCATGACAATCATCTCAGATGAAAGAACCAGGTGAAAGCCAAACATAGCTCTAGCCTCGAGAGGTGCACCACTTCATTCCGCTGTATTCACAGGACTATCCAGACTTGAGAAGAATGAACACTACCCCTTCCTTTAATGCAGGATATCACCATTACATAGTAAGAAAAAATAATGCTTGGGACACACACACACACACACACACACACACACACACACACACACACACATTGAGCATCCCTAAGTTTAAAATTTCAAATCAAAAATGATCCAAATCTGAAATTTTTGGAGCCGTGTCATGATACAAGTACGAGATTTCCAACCTGATTTCGTATGATGAGTTACAGAAAAAAAAAAAAAAAAAACTAAATAAATAAATGAAAAATAAAAAACCCCACAGACATCATATTTTTAAAAAACTAAATAAATGAATGAAAACTAAAAAAAGAAATCTCGAAGCTACTTGAAAAAAGATACATATGAAAACAGAGATTTTGAATTTGGACTTACATTAGACATTAAAGATACATCCAAATACTTAATGGGAAAAAGACTATCTAAAATAGTTCTGATCCCAAGCTTTTCAGGTAAGAAATACTAAACATATATATGTTTATACATGGCCATTTTTGAAAAATACTGTTGTCCACCCCAGCTCATGGAGACGGCTTTAAAAATTACTTCCCGGGCAGAGAAGAATAGCCTTGCACAGGCAATGCAATGATTTCTTTGTTATGAAGGGACCAGGCCAGGAATAACACTGATTTGTGAGCTAATTTGAAGAGAACAGAGAGAACCAAGAAAACTATGCACGCAGGTTTGGGTTTTTATTTTTCCATCTAAATCTCAGATGGTATCTTGGCCTGCAATTGCCCGCTTGTATCATAAAGCCAAGTACAGGGAGTTATAATTGGTTGGGTTTTGATGAAAGTTTTATTCACAAGTTAAAATACTTGACCCCAACGTCTTTCTTTTAATACCATGCTCATCAGCAGATATAGAAGAGACTTAGCACTGGAATTTTGAAGATGTATCTTTCAACATATACACATGCCTCTTGTGGGAGAAACAAAAGAACAAATAAGAGACAGAGTTTAAAAAGCAGATACTGCAATAAAGTGTCATATCAACTTCACTCTGCCCTGGTCTCATCGAGCATCAGTAATCGCTAGCTGTTGAATTCTCTGAGGTGTGAAGACCTTGTTACATCTTTCCAAGGATGATGGTCATCCCTAAATAATTTGATATTTAATAATGCTTAACACTTGCGGCTAATGTACTACCAGAAGGTACAAACTGCTCACAATTGGTAATGCTGATCTTGCCTTTAATGTCTATTGGTCTCATCTTTGAAATTAGAAGGAATGGTTTTAGGTCCAATCATTTCTAGAACATCTAATTTATTTTAGAAATTCTGGAGTTAGTACCTATTTATATCTTAACCCCTTGGCACAAAGAAAACAAAATGTTGAAAAATGTAGATAGACCAAAGAGAAATATCATTTTCCATGTCCAGTGAGCTTGGAGAAAGAGGAGCCTTGTTTAGACTGTCCTGGAAGTCAAGACCAACTGCTTTGTTAATGGGTCAGCTGCTGAGTTTTAAGAAAGGTTGAAAAGCACAAAAGTTGAAAGGTTGAACCTCTGGAAGCCATGGAGATCTGCTGGAGAATCTGGATGGTAGCAGGGAAATTGTGAAGGGTAACAGAGCACTTAGAGAGAACACTAAGGCTTAAAGTAATAACTGGTTGCTAGAATGCCTAGGAAAATTCTATACCTGGCTTTATTCAGTCCTAAGAAGAAAGTTTAGTATATATCAAGGATGAGAAAATTGTTACCTGGTGTACAAAGCTGAAATTACTTTGGCAACTCGTATGCCTACTTTTATACCAAATAAAGTATCTCTTTTGATAATAATGATTAGTCCTCTGGTATGAGTTCTGGGCCCTCACTGTCTAATCTTACTAGATATTTTTCTCTGATTACCCCCCTTTCCTGTATCTTCAATTTCTTCATCTAAAACAAATCACTCGACTAAAACAATGCATCCTACTCGAGTCAAATCATTAAAGAAAACGTGCTCCTCTGTCCACTAACCCCTCAACACTCCTGTGTGACAGTCCTGCAGAAGAAATTTACCTCTTAATTCCCAATTTTTCTGCAAGTTCATTATATACAGCACGAATGTTAAATACTCTTCCTCCCCTCCAAAGACTTTCATCCACTCAGCCAAAGCATATTTTAATCCTGCAGGCTAAATTCAGTCCAGTTCTTGAAGGAAAGCCAGGAAATTTTCAAAGAAGGAAGAGAAGGAAGGGAAAAAGGAGAAAGAAAATAGAAAGGAAGGAAGGAAGGAAGGAAGGAAGGAAGGAAGGAAGGAAGGAAGGAAGGAAGGAAGGAAGGGAGGAAGGAAGAAAGGATGGAAGGAAGAAAGGGAGGGAGGGAGGGAGATAAGAACAAGTGGAAGGGGAAGAAAGAGGAGAGGAAATACAGAGTTTTTATCTGAGTGGCTAATTCAAAAATTAATGAGACCTAAAGGTCTATCAGTAAGAAATCTCAGACACAGGATTTACACAGGAAAGCTAAGTTCACAAACCTCTACCAGACACATGAAATGGAAAAAAAAATGAAAGTTTTGCTAATTTATTGGAGTCAAACACTAAGAATAATATTCTGCATGCAAAGTTCCAGTGCGCTGTGAACTGTGCAGTGTAAGTGCAGGGAATGATGTAGAAATGATCGAAGTGGATTTTCATCCTGGTGCCCTTAATCACGAAGAGTCCCCACGAAGAGTGCTTTGGAAAGAGGAGGGATTTGACAATAACAGGAGCAGGAGATTTCTTTTATTTTAAGACATCCGGATGTCGAAGTCATAGAAACTTAAAGATATTTATTGAGCTGCTACCTCAGATGAAGGACTTTTTGGAATTAATAAGCTCTGAGAGCCCCAACTTGTCAGACCCCCAGTGGCTCCGAAGAGTATACATCTTTGTATGTATGACAAGACGTCTAAACACCCTGAACCCGAGACTGCAGGAGCATTGCTTTTCTGTTGGAGTGTGAGCATACAGACTCCATGTGGACGTGTGGACTGAGCAGATGGCAGCCAGGGATGGTGTTCACTGCACATCTCTGAGTGCTCAGAGCCTGATATATTCAAACTGTCTCTGAAGAAGTACAGAATTAACTGATAGGAAAACAGTTATTTTAGAAGGGATTTGTACAACTTAACGAGTACAAATCCTGTTAATGTCTATAGCAGTACTTAAAGGAAACATCACATTATGGTTTCATCTCTTTTCCCCATCTAGAAGACGAAGTATCTTTTAAATTTAATTTAAGTCATATCTGAATCCATTTGGTCAAAGACTTTGAAACGTTTTCCTCTATCTGGCTCTGATACTATACTTCTTATTGGAGTGAATTATCTACTGTGCCTGGGCCACATCCTCTTGTCCAGGACTGGTGTATTCATCTATTATTGGCTACTAATGGCACTGAGTTAAAAACTTTCCTAAGCCAGATGTGGTGGCACACATCTTTAATCTCAGCACTCAGGAAGCAAGAGTAGGTGGGTCTCTGTGAGTTTGAGGCCAGCCTAGTCTACATACTGAGTTCCAGGACACCCAGGGTTACAAGTCTCAAAAAAACTATAAGTAAATGAACCTTTCCGGACTGACTTTCAGTCAAGGAAAGATAGACCTACTTGGGAAACTGGTTCACTCTCACTCCTAGGAACAGATAACAATAACAGCCAGTGTCTGCCTGAGGAGGGGGAGGGGTTGGGCTTCCCTGAGAGAGAAACCGGATGACTCAGCTCATACCCCACACATCTCTCTGGAAGAGGTGAGAACTAGGCTCCATGGAAGACTTCATCCTAACATAAGAAGTGCCTTCTACTGCCTCTCCTTCTGATCTCAGTCCTTTTCTCTTAAGAAAATCAGTGCCAGCCACTGAATCTCTTTCTTCAGCCTTACTTCCAGGAAATGTGAGCTACAACAGTTGGTGTTAAAAGTGGTTCAAAGAAGCAGACTCTAAGGTTTTAACCTTAGAGTTGAAACTTAGTGTTCTTGAGTTGAACTATTTGTCAACCATTAGAATGAGGGTCCTATTATGGGTAGAGGCTAGAGATATTAAAATATTAAAAAATATTAGAAAGGTGATCACCATGATTAATGGGGACACCCCAGATAAATGGCTTAATATCTTAGCATATGTAAAACAACATGGTGTTCCTCATGAACAGAATAAAGGCAAAACCTCTGGTCATCTCAATAGATAAAGAAGCATTTGACAAAAGGTGGGGGCAGTTCTTAACAAGTTAGGGATAGAAAGAATGAACCTCAGCATAAAAAAATAAATGGTGTATATGACAAATACATAATTAAGATCATGCTTAATATGAAATATTGAAACTTTTCTTCCGGGTGAAGAATCAACAAGAAGGCCTATACTTACCACTTCCACTCCACATAGTATTGGATATCAGAGTGCTATGTGGCTGTTTCCTATAACTGAAATATTCCTGGGGTTCAGGAGCAAAATTCATATAATTCACAAGGTTCAGGAAGCTCTGAAATTTACAAGATTCCCAAGTCCCTTCCAAGACTGTATAAATAGTAAGAGTTACTAGGGAGAGGAGACTCTCCAGGTCAAGATGCCTGTACATTGTACAAGGAGCTCTAGGGATACAGTTATTATGAGTTGTTCCTGGGCTTTACAGTGATGAAGCTGCCTTGGAATCACCCAGTTTCTGTAAGCAACATTACATGCAATAGACTCACTAGTTCACTAAGCTAAACTTTGGGGCATTTACTTCTTTGGTCTTTGTGACTGATCAGTGTGAACAGATGTTTCTTCACATCACCCCAGGTAAAATCATGCTGTTAGTTATAGTTACTCCACAACCCAGATAGAGTATTGTACAAGAAAAAGAAATAAAACTATTCAAATCAGAAATAAAAAGGGCATATTGTCTCTGTTTGCAAACCTCAAGTTCCTATATATATATATATATATATATATATATATATATATATATATATTTCTAACAATTCCACTAAAAAGGAGGTAAAACTAGCAAATATAGTTAATCTATTAGATGCAAATTGAACATAAAAGTCATGGAGTTTTTACACACTAACAACGAACTATATACAAACAAATTGAGAAAATAATTATCCTTATTTCAATTCTGTTACTATCGTGAAAATATCCTGGCAAAAAAGCAACTTAAGGGAGAAAGTGTTTGTTTTAGATTACAATTACAGGCTACAGTCCCTCTCACACAAGTCAAAACATTGGAACTTAAAGTGTTTTTCACATTACACACACAGTCAATAGCAGAGAGAAAGTAAATTAATGGATGCCCACTTATCTGCTTGCTTATGCTCAATTCAATTTCTTTACTAGTATACTGTTCAGGAGCCCCTGGGATGGTACCACCCACAGTATGTTAGGCCATTTCGTATCAATTATCAATCAAGAAAATGTCCCACAGATAGATCCACAAGCCAATCAGATGGCGTCAGTTCTTCATCTGAGTTACCCTCTTCCCAGGTGTGTTACATTGACAACCAAGATTAGTCATCACTCCTGGCCAAAGTCACATGGTTTGAGTATTACAAAATGAAGAGATCCTTTCAACCTCATTAAGGACCAACAGTAGGTCATTTATTTGACATTTTAAAACATGTAGCCTTCTTATATTTATTTTTAGAAAGTATGCATGTACATTTTGGAGAACATGCATGTAGTAAAGTACACAAACACATGTAAAATGGATGTTTGCCTACTTTGGTACAGCAGTTCCTCTAAGGGGAGGGCGGGGGGGGGGTAGATGAGTTGATAGTACAAAAAGGGACTTTTATTTCATTTTTTAAGAAATCCTGAAGCAAATAAACCATATATTAAAATCTCAAGTTCAAGACGATTCACATTCTTCATCCTCCTCTTTCTTTAATTGAAATATGTAAAGATTATAAGATGTATAATTAATTGTAACATTAACTCAGGGAAGACAAAGTAAGATATTTTCTCAAAT
Organism: Cricetomys ansorgei; assembly: GCA_026225945.1. Taxonomy (NCBI): domain Eukaryota; kingdom Metazoa; phylum Chordata; class Mammalia; order Rodentia; family Nesomyidae; genus Cricetomys; species Cricetomys ansorgei. Next base: position 2,280,403 of record JAMJFZ010001816.1, read on the forward strand.
TCAGACAAATTTAAGGTTCTCCTGCACGGAGATATTTACCCACTCATCCATCTCCCATTTCTCCTCTTCCCCTTTGTCTGGAATGGGGATATAGACAAATATAAGCCAGAAATAGAGCCATATGGTGATCTCATTGGCAGTCTCGTCCCAAACACCATCCATGAAGGAATTTTTGCGCTTCCTATAATCCTTCCCTTTATCAAGAGAAGTGCTGGAAGCCACAAATGTTCCTTCTCTCTGGACCACCATTTCCCTAACAGGAGTCTAAATGCTTGATTTAACTATGCGAAAACACTACTAATTATATTCATTTGTGTGACTGACTTACCATTTGAATCTAATTGCCATGCAGCAAAATAACTGTTAAAGCATATCATTAAACTACTTGAATAATTAGAGAGAAATTTTCTTGTGCTCTTAGTTTGAGTCTAAGCTTTAGGGCAGAGACCTCACCCCCTGCCTTTTGTCTGTTCTTAAATTAGCAGGAAGAAGAGCGGGCAGAGGCATTCACTGGCAGGCCAGTCATCTTCTCAGCAATCTGGGTCTGCTAACCAGCAGAGACTTTGAGGAACAGTTCATTATTCATCACTGTCTTAGTTTGGTTTGCTATAACAAATTACCTTAGACGATGTGGCTCACACAACAAGCATTCATTTCTCACAGTATTGAAGGCTGGAAGTCCAAAAGCCGGTGCCAGCATGGTTGGTGCTTTCATGGTTGAGTCCATGGCCCTCTTCCAGGCTACTAACTGCCAATTTCTCTTTGTAGACTCACAGGGAAGAAAAAGAACAAACCACTCCACTGGCCTCTTCACTTAAGAGTACTAGTCTCATTCATTAGAGCTCTGTCAGCATGAACTAAATGGCTCACAAAGACCCCGTCTCTAAATATTGTCATCCTGGGATTGGATTTCAATGTAGGGAGTTTAGGGAGACCCAGCACTCAGGGCATAGCATTCAACAGCCTTTCTCTTCCCAGGAAATATTTCTCTTCTGCTTTATCCAACTGTTTTCTTCAGGGGCATCTTTATGGAACACCATCCATATCTAGCACATCTGATCCAGCTTTCTTATCCATCTCTCCTGAATTATTTATTCTCATTAACCTCTCCGCTGAAAGCTCACTTGCCTCCCGTTATTCTTCCCATTCCGCTCCTGGCTCCCCTCAGCACTGCATCTTGTCCTTGGAAGCCACAACCCATTGATAAACTCACTCCTTTACATTTCACCTTGCTTTCTCATCTTAGTCCACATCTCTGTTCCTCCGGGGACTTGACTCCAAAAGTCACAGCATCTTCCAGATGCTTCTCTCCTCACAGTTACCAGCTCAAGGAATATAGCAACAGGGAAAGGGGAACAGCCTTCTCATTCATTAAGAGCGCTTCTACAACCATTTTTTAAGGTCTAATGTTTTAAAGGCAAAGATCTGTGCCAAATTCTTCAAACTATATCAGTTGTCAGTTGTCTTCCCCATTGGCTACAACACCGCTTCTCTTTTTCTTCAGTCTCTAGTGCCCATTCTCCTTCTCTCCTTGCCATCTATTCTCATAGCTAACAAATCATCATCTTCACTAATTACCCTTCAAGCTCCTTGACATTTTGAAACTTCTGGCTCTAAACACTAGAAAGAAGGCCATAAGAAAGATGAACACGGCTTCCACTTATAGAGTTTCAGAATCCAAAGAGGGTGATGGGAGAGATATTTAACAACACACACACACACACAGTTCTTAAGTATAATATTATGACAGAAACTCAAAGCTCACTAAAAACTTACATAAGAGAAAGACAATACTAACTCAGTTGGAACAGGAGAGGTGTCTATGAGCCAAGACCTGAAAGCTGAGCATCCACTAGCCAGCTGGAAAGGTAGGCACAAAGCAGGGCACAGACTAGCACCCAGTGCATCCCAGTTTTCCCCAAATCTTAATAATACTTTACGATCATCCTGCATTAACTATACCCTGGATCCATTGCTAGGCTTTAATTATTTTTTTTATAAACTTCATTATAAAAGAAACTTTCAAAAAAGAATTCACACACTAAAATTAACCAGACACAAAGCCTATTACATCTTAATGGACTTCTACATAGTTAGAAGAACCATTAGTAACAGAAACTAGATATTTTAATATGCTCTTTGGAGAAACCTAGATTCCCTTTCCTTTTTCGAAATACGCCCCATCACTGACATTCGTTCTGTTACCTGCCTCTGGCTCCTGGACCACCTGCAATGTGAAAGTGTCACTTTGTAGATAAAGAGTAATCAAATATCAGCAACTCCACACAGTCTGAATGAGTATTACTGGTAAACTTATGTGCTAGCTGGCTACCATTGTTTCCATGTCTAGCTACAGTATCATTCTTTAAATCTTTATTGTAACCCTGTATAGTTACAAAGGTATCTTGGTCACTGAAAGTTCCAGCCCCTCCCCCAAAAAAGAAGAATGTCACCTAAAATAGCCATCTATTTCATAACCAAAAACAATTATATTTTATTTTTAACCAAATGCCATGCATATACATATGAACAAGCTACTTCTCTGATGTAGAAGAACACTATAGAGAGTGATAAACTATTAATTGGTCATTTTCTTTGATATGGTCACTCTGGGTGGCTCTGCTGGCTCAGATCATTCCTCAATTGTAACTTCTGCATAAACAACCAGAGACTACAAGGTAATAAAATGTATGTGAGGCATGTGGATACATTATTGCACTTGAATCACAATCCTGTAAACTACATGAGGCAGAAGATACTATATGCACTTCAGAGACATGAATACTGAGTCCCAAAGATGGGAAGTAATGACAGCAAGAAAGCCAGCTGAGTGCTTACTTTCCATTCTAATTCTGGGTCTTTTTACTCACTTCTCCTAAGCCTTTTAGTGGCAGAAAAGGAACAGTTGAAGAGAGGCAGGATATCTTGTCAATCAAATTCTCTAGGCTTCCTTCATAGGGTAGTTAGCTAGATAACCTAAGACACACTATAGGAGGGCACACTAGTTCTCTGCTACTATGCCTCCTGATGGATTTCCCTGTTCTGGTTCCCTTCTGCTGTCAAATTTCCCAAGGCTTCTTAACTCTTGAGAGGTTGGATGTAAAAGAAGAGTTTGGAGATTGTTCTGACCCAAGGCTTACCTCCAAACAGGGAAGAAAACTGGGGGAAGAACAGAGGTGGGTTGGGGAAGGGGGGATAAAGGGCAGTATAGAAATCAGTCAAACACTCAGTATTTAATTTCCCTGCTAGGACTTTGTTAAGATTTTGTTCACTCTAATTTTCCCTGCTCCTCCAGAGTCTCAGGTGATAAGCACAATAGTTCTTGTACATATCTCTCTTTTGAAAGTCCCAGACACTTTTTAAATAAACAACTTGACAAACTAATAATGTCAAAAGCACCTAAGGGGAAGGATTGTAGTCTTCTAACCATTACAAACTGTGTGTCTCTGTTTTGCTTTCTACTGGTGGGTCTGCATTCTCAAAGCTCTGGGATCTGCTGTATCTTGGAGAAAGAGAAAGGGACAAAATCCTACCTGCGAGTGTCAGGCACCATGTTAGGGTTTCCTCATATTAGTGATTTCTCTAGAAAGTTAAGCTGAGGTGCAGAAGCAGGAGGAGAAGAGGGAAAAGAAGATGTCAGTGTCACCAGTGGTGCTGGTGACAATTCCCATCTGTTTCCTTGGGGAAAAGAGGGGAGAAAGTTATGTTTTCCCTTTTAGTTTTACAAATACTATGCAGGAATTATGGTTAAAAACAAAAAAAAACAATAGAGTGGCCAAAAGAGTGAATAGGGAACAAATTTGGACAGCTCTCCAAGCTGCAGAAAGTACCTGTAAATTTGCCACCTCCCTTCACCCTCTCATGCCACCCTTTCTCCCCTCCCCAACCTAGGATGAAATGATCTGGGACAAACTAATTGAGAAAACTAGTAGCGCATGCCTTCAGGAGGTTTTATTAATGGAACCAGACACACTGCTCTAACAGAATGTACGACTGCTCTTTTACATTGATCTAATTAGAGCATTTACATACCGAATGCCTCCTGGACAATTCCCTACCAATGACACTCACGGTGTGCACCAGACAACTGAACAGAGAAGTCATCAGGTCTCCTTTTTCTCTAAGAAAAATAACATTGTCAAGGTTATTAACAGTCAAAAAGCTGTCAGGGTCTCAGCAAGGATTTGGGTTTCCCTGTACTTAGAGAAGATGGGGAAACAGAAACTTCTTCCTATCCTAATGAGGAATGAACCCTAACAGTTCTTCAAACTTACCCAGAACGGGAATGAGAAAGGGTTATCATGCTGTACAGCAGCTCATCTGAGAGTAAGATGCCAAAAACATCACATGACTCCAGATATAATGGTTATTACGTCATGACCTTGTGGTACTTTATGATGACGTAAGGTGTTTTTAGCTCTTGTCACACCCCAATTCTATAAAATCAATAATTGGTTTAGAAAAGTGGGAAGTCAGATAAGAGAAGACGTCACAAATTGGAGTAGACACGAGGAAGACTGGAGGCCAGGGTGAACCCTGCTTATGTGACCTCTGGTTTACACATATGTGTGAAAAGGATAATTTCTCACACTCAGCTTCTCACCGTTCCCTGACACGCATCTTCTAGCAACCAAGAGCCCATGCCCACCTTTCAAACCCTTAAAAAATGTTTTCTAAAGTTTCCATGAGGTAGAAGCTAGAACCTCCGTAAAAAGTTAGAATCTCACAGATATTTAGAACATACTAAGTGACAGTTCATAATACAGTCATCTGAAAGGGGGTTGGAAAAGACAAGTATTTTCAGAAGCTCCACCTTAAAGAGAAATAAAGACTGAAAGCTTCTAGTTGGCTACTATTCTATTCTATGGAGCTGTTCTATGTCCTAGTTTTAGACAAGATTTTGAGGTTCTGTGAGGCTCAGAAGTAAGATGATATGAGTTAAAGACCTACATAATACCTTCAGTGCTTAAAAAGGAAAAGGACTAGACATTTCTTTTCCCTTTCTCTCGATTCTACCTCATTCTCACCTTTACCCCTCATCTCCACTCACCAAAGACAGGGAGCTGACCCACATTGAAAGAAACCAGGATTCTCTGAAGAGTACTGAAATGCAGCCTCTTATTTCTAAATAAAACAGCAGAATCTTCTGCTAAGCAAACGAAACAGCTCATGATTCAAAAGAGATCACAAGCAAGATTTTTCCCTAGTCAAAAAGCGTTCATATGCGAAATATATTAAGTTCTGGAACCGCATTAAAGAGACAGAAGACCTGATCCAAACAAGGCTGTTTATATTGTTGACCAACAGCTGAATGAACACTGCTACTGACAGTGAAGAGCTTTTTATGGCTAGTCGGTCGGTGCTTGCATTGTTACAGAAACAGATCGTTCAAACACAAGCCAGGCGTTTGCAGATAAGTTGTGCATCCCAGATGCTCTCATTTTTATTCTGAAATTTTCCACCAGTGGCCCAATGATTATACTGTTGCTGACACTCTGCAAGCCAGACATATGTGTTCCTTTATGAGACCTCTAGGCCTTGTACGAGGCACAGTCAGCTGGCCTCCAGCCTAATGATGCTGACTCAATGCCCGCATCTCATTGGTCTCTCCGGATTTGTTCATGGTCAGAGATGTACAGCTCCTCCTACTTTCAATCCACAGAGAACCACCAGCCACAGAGGAGATTAAATTTGGGGTTCTTGGTTGTCTAAATAAATCACATACCATGACAGCCTCAGATGACATGTAAGCATAGATGGGGGAATCTCACAAGGTCCTACTCTTACAGAAAGACCTATGGGCAATTCATGGCTGCTGAGAGAGGGAGAATCCTTCTTCTCCAGAACAGGCCACTGATAGATGATCCAATCCAAAATAGTCAACTTTTTCAGTGTTACTTGAAAGCAACACTAAACAGACTCAGGAGACTATATTTATACACACGCGCACACACACACACCTATAGGGAACACTAATAATTAAAGAAGGAATTCATTTGAAAAGGAGTCGGGGAGGCACAGGAGGAGCTGGAGAGGTGAGAAAAAAGGAGTATGAAATTCTCAAAACAATTTTTTTTTCTTACTCAGTGTTTTCAAATTTTACAAAAAATAAAATGTTCTATTTCATGTGTTTTTGACAGTACCAAGAAAATATGCAAAAAAGCGTTGATTTTTTAAGGCTGATTTGATACTCCTCATGAAGGCACTAACCAACAAAGTAATGAAGTGTAAATTAAACTGAATCCAATCTAGATTAAAAGGTCATCTGAGATCATAATTAAAAATACCTCTTTCCCCTAGGCATAGCCCAAAACAGTGTCTTCATATATGGTCAGTGACCTATAAAAATTCATGGTGCTGGGATTAAAGAGTCTTTGGGCATACATTGGCTTTCTGGAATCTTCTAAGTAAAGCCTGTCTCATTGCACAGCAGACTATTATACAACACAGCAAATCACTGCAGTCGTCCAACTGCTGGTACATTCTGTCTTGGGCTGCTCATTGCCTGGTGATCCACCTCATGGCTCTGATCTTGACCCTTCTTTTTTATTCTTGTTGATGGTGCAGAACCTGCTAAGTCTCTTTCATATTCTTTAATCCCTGCCCTCTATTCCCCCCTCTTTGCCACATCAGTTTCCACCCTTGTCCTCTGAAACTTTGTCCATGTTAGCATCAGATGTTCAAGAGTGTAAAATGGATACTCTAGCTGCCTGAGCCCTATACTCCACTGCCTTGTAATTCAAGGTTGTCCCTTATTATGCAAGGACACACTGTTCAGCATCCCAACAGAGTCCAAAGAGAAACAGAAAAAGAGGGGAACTGTAGTTGTATGTCTACTGTGGAAGCACAGCAAAGAAGACAAGGGGACAGACATATTCATATGTGTAATCTCCCACACCTCAGCAGAGGGGACCACTGCCATGGCAAATGCCAACCTCGACAGCGGAACACTGAGCATCTCCTCGGGTGTTTTAGTGATTCAGAACTCCTCAGACCATAAGCAATCAGACAACCCCCACAGAAATCCAACACTTGCAAACAATACAAAACACTAAGAACCTAGGCAGCTTCTCACCCAAAAGTTCATAAAAACATTTTCAAACATAACTAAAAATAAACTTCTCCAACATTTCCCCTTTTCTGTATAAGCCAATCAAAAGATTGCCTTTTATCTCTAGAACAAAATTTAACACTACACCAACAAAACCATTCACAAAAGAAACAATCATGAGTTGCTAATGCACAGAACCAAATGAAACCAAATATCTATCAAGCTTTTTACAATGTCTTTTGGACAGCAGAAAAGCATAAATGTCCAGTTATCTGGAATTCACTCACCATCTTCTGGGCTCGTCCAAAGAGCTTGGGTCACTTCTCTGCTCTGCCCTTTGCAACACACACAGTTTATCCTCCAGGCTCTGGCTAGCTCCACTCCATTGCTGCTGCTGTTCTTGGTGGTCATCCCATGGTACTGGCATCTCAAAAACTGCTGGGGTCCCTTGCTGCAACTGGGTTGCACTTTCACCAATAGCCTCTCCTGGGCTTTTTTCATGGTGCTAAGCCTCAACTTCTCTGCATGACCCCTTCAATCTGGACTGCTATGTTGGCTGCACCTTCACTAAAGGCCTCTCCTGGCCTCTTATAGTGCCAATCTTCAGCTGCTCTCCAAAGACCCCTTCATGCTGTCAAAACCAGTAACAGCTGGGTGACTCTTAGAGTACCAAGTTTGGCTTCCAGCATGAGATACAACCTTGGCTAGTTCTGGAAGACTGCTTCTGGGTGTTGACCCTGAGGAAACACTTTACAGGTTTTTAAGATAGAGTCTGGTTTGCTGGAAAAACAACTAGTCCTTGTATGCAGGAAGAGTTCCCTCATGGTGTGGAGTTACCATCACCACAGCAGATGTGTCTTATCAAGACCTCTTGTAGACATGTTTGCAGGAAAACAAAAACAAAAAACTGTTCAGTTTAACTAAGTAGCTCTTAGACCCCCAGGCCCCACTTCCACAGCAGGGTGTCCTGGTCCAGTAGGAAGAACATTGGGCAAAGTCTTGGCAGTTTAGCATTCTTTTTCACCACTGCTACAGGGAATCATACACTCTTCTTCATAGACCTCAAACACAAGACCCACTTGGGCTTCGCACACACAAAACGCCACTGACAAACTCCGTTTGTGAAACAGCTTGCCACCACCAGCGGGAGGAGGGAGCATCAGCTCCATGATCAGGAAAAGCAGTAAAAACCTTGCTATTTCCTGCTCCCAGCTGAATTCTTTATCCTCTATTCTGTGGCTCTCACCTCCGAGCTTTCTTTCTCATTTATTTATTAATTTCACAGTCTTTTCTCTTCATAGAGGCTTACTTCCTTTTTCTCTCTCCTCTTCCTTCAAGAGCCTTCAATTAATACCTTAATCTCTATCCTCTGGTAGCTTCTCTGAGTGTACTTTATCAGAGACTGAGGTCTGGAGTTTCTTTCTCTTCTCCCCTTTGGATTAGCTGGCGTGATGTCAGGCCCCATGTTGCAGGCACCATTTGGAGTGTTAGGCTGCTGTGGGGGCTCACCAAAGAAGACAAGGAGGAGTTTTCGTATGTACAAACTCTGCCAGATCCCAGCAGCAGAAACCATCATCCTAGCAAGCACCAGATGGGAGCTTCTGAGCTCAGGTGTTTACATTCTTTCAAAACACCTCAGGTATTTTACTGATAGCACATGCAGATCATTAGCAATTAAACAGCCCCCACAGAAATCCAATACCTGCAAACAATACAGAATGCCCTAGACTTAGGATAACCCTTCACCCAACAGTGCATAAAACAATTTCAAATATAACTAAAAATAAACTTTCCCAACAGGGAACAAAGCATTCTATCTTCTGATTTCATTTCAAAGTAGCAAATTTACCTCCTTTCTCCACTTAGATATTTGAAGAGCCAAAACAAAAATGGTGAGATCCAGTTCTGATAACGTTCTCCTCATTTCTCACTAATCCTCTCCCTACTAACTCAAGACTTGCACAGGTCTATTCGGGGCTCCGTTTTTCTCTGCCTAACTTAATATAATATTTCTTTATGCCTTAGCTTTCTATTCCAAAATGATCCCATCATTTCCCTCTTAACCAAACCAACTGCTAACAGAGGGAATTAGATTCTTACTAAGCACACTTAAATTAGGAGATTTTGTGTTTCTGGCGCAGGTTTAGGAGATATCTTAATCACAGAGAAGAAAGAGAATCCTTTCAGAGCCCAGTACTGAGCAGACATGGATTTCAAGATCAACAAAAAAATGCTGTAGATCAGCAGTTCTCAACCTATGGGTCGCAGCCCCTGTGGGAACTGAATGACCTTTTCACACCTAAGACCATCTGCATATCAGATATTTACACTATCGTTCATAACAGTAGCAAATTGCAATTATGAAGTGGCAATGAACATAATTTTATGGTGGGGGGGGGTCATCACAGCATGAGAAACTGTATTAAAGGGTTGCAGCATTAGGAAGGCTAAGAAGCACTGCTGTAGACTGTCGAGAATCTTGCCATATGTAATAGTTCTATCCTAAGGCCTCCTGTGGAAGACCTTACTGTCCATAGACATCTGCTATAAGTACTTCCTGGATATCAGATCCTGCATGGGCTGACACAGTATCCGACTCTGTTTTCATAACCTGTTTACTTTAGAGGTTGTTTTCATAGTTTTAAGGACAATGTGAATAAATTTCTTTTTTTATAGTTTCCTTTGGTCTTTTGAAGTTTGATTTGTTTGTTGTCCTGTGTTTGACTTGGATAGTCCAAGACCTTTATAAATATTGGGAGAAAGGGAAGGCCATGCAAATTCATTTTTATGGTTACTAATAATACTTCTCCCAAAAGGAGAAGTTATCTTGAGCATTTGACCAACTTAAAAGGAGAAAAACAAAATAAAACAAAAAACATCAAACTGAGGTAAGTAGAAATTCCCCAAACATTGAGTAAATTAAAAATATTGAATGACTGCATTAAACAATTTTCCTTTTTGCTTATATATCAATTGAACTGTTCTCCCAAACAAAAGTATAAGGTAAAAGCATTTTTATTTTATAAGAAGGAATTACTGAACTCCTTCTGAATGTTCCACTTCAGAGCTTAGTAGCTAGAATTAAACTATCCTTGACTCGAGAGAAAAGTTTGCAGCCTTTCCCATTCTGTGTGAAAAAGAAAACGCAAGATTTTTTTTCAGTATGATTTACAGAAAATTACCTGAATTACCTTCAGCCTTTACTTCCACGGACATATTTAAACAGATAAGCCATTACAAACTTGTCATGAGTGCCAAAATCCTGCTAAGTTTATGTCTATTCTGTGCTTTCTTTCCATTGTTGTGCACGATTGTCCTTACACACATAGCAGTCAAGCCTACCCCTCCCCACAAAGACTACATATACATCTTACTTTTTGAAGACAACAGGTGGACAGAGTTCTGGTCCGCAGGTCCTCAATGTTTCACTGACACACTTGACCAGAAAAGGCTGTATTACACCCAATCATAACATACTGCTCCAAAAAACAGAACTGTGTCTAACATGAATGGGCCAGCGTCTCCATCACGTGGCAAGTATTAGATTTTTCCTGACAAGAGACCCAGGCTGCAGGTAGCACTGTTGGCTGATGTAATAGATATAAAGTGCAACAAATGGTTGCTGGGCTTTTTCTTTCCATTGTTAATCAGACTATAGACAATCACCAATGCTTTACACACCCTATTCAGTATAAATGCTCATAAGCAGACAGATTTCCTCATGGCCCAAAGAAATGCATACCTTTCAGTTTTCAAGTCACACATACAAGAAATGCACTCCCAAATGGGAGTCCCTTGTTTTTCTAGCAGCAAGACTTGTGGATTATGAAGATCTAATCTATATTTAACACATTTATTTTTCTGTCTCGAAAGTTGTGATATACAAATTACTTCATGAGCAAATCCCAGAAAATAAATGCTGAAATAATGCTAAGATTTCACTGATAGTATGATTTAAAACAACATCATTAAGGATTTCATAATTAAACCTTATATCCATGTTAAGTTTCATGTAATGCCAGTCCAAATGCCATCCAACCATAAAAAAATCATTTTGAACTAATATGAGAGGAAATTAGATGAGCCATAATGTCTAGACCAAATCAGCTAAGTTTAAAATGTAATGGCATATATAAATGTATATATTATAAATATAAATAAAACAGATCACAGGATAGTCAAAAAGTGACAGCTGCTTTAATTCGTAGGAGTTTAGACTTCCAGCCCCTCTGGAAATTATGAAATGAGGAATAACAAAAAAAAATACTACCCCCCTTTATTATGGAAGCCCAAGTGGTGTAAGATCATTTATCTTGATGTATGTCACCTTAGAGCACATATTATCCCTATCTCTCAAAGTGTTTTTTCCCCCTTATTTCATCTCTGACATTCATTGTAAATTTAATGATCCACATACGATTTGCTGGTGTCTCAGTCTGGTGTTTTGAATCATGAAACTAGAGCTAAATTTATGGTGCTGTGGTACCACTTAGTGAATCATTAAGCAGCACAGTGATTTTAATGATTTGGATCATACTGGACCTCATCACTATATAATGAGGTTCCATTTAGTGTAAATTTTATGTAAAAATTCAATTTGCAAACCAACAACATGAAACTACAACATTTTTTTCTGACTTGACATTGTATTTATTTATCTCTTATTTCTGCTGAGTTCTGCTGTTAAGTTCATTAACAGATAATACCTTTCTGTTTTGCTAGCATAGTAATTCAATGATACAAAGAAGGACAGCAACCAGCAACGCCTATACTAGCTTAAACTCTGTCACTGCAGAGTTCACAAAACACAAAGATTTCAGAACTAAAAACTCTTATGTGCTTTAAATATTTTTATATATGTTCTCATTTTACTATACATAAGCTAGATGGCTTTATGACCCTTTGTTACCCAGACAGATTATAAATGTAGAAAAGAGACCATTATAGTGTATCTCTCTTGCCTTTCCCATTTAACAAAAAGTCTGCAGCCTCCAATAATTATATATTTTCTTGTGAAGAGATAAAGTTTAACATTCTAAATGATATTAAATTAAAATGCCAACTATAGTTCAGCTATGCCAAGTTGGTTTTCTCAAAAATAACACTTTGGCCTCAAAGCATTGATCATATTAACAATATGGCATTCAGCCCTACAACTGAAATTAGTTTTATAAGCAGCTAAATTGGTTGGATGATTCATGATAATTTTATTAATTCCCAGAAAAGGAAACTGAGGCTTCAAGAAGTTATATTGATATTATATATATAATATATATTATAATATATATTAAATATATATATATATATATTGATCCAAGACATACATATGTAGCTACATATATACACATAAAGCTACAGCTATCATACAGATGTTGAGAACAAAATAAATAACGATCCCCTGAACTCCAGTCATTCTTCCCCAAAGTTCCTTTTTAATTAAAGAGACACATGATAATGTATTCTTGTACCTAAAGAACGAATTTCTGATTCCATATTTTTATATCTGTTTCTCTACATCATCAATAAGCTAATTCTGCTTTGTATTAAGTGATTTCTTAAAAGCCAGCTTCTAACAACGTTGGCATAAAGTCCAAATGGCACAACGAGAATAAACTGGTTCAGGAGTAGGAAAATCAATTTTCCAAAATTCTTCCTTGAAATTAGCAAATGTAATTCACAGGGCTAACCCACAGAAAAATGTAGATGTATTCCTTGCTTAGTCTAATCTTTAAAAAATTACATAAAGATTATATGGAAATCAAATATCTAGTTTTAAAAGGGCTCATATTTCCAAACAGAAATGGTATTGGATTTTATTTGTAAAGTCATGAAGATTTGTGGCATCTATCCCCCTAAAACTTGCCCTAAGACCTTAGTCCAGTAAGGAGGGAAACTGAAAACTCAGAGTACCGTCACTTTAAGTCCTCTCTGGGCATCAAGAAGCATGGTGAGTCTTACAAGGGTATGTGTGAAGAGTAGGGAACCAAAAGAGAGATTCCTAAATTATCTCTCTTCTCCAAAGTCCCCCAAGTGCCTTGTGGCTCCTGATGGATTTGGATGGTTTAAATTAAGTTTTCAGAAACTCTGTGGTCATTTCTACCTTGTCTGGCTTTCTCCGACCTTGTGAGGGTTCACACCTGTGGCTGTGACTGAGAACAAAGCACAAGCAAGACCTCACAGCCCGGGCTCCAGCTAGCATGGATGGGTTCCTTCCTCCTTCCCACCACTAAGCCAAATGCCCATGTTTTACATGGACGGTACCTAGTTATTTTCAGAATTAACAATGAGATCAAAAGTGAAATAAGGATCCATATCCATCCTCTGCCTGCTATCTGCAGTTAGTCTTACTTTTTAGCAAGAGGTAAAACTATGCTAGTGGGCTAGACGCTTGACTTAAATTTGTCAATTTGCCAAGATACAGAAACCCTTACAACAGTATGATTCCAAGGCTCTCATCCCAGGACCCCAGCTCAGACACTCTGAGAACACAGGTATGAATGTAACTGGATATGGAAGAGCGTACTGCTGATGAGTTTAATCAAATGAGGTTCAGACAGGGACAGCCAAGCAACGCTCCAAAGTCAAATAATATCTATACTGTGGGACAAAACACTAGACTTCTGGAAAGACATGTGTGCAGGAGTCTCATTGTCCCAAAGGAATGTGCATTTGGAGATACTTCTGTGACACATCTATCTACTTTACATAATTGGTACTGGTTCAGTCTTAGTGCTGTGTTTGATATAAACCTTTAGAAATTTATCCTTCCCACTCCCCCACCCCACCCCCATGTTCTTCTTCCCTCTTTAGAGGTATCCCAGGGATCTTCTGTAACAACATTTGATACTTACATCACAACATGGATCAATTGACCAAGTATTCATTTTTGACTATTGTCTCAGCCCTTACTGTTGTCTGACCTGGAGTGTGAGGAATGCATGTTCAATTCCAGAGCACCTAGTTTCTTGCAAACACCCAGCTCCAAGGGGGGCTATGATGCCCCAACATGTCCTGAGTCTCATCAAAGAGCCAAAGACTATGTTGTACTCCTACTTAGTCCTAAAGCCTTATCTTCCCTAACCTAGATACTACCATTTCTATCACCCTGTGTCCAAGCCTCTGTCTTCTTGCCACCTCTGATTGGCATAACGTCTTCAGAGACCTTTGGCTTACAAAATCTAAAAGCAGAACTGGCCACGGTTGCACACATCTGTAATCCGAGTGCCTCACAGATAGAAGCAGAGGGGTCTTGACTTTGAGGCTACCCTGGGCTACATAGATAACTCCAGGCCAGCCTGACACACATACAAAGACCTTAGATTTAATAATAAAAACGTAACTAGACTCAGTAGAGAAGGTCATTTTGATGTAAAAAATATACTTACATTCAAAAGAATTCTGATTTCTGATTTTCTAAACAAGGACATTAAGGAAAGGGGGAAATATTCTGACTACATTCTGGAATGACTGGGAGAAATAGTTAAAATTTTAATTTCTCAGCAAATGCTTATGCTACCAAACAGATCAATCACGACAGCATTAACTGAACTCTTACTGTGTTCTCATCTCTATGCATCACTGGTTCAGGACAGTGTTGGCCAACTCCTATGTGACAGATACAGTTAAACACTGAGATGCATCAATTTGTGCATAGCCTATATTGATAAGGGACGAGGCCAGGGCTGATGGACTACCTACCATACTCCAGTGGCACAGGGCTAGTCCATGGGATTAAGTAATCACTGTAGTTTAAATGATCAGTATAAAGTACAGTTAGGAGTCTTTTTTCTTTTTGATCACAGAGGAGCCAGGTTCTCATTATATATTCCCAGGCTGGTCTGATACTCACTGTGTAGCCCAGGTTGGCATTTAACCTCAGAGATCTTCAAGTGCTGAGATTACAAGAATGATCCTCCGTGTTTATGTTTGCATTATAAACCTTAGCTCAGTAGGCACTATCTGCAGACCATGAAGTGGAAAGTGAGTAAAAACCTTACATTTGCAAAGCTACCGAGGGCAATTGTCACAGAGGGAAGAGTGGGAAGGGTAGAGTCTGTTCATCAGGAAACTCAGACTCTACCGTTAAATCGTGACTTTGATTTGTGAAAGCCTTTGTGCGAATGGAAACGTTTAAACGTGGAAACAATAAACTCAGCCTATTTTCATAAAATAGGTGACATCTTGGTGTGACCGGCCCCTGACTTTGGAAATTCAGCTAAAATTAGACAAATGTCACAGAAGAAGAGTCACAAGTGGAGATATGTCCACAGAAAACTTTCCAAATGAAAGCAAAATTTAGTAAAAAGCATCCCTTCACACACATCAAAATGTCAGTATCTTGAAAAATCTCAAAATAGCAATTTAACTCTATTTTAGTGACTTCATCAGTGGTTGGTTTCAAATAGTTTTTAACTTGCAGTTACATCCCATTGGGTTAGTCTTTAATGTTTTTAGTAAGATGAGGATCAAGGGAAGTGAAATGATATTTAAACATTTAATGATATTTAAACATCATTAATTAGGCTGCTAAGTTAAGAATCCATTAGAGTGTACAATAGGCCTGATTGCTGTATTATGTCTTTTCTCGATCGTTGAAGTCATATTTTTGTTAGGTTTGCTTTACTTTGTTTGGACTTGGTTTTTATTTTATTTGTTTGCTTGCTCATGTGAACAAGTTCTCGCTATGTACTTCCAGCTTAATTCGTGGCCTTCTTGTCTCAGCTTCGAGTGCTGAGATTATAGGCATGTACCACCACATCTGGCTGAAGTCAGCTCCTTTCTTTAATTGACAAAACAACTTGCTGTATGTATGGAATACAGCATGATGGTTCAATTCATAGATACATTATGTAATGATGCATCAGAGTAGCATAAACATCATTTTATGTATATATATTGTCTTTGTGGTAACATAAGACATAGTCCAAATATCATCTGACCTCATTCATAAGTGTAATCTAGGAAAGTCGAACACAGAGAAATAGAAAGTAGAAAGTAGTTGTCATCAACTGGAAGAAGACAGTGGGGGGAATACAAGGAGGGTGGTTAATGGGAACAAAGCAAACAAGCAGGTGAGAGAACAAATCCTAGTGCTCTGTTGCACAGAGGGCTGACTGTGCTAACAGCAGGCTGTTGTGTATTCCAAATCCGGAAGAAAGCTTTGCAAATTTTCTCACCATAGAGAAATAAAATGGATTTTTAGGGAATATTCTCCTCACTCACTCCCTGGACCCTCCATCAAAAATTTTAAGTTTGGGGACTGGGACAATGGTTCTGTGGTTAAGAACCCCGGCTGCTCATCAAGAGGAACCAGGTTTGATTCCTACATGGCTACCTACATGGCTCCAACTCCAGTTTTAGAGAACCCAGCACCCTCTTCAGGCCTCCATAGATACAAGGCACACACATGATACACAAACATACACACAGAAAAAAACACACATACACATAAAATAAGTAATTTCTTCTTAAATTCTAAGTTTCAAAGAGTTTCACAAACACATTTGCCCTTGGATTAGCAGATCATCTTAAGCGTGTAATAGCCAAGTGTTCATCTGAGAAATGCTTGTTTATGGTTTCAATGCTTTGTGTAATTATTGTAGCAATCCCTTAACTTGGTGGAGTTGCAGTCTGATTATTCTGGATGTAGGACCAGAGCCTCAAATGAGTCCATTCCTCCACACGCAGGAAGCTGTGGGGGTAAAGTCCCTTAAAACAGAGAAATGTTAGCAAGAGTATGTGCCCTAATGAGGCCTACAGTATAAGCAGTGATGAAATTAGCAGTTTATAGCAAAGACTATATATAATGACCATAGACAAAACAATTCAATATAGTGCGTTCCGGGATAGATTTTCAACACGAGACATTCTCAACTGTATAGACTTCATACGGCATACAACTTGACTTTAAAAAAAAAAAAAAAAAAAGTTCAAACTTTCCAAATAAGTAAAACACCAGTTGTAAGGAAAAGGTGTTTGTCAACAAACCTGAACTGTAAAGGAAATCTCAGAACTTTTGTCATCTATAGGGAACCTCTTCAGCTTTAAATATTGTGCCAAGCACAAGAGCCCCAAGACAGGCATCCCACCCCACAGCCCTGCCTGAGGAAGGGAATGAGCCCAGAGGTTTCAAGGGCTGCAACTTGGATCATGTCTCTCCAAGCGTCCACATTATTCTCCCAGGATTAAAAATGGGACCCAGAACTGCAAGATTCCATAGAAAGACCTCTGCTCCCTAACATCCACCGGGTTTCCAGGTAATATCCCCCTTGAGACTACCAGAATGAGCCTCACGTGTCTGTTACCATGTTTATATCAGTCCTGTGAAGCCCAGACTTTTACCTAGTCTCTCACCTCCTGAACACTAATTGTCATACAGTTTTGTTGCGAAAGTTTATTTTCAGTTGTGTGTGAAATAATTGTTTTGTGCACTGTTGGGTGGGGGCTGCCTAGGTTGGTGTTTTGTGTGGTCTTCAGGTGTTAGATTTTGGCTGGCAATGTTTGATTGCTTATGATTTGCACCTGAGGAGTTCTGAATCAATAAAAACACCTGAGTTGAGATGCTCAGGGTTCCACTGTCCAGTACGGCGCTCGCCGTGCTGGTGGTTCCCTCTGCTGATATCTGGTGGGGCTTCCACCTATGCATACGCATTCTTGTCATCCTTGGTGAGATACCACAGCAGCCTTACAACTGCACAGTTTACAGGCAGAGAAGCAACAAAACTGCTGTTCACAGATCTTGGCACACTCTCCTTTGTGTGTCATTTTTCTTTAGTGCATTGATCATCAGCTGAAAATCTGTGTATCTTTTTACTTACTGGTTTTTCTTCATGAAACATATGATTGATGAAGACTGGACTTCAAACAGTTAAAGTAGCCAACAGCAAATAGCAGGTGATCAATGTTTTTAGAAAATAAATAGGAGACGGAAGGAAATACAAATAAACTATATGCATTTGATCCAAATCAAGCTATCTTTATTTGATGTCTCAATGTGCCAGGTGCCTGTGTGCCTGCTGCGTGTACAGCATTGTGGATGCGGGGGTGAGTGAGACTCAGCCTTTCTTCTGCTGATCCTTGAACCTTGATACTTGTTTAGTTACTTTGAAAAGAGAAACGGGCAGATAAGGAGATAAATGGCGGGTAGAGACAGACAGACAGAGAAAGAAAGAGATGAGAAAGTGAGCCACACAAAGAAAATACAAGTTTTGAATTTTCCATTTATGTGGCACTCTCCCATCTCCATAAGATAAAGTATAGACACGGTACTCACCTTCATTGCTCGTGATGTCATTGATGTGGAAGCATGTAAATTTATAGTACTACAGGCAATATTTAGTGAGAATTGCATATTTTGTCATACCCCAATCAAATTTCCTTATGTGGCAAGTGAAAATAATCTGAGTGGGAAACCATCAGGGAGGAAAATATTACATCAAAAGGCATTGAAAGTCAGAAGAGAAAATAAGGTTATTAGCCAGCTTTTAGGCAATTTATAATAACTTATCTCTAGTGGGATAAAAACGGTCCCATTTCTCATTGTTGGCAATTCTTCTCAATGACCAATATGTCTACCAACATTTTCTTCTTCAAAATACAGTCAAAGTTGTAGCAGAAAATCACAGATGCAATCAAATTTATCCTAATGGTTGAAATGTGCCATATGCGCTCTGCTACCTATGCACAATAGGGTGCAGCTTTAATGACTTTCTTATTGTGCCCCTGTTGTAATTAGGTATTAAAGGACATATGGTATGCTGCCGTTTTAACAGTGAATTTCCTTGTTTTTTATTGTTTTCTATCAGAAGCTTAACAGTCTTTCAGGGCAGTATTAGTAGTGAGAATTAAACCACATGTTGATTTCATTTTTTTTTAAGCCTTGGAATCTCATCTTGATTAGCCTTATTAGTGTAGTGCCAAAGAAAACATCCAAATCCTATCTATTTTCAGTTAATATGGAGTACAGCACATTCGAATTGGTAAGAAGTAGTGAAAATGCCATTAGAACTGCCGAAATACTGGTAGAATATTCTAGGTGGTTGTGTAGAAACCAAACAATAGCTTGTATGTCCAAAAAGTCACCGAGCCATGATGGTTTTCAAGATTTTGCAACCTTTTTCCTCATCTTGAAAATAAACAACTCCTTTGTAAGAGGTTTCTTTATAATTGTCAAAGACACAGGAACCCCCAAACAAAAACATTCACAGTATAAAACTATTTGGAAACAAAAACTCAACTAAGGTCTTAGATTAGAAAGCCGAGTCATGACAGTTCATTGGATTTGCTCAAAGGCAAGCAAGGCGTTTATCAAAAACAAGAAGGCTGATTTATTCAAATTTCTTAGGTTTCAAGAAAATCTAAATCCATGGAGAAGGCGGTGTTCATCACCACCAAAGGAGAAGACTGAAAGATATATGCCCGAAAACCATACTTTCTCAAGGCTTTCCCAAACCTGCATAAATTTCATGAAATCTTCCTCCTGTTTTTACCTGACATAATAATAAAGCACAGAACACTTTTAAATTCAGAGAACCCTTAGATTCTGGAAGAAATGGCTCCGATTCTTAGGAATGAAAATTTCTCCCCGTCGTCCATCTTTCTACTCGGACTCAGCTAGATTTCTGCATTCATTTCAGGTCAAGGAAGGGGAAAGATCTTATCACACAAGTTTATATTCTCCAGTTGTAAGCATGGCCACACATCTCTGTCCCAGTCAGCACGAGGGTGCATTACAAGATAGCCAGCCAGGCTTCCAAATGAGCCATGAAGATTAATAAAATACAGTCTCCAGTTCATGTTGGCACCTCCCTGTCAAGCTAGCTAATGAGTACTGTGTTACTGTAAGAGTCAACTGTCACATTATCTCTGGACTAATAAATGGGTTCAAAGAGAAATAACAATACACAACTAAAATCCAGTCTGAAAAGAGCTTTTCACTCACTGCAGACTGGGGCAGCCCCGAGATGCTCTTGATCTGTCCGTACAGTGGTTTTGACACTTTTACAGGAAATGTGCACTGAGGGCAAAGTAAGTTTATGTAAAAGAAATCCAGCATTACTTTTCTAAACCCAAGGTTTAACACGATTAGCAAGAGCAAGTTTAATTCACAGGTGACCGTGCTATCTACAGCATTTGCAGAAAATTATGCTTTGCGTAAGTCTGAGAAATCTGTAGTGAACAAGCTTGCTTGGGGGAAATGTTTGGCTAGTATTTGGGGGATTTTACATCTTAAACATGAATTAATATCTTGTGGTGTGTTTCATCTGGTTTCAAATCACTGACAGAAGAGAAAACTGGAGAGGTGCAGAAAAAGAGGAAAAAAAGCAAAAAAAAAAAAAAAAAGAATAAAATCAAAAAGTTTGTTGAACGCATCCACGTTATTTCTTCTGGTTTATATAATGCATGGAGCTTTAATTCACTCCTTCATATCACACTGACATCCCTTGGGCCTTGGGGGAAGGAAGGGACACAGATGTCCCATTTAAGGCTGATCTCTCATCAGCCACTTATTCCCAGCACTTTGGCCATATGGAAGTCTCTATATTAACCAGCACCCTCTACAACAAGGAGCTGCTCTGCCCCAGGCTGAGAGCCACAGTAGTCTACGGTGAACATACGCATCTATAAGGCATTTTGACAAGTTCATTTAGGGAAACAATGGTGGGTCCTCGGGTCCAGGCCCTCCTCATCCATGTGCCTTTGGCCAGGTTTGTAGTATCATGTATACATCCCCCCACTCCCCGAGAAATAAGCCTCAAATGTAACTACTAAGCAGTTGGTCATCCCCAAGAGTCATGCCCCTGCTACACCAGAGGGCATATCTTACCCAGTTGACTGGTATTGCAGCACACGTAGTCTGTAACTGGGTGAGACCACTGATGAGTTTTCTCCCTCAGCAGCCTGAATAGCACTCTGTGACTCTGTAAACTCTAGCCAGAAGAAGGGAGTTTCCAACTCAGTCCCATCCAGGTTTTGTTTCTCTGTGTTCTGTAATCGAAGTGTGTGCTGTCTTGGGCGATAGCCCTTTTAGCACCTAGTTCTTGTGTACAGCCCAGAGCAATGACAATACACTGCCTTCTTTGGGGAGTGTCTGAGACCTCTCTGTCTAACCCTTTTAGAAAGGGATCCTGCACTTGATACTGGGATTCTTGCTTAAAAATGTCTGACTTCTGGGAGCGGCATTTTTTACTCATTAGGAGCACCTCCATCTCAAGTTCTTTCTTCAATTATATTTCTTTTATTCTATGAAGTAGTTACTATATTGCTTCTTCATGCATCCTTGGTTTTTCTTCAATCTTCTCCCCCATTTCCCCACACAATCTGCCCCAGTCTCATCTAACCCTTTCTGTGGCTAGTATATACCCTTCCTAACTTTCATATCCTGTGTTTTACTACCTCTCAGCCTTTAGCGCTTCCCTGCTACCCTCCCGCCCTTACCTCTGCTACCCCCACCCCCTTTCTTGCTACCCGGCTTATATAGACTCTCTTTCACATTTAAATACACATTTTGATACCTTGGCAGGGAATTTACACCTCCGGAAATAATGAGCTCTTTGGTGTACTTCCTTCCATCTTATGCAGTGTCTGGCCCTTGAATTTCTCGTGGAACTTGCAGTAAAAGTTCCCTTCCATGTAATATGTAGAATGGCAACAAGACCACTGTAATGAGGGTCAAACTTTATGTGTCAGGAACCTTACATTTTTTTTTTTATTTAATCTTCACAGTATCATATTGGTAGCATTGACCCCATATTACAGAGGTGAAAACTGAGGCCTAGGAAATTAAATAGACCCAAGTCTTACCATGAGCAACAACTGTCAGGATTCAAGCCTAGATAATTAGTGTCACAGAAGAGAAGTATTCTGCCACTGATAGGAAACCTCTACAAAGGCGAATCTCTTTAAGGGGGTTCCTATGGGAAAACCCCTGATCTGTACTTGATACCCTCCTTGTTTTAAGCCAGCTGGCCCCTCATTCTCCAGAGAGCCAAAGTTTAGCCAGCCCCATATTTAAGGCATTGGAGAAAGACAGTTGAGCAGCAGGCACAAAATTTCATCAGCCTGCTGATGAGGGCAGAGATGAACTCCCGGAGGAGTCTTCTAGGGAAGACTTCTGTCTTCCACCTGCTTACGGGATGCATTTGGTGTGTTCTGCTGCATGTTCCAGCCAAGAAAGGAAGATTTCTCACATCCCTGACATTTGCAAGGGTTGGGATTGCAAATGGTGGGGCCCCTGCCTAGATGAACCAGAGAAGATGCTACTGTTCCTACCATGCAGGCTCTTGCAGCCTGTCAGAACCCACGGTGGCTGCTTTGTTGGCTCTCTTTGTGTAGAGAGAAGCTTTCCCTGTTGCGTGCCTGCTTTGTCAGCCTGGAACCTTTTAAAACTAAACCAAGGGGGGTGGGAAGGTCTAGAGAGAGAGAGAGAGCGAGAGAGGGAGAGAGAGAGAGAACCTGTCCAAGAATAACAAATGACAATTTTATATCTTCAAAATATGTAGATTTGAAATTTGTTTGGGGAAAAAAAATGCAGGGGCTGCACTGAGCATCTGTAACGATGATATATCTACACATTATATGGCCGGCTATCTTTAGTTTGTTTTTATATCCCGTGGAGTGTGACATCTGTGCAGAAATTATGAACTGACTCATATACATACAGTGCTTATTCAGAGTTTGAAAAATGGGCCTATTCTTTTACAGTCTAATTATTTAAGGAAAAATTAGAAGGAAACTTTAAAATCTAGGGATCTTTTTCTGAATTTATTTGTGCTTTGCACTAGTCAACCCGACCAAGCCGAGACTATCTGTAACAAGGGTGAAGGTTTTTCTAAGTGGGTTAATTATATTTATTTTCATGGCCACCAGCCTCTCATTTGCTTTTTATAAATTGCTCAGGGCAAGGGGCTAATCTCTGTGATCACTCTCAATCTAGATGTAACAGCTCAACCTTTCCTTTGAAGGGGATCTTTTCCATTACAACTCTTTTATGAACCACCTGTGAAAGGAAGGCTATCTCCACATGGAGATATAGGTACACGCATATAAAAATGCATAACGATTCCCTAATCACTCAGACGTGTAGACTGAGCGTCACTTATGATTACCACACAGATACTATTCTACAAAGAAGTACATTTACATGGAAAACTAAAGAACACTTTTATTATAAGAATAAATGTTCACTGAGCCTTAACTCTAACTGTCCTACTAATGTCACAATAAGGAGGTTCATTCATCTTTGTCAGTCCATACTCGAGCCCTCTTAAGTGTGTCTGTAGGCAACTAAGAGAAATTAGATGATCCTCTCCCCTACTTTGCTATCCCAGCATGAAATTCTTTGCCTATCCCCCTTCTGTGTTCTTCTTTTACTTAGAAATAAATTTTCAACCAGAGCTCCAGTGTTAAGGTGGAAAGTTAATCTTCATTTGTGAGGAGGAAAGCACTTCCCAACAGCATGTTTGCTCAGTCCCATTTGACATGAACCACGGACACAGACACAGGATAAGTGACTCCCATCTTATGGCCGATTCATCTTTGAAAGTTCAGCTCAGGGTAAGGACAGTGAGGGATGGAAAGGAGAAAGTGATAGAGAGACCAAGAGGAAAAGCAGATCTTCCTTGAGCAGCGTTAAGGGTCAAGCGCTGTGCCCTGTGCTTGAATGTATCCTAGAACGGGATTAAGAAAGAACTTTCCCATTTCTTGGATTTGGGAGTTGACTTTGCAATGTGGGGGGAAAAAAAGTAAGCTGAAAATCTATTACAGTAGAGGCAGTTTTCTTTCAATTTTAAGTATCTTCTGTGTTTGGAACTAGAGTCGGGGCTGATGCCTTCCTAAATGATGCATATACCTTCAAAGGAGCCAGAACTGAGGCTCTGATTTATCCAACACTCACACAGGAAATGGTTTGCCAACTGAATATATAGCTTCTGTGCTAAACTCAAAGAATTACTTCACAGAACTTTCATCCACAAACTGTAACCCTAACACACATCTCTTTACTGAGTAGACTCAAAGATTCATTTTTAACAGATGGGCAGAGGAGAGATACATGCTCATTCACCTTTCAGTACTCTTATATCTCAGCTAATTGTCTACCTACGTTTAGAAGGAGATGATAGAGTCCTTTGAATAATGGAACTTGGGTCTGAAAGATGACCTAGGAAGCAGATCTAGGAAGAAACTAATCCTGGAAAAAATACTGAAAAGAAATAAGTACTTGGGAATCTGAGAACAATGGGATGGATTGAACCGTGATCAGTCTTGATTAGCTGTCTGTACTAGGCTGAGGTCATAAATCGAAAATTGTATAAAAGCATTGAAAGGAAGTAAAACTGTATCAAGTAGTATCTTAATGAATTCTCTCGACTATTCAGATTTTTAAGAAGCATGTTAATTATACAAATACAGCCCCTCCCTTCAAAAAGAGTTGGGGGGGGCCTGCTGTTTCATCTGCTTCTTGCTCCAATAAGCATTTGGCTTACATCAAATAGCTCATGAACAATCAGAAAAACTGGTTGTGAGAGGAATATAAATATGATTTTTGAATGTTGGAGAATCCTTAACAGCAAAATTCTCAAGAGATTGGCAATTATGAGTTGTGCAAAATATAACTGATTTTTTTTCTTTTCTTATGTAAATACTTAGTTTTGTTTTGTTTTTTTAAATTGGAAGAAAAATATCAGGTCACCAAAAAATAAGAAAGAAAGAAAAAAAAAAAAAAGACAAACCACAGAGACGAGTCCCCTTTAATATTTTGCAAGACTGACATCATCACTGTTAATAAAGCATTTATTGGGGGCCCACTGAGCACAGTGACATTCTAACTTCCCACTCCTGCTTCCCACCAAGCTCCCCGCTGGACGCCAGCCTCGCAGTGCATAGTTAAACGGCTGTGATGGAGCCCTCTCGGTTTATTGTTAATTAACTTTCCATCTAGATTGCCTTCACAAACGACTTAAAAATCCAGATCGTGTGCACTTTGAACATAAAGTCTTTGAACATTCCTCGCTAATTGTTTAAATGATGTGTGGATTTTGTCTTTAGCAGTTGGTTTCACTTTAACCTTTGGACAAATTGAAAAGTTTTTTTTTTTTTTTTCAATAAAACTCCATTCTTCTTTGTAGTCTTAATTCTGTACTACAGGGACTGTTTATAAGCAGTTCACAGGAAGGAAAGAGAGACCTGATGACCCAATATTCCCAGTTTTCCCCAATGGTTAGACATAGAAATTAGTCCAAAAAAAAATGAGAGAAAAAAGAAAGGAAAAGAAAACAAGGGTATGATTGGTTACACATAAATGAGAGCAATTCCCTGGAGTCCTTAAAGGAATAATGAGAGGAAAGTTAGTTACTGCTAAAATTGATTTTAGGTGTAAGCTGCTTTCATTTTCCCCCCCAAAAAATCTTTTGTGTATTTATTTAGTAATTGGTCTTGAAATAGTGCTTTAGACAGGCATTTTAGAAAGTGTATCTCCTGTTTAATAAATCTGAGACTTTGATAATTATTAATATACAAATGCCAGGCCAGAGATGCTTTATTCTTCATGTCATGGCTCAGCTATTAATGATACTCAAAGGACCAAAAATTACCATTTCGGAAGTGTCCAACCCAGTAAACTGGTAAACAAGCCTGCAGTTAGGGCTATGGATGATGTGAATCAACAAGGGTGAAAAGATTTGGTTACTCTGTGTATTAGTGTTAATAGGAATAGATTATAGAGGAATATTTGTGATGTGACCTTCTGTGCACTAATTGAAATAGTATTCAGAGTCAGCATTGGCGTAATCAAGTTAAACACGGAATCATAAATCATCATGAAAAGGGCTGTCACAACTTCACCATTAATGCCCTGGACTGCTGGGCAGCCCCGAGAAAATATCTGCTATGCCGATCTTTAGGTTAATAGGAACAGAAATGGCATTTAAAGACTATTTGGATCAAATCTGCTCTGAGGTTGAAAGTGTTCCTTTGTTAATTTACTGGTAATTTGAAGTGATGTAGTTAGGGTTAGAGGGAGCACAGCTGAGCCCCTTATAGCAAAACAAAGGGCTGTGGGAGTTTCTTCTAATATTTATTTAATTGCTTTAGGGTACAGTGCTAATCAGTTCTAATATACGTGTGTAGTTTCCTTTGTTTCTCAGATAGAAAAGAGTTGGCAAGGTGAGCTAGTGCGTACCACTGACTACAGTCCCGAGTGTTTGATGAGCGTATCTTCAGCAGCCTTGTATTTGACAGAGATCCGTTTTATTGTGTACATGGAAATATTTCTGACAAGTTAAACTATAATGTGTCCTGGAGAAAGAATAAGAATTTACTAGCAATACTTGTCTCAGGAACATTTTCTATTGATTGGATAGAATCAAACTAACAGGCTTAAGAAAAATCACAGCGGAATTTGTTAAGAAATGATATATACTATTGCCAATAAAGCCCCACGTCTCAACACAGAGAAAGGTTGTGCTAATTTAATCAGTTACTCATCAGCTCATGTAGACAATAAGATATATGATGCTAAGACAGAAAGCGCTTTTTTATTATAATTTGTTTCAAATGCTATAAATTAATAGAAATTCCAGCAGGAGACTGATAATAGCATCTTTCCAAAAGTACCATATTTTACCTCAAGTCTGAAACTACCTCAGGTCTGCCCAACTTACAATATTGTATTCGAAACTCTGGGCAAGTTAAGCAAGCACAGGTCTCTGTCTGTAGTGATGCTGGGTAAGAGGTCTCAACCTAATTGCTCACCTGGAACAGAGCAGTTGACTACTGCGATCTGAAATCTCCCATTCTTCCTCTCAGGAGTAAGTTGGAGACTTCAGTAAATCTTTGGGTCATTCAAATGTTATTTTGTAAGATCTTGGCACTACATGTTACAAAGCCCAGGCAGCCTGTCTCAGTCCAAACTCACTTTACAAATGTGGTAGCTGAAACTCCAGATCGTGGTATTTCAATTCCCCCAGACAGCCGGGTTTATCCAAAGGAACGTAGTGGACTTGGGTATCTCTCAAGTGTCCCTGGAAATGTTCACATTAGATTCTTGTATGAAAAGTTTGTTATCTCTTAGATGTTACCTGCTTTTTTTCACATGCAACTCCTAGGCTTAGAGCTAATTAATTGTTGTCAATTAAAAGAGTAAGACCAGGTACACCTATATACAATCAGAGTGTCAGAACCACACAGGACCAAGACTCTGCCTAACAAAACACCAAACAATGGAGGTCATATTTTAAGACAATTGCTAAGAAATACTAAGGGGAAGTTTTCAATCACTACCTAGTAATGGAACATTAGTGAGGGAGCAGCTAGTGAGCCTTTGACAGTGAATTTAAACCTACCCTTTGGGCAGGAAACTGGCTCTTCATCAAGAGTAGATGCAGGAAGGGTGACCTAGAGTGGGAAATATTACCTCCCATATTGTCTTGTTTTACCACCATATTTACAAATATGAATTAGACACAGACGATAATGTTGTAAACTCACAGAAACAGGGTCCTAGAACTACAGAGTCACATGCACCATTTCAAAGCTCTTTGATGACTCATGGCAGAATCAGGAGTAGAAATGGAATCTCCAGAATTCTAGTCAGAGGACCAGTTCTTTTCAGGTAACGAAGGAAGCAGAGGGCTGCTGTCCCATCGCTCTTATCCTCAACTCTGCAGTGACTCAGAACAGGAAGGAGAAAGGCCAGAATCAATCCCTATGTCACTTAGGGACTCTGTGGACCTACTAAAGAGCGTCAGCTCTGACTGCTGTCAGCCACCACTGTCACGCTTTCCCAAGAGAATGCCATCTCCTAACCAGGTAAGGGGAGCCAAGGAGGCCTGAGTGAAGGTATAGAAAACAAAATCCTGAGTGAGAATGTATTGTTGACACGGGCATGGCCATGTCAAGTACCCAGTTCAGATGAGGTTTCGAGAGATGGAAAAATCCTTCCTCTAAGTACTAAGTACTTAAGTACTAAGTACTAAGTCAAGTACTAAGATCAACAGTGGTGCAAGTAGAGTGTTTGTGAACGATGGATCAATCAGTGTCTGTAGAAACCAGCGACTGCAGCTTTCTCTTACCAGATATTTACAACCTCAGACTTCTCCCTTACAGAGACCTCTTTCTGAGACTAGCTAACTCCTCTCCCTCTGCTCTACATAATCAACTCACAGAGGTTCCCTGGTGCACAGTTAGTGCACTCCATCAGAGTTCCTACAACTCACCTGACCAAGCTTTTCTGAATACGCGTTTGTCTGTCCTTTCTTGGTTTCCAAGCCACAGGGTACCAGCAACTGAGAAATCTGAAAGGGACAGCAAAGGAAAATCTCTTCTTATGGGCAACTTATGACCTCCTGCGTCCTAGGATGCAGGACAAGCAGGACTCTCCCTGTAACACCAATTAACCCAGGAAACTATCATGTACACGCTAAGGCCTCTTGTCATATTTATTGTCTCTGCTGTCTCCTGGAAACTGCAGATAATTTCCAGTTTGGGGTTTTCTTTTGTATTAATATTTACAATGATCTATATTTTTTCCTCTTTGTGGCACACAGTAAATGTTTGTGGCACACAAACTAATATTTGCTAAATTTAAAATATGAGCTTGCACATCACTTTGTGGCCAAAAATCTTAGGATTTTAAGGCTTTTAAATGGTGCGTTTTCAAGAAGTGTAATAGGAGAGCAAGTATAATTGACACCTAAGAGGAGATATTGTACTTCACTGTAACTACTCCACATCTGACACTAATTTTAAAATCTTTTCTCCCCAATGCCCCCTCACTACCTTGGCTTTATAGGCCGACCTGCCATCCGTGAGCAGAGCTGCGTGTCTCCTCCACTTGAAGAGCCCCGTGAGCATAATATAGTCAGTGGGAGTGCAGGATAGAAAAAAAATATACACTGCTTTGCACACAGCCTGAAAATCAAGGCAAAGAGAGAAAATAAATCAATGAGTGCCATTCAGCCTTTGCATGAATAATTCATCAGTAGAAGTAAGGATCTAAAATGTTTTACCAGTGGACGTAGTATAAGTAACTCTATTTTTCTTTAAGATCTAAGTCATATCTACATTCCAGACAATTCTAAAACAGATTATTTGAACTATGTGTGCCAGCTATTTAAGGTGTATATCAACTTGTTGATTTTATGAATGTATTTCCTGAAAGTGATGCAAAGTAGTTAAATCCTTTTACAAATAGCTGAGAATCAAAAGAGCTGTGCCTAAAATTGTGAATAGAATTAAGACTTATCAAGCTTCCCTAAACTTTTGATCAGTGATATCAGCATTCACACATACACTATCTCATTTATTCTTCCTAAACTTCACCCTCCTATTTAGATGAGCTATCTTTGTTTGTCTATAAAGGCAATAAGATTCAATGGGATTGAATGACACACAGATATAAAACAGCAGACTCAAGATATGACCCCAGGCTCCCATGATCTGAAGTCACACTTGTTTTACTACCCGTGTGCTGGTAATCTAATTATGTCAGCAATTGCACATACACAAAAAAATAGGTGTGTGTATAGAGGAGGGAGAGGGATGGAAAGAATTAGAGAGAAGCAGAGAGAGAGGTCAGAGAGACACAGAGAGAGAGAGAGAGAAAGACAGAGAGAGAGAGAGAGAGAATTGGGCTCAATTAACTATATGTTCCTTCTTTGCTAAGTCAGTGCTGGCCCCCAGCCCCTCGAGAACTAGCTGCTTTCCAGTGCTGCCCTATGGTTGGAATCCTTCACTTTGAGAAGTAAATAAGATGGTGAGCATAATGGATTGGGTTGGAGCCCTTTCATTTCTGAATTAGATTTGCTAGTGCAGTCGTCCAAAGGACTCACACTGGTGCAGACAACTTACACGCTGTTACAGGATGCAGGAACAGAAGGATCACTAAACTCCAGAATGGATAAAGGATGCAGAGTGTCAGAACCTCCTCCCAAATTGTGAAATGTCCGTTTTCTTCGTTGTACGTGTTCTGAAAGCATGTTTCAGGACACTTCCCCCTTGCATAGCTAGCCATCACACAGGGATACGTCCTATAGATGAGCACAGGGAAGGACATGAGTGTGCTTCACTTTCTTCATTGGAGCTGAGCTCTCCAGGCAGAGGTGGTTCTGCCTGTGAACTTTAGCCCCCCCTCCCCCGTCCTCATAGAGGCAACATAACTGAGTCCAAATGACCCATCTTCCAGGGCAAGGTCAGATGTGTTTTACAGATCATAGTTGTAAAGGGTTGAGTGCATCCTCCTGCAGATAAAAATGTCATTACAAGGCTGGGAAATGGCCCTGTGGGTGAGAGTTGAAAGCATGAGCACCTGAGTACAAATCCCAAACACCCATGTTAAAAGTCAGGTGTGGTCAAGTGCAACACATAGAACCCCAGCAGGGTGAAGGCAGAGACAAGAGGACCCACTGAGGCTTTTTGGCTGTCAGACTAGCTTTAAGTTCTTTGAGGGGTCCAAACTCCAATAGGATAAGGTAGAGAATGGTACAGTGCACACGCAGGTAGACACCTGTGTACATACACCACACGCATGTATCACACACATGCAGGACTTTTTAAATGGCTACTTATGAAAGTTATCATTTTCCATTTATCTTGTGATCTTTGAAGACTTGCCTCATACTGCATTTTGTGAACAGCAGCCAAAAATATCTGCAAAGGATTCCGTGGAAAATTCATTAAAAACACAAATTATATTGAAGCTATTACATATTTAATATAGATAAGTTTATCATGTAACTAAAAATTTTAGCTCCTGAATTTGAAAAGTTACTTATTTAACACATGAAATAATTATGTTTAACTTAATGCTGTCAATTTTGCAATATTTTTCCCGGTCTATTTCTCTACTTGCATTGAAAGCCTGCAATGTCTGTATACAAAAGAGTCTAATATTATCATGCTTAATGTGGAGTTTTGACACAGTGTTTGAATTCACTTTTCAGATACTGTCCTATGCTAAATCTTAAATAATTCTCAGAGTGAATGCTCAATTACAAAACTTCAAGCAAGTTATTATAACTGAGAAGCAATAAAAAACATTTAAAATAAAAATTAATGAAATTACCCCATACATTATCATGCTTGGCAATGAAAGAAGTGGTTGAAAGAGAAAAAGATAAATCAGATTTAGCATTATAACTCTCTTAATAATAAAAATGTATAGATTCAAAACCCCTTCAGTGACCCTGTCTTACACAGTATAATTCCCTAAAACTTCTAAGTCACTCAATGATAAGAGGCTGATCTAAAGGCTTCCACTGCATTAATCAAATACCAGGTCTAATTAAAAGAGCCATGCACAAAGCTTTTTCAAAATGTTGCTCAGGTATTGCAATAATTTCTGATCACCCAAGCCTGGAAGACAAATAATTAGAGCTGCCAGAGCATTCTGATGAGTGATGTCAGCATCTCCAAGTGACCTTCCCTCCACTAATTAATTTTCATCTTAAGAAAAGAGACCCTGTTGTTGCACATTATTAATTGAGTTCACTAAAAGATGCGCCTGATTAATTTTTGTTGATAATACTTGTCATTCTAGGCAGCGGCTGTAATCATTCTATTGGGTTTTATTTTTTTAAGTTGATCTAAGTCCTTTGCAATGTGACTGATATATCTGATACAAAATATCATGCATAAGGGCATATCCTGTAATGTACCTGGCTATTTTTCATTGCAGTTGTTTGCCAAGGTAAAATGAAATGTCAGAGTGGAGTTTTCTGAGCAGTAGCAAACGGCAAAGGTGTCGTTTCATTTTGCCCTTGTAGCTTAGTGAGGCCACCTATTCCCAGGTTCCCTGAAGAGAACACTGCACCCATTTTTAGCCTCTTCAATTTTATGGTGGAGCACCCCATCATAAAGAGAAAATATCTGTATTGATGTTACAAGAATTCTTCAATTGCATGTCTGTGATTACCAAAAGACTCAATGCAACTTCTTTGTTCTTAGACTGGGATGGATGGTCCACGGAGAGTGTCCAGACGTCTGACCCTGTGTGAGAGGCGGAGACTGAGCCTGGAATTTGGAATGCCGCCCTGTTCATTCATAAGGATATGAAAAAATAGAGCTGTATTAAAGTATTTATTTCATTAACCTAGAATTAAACAGGAAATTCAGGGACACACCTAATGAATGAAAGCCAAGTTTGTAGGGGAACATTCACATGTCATCGAATTTCTGGGTCCTAATTAAAGCCATGGCTTGTTTTTAGTAGAACCTTCGAAATGTGGAAATAATTTCTTGGGAAAATGTTGGGTTTCAGACTCAGATATTTCATTTGCATTGAGAAAATTAACACACGTCTTCTTTTATTTTAATGGGGTCTTGTTAGCCAAATTTTGATGAATTAGTCCAAGTGAACAAAAAATAAATATAATTCCTTGGATACATGGGCTGCGAAGGAAATTAGGAAGTTTTGCTGAAGCTGAAACCTTTTCATGGTGTGTCAAGTCTTCGGTTTAACAGGCAAGGTTAGGTTCTGTTTGCATTACTATTTGCTTAGATGTTTCACAGCACCCATAAGCCTAGCACCGAAGAGAGGGGAAACTGACAAAGCCACGCCTCCTAAATCTCTTTTGCGCAGCTTCCCAGCTGATGAGAACCTTTTTCTGGTTCATTTCCCATGTGGTAAATGCGAGATGGACCTAAACCATCCTGAATTTTATACGTGATTGACAAAGTTGCCTTCTCTAAAAGCCAAATCCTTACCGCTTCATCACTGATCTTCAGGCGTGGAGGACAGGAAGTGGCTCCCTAGTGGTAGAGTTCAAGTTCACAGGTACCCAGCAGTACTGATGTCAATCATCCACACTAGGGCGTGATCACCTTCTGTATCCTCTCAAAAGACTGAGCATGATGTCCTTCCAGAGGAAACAAGTTTGAAAACTCTGAAGTTTGGGGGGGGGAATATAATAGTTATATGAGTTAGAGAAATGTATTCATAATGTATATTTTAAAAGTTCCAGTACATCCGTACACCAAATCCAATGTTTCATGAGATGTTTTGAAATTATTTGTCACAGTATTTTCAAACAGAAACAAATGAGATATCACTTATCCAACCCCAACTGTCAAACAGTATAGCAAACAACAACAAAAGAAAAAACAATTGCCAGATACGTTTAATGTTTAATTGAACAGCAGAAAGCAAACCTTTCTTATGTATGTAAACTAAATGTAAAAAAAACAACAACAGCAGTGTGGTGGTGGCCATGCCTTTAATCCCAGCACTCAGGAGTCAGAGGTAGGTTGATCTTTGTGAGTTCAAGGCCAGCCTAGTCTACAGAATGAGTTCCTGGACAGTCAGAGTTACAAAAAAAGAAAACAAACAAACAAACAAACACAAAAACAAAAACAAAAAAAAACTAACAACACTAGCTTGTATTTAGTTCAAACATCTTCCTTCTTTCTATCTTTCTTTTTCTTTTTCTTTTTTCTTTTTTAGAATGATGAGCAGCACATATTTCTCAAGCAATAGCAAAAGTTGTTGTGAGCATTGTCTGGGTGAATGAGCATGTAGCAGCATTGGTACGATTTTTAACATTAAGATGCTAAGGGGCCCACTTACTCTGCTAAATAATCTAAAGATTACTGCCTTTTCAGCTAAGGAGTTAATAAATAAAACAAAGAAGGTGAATGGTGGAGAAGAAAAGGAGGAGATGTGAGGAAGGGAGAGAAGACGATAATTTGGCATAATATGGTCTCACTTCTTTGTTTTATTTCCCTCATTACACTTTCAAATTTTAATATACGAACCTAAGAAAAAGTTTCCCACGTGACAACTTCTGGCCAAAATATAATTTTACTCACTTAAGCAGCTGATATTGAATATTAAGTAGAAGAAAATGAATTTTTGTTATAATAATTGCATAAATCCACTTTTACTTCTACATAGTAAAGTCTTATTAAGCTTAGTGGCTGTTATCAGACTCCTGTAATGTGTTTCCAAAACAATCCAAGAGACACACACTAGGATATATATATATATATATATATATATATATATAATTTTATCATTGTCTTTTTAATTTGAAGAGCGCATAATGATCCTGAGAGAGAATCATTTTGGACCTTAGGGATAGAAAGATGAATAGGGCTCAGGATGTCTTCCTGAGGACAGTGAGGAGGAGATGGAGTGGAGTGTCAGGTCTTGCTCTGAATTCAGGTCATTATAGCTGAAAGCACACCCAGACTTTGGAAGGTTGAGTGATGTGATTTAAATTGATATGGAGAGATCATCTCTGGCTAATATATCTGACATTAATCTTCTAATCAGATTTTACCTAGAGTCTGTCAGCATAACCATTCAGAAATAATCATCAATATTTCACTTTGATGTGAAATCTTCTTACTTTTCTTCTGACTTTTTCCTGTTTTAGTAGTATCTTACATTTTGGTAATTATATTTAACCAAATTAGAAACTGAAAAGAGAAACTCTCCAAATTTGGATTCTGACTTTTAGCTATGTCATCACTCTTCATAACCAGCAGTAACTTCAATTTTCCGAAAAGAAGACTTACACAGAGTAAATGACTTAAATGTTTGGCTTTAAGATGTGTTTCTATCTCAGCTAACTGAATTCAGCTTTTATCATAATTTATATGGATTAACTGTTCTCAGCCCAATTAATATTTTCCCAAAGAGTAACTGAATTTAAAATGTCCAGTCACAATGTGTGTAGATGTGGCACAATCAGATATTCAGAGGCATTCTTATCCATATTACAGTATGAAAGATGTATAAAGGATGTAGAACCAATAGAACTTAAGAGTATGTATAAAATCCAGGCTTAGATTAACTTTAAGAGAGAGCATGGTGCTAGAAGGAGACACACTGCAGGATTTGGGGTCAAACAATCTTTGGCTGGAACTTTTTTATTCGACTATTATTTAAAGTCACTGAAACTCAATTAATCGTTGTGAAAGTACCAAACCCAAAGCCTGAAATACTGCAGGGACTCAGGAAATAGCATTTCCTATTCAGTCTAGCTTCATTATCTTGCTTCATTCATGGAGAAATTTTAATCTAACCTTCCTCAGCTTTGACATTCACTTGGATCTTCTCTCTCACACAAAACAACCATAAGGAATGGTGAGTTCTCTGGAGACAGAGCTGATCCAACAGAATGGGCTTACTGGTCAACCTAGGAAGTATGGCCATTCTACTGATTATTCATGGTGTGATGATGGTCTTAGAATCACACAGATGCAGAGCCAGGACCAACTCTTGACTCAAGGTCAAGCTGACTAGGGAGTTTGAGATTACATAGCTTGAAGTAGCCCATATTCAACAAGTGCTGTTCAGAGGCTTTGGGCTGGAAATGGAATAGGGAAAGGACATCCATTGGCAGTGAAACGGAAAGTTAACAATTGACTGATTTTCAACCTGATTTGGTAAAAAGAGTTTTAAAGTTTAAACGCTGGCAAGCATCATGATCTATGGCAGTTTAACTTCTTAAATGGAGTTTCACAGACCTTACTAATTTTTGACAAATTTCACATCATTTAATTTTTAAAGAGGTGTGCTTGACCCAAGGTTTTTGAAATACCTTTATTTCTGACCTCCAGGGAACCTTCTGCCTACCCTCTTTTAAAGATAATTTTGACAGAAAGTTAGCTTTGGCTAGTAGCCACCTCACCATAAGTTTTGACCTTGAATGAGCTCCAATTTCCAACAGTATTTGAATAAGTGAATTTTAGGTGAAAATAGAGGGTCAGGAGATGAAGTGGTGAAGTTATCACGATTGATTTTTATTATTTCTCTCTCATTAATTGCCCATGCACTACCCCTTCCCCTCCAATTTAATATCTTCTGAAAATTTCCTTCATTTGTGGGTCATTAACAGCAGTTTTAATGTAGGTCATGTCTGAGACAAAGTGATAGAGAGCTTTAAGCTTGGACCAAGAAAGCCAGGATCCCACCCTGATTCTGTCACTCTCTATTTAACTAAGGTCCTTCACCTTCAGTATATAGTAACAACCAGATAGTAATACAATAATAGCCAGACAGTAATAACCAGCTCTCCAACCCCACAGTATCTTTGCTTAGTTTAAATATGATCTTCCCCTACAAATGTGTAGAGAACACTGTAAGGAATTGCACAAATAAATCATCACACTAATTAAATTATATATATATATATAATTTATGGTCTTGAACTTTTAAGGATCAAATATTGTTTTCATAAGTGACTCCAGGAAATAATTTTATTTTAGAGATATATTGAAATAAAAATATTTCATTCATGGAATATAAGCTATAAAATTCAAGGTTGTGGTTTCTAATTATATCCTAATTATACTCTATGAAATTGACCCTGTTTTACTCTGAGTCTCCTACAAGATCATGCCATGTCTATTCTTGACAACATAGAGTCAATTTTCAACAGCTGCAGGAATGATTCTTTTAAACAAATTTTAAGCAGATTATTCATACTTCTGTTCTATATTATCTCACGTCTCTTCCTGACAGAGTAACAGCCAAAGTTTTACAATGGCCAAAGAGACTGAACACGTGTGGGTCACTTGTTATCCCTCTGAACCCCCATCTGTGATTAAGCTCCCCAGATCTACACATTCTCCTTAGGACATTTGTGCTATCTCTTTTCTCTGCCTGGGACACTTCTCCCAGACATGGCTGTCATTTATGGCATCCTAACGTTTGCTAAAATGTCATCTTCCTTCTGACTAGATCTTCCCTGATGATCACTTAAAATAGCACTCTTCCTTCATGTGCTGCTCTGATTTTTTCTTTGTTATATAGTAGACACTTGCTGCCTTCTACCATCCTATACAATTTACAAATTGATTGTGTTTATTATGTCACAATAATGTAATTTCCACAAGAGAAAAAAAGTCTTTTATTTCTTTTACTGATGTACTCTAAAAGCTGTCTTCTTATATCTATGTGCACACCTGACATGCATGCACCTACACTCACTCAGATATACAACAATAGTAGCAACACTATGAAATAAATGCTATAGTGACAGTCAATAGGTATCTGTGTCAGTCAGTAAGCAAAAGTCTCTAGCCTGTTTTTATGATCAGTCATAAGGCTTTTAAGACACATGCATCCATCAAAGGGCGATGAATATGACTACAACACAAGGTTAAAGCTGTGCCTGGTGAAGGGCATGATGAACAGCTTAGTGCTGCCTCTCCATTCAGGCCCTGGACTCTTACTATCAGGGAGAGTGATCACTCCATGGTCTCACTTTTTAGGATGCTCCCTTCCCCTATCTCTGGAGAGATCCCATCACCTGGAGCCTGTGCTAACCTGCTCTAGACCTCTGAAAGAAATGAGAGTGGGGGGAGAAAAGGAGGGATAAAGAGAAAGGCTAGGAAACCATCTAGCTATTCTAGGCACAGAACCCGTGACCTTGGAATCTCTTTGTACATTTTTTTAACCAATGATGTTAACAGCATTTTCTAGGTCTATAGAACATGACAACATTAATCTCTTAGTAAATTTGCATAAAATTTGCAAATATAATTTCATGATCTGTAAAACCAAAATCAAAGTATAATATAGCAACTTCGTTGACTTAATCTTCCAGAGTTCTATCAGGAAAGTAATTAGATTTTCTTATCATTATTTATTCTTTTAAAAATACTTACGGTTCATCCTGCTATTCTAAAAAGATTGATTAGTAAATTTCCCTTTAATATTTATTTCAATGTTTGAGATTAAACTAATTATGCCTCGTATCTAAAATTACCTGAATCTTTCATCTTGAAATCCGTGAGATATTACGTTTAACTTATCTTTAACCATATAGAGTTTCGTGCTGGTTTTTAAACTCCATTTAGTAACTGGTCAAAAAAAAAAAATCTGCTGCTTGGCCATCCTTTACATATAGGCAAGTTCATGAGTCTGCCTGCACTATCCTATACCTTTATTAACACTCTAGATATAAAAGTATTATAATTACATTGGTGACAACTGCAGTCTTTCATTTACTTTTCCTAGTATTAGTCAACTCTTCTAGTCTGCAGCTGTACACCAAAATTCTTCTTCTGTTCCTCAACTTCCAATATGCAAGTAAAACATTCAGTCGAAACAGATTGGGTAAAGTCATGACAATGAGACACAAACGTGGTCTTTTCAATAAGGCCATAATTTATGTTTGTATTTGGGGAGGAAAAGAGCACGTGTGGGGAGGCCAGAGATCAAGCATCTTCTTCAATCACTCTCCACCTTGGATTTGGTTGCTTATTTGTTTGGTGGTTTGGTTGGTTGGTTTTGTTTGTTTTGTTTGGGACAGGGTTGCTTTGCAGTAGAGTCTCTCACTGAACCTGTAGATCCTCACTGATTATATGGTTGTTTTAATGTGTGGGTGCCAGATATCTAAACTCAGGTCCCCAAGATTGCATGGCAAATAGCTTTGACAGAGCCAGTTCTGCAGTCTAGTGTTATAACTTTAAATAGAAACTGTGCCTTCCACCATGCCAATAGCAACAGCGGACCTCCGAAAGAGTACTGCAGATGACCACGGAATCCCTCTGGGAGGTCACTGCGCCGCAATGGTAGAATTGTTTCTTAACTCCATCACTCAGTACATTTTGCTTAAATACTTTAGCAGGCTTGTCTTGCTTTTTAGCATGACTATCTAAGAGCAACTAAGCACATTTTCCCAGGTCCTCATGTTTTCTACTTCGTTTCCATAGTCTTGAGATTCCATTTCACCTTTGTCTACAGTAAACATGACTCATCCCCAGTGTAAAAATAAGCTCTCTGATTTAGGAAGTGAAGTGTTTGCCAGATTGGAGTGTAAGATAACTCTGAGTGTCTCTCACTGGACGGCAACTGCGCGTCACATTGTGAAGATACTGGAACTTTAGCCCCTGTGTCTGTGTAAAACAGGACAGTGGAGACTCCTGTGAGACAACACGATTCTCCCGATGCCTCGTTTCTTCTTTATTTCTGTGGATAACTTTGTTTGCCTTCTGACACTTATGGCAAGACTCTACAATATCATTTCATAAACGGGCTTCCTAAAATTTCTCAATTCCCCTCATTAGTCCTTTAAAAGTTTTATTGTTTGCTTCCTTGTGGGAATATTTCTCTAGAAACATTATATGGATATTATCCAGGTGTGCTAACTCCAGGGTTTTGGCTATTGTCCAACTTGAACAATTAGTTAAAATTCCCTTAGTTTTACACAGATGTTACAGTCCCCATTTCCTGACTTAAAGGTGCTTTTGGATTATGGGGGCTTTTAAATACTTGTCTCATTCCCTTTGTGAAGTAGCTACACCCCTGTGCTAACTTTTAATGTAGTTTTTTTTTTCAGTATGTACATATAATTAGCTTTATACAGCATTTGGAATAAACCTGGAATATTTTAAATATGAACAAGCAAGCATTAATGAGCTAAGGTTTACTCCTTAGACAGCTATCAACTTCAAATCCCCCTTTGCCACAGTTTTTTGTTGAGATATTAATTACTGGAGCGATTAGTGATAATTTTGGGATGTTTTCTAAATTTGAGGTATTTCCTTCTATTCAGAAAGCCTTATATATATTTAAGCTACTAATGTTAGGTAGTAAGCACTGTTTTTAAAGTATATCCTTAACCATTTTGTTTGCTTTCTGGGACCCAGTCAATGTGCTCACTCTGTATGTCTCCAATATGTTTTTATTAACATGTAGCTATGTATTTTTATACTTCAAGAATTCTGGAAAACCACCTCCAAGGTCAAATTATTTTTAGCCCTAACAAACATTAGTCATCCTCGGTCACAACTATTTAATCTTTTTCTCTTAGCCTTTCATTTCCTGTTTTGTATTAATTCCTCAAATACCTTCAGGGAGAGAAATAAAAGTGGCCGTCCCCGCCCATCGCAGATGACTGAACATAGCCAAAAGAGCTGCCAAGGTAGCGTGAGACAACTGACTGACAAAAGGCAAGTAGTCTGAGCTCTGGTCAGCTGAGAACCAGGATGGTAGGTTCCCAGGAGCAAAAGAGTAGAATGAAAGGAACATTTTAATCATCCACACCATAGAACAAGAGAAAATCTTCGAGGTGTGCTTGTGCACAGACATCTTAAAGCAAAAATTAGCCCTGAGCTGGGCCTAACTTCCCCCATTATTTTCCTGTAGCAACTGTTAAAACCAAATGCTCAGATCTTTTAGGGAGAGCTTTTGGGTGTTTAGACAAAAGTGAGCTCCATTTTATTTTTATTTATTTTATCGGTTTAACAAGGATGGGGTCTCACTTTGACATAAAGAGTTCAAAGTTATGATACAAGCACTCTTCCATTAATCTTTAAAATACATTTGCTGGGTGAGCAGTCAACATAATCCTGGCTAAACAGATAAGAAAACAGAGGTGCTGAAGAGATAGCTCATTGGTTAAGAACACTGTCTGCTCCTCCAGAAGATCTGGGTTCAATTCCCAGCACCCACATGGCAGCTTACAACTGTCTGTAACTTCAGTTCCAAAAGGATCCAACAGACTGACATTCACGCAGGCAAAACACCAATGCACATAAAAAATAAAAATGATTAAAGGAAAAAAAATAATGAGGCATTTGAAGCCGGACAGTGGTGGCGCACACCTTTAATCCCAGCACTTGGGAGGCAGAGGCAGGCAGATCTCTGTGAGTTTGAGGCCAGCCTGGTCTACAGAGAAATCCTGTCTCTAAAAATAGAGAGAGAGAAAGAGAGAGGGGGGAGGGAGAAATGAAAAGAAAATAGAAAAATGGAGAATTAATGATAAGGTGACTTCTTTAAAGCTATGTAACAAATCAAAGATAGATCTGGAAGCATGATCTCACTCCTGCTCCCAGCCCTAGGCATCTCCATAGGCCCACATTCCCACTAGCAGGGAGAGCCTGCTGCTTCCCTCTTGCATGTCACTTGGTAATAGGACATCACTCTGCTAGGATGTACTTTAGTGGTAGAGAGCTGGTTTGGTATGTGTGAAGCCCTGGGTTCAGTCCCTAGCACCACCAAAGAGAAAGGAGAAACTAAATCAACTAATCAACCGTTTTCTGTCGGGTCAGTATTCATTTTGAGCCACGTCCTTGAATGCATCACATCAGCTTTTAATTATTTAGAGAATAATTACCCATTTGTGGTTTATCAAGTCCTCTTCCTTCTCTCTTCCTTCCTGCCTTTGGGGCATTTCACTGCTCATTAATATTTGCATCAGAGGCCAGATCTTCTGCTTAACTGGTGGTAGCCCTGGTAGAAATACTCCGGTGGGTAACAAGAGAGAAAGCTCTGAATACTCGAACTGTACTAGTCATCTTGGGGTCACATCCAGGCAGAACAGTTTAAGTCAATAACACCTGACAATGTGGTTCCCTGGAAGAGGAACCACTCCTTTTAGCCATTCACCCCACTGACATATTTTTCTCTAATTTGATACTTGCTGTTTATGACCACAGCTCGCTGGAATTTGGCAAAAGATGCAGACATCTGTCTGATGGGGCTTGAAAATGCTCATGTTTTTAAACTCTTCCTTTCCTACCCCTCTAGAAACCTCGATAAATACATCT
The DNA here is from genome assembly GCA_026225945.1 of Cricetomys ansorgei. Taxonomy (NCBI): domain Eukaryota; kingdom Metazoa; phylum Chordata; class Mammalia; order Rodentia; family Nesomyidae; genus Cricetomys; species Cricetomys ansorgei. The sequence continues at coordinate 2,321,951 of JAMJFZ010001816.1, forward strand.
TGCATCTATTAAGAGATAAATGAAAGGTATGTGCTCTCCAAGTTATTTGTGGATAGGTACATAAAATACAGCAATCAGTGTCCTGGTCCACATCCCCCACCCCTCAAGGATGCTCGGCTCTTAGGAGTCTGTCTGGCAGTGCCGTATTAGTGAGAAGTTGAGATTGCTTCATGAATCAGGGAGAAGCTGCTCACAGGTGGCAGTTAGTTTGATCTTCCTAGTCAGTCACCGAGGATATATATCTTTTGTGATTATCACTCTCAGGGATATCCTTGAAGGAAAATGAGACTGCCTCTCCAAAACACAACTAAGTGAGACAAACAAAAAGGACCAGTGACAGGGAAAGGAGTAACCAAGAAAATTATTCAGAATCTCCAGAAATCAAAGGGAATGGGCATGGGAACTCCCTCCGCTGCTGCCGCTGCTCAAATCCCTGTTCCAAAGCTGTGCTGACCACATCAAAACCGTGCTGCTGCCTAAGCAAGGGAATAAACAAAGCAAAGACCCATTAGCTCCGTTTCCATTAGACACAAAGAGAGTAAAAAAAAAAAAAAAAAAACAGAAAGAAAGAAAGAAAAATCAATAACAGGCAAACAGAAGACAAAATTGATAGGGAAGAAATGTTAATTTGGGAGCTTTAAAATGAAGTATTGCAGAAAATGACATGTAATAAAATCTTGAAAACTGTTTTTAAAACTTTCAAAATCATTTGCACGGGGAAAGGAACTCTTGCAGGACCATACACAGCGTATTCAACTTTAGTGCATTTTTAATGACTCGCCTTAAACAAATTATGCATGAGATAGATTACACATCCTTCACCCACTTAACAAAAAGGCATATGCATGAACAAAAAAACAAAACCAGGTGGCTTTTAAGAAGAAATTAAGTGTATACTCAGTGAGTGATTGGGAGAGATGCCAAGTGGCAAGGAGGACCTCGAAGAATAGAGTTCTCTTGAAAGAAGGTAGATTGATGGGCGTTTCTGCCCAGACTGGATGCAGAGCAGTACATCCAGTCTCTGCTTTCGGATCCCACCCTCCAAGAGCACTCAGCAGACAGTCTGGAGAGCCGGTGAACGAGGACTTGCATTTGAAGGAACAGGTCCTTCATGTTAGTTCAAGCCCCCCACCACCTATGAACTGCACAAATGTGAGAGTATTTTTAAGCCTTACCTTTGCCCCATTTGTAAGGTGTAGACAATGATGATAATACTGTCTGACCTTTCTAATTTGGGGTGATGCCCAAGCCTTGACATTTTCAGAAGTCCCAGCGTCTTGTACACAGGCCTGGTTCATAATCATTGGTTTAGATCTCGGGGTGTGTCTAAATCACCCAGAAGAGTTTTTAGGGCTGAAACTCTGGGGTTGATGGTGTGGCTTGCTACTGGAGTGCTTACAAGGCATAAGCCAAGTCTTGGTTGTGATCTCCAATTTTTGACTCGAGAAAGGGGCAAGATAGAGACTCCTGGGCCCTTCAATATGTGAGAAGCTGAAGCTCCGACTTGTTCCCAGGTCATTCCAATACTGCTTGTAGGGATCAGAACTTCTAATCGAGGCTTGAAATGTTAGCAAGGTCCACCAACAAGTGGGCTCAGGATGACTAGAATTTAGCCATCCAGACCCTCAGATTTTGTTGATCCATTCTGCCAAAAGAGAACCAGTATTTAACAAGATTCCTAGCTCATCTGTATGCACACTAAAGTCTAAGAATCACTGGTCTGGAAGACCTTTGAAGACTGTGGAACCAAAGAAAATTTCTGGAAATCCACTCTATGGTTCTTTTAAGAAAAATTCTAATCTGGACAACAAAAATCCAGGTCCCTTTTTTGATATACATACATCAATTGGAAACACATACACTGGCCATGCAAGAGGTTGACACCCACTGTGGTAGGTGCCAGATTGCAGGGTGCACATGTGAGCAGTGAGATGAGATTCAAGCATTATTTACAGTACCACTCTCCTTTTAAAATAACTTTATAGTCATACTCCTCATATTCTGTCCTTTTTCCTTAAGCCTCAGAAATCATCTTTGTATTTCCTATCTGCAGCTTTGTTTTGTATGTGATGAGGGATTTGGTGATATAAATGTGATCAGCAGAAAAGTTATATGAAAACACCGAGTTTATTTCCACCAGGGAATTCCTGAAGGCTAAAGAGTTGCCAGGTTAAGTGTCAATGGTCTAATATCAGCTGGGCATCGGAACAGCCCCTTCATTCAAACAAGGCTCCCATTGCTTGGCATACAAATCAGAGCCCCAGCTTCACATTTGTGAGATTTATATGACCATTTAGAGAAATTCCTCTTGTAGCTTCTCTGATAACCATCGCCGGCAATACAAAGCTGAATGGCTCAGATCAGATCTCATCTGTACTATGTAGCGGTTTAGTGTTTGAGGATGAACTTACAGACTATTAAATTTATAAAAAAACAAAGACAAATACACAACATAAAACAATTCAAGCTCCAAACACTTTATATTAGCTTTTGGGAAAGAACGGCTGCAAGAAGAAAGAAGCCATGAAGATTAAATCTCTTAAGATTCAATTTGTCTGTCCTGCCATATAAGGGCTAACCTTGCTGGAGACTTAGAATTATGACTTTATTTCAGTTCAGAACTAAGTAAGGCAACAGATATCATTTCCATGATAAGTTTTACAGGAAAATCAATAAGAAAATATTTCATAGCTACCCCCCTAAGTGGCATGAATAATGTAAGTATCATGGCAATAACCTATAGCTAACATTAGCAATATAAACATGTAAACACCCGAGCTTTCCTGTTTCATTTCATGCTTATAGTTTCTTTCCCAGAGATGAAGAAATGGTAAAAAGTATCAGTTAACCATTAGAACCTAAGAAAGGTTTGGTTCCTGACTTAGTTTTCAGCCTCCATAATCTATGGGATTTTGTTACTGACATTACAAAAAGACATCTTTAAGAAGTCAAAATGCACCCAATGGGAAGCAAGCCCTCTTCTTCCAAAAGCTCAGACTTTATAACCAGACAGTCCTCTCTATACACTTTCTTTTCCTTGATGCTAGTTTGTGTTTTAAATTTCTCTTAGCTTCATAAAAACTCAAGAATCCATTTTTTTCTCATGGCATACAAGCCTCCTGTTATGTGCTATCAAGAACAGACTTTCTTAGCCAATCACATTCCTTATTCCACACCCTGGTTCTAGAAAGAGACTTGTTTCTGGTTGATCTAGTTCAGGAATGTGTCAAATATTAATTGGCATATGTAGACACGCACACACACACACATATGAATTAGGCATATGAATTCTATAGGCACAAACTCTGCATTCCTGCTTTAAAAAGAAAAGCAAACTTCACAGACACCATTTGTGATTTTACACTGAATTTTAGAGGCTACAGGGAAATGTATTTTGGATAGGTTCAACCATCCTTGCTCTAGAAATGATTTTAGTAAATAGAAACAGAAAGGGAGGAAGCCACATTAAAACTATATATTTTTGAGACAATGACAGATATAACCTCTCTGAAGATTTATGAAACATTTCATATCATGCCTGTACTCTCACATCACCCGGTAACACTGGCCCTGACCAGACATGAAGAGTTTCTAGACACTGGGTGAACATTAAATTGTCTCTGTACAACATCTGAGAACTGGAAGTTTCTCAGGTAATACCTTGAGCTAAATTAAATAAGAAAATACTGCAAACAGATTTTCTCGGGTATTGAAAGAGCACCTCAACTCCACAGCACACCTCATGTATTGTTTTCTGAGCAGTCGGTACAAAGTGCTATGCATTATGAACAGCCGCCTGCTAAAAGTCAAATGTCTGAGTCTAACGAGGATTTCTCAAAATAAATAGTGATGCTTCCTGTCTCCTGGAAGGTAGGGCAGCCTTTAACCTTCCCTGAAGGAGTTCTGCCTCTCTTCTTCCTCCTCCTTCTCCTCCTCCTCCTCCTCCTTCTCCTACTCCTCCTCCTCCTTCTTTCCAAGAGCAATGGTTTTGCTCGAGGTTTTCTAGCTTAAGAACGCTGAATGCATTACTTCAACTTAAAAAGGTGGATCAGATTAAATTCAAAAAGGGCAAAAGGAGAGAGGAGTATTTATACAGTTCTGGAAAGTGGCGGTGAGAGAAATCCAGTGTGACAATTCTCCATGGGCTTCAAGTGGATTTTGTTGAGGAAAATACACATAACGCACGTCAAAGGAGGATGGAGCTTGCTGGACTCTGAGAAATGGACTAGCATTCATGAATACTATATGGTGTCTGGAAAAAAATGCATTTAAGGGTTTAAGCACCCATCTCTCTGGGGCTTATACTTTGCTCAGAGCATTAGCCCAAGTGGAAAATGAGACACAGTACATCATGTTGTCCTTTGGGTAACCACACATTTTATAGAGCAACCTATTCCTGAGAAGTATCCAGCCTTTCATTTTGTTGAGATCCTAATTCGGGATTGTCCAGGACAAACATCTCTGCTGCCGCAGAAGCTCCATCCTACAAGACAGAAGTTTTGGATCTTAATGTTGACCTGCCAACCACAATTTCTTTGTCTATAAATGGAATGTGGTGTGGATGCATCCTAACTCACAATGCCTTTGTGAAATTCAATGGCATGATACCTAGAGTAAAAGTTTTGAAATGAAAGTGCTCTCAATTGGTAAGACGCTAACATTTTTAATTCCAGAGAAAAACAATCATGACTAAGGACTCTTCTTGCCCTGAGCACATCAGGAGCCACAAAAATGCTTTGGATAATCAAGACCGTCTTAACCAGAAACAAAGCAGAAACTTCAAGATGCAAAGGTATAGTAACCAAAATAGTGTGACTCTTGTACAATAACAGATACCGAAACACTGAAACAGAACAAAGAGCCCAGGTATAAATCCCCACATTTATTGATTTCAAAAAGAGTCTTAAGAATATGTAATAGAAATCAGAGTCTCTAGGATATGTAGTGGTGGGAAAACTGGATCTTAATCCAGCTTAATGGAAATAGTATAGAATTTTCTTAAAAAATAAAAATGAAATGTGACCCTCATCATCTCAAGAGAATGAAGACATGGATGTGAGACTGTACACTAAAAGCACACAGGAAGGAGTTCTGGGGCACTAGTCTGGCACTAGAACATTTTGGGTATGACCTCAAAAGTACAGGCACACAAGCAAATGCACACAGATAAGAATAAATCAAATTTAAGGAGTCTTTACAGCCAAGAAAATAACCAACAGAGTGAAGAGTCCACTTACAAAATGGCGGAAATACTTATAAACTGCAGATCTGAAAGGGGATTAATGTTCAAAATATATTTTTAAATATTATTAACTCAATGAGAAAAATAACCTCAGATAATCTGATTTTTAAAACACATAGAAAAGAATCTGAAGGGATATGTCTCAGAGAAAGACACTCAAATGGTCATGGAGTATGAAAAATGTTCCCCATCACTGGTCATCAGAGACAACACAGTGAGATATGAATACACACTTGTTAAGTTGGAGATCATCAAAAATGCTATGTATTTTTGTTGGTAGCTGTAATCTAAGATAGTTGAACTCAGAGAGAGCAGAGTATAATGGAGAGGGGAGTTATTGGTCAGCGAAACAAAATATTAGTTGGGAAGAAGTACTTCAAAGGATGTATTATTCAACATAGCTCTGTAGCTAATGATAACGCATTGTATTCTTTTTATACATTGGTTAGTTTATTTTGAATGTGCATGAATGTGTGTGTGCATGTGCACGCATGTGTGCAGTGCAGGCACACGTATGCTATGGCTTACATGTGGGGGTCAGAACAAAACTTTCCAGAGACAATTCTTTCCTTCCACCATGTGTATTCTGAGGATTGAAATTGGCTTGTGAAGTTTGCAGCAAGTTCCTTTATCCATAGAGTCATTACGCCAGCCCCAATGTGTTGTAATCTTTTTTTGGGGGGGCGGTGTTCTCTGTTGTAACTCTGGCTGTCCTGGAACTCGCTCTGTAGACCAGGCTAGCCTCGAACTTACAGATATCCTCCCGCCTCTGTCTCCCAAGAGCTGGGATTAAAGGCGTGTGCCGCCACCGCCTAGCTTTTTTTTTTAACTTACTAGGTAACCTTGGCTGGTCTTTTATCATTTATTATTATTATTATTATTATCATTATCATTTTGATTATGTATTGTATTCTTAGAAATTTCCAAGAAAATAGATTTTAAGTGTTCTCCCCACAGAATATTAAAAAAAAAAATGAATGAGCTAATGTGTGCTAAACTTGGCCACTCTTCCAATTACATACAGTGTGTGTATACTTTAAAATAACATCTTGCACAAGATAAATGTATATACGTTTTGTCAATTTTATTGGTACAATTTTTATTTGAAACCCAGGGGTTAAAAGGATGCCTCATGGTCAGAACATTTTCTAGGTAAACTCTGCTACCAGCCCGGGAAAACCAGCCATTCCAACTTCACTGTTGAGAAGGCCAAGGAGGGGAACTTGCAGAACATCCTCAGGTCAACACAGAAGCTTGTCTCTCTTCCACCAGGTTGTGTGTGACTTGCGTGCTCGGACCCCACTTTGCTCATCACCGGCTCCCTGCATCCAGCAGCCGAGTGACTGTGAATAAACCGAAATGAATGAGGTAGCTGGGACAAGCAGAGAAGTATGTTGGGAGAAGCTTGGCAGATATATGAGTCAGAGTTCACACGGAGAAACAGAAACACAAGGAAATATATACATTCCCAGAGATTTATTGTAGGGGCTTAGTTCTGCTCACTCATGTGAGCTGGTTAAACACTGAACACTGGCCGCTACTTAAGTGCTTGGTGCTGAAGTCAGAAATCATATAGGCACAGGAAGCTAGAACTAACAGCCATTCAGAGAAGGCCAAGGGACAAAATCAGACTCCGAGCATGAAGAGAGACCTGCAGACATAAACCTGGGCCTGAATCCGTGTCTCCTCACCTCCAGAATGCTACCTCCTGATGATGAGGGTGTCTGTAGGTAAGGCTTATGCCCACTAGGGGCTAAACACCCACCTAACCAAGGAGAGAGAGGAACTGAAGGAGGAGACACTGGGGCCAAAGAATGCCCCACGCCAGCCAAGTGAACCAGCATGGATGTGGCAGTGTACAACTCTTCCCTCACAGTCACCTCCCAGTTCAAAAGAACACAGTAGCATTTCACTAGCTTCCTCCTGCAAACAGTCCCTTGCGGCTCATAGTGGAGAAATCTGGAAAATAGGTATAGCGATCCGTTCGTCCCCTGGCATTTTCATATTTTCATTGGAATCCTACAATTTGTAAACATACTGTTACAAACTTTCTGAAATCTGTATATGGCCTTCCCGTAGCTAAGCACATGCCTACGTCTGGGCCTGTGGTCCATACCCTTTGCCCATACTTCCACACCTCCATGTGCAGCTCTTACACATGGCCTCAGATTGGCTCGAGGGCGTTACTCCAGGCAGCCCTGAGGACAGTTCACCTGCAAAGAGCATCCACCAGTTCCCCCACTGTCAACAGTGACTGGGATGCCTTACTACAGCCATTCTTTCAGACAGTGCTCACAATGTAACTTGGACAATTCATGAAGGAAAGTGGTAAGAAGCCTAAGAGCCCACCCACCCCACCCCTGCCTTCGTGAAGCAGGAAGAGGTGGGGAAAGCTGAGGAGCTCCTAAAAGCTAGGCTTCGATCTTCCACCCCAAATGCTCCCATATGCACTCAACAAGTCACGAGGCACCTCCATGCGTCAGGCTGGCCCTGCCATGTCGGAGAAGCAGATCTCCGCCCATTTGCAGGGTGAGCAACATGCTGCCTTTACATTATTCCATCACACAGAGGACACTCGCCACCTACCTGAGACCTTCTCACCCTGGTGCCCTCCTTCCTGAACATCAGAGAGAGGCAGTGTTGGGTGCATTTCACAATGCCTGCCTACTTAAAAACCCAAGTGCTCAGACATCTATTTCCGGTAGCGATGTCTCTCTCTGGTGTACTCCGTGGGCATCTCCCCAGGCTAGAAGCTCTTCCAGAAGTCACATTTCATTTCATCACAGAGAGGTTTTTTTTTTTTTCTTTTCTTTTCTTATTTTAATGTGACTCTGAGATAGAAGACAGAAAGGTCAGCTGTGATGTGGGAAGAAAGATCCATGAAGCTGTGAATTTGAGGTTCGCTAACTTTTCTGAAAAATTTTTTACAAATCTTCATATATCTAGGTATATATGGTGGGTTATTTGTATGGATGATGAGGCTAGAAGTTATGAATATTGATGCCTTGCAGATACTTAAGCTCCAAGAAAACTAGCCTACATGGATGCTGTGTGTCTGTGTCTCTTTTGCTACCGGTGTGAGCATAAACTATCTCACGTTAGAATGTACATGTCTTTCTTCAGTCCACTGCAGGCCTTAGGCAAACTGAGCCACGCAGGAAGTTGAGTATTTCAGACCACTTTAGACTTACAGCCCAGGACAACACATTCTAGGACCCAGGAACTAGGAACCTAATATGAACTGAATATCTCTCAGACACATTCTGCCTATAGCAACAACTGCAATAAAAGGCTTATACATTTGTGTTGGAAGCATAATACTTTCCGGTATTAAGTAGTATAAGTCCCTTCAGTCTTAACCTATTGCCTTAAAAGAGTTTCCAAATTTTTCTGAAGGGCTAATGATGTAGATGTTTGGTTAAAAAGTCCAAGGACAAAGAGGAAGGAAAAAAAAGAAAATTTGCATTTTTAATTTAAAAAAAGATGGAAATTGCACAGAACAACATTGTGGTCATAAAATAAAAAAGACATGGCTTGTGCCAAAATGTACTTTTGTGTCATTCTCCAGGATAAAACACTATTTCTGTGTAGTGATATATTTTTAGGAGGGCAAAAATCACCTTTTCCATCTCTCTATTTCCAATTAGTTTTTTTCCAAGGTCGTTAAAATGAAAGAATGGCAGTAGACTTTCTTATCAACAGCTTGTTCCAACAGATACAATACATGGGTAGGAGATCAAAAAGAGCATGAGAGGCATTTCTGCCAACATTGTAGAAATATTGAACATCTGCTATATCTGGGATCCTGGGAGTTGTAATTATAATTTTTTGAAATCTGTACACAAGAGTTATAAATATTAGAACTGTAGCCTGTGAAAGCCATGAAATATTTAACTTGTTTGGCAGGCTTAAGCAAAACTCATAAACTTAATTTAAGCAAGCCAAACACTATAGTTTTTACCAATTTTATATCCTTCATGTCATTAGTTAGATAAATTAAAGCAAACTATAAAACAGCCCAGAGATCACCCACTGGAAGTCCTGTGAGCATACCAAAGGGGTGCATTTTGAGAATTTACACATTTTGCTATTTGCCTGTCGTCTTTGTAGTTGTCCATTCATCAAAGGCCCTACTCTTTGATTTGAAGGTGGGGAAGGGGACTGCTAATAGGAAATGGCTTTGGCATAAATAAGTAGATAAGCCAGCATCAGGCACCTTCAGCAGGTTCCAAAAACCTTAGTAAGACCCAAAGACTACTAGTGGTTTCTACAAGTCTGTTCATCTGTCAAAAGCCCATATGCCAGTCTGAGTGGGACCTTTCAAAGTCAGGAGCAAAGGCCTGGGAAATAGCTCTGGACTGCAGCTAAAGGCCAGCTCAGATGCTGCGGAAGCAGCCAGAAGCCAGGTTTCCGTCTCAGTAGCTCTATGGCCCAGTTAATCTCCAAGACCTGTTCTTAGAAAGGAAGCTGGCCTGGAACACATTCACTTGCATGCACCTTACAAGATTTTTCTATTTACCAGAAAACAGTAATTCTCAAAGTGGCTGCTTTCAAACCTATGAGTAAGTTGTTGACAGTACTACACAATTAGCATTACATTTTCTCCATTTAAGTATAGGGAGATGTCTCAGTCAGTAAAGTGCTTCTTATATAAGCTGGAAGACTTGAGTTATGTTCTCCAGAACCCACATTTAAAAAAAAAAAAAACTTGCATAGTGCCATGTACCCTAGTAATAACAGCCCTAGGGAAACTAAGACAGAAGACTCCCTAAGGCTTGATGGCCAATGAGTCTAGCCAAATTTGTGAACTCCAGGGTCAATGGATAGAAACTGTCTCCAAAAATAAGTGGAGAGGAGCTGGAGATGGCTCGGTGGTGGAGTGTGCATACAGCTCAGGGGACTATAGTTCCCAGCATATATACAGAACACCTGACAACCACCTGTAATTCCGGTCTGAGAGTAACTGGTGCCCTCTCCTGGACTCCACGGGCACCTGCACTCATGTGGAGACACACACAAACACAAAGGCTTAAAAATACAAAATGTATCTAAAATAAAAGTGAAGGAAGATTGCAGGAGATACTTAATGTTAACCTCTGGCTTCCACATGATGACATCAATACATTCACACAGAAACTCTCCATGTATATCTCCAACATGCATAGTCTCCCCAAACAGAGACTAAGAGCATCCCAGTAGAGAGTCCCACTGAGAGCAAGTGTTGATAAGGGCATCATTTATCTTACAGCCCCCCTTTTTTTTAGAAGGCAAAACCTCAAAACAACCCCGTTGATGTGTAGATACCATGGTGTTATGTACAACTTTTTGCAAATTAAAATAACCACAGGTAAGTTAGGAAAGTTGCTCAGAAGCACACAGTTGCCAGTCCTAAGCCTAGGGTCTCCTGAAGCTTTCACTCCAGTCACCAGAGAGGCAGCTGATTCCCAGAGCTCAGAGCATCAACTCTGATGGAAAACTAGAGCAAGAATGAGCTGAGGTCTTCCATTTTGTGAATGGTGCTTCTCTTCCACTGGCGCTCTTCCATCCGTAGGCTCTGAAGACTCAGTATCTGTATTAAAACTTCCTACTCCCCTTTCCCAGCTTGTCCTACCTCTCTTAACCCCTACAAAGGACTGAAACTGGCTGTCAGTTCTGGGGCTTGCCACAGTCATAGCAGCCTTTGTTAATAAGTTAAGAGCCTACAGGAATCCTCTCTCTGCTGTCTCTACACTCTGTACATGAGAGCAATCAAATGGATCAGCTGGAAACCCCTAGCTGTGAATTCATAAAAGAGCAAATGAATAGGACAGTTCAAAGGAGATATTTTACTGAAATATCCTGCTGGTCCCATTTTATTCTGCATTTAAGAAAATAATACCCATGCCCAAACAGCCTCTTCCTCCCTGAAGTACAGAGTTGATATCACACAGAATGTCTACACAGGGGAACCAATTGAAGGCAGAACTGAAAGCCACAATTCAGCACAATCAGCCCATGTCATATGTCTGGGGCACATCCAGCAGGGCTTAGAATGTAATTTGAAAGAGCCAGTGGGGTTGTCAAAGGCCCACACAGGCAGGGACTGCTATCTCGGGCCCCTCAGATGGGAAATGAGCCTGAAGGGGTTTTCTGAATGATCATCTTGTGTGAGCTCTGGGAGAGGATTCTTATGTTTCTTAATTCACCTTCCCAACATAGTTAGGAGGTGGATTGTTTTTATATTAATACTCAGTTTCTAAAGAAATGAGACATGTCTTCAACATTCAAATGCTAATAAGTGGAAGATGGAAATATGGATACAAAACTAAATTACATAGGTGGCTGAAGTTGAATCTATATTGAGAACTGTGGCCTTCGGGTGCACATTAATCCAGCACTCTACACTGGCTAGAGAATGGTTCCTTAGACTAGCCTGGCTTTTCACATATTCCTCGGCTGATAAACATCTACAGAAACAATCCACCTTATAGTTTGAAGGGTAGCTCTGTGCAGAGCAGGGTGAGCCTGAGTCCCTTCTCTAGTTTCCTCTCTGTTCATCCCTCCAAATTGGTCAGTAGGGATGGGGACCTGGTCCCTGCTCTAGTGACTGAGTCTGGAGTAGTGTTGTGAATCAAGACAGGAGAAGCAGGGTACCCTGTCTTCTCTCTCATCACAATAAGAGTAAAATCAAAAAGGATCAGGCTCAAAGCTCAAAGATTTTTACAACATGGAAACCAAATGACACAAATGTCATGATGTGACATTATTCTTCTCTTAACAAAGACTAGCAGGTGGAAATTCCAGCGGCTTCGGAGAAGTCCTCAGCCCAAGTCCCACTCACAGTTGTTTATAACTCCATTTCTCTAGGCGGTCCTTAGGATTGTTACACTAAGGAGGGAGAGACCTCTCAGGAGACTAGACTGACAAGTTCAAGGTCTCCCAGGGTCAGAGCCATTTACAAGTTTGACCAGAAAGCATAGCAGGAGGAACATATAGGCACTCCTGTGCCACAAGGACCACAGGCCCATAGGTGCTAATACCTAGGCCCCATTCTTGCCTGCCTATATGCAGGCAGAACAGCTGTGGATGCCTGGTCAAGAGCATTTGAGGGGAGGAAATTGTTACCCTCCCCGGAGTTCATAGTGACAGGAGGCAACTGTGCTAAGACTTCTGATCAAGCCAGTCTGGTGGGTACTACATTTTCCTCCAAGACTGTGGGGCTTGTTTACACGTGCTTTATTCGAAGCTACAGTAATCTGTTCACAAGAGACAGAAATCCTGGTAAATCAATCCTTAAAGCCTGTTAACATTTGTCCACTTGGCAGATCATAAAAGCCCCTTGAAAAGCACAGGAGTAAATGTGTAAACTGCTTCCCAAATTATGTGGTGTAAACGCCAAGACGAGGCATTCCCAGGATAAGATCACTGAATCGTGACTGCCTTCCGAGTGGAACTTCATCTCGGTCTCGGGTTGTACGTGAGGTATTTGCCAAGATCAACTAAAATAAAGACAAAGACATATGAATTCAGCTCAAAAGCTGGCTTTTAAGTTCTTGGTCTTCAAAAAGGCTAGAGATTAGGAGATATAGTTTTGCATAAACAACCCTCGCTAACGAGACTTTTCCCAAAATATCAGTTAAATTTTAACTAGCTCCCTGTAAATGTTACACAATTGCCAAAAATGGCCGCAGAGTGTTGGAAGGGGCATGGAAACTACACTGTGAAATGGTCGGTGGCAATCAGACTGCAAGAAGCTGAGGGTTCAAGATTACTGGCCCCACTTGCCCAACAAAAGACTTGAAGGCAGAGGGTAATAGAATAATCATGAAACAATTAATTGCTTAACATAGTGCAGATAAATCTCTACCTGAAACTATTCTGCCCGAATGAGGCTTTTCTCAGTCTCTGTAAAGTCAGATTCAAAGTTTAAAACTATCTTTAATCTCCCAGTCATCTGCATAGATCCAGTTAGAGATTGTCTAACAACTGTTTGTACCCAAACAGTCCATAGAGACCTTGCACTAATTTGCTTGCCTGTCTCTACTGCTTTGTACCGTGTAGTATATACTCACCAGAGGTGAAAATTGGAATTCAAAGACGAAGTGCAGGCACCAATGATGTCTTCTACATAATGCTCTCTGCAACTCCACGTCCTTTGATGAGTGCCATTTATGTGTCAAGTTTGTGGCTAAGACACAACCCTGTCCTAGAGAAGCTGACTGCCTCAGGCAATCAGCGAGTCAACAAGCAGGTTTTATAGATCACGATCAGGGTCACGTGAGTTCATAATAAAGCTTCGGCTTAATCAAGATCCATCTTGGAGGGCTGAGCAGTAGGTGAGACAAGCAGAGTAATAGAGTCTGGGCCCTGTACAGAACACGGGAAAGGAGCACGTGTTTATCCACATCCTGTGAGTGTATCCTGTGTATAGGATGTATATGTAGTGTAGTCTATAGAAAAGATTTTCTGAATTAGTGTGTCTCCCTTTAAGCTCTACTTGAATAACATCCACTTATATATTCAGAGATCTAATCACTAAAATACAAAGGAAAAAAACCCGGCTATTCCTGATACTGTGGGACTCACAATCCAGGGCAGGCAATAGTTTGCCCTTTCATTTGTTTGTAGCTTACATGTTATCAGAAGGTACATTATGAAATAACACGGGAACATTGGTTATTTGGGTCAAAGGTTTAAAGGTTTTAATTTTTTTCCTAACTGAGTTGAGTCATCTTTCTGGGACAGAAACTCAAAACAGAAGTTTTCTGCGTTGCTGTGTTTCCTCTCCTCTTTAGCAGAAGTAGCAATTGCTATCCTGGGGCGTTAACTGAAAATTAAAATGCTCAATGGCTATTCCTTATATCGATCTCTGAAAACCTCTGCAGAGCAAGACAGATAAAGACTTGAACTAGTAACAGGGGAGGCTAAAGGTGCAGAGCACCAACGGCAAAGTACGGAGCATGGAGAGGCCCTAGGAGGAAATCCTGGAACAAAAACGAACGATCTCTGAGAGGTAAATGGTAGAAAAAAGAAAAGAGTATGGGACTTCTGGCCAGAGAGACAGCTCAGTGAGTGATGGCACTCCTGACGACCTGTGTCCAACCCCCGGGGACCCACATGGTATGAGAAGAACTGACCCCTGCAGGGTGTTCTCAGACCTCCACACATGAACCATAGCATCCATGTGCTCACACATAAACACACTCACACTGCCACACACAAAAATAAATAAATACATAAATAATTGGGAAAGAAGCACTAATAAAGAAAAATTATCTGGATTCTACTTTAACTTCTGCAGCCCTTATTCGAGTAATGTTTCCCTTTGACATAGTGGAAGGTCCTTGCCCTTGGTCCTGTTTAGACTTTGGGCTGAGGGACTCTTTGTTTTAGGTTATTTAAAGGCATCCTTGATTTCTCCTCACAGGATACCACAATTATCAGCTGGACAGACAAAATCATCTCCAAATATGTCCTAAATGTCCCACGGCAGGGCAGGGATATCGGGGAAATTGAAATCCACTAACTCAGATGAACAGGAAGAAGAAATCAGAACACAGTCTAAAGAAGGTATTGAGACAATGAGAGGGATCTTTATTTGAAAAAAATTATTGTAATTCCTCCATTGTGGATAAGTGCACTTCAAAATTTTCCACCTGAGTAATCTTTAGAGTCTATAATACACAGAAACTCATACATATGAGCATGCATGCGTACACACACACACACACACACACACACACACACACAAATGCAAAGTAATACTTTTTCTTGTCTTCTTTATATTCTGTGACTACTTGAAGAAATTGTGTACTCTGTAATATAAGAATTAAATGGATTTCCAAATCAGCTTCCTGGGGTTTTGAGAATAATTTCATCTTACCACATCAGTGCTGGAAAAAATATATATCTCATCAAAACCATTCCAGAAGTGCCTCATTTTGATAGGAAAGTACTTTGTGATGATTACCTAATAGACAGCATTTGTTGAAACGCTTTTAATAGACCTTTTATCACATGCAAAAGAATTTCAATGCTAGTTCAGTCTCCTGTTTCATTCTGTCATGAATCAATTTGTAGAGACATTTAGAAGTCAATAATCCACTGCAGCTTTGATGACAGCTGATTAATCTCTACATTTTAGAGACATAATAAGATTTAGCAATAAAAAGGCCTTGAAGTAACCTACCAAAGAGCTTTAATCTCAGCCTTGGGACTGTTGCTAAATATGAATGCTTGTACACAAATGCGAGTGATTTAAGTTAGTAGGTTTTATTGCAGACTCTTTGTGTTTTCATATTAATCTTGCTTTACAATCAGGCTATCTATACAATCAATTCACGTTGGATTTTTTTTTCAATACAATGCTTTAAGGGAGGAAGGGGCTTACACGTTATTTACACACAAAGGGTTTGTTCTACAAAAGAAGTCATTTTACATGTGTATGGCAGAGAGGATGACTGATTTTAGCAAAGAAGGAGAAAAAAGAAGTGAGGTGGCCTTCAAAAGATTCGGGCAGGGGCAGGTTCAAGGGGGTGGATGGTGTGGATGTGACCAATAGCCTTCCAATAATCATCTGCTTTCTTCTTGAAGTCCTTCTTCCCTCTTCCTTGTTTTTATGGTTACCAGAAACACACTGAGGAGATAGCCCAGTCAGTAAAGTGTTTGCCTTGCAAGCATGAGGACCAGAGACCAAGCTCCAGCAATCTTATAAGAATAAAAATGCAGGCACTGTGGTCTCTGCTTGCATTCCCAAGTCTGGTGAGGGGAGGCAGGAAGACTTTAGGGGCTTGCTGGTCAGCCACCCAAGCCTGTTCAAGGCCCAGAGTAGTAAAAGAACTTCTATCAGAAAGAGAGAGAGAGAAGGAAAGAGAGAAAGACAGAAGAGAGAGAAGAGAAAGGAAGGGAAGGGGAGAGGAGAGGAAGGGAGGAGAAGAGGGGAGAGGAAGGGAGGGAAGGGAAGGGAAGGGAAGAGAAGGGAAGGGGAGGGGAGGGGAGGGGAGGGGAGGGAAGGGAAGGGAAGGGAAGGGAAGGGAAGGGAAGGGAAGGGAAGGGAAGGGAAGGGAAGGGAAGGGAAGGGAAGGGAAGGGAAGGGAAGGGAGAAGGGAAGGTAGCCAGTACATGAGGAAAGACAGTTTGTTCTATGGTCATCACACATGCACATACACCCAAGTGTGCATATGTGTACACTCATACACACACACACACACACACACACACACACACACAAATAAATACATAAAATTACCAGACACCTCATATAGTTCCTAATCCTTAACAACTTCTCTTAATTTAAGAACTCATAAAAAAGAGCGTGAACCACAATAATAACCAGCATGGTAAGGTACACTCATTCATGCAATGGTGGCCGCAGTGTTATAGGGATAACCAACCACTTTCTGCTTTCGTTTACAGCCCCATCCACAGGAGAAGAGGCATGCCTGGCACTATAAATCTGATCAAGAATCTATGGGGCACTCACTCATAGGCTCCAGCTGTGAATCTACTACTATTATTTTGCAAAATGAACATCATAGAACCTTTACATTTGTATTTCTCTACCCATAGATTAATGCAGCTCTTAGACCTAGCCAGAAAGGTTTCTTTGTGCAGGGAACAATGGTTAATACAGAAACTCACACTTGGTCAAAGCATGTAAACGTATACAAAATAAGTGTCTGTGGAATGCTCAGGCACCAAGTGGGATATCCACCACACCCCCTCCTCTGAAGACTCACAGACCAATGTGGCAGAAGGAAGTCGAAATATTTTCAGAGCCAAAGATGGGAGGACAGAGCTAAAACAATGTCTTCTGATTTGACAGGAGGAACTTCCAACAGCTGAGGTTGAAGGCAGATCAAATGAATTAGCATTCCAGCACATATGTATGGGGGGAAGAGAAAGGGGAGGAGTCAATATGACCTGGAAAAGAAGAGTTTGTTTTATTTAAAATTGCTATTGGGGTTAATGGTAAAGATTCAAATATGGGGGAAATGTAGTTAAAAATAAATATGTGGATACAGATAGGTTGGATCTCTGTCATCTCTCCTAACAACACATGATGGGTTCTTAGCAAACACCAGGTAGCTCTGAGGCGAATACTCGAGTCTCCGAATTGTGCTGCTGCTTGTTAAATCTTGGTAGCCAGAGGTTTCTCTTTCATCTGACATGTTTTTCTGTAAGGGAGGATCATTCCTGAGAGTCTTTATGGAACAAGCTTTTAAAAGAAAATGATGAAAAGAGAAAGGCTACTTGACACATGTAAAGAAAGAAAGGGGGAGAAAAAGGAAAAGAAAGCCAGCATGCTTCTGGGGTAGATCCAAGAACAGGACACACACGAAAATGGAATATTACCGAGAAGACCACCCAATAGGCCCAGGATCCAGTGCGCCTCCCTCTTGCTCTATGCACCGTCCCTTCCCAGCCGTGTGATCAAGATTTTGCTTTCCGTGTTGTTCCCCTTGTTTGAAAGATTAGACATAAGTTATTGTCTTTCATTCTGTATTCTTTTTTATCCTAATTTGGCACATTTTCCATGAAAGTGTTCCTTAAAACATCTTTTTCTTTTCTGCGCCAGGGCATTCAACCTCCTAAGGACGTGGCTTAGCCACTCACAGTGGATTTCTGCCTCCAGTCTGACCCAACGCTGTCTTGCCTCCAGACCATCTCTCACGGGAACCCTTGCTGGCTTCCCGATTCTTTGTCATCACCCACCGAAGGAGAAAATCTCACGCGCGCACACACACACACACACACACACACAGCAGTATAGTGAGGGCTGAGGATTTGAATATAAGCACAGGGGGCCTTCATTTCAATGACTTAAGATCTACCAGACAGAAGATATGTAAACAGCTGACAGAGGTCTGTGAGTAGGTACACACACAAGACAGCCTGTATAAAAGCTGTTATCGGTGCCTCTTGAGAAGACTGCAGGGCTGAAATTTGCAGGATCTGACCAGACGCACAGGAAGTGCATCCAGATGAGAAAGCAATGGAGTGTATCAGTTTTAGATGAAGAACTATTCTCTGTCAGTCTGTGTGTCTGCACACCCCGACACCCCCACCATGAGTGTGTGTGTGTGTGTGTGTGTGTCTGCACCCCCCCACTCCCACGTGTGTGTGTGTGTGTGTGTGTGTGTGTGTGTGTGTGTGTGCCCTTTCTCCTCCTCCTCAGCCTTCTCTGTGAACTCTGTTTTTTTACCTGCCTTTAGATTTTGAGCTCTTAAGGGATGTCTTTTTAAGCAGGTTAGTTCTTTGGTTCCTGAAGCTAGAGTGGAGGTTGAAGTCACCACAGCAAATGGCCATCTTATCTATTTTAACCAACTGAGAGATCACTTGTTGAAAAAGAAAGGACAATATTAATAATATGGTTTGTTAGCGTGAGTGAAAGCATTCTGAAAACTCATCAAGTAATCAGGACTAAGACTCTCTACTATAGCCACTTAAAACCCGGATCCTGGTCACATATCCCTTGATCCTCAGTGGAAGGATCAAAGTGCAAAGAGTACATACCAAACCCTGGATATTCTGTGAAACCTGGTACATACAGAAGTAAGATAAAGCTTTAGTTATCAAATAGACAACTTGAGAAATTAATAATAACAATAATTCAGTATTATCACTCATAACAATGTGCTACATTAAAAGTTCTGTGGATGTGGTCTCACATTCTCAAAAGCAAGGATAAGCAGCGTCCACTGTGTGTGTGAAAAGATAAACCACAGATGCGGTGAGATGGCTGCGGTCCAAAGGCTTCGTGGGATCACCTTTTATTGCTCTGGCCTCCTTGGGTCTGATATAACTTGAGACAAACAAGCTGATGCTGACGGAACACTCTCAGCGAGATCACTACAGCAGATCTCGGTCAAATCCTACAACAGCTCTGCAGAATGTCCTTCATGCTGCTTTCACAAGTGACGAAACGAAGAATTAGAAAGAAAAAAAAAAGGATGGAATAGCAAGATTAGATATGTATCCAGTGAAAGAGGCCTTGCTTTTTGAGTTTGGATGAAGATGAACCCCAGGCCATCTCTTTCCGTGGGTTCTTCCTTATCCACTCTAAAGTGATTCGGGCTTCTCTGCCTGTTCACCACGATAGGTCTGCAGTGGGTGGGAGTCAGACGAGAGACAGAAAGGGGTGGAGTGAACATGATGGAAGTATGTATGAAAGTGCCAGAATAAACCCATTATTATCTGTAATTAATATGTACTAATAAAAAAAACTCTACACATTAAAAACTAAAGATGTATCAAAAGTGTTAAAAGGCATTCATAGTTCTCTTCCTTGTGACTTAACTTTGCCAATCAATATCAATATCCATTCAAATCTCTTAAATACAGAGAGAGTCCCTGCATTCTCTCTGTACCCTATGAATACAGAGGCCCCACACTAGGATATGGGATGCACGGTATTGGGTATGAGAGGGTACTAAACTTGCCATATGTGATTGGTTATTCTAGAGGTTACATACTCGGAAATGCATTCTCCGGTTCCCAATCAGAAAACAGACATTTGGGGTTTTGCTTTCTTTAAGAGGACATTGCCAGGCTTGAGCAGCTTCCTGCTAATGTCTGTGTGTCAGGTACCACACAGAGCTTGGTTTCCCTGGTGCTGGGAAACCGATGCCTGTCCTCCCTGGAGCTGGGATCCCTGCTGGCTCTGGCACCTCTGAACTGTGCAGTGCTGGAAAGAGCTTATGTCTGTGAACCACTGTTTTCTCAGCTGTGAAATAAACATAAGAACGAGAGGTCGCCATGAAAATCCAAGAAAATTATTTGTTAAGAAGTACCTGTAAAATAGTAGGCATTTAATAAATGTGATTATCCGTCCCCATCGAGAGAAATGTCTTGATAGGAAACAGTCATGACACTGACATACATAAAAGCAGAACACAGGCATGAATTAGGAGTCAGACAAATAGGGCAAATATAATTTTGGCTATTGCTGTGATGGATGAAAGGATCAAAGTACATATCAATTGAATTATAAGTTACCAAAAATTGCAAATATAAAAACTCTTAAGTTGGCAGATATTGGAATAAATCGCTATTCCAACTATGTGTCTTTATTCTTCAATTATTTATTTTCACGGATTTATCATGTAGATGCAACATACTTAAGAGACAAGGAAAACTGTTTAAGGCCCTATTTAGTCCTCATATCTACTCTTCAGTCACTTTCCCTGATTTTGTTCTCTGATCTTAAGAACCAAAACATATATCAAAGTTGGAAACACCCCAGAGACAATAGGATAATTGTTTGCTGTGCTACCTCCAAAGAGCTACCGCGCGGCACAGTAACATCCGTAATAGAACGACAGGTGTCAAATCATCATAAAATACTGGGGAGAAGGGAGGAATCAAATCTTGCAGTGCTCGAAATCTGATACGAAGCCTGTAACCAACCCAGTGAAAGACGGGTCACTTTTACAAGAGGACAAACACACTGGAAGAGAATGAATCAAAGCAAGGGATTAGATAATTGAGAAGGTGACAACACGTCAGATCCCAGGTGGCAGAGTGAGGTATGAAACAGGAGTTGCCTGCCCATGACACACAAGAAGAGTTACGACATTTATGCATTTTCATTTCTACAGGTGGGAACCTCAAATCATCCCGTGGGCTAGCCTTTGAGTACCTCTAATCCAAGCCTGCCAAGGATCTGCTGACATACTCCTGTATCATCAGAGATACACCCAGCATATTTCCAAACATATTTCTTTGGTTCTTCTAACAAGACACGTTTTAAGTCTAAATAACCTGTAAATTCAAACCTTATTTTCTATGGTTTAGATATATGTCCTTACAGGCTCTGTGATACTACACATCTATAGACTGGAGGAAAATTATTTGACCACCCACCCTGTCCCAGGACTGGGCAAAACTGTTCTCCTGTGACTACTCATTTAATTCTAACAATCGTGCTCTGTTGTATGTGGTACTATCTTTTTAGTTGGTGAGAAATTAAGAAAGATGCTAAGTGACTTCTCCAAGGGTATCTATTTTTTTAAATAATGGTTTCCCTCCTTAATATAGTGAGTTACTGCAGCTGTGACATTGAAGGACTGCAGGACTAAAATGTACCATCCTACAGCAGGTGATTTCTCTGCCCTCCAGACCCAAGTAAGAATCTCCTAACCCAAGACATTCTAAGCCAAACTTGTCATCATTGGATAGATTTTTTTTCCCCTTTTAATTTTAGACAACAGTTTTGTTCTCTTAAAAAGACATCATAACACTTAACTGTCTTCCAACTTCATCTTTTGCTATATTCTACACCTTTCCAGTTTTCCTTTCTTTAGGCTTTAACAACTGAAATGAGAGCATATGACTAAAAGGCCTAACAGTAACCCAGTACCCCAGCAAAAGACAATGAACCCCTAACACAGACTCCGACATCTTCTAATAGAATTACATTTTACTTTTAAATTATCTTCCTAATCTTGAAGACAATGCTTTCTGGGAATGAGACACCTACAAGCACTGTGCTTTATAATTCTACTGCATCCTGAATTTAAAGTATTAATAAACCCAGATCCAAATAAATTTTAGGAAAGCTACAGAGAAAGTGTTCCCTTCTGATCCCAAAGACTTCTCATCCTTAAAGACCTTAACTGCTTCAAGTCAAGGGCCTTTATTTACAGGGCCCTATAATTAACCAAATGTCTCCATACATCTATACTAGAACCCAGGAAGACATCAAAGAAAAATCAGACACAAGGAGCCCCTCGATGCGATCCTACTGTGCTTCCCATCTTAATACAACTTTTGGTGAGATTCAGTGTAGGTCATCATGTGGAAGGAAAACCACAGTGACAGAGATAACACTAATGCCCTCCTGTCGTGCTCACCCAAGGCATGGCGCTGTATCACTGTTTTTGTACAGCTTTGACCAAATACCATGCAGAAGAACCTAATGGAGGAAGAAGACTTTATATTAGTTCACTGCTTCAGAAGATCGAGCCCACGGTCGCTTGGCCCCATGTGCTTGGGTAGAACATCACAGTAAGGGTAGGGGCCTCTTCGTCTCACACTCACAATGGACAGGAAGCAGAGTGAAAAGGAGTATGGATCAGATACAACCTCCAGAGACGCATTTTCAACTCCTTCCTCCAATGACATCCCACTTCCTAAAATTTCCAAAACTTCTTAAAATAGCACTACCAGTAAGCATAGGATCTCACTAAGGACAGGGAATACTGAAACCACAACACATACATTGTTCCTTGGGGGCTTTTTTTTTAAACCTCATCTATTAAAAAAATTATAGCTTCTTCGCCTACACTATCTAGAGATTTCATCCCATAACTTGTCTTTAGGAAAAAAAACAACTAAGCACATCCTTCTTTAATTTAGAACAGATTTATCTAACGTTAGGTTTCTTTCAACTCATTTTATTCTGAAAACCAAGTGGAAGTGCCTGGAGATGGGATAATTTCTCCTTAGTCTGGAGAATGAAGTTTGTCATATTTCTGTTAGAAAACTATTTCGCTAGAATACATTTCAAGAGTTTATTTAGCGACTCTAGAGTATAACTAGAATGTGGAGGTCCAATTTAAAGAGAAAGAAATGTACTAAATGTACTAAAGAGAAGGAAATGTAATTACAGTGTGATAAGAGAACAATTTGCTCTGTTCTGCCAGGCACTGATGTCGCTAGACAGACTCCTGAGACACTGCGAAGCAGTCCAGGCGTGATCACAGGGAGTCGCGAGGAAGTGACCCTCCTCTGCAGTTTCCCAAGAGACTGGAGCACCTTACGTGGGGTAGGCTCTTCGCAGCGATTGGAAGGCGAGTGAATGAATGAGCAAGTGCGTAATTCTGATTCCATTTCCGTGTTTTGCATTTGAGAAACTTAGAAGCTAAAGAACTCGTCTTAGGCCATTCACAAAAAGTCGCTAAAACTCAGACTTTCTAGATTCTCCCCTGAGTCGCAGTGCCATGTCATTCGTGTTTATTTGCTTGCGTGGTTTTCAAGATGTAGAAAATTTAAACCTTCATTGACTTGCCTCCTAAACAGCTTTCTCTATGGGCTTAGTTATAGAAATCACCTGGCACGTTTATTAAAACTGACAGTTCCAGGACTTCTACCGAAGATCCTAGCTCTGTGTCTGCCACAGGGTATGTACAATCTCCAGAGGACAGAGGTACAATGTCCCTTTCCTGTCACAAGCTCACCCCGCTCAAAGTGGAGGGAAGAGGGTGAGGAGATGCCTGTCCCCTCAGCTGGATGCAGGAATACAGGAAGCTTTGTTGACTGCAGGTATGTCAAAGGACACAGAAGAGAGTAGGCAGGAAGGTGAGTTGGAGGGCAGAAAACACCTGGGAGAGACAGTGCTTGCCTTTGATTCATTAATTAGATTTGGAGAAAGTCAGCTGCCCAAGAGGTCCGGCAGCTGCAGACGCTTTGCTCCGCTTTCTTAAGAAGGGAGCAGATGACCCAAAGGCACACTAATAGAGAGCTTTTCTCTTCCTAGAAGGTAGATCTAGTACCCCACTCAGTAAGTACTGAGCCACTTCTAAGATCCATATCGCATACACAGGCTTTCTTACATACGCACAGTGGATCAGGAAAGGTTGAAAGATAAATATCTTGCTGAGTGAGAGAATGGAGAGTTTCCTCTTTGACCATGAGCACTGCTATATAAGAATTTTTTTTGATAATGATATTTAAAGAAATTTTGATTATTTTTCTTTACCTACAATCTATATGATCTGCAACAAAATCAGACTAAATTACTATATAATCTGGTCACTTGAGGGGGAAAGGATCCTAGTAATAAAGAAATGGCAAATAAAGATGAGTTCAAACTATCTAGCTTTTTAACATTTCTCAAAAGCCACTGACGTTCTCTCCATTACGGCTGTCTGTTAACTGAGTATATTTAGTAAGAATCATGTTGTAAACGTAGTTAGAGGAGCTGCAGTAGCTTTATTTCCAGTGTTCTTCCTTCTCGTACTCTTTCACACTTAAGTTCCCCCAACAAGAGTTTTTAAAGACGCTAGCCTGCCATGGCTAGAAAGTAAACACAGTGCTGTATCTAATTTGGAAAGATGTCCATCTAAAATAAATGTAAAGTCCTGACCCTTGAAAAGATAATGTCATCAGGAAATTTACTTACCCAAAGAGCTCATTTCCTGTCCATGATGAACAACTGAGATTGAGCTATTTATAGCAGTGATTTAGCTGGATATATACAAGTGATAAAGTTCAGCTCATTTTGTGTATTTCTATGAGGAAGGAAAAGAAAAAAAAAAAGGACTAAAGACATATGTCTAAAAGCTCAAACTTTTAAGAGCTTAGGTATGCTTCATAAGTCACATCCATTGGGAGTCTGATAAACATTCAAAGGAAAAGATCAAACTCACTGTTGAGTAACAGTTGTGGTATTTGGCATTTTTGCTCAGTGAAAGAGGCATCGAATATATCCTCTGAGTACACTAGACTTGAAAAGGAGAAAATTAAGATGGCTAAATGTTAAGTCCAATGTTCAGAAAGTTCAGAGAAAATACAGAGATGATCACACAGGCTTAGATTCTCAAGGGAGAATAGACTAAACATGGAGAAATCTAAAAAAGCAGAATTTCTTTCACTGTCCAACAGCAGTAATTCATCCTAAGAGTAACGAAAAGAAATTTAAATCAATGAAAAAAATATTTTTAATCCCAAATTTAAATGAAGGTCTTTGAACAGTGATTCCAATTTCCACTTTTTCTTTTATTAAATTTTTCTTCTCTCAATTTATATAATACATCCCAACCCTCCTCCTCCTCTTCCTTTATCTCCCCCCCCAGCTCTCCCCATCTCCCATCTCCCCTCTCCCTCAGATCTACCCCTGTACCACCACCAAATATCCCCCCACCGGTTCACCCCAGAAAAGAACAGTCCCTCCCAGGGTTACCGCTCAAACAGGGCATGCCATAGCAAGGTGGAACAAGGTTAGGCACCGATCCCTGCATCAAGGGTGGGCTGGGAGACCTAGCACAGTGAAAGTTCACTGGAATCTATGAGGAAGACCCTAGCAAGGATCTTTAGTGATCAGGGATAGGGAGCCTGAACAGGCCATCTCCTGTGACCAGGCAAGGCACCCAGTGGTGAGACTGAGATACCACCCCAGCTACAAAACCTCAAAACCACAAAGCAAGACCTATGGCCTATCCTCCCCACAAGATCCTCTTTGACAATGGAAGGGCAGAACCCTATGCCAAAGGAGGAAACCCCAGCCTGAAACCAGAGGACAGTACAGTAACTAAAGACTGAATAACTCAGAGACAATTTCTAATGATGTCATGCTCTTCTCATAGGTAGGTACCTAGTCCCATCCTCACCAGAGAGGCCAATTTCCATTCTTCAAAGGTGAATGTGACCTGCTTACAGAGGTGTGTGATCCTCAACTATAGAATAGTCTGTGTCAAACAGGAACATCTGAGATTGGTACCCAGATCACTGGAGCATATGTAGCATGGAGTGCTGTGGACCACTGAAATCCTGGACCAGGAAGAGCTTCAGTGTTCTCCTCATCCAACATTTTGATTGCACTGGAAATTGAATTCCAGATTCAATTTATCCTGGCTCACACAATGATTGTGGTGACCAGATCTGAATTAGAATCCAATCGAGTACGCCTTAATCTACCACATGGCTCTCTGCTGCATCCTGCCCCACAAACAGATGCTCATCAATGATCAACTTAATAGGACTTGATGACACTTTGCAATTAAAGTACATTTTCCATTAATAAAACAGACTACAGATTGTTCTATCCAATCCCCACAGCCTAATGGTTTAAAGCAATGATTCCCTCTGTACAGATGAGGAAACAAAAGATTTTTTAAAGAATAACTTGCCCAAAGTCACATAGTTAGTAAATGTTAAATTGAACTCAAATTTTGGCACACTGGGTTCTTTTCACTAATCTACCAATTGTAATAGAAATAAATTACATGCATACATACATACATACACAAACACATATACACACATTGGTGCTATTTTTAGGAACACTGTTAAATTTCAGAGGTCCATTGCAAGATGATCAAAAACACACAAACTATACAAGGTTTTATAACATATTCAAATCAGAATTTTTAAAACTGCTTACCTAATATATTTGCCTTGACATCATAGATTACTTTTAATACTGTCCTTGCCCTGACACATTTGACCTATATTCATGGAAAATGAAACAAGGCTATAAGGATTGATTTTTTTTAGATCTCTTTATTCAAAGTAAAAGATGAGCCAGAATCAAATGTCCGTGTGTCTAACATTTATGCTTGCAATGACAGTCTAGCAAGTGTCAACCATGGGTTGTATATTAGCATTATGGAAGATCAGCAGGTATTGGGTGAAAAGGCCACCATCAATAAGACAGTCCCATACAACAATAAACAGCTCAAGAGAAGCACTGTTTTAGAAGACATGCCCAGCTCTCATTGAGACCGCAGTTGCTTTTAAGAATATTCCTTATTTATTCTAAAATGTATAAAATTATTTCTCAATATCAAGAGCACCTTCTTCCCCTTCACACAGTGAACTTATTTTCTATCTAGATTCTCTAGATAGAAACCAGTAGCCCTGGCTTTCTGCTCCGGGCAATGTGCAGCTCAACCAAGGACAAAGTCTCAACCAGGTACCTGACTCCAATTGAGAGTTATCACTTGCTAGCTCTGTGCTTTCACATCCAACTTCATTAAGGCTCATTTTCCTCATCTGTTAATAGAGATAGTAATGGTTGGACCTCTTTCATGTAATTATTATTGATGTTATATTAATACTTATAAAGCAGTTAGAAAACTCTGGGCAGTAAGTAGTTACAACTGTCGGATAAATATTTTCCAATAGAACAAGATCGTATGATTTTAGATAAATTGTCCAGCTGTCTGGACCTATAACCCATTCTTTATCCTGTGGAGTGACTGCAGAACCTCTAAACTCAGAGAATTTCAAATCTTGATGAGTCAAATGTTCAAAACTACTAGATACCATTTTTTTCTGAGTAGTTTGGCAAAGTTTGCTTCTAACATCTTTAGATTTCGAGTTGCTAGAAAAGAAACCTTGTAAGGTAAGGAGAAGAGAGACTTAAAAACAAGAATAGAATGGCAAATTGTTAAATTTGAGACAGGATTATGGGATCATGAAGCTTGAATTTGGATATCAGATCAATGTTGACCATATCCGGCTTCTACTTAACCTGTGTGCACTGACAGATTCCTTTGCCTCTCTGAGCCTCCACAACACAATCTCTATCGTGATGTAACATCCACATATAGTAATTATGTTATTCACGTAAAGCACAAGACTTGGTAGAGGGAAAGGACATGATAGCTAATTATGGTCATGATGTCAATAAAACAACGTAATAATTTTATAACTAACACTTCTATCAAATCCCAATATCATCATGAGTTCAAATGTCAGGTGAGAGGAAATCTTGAGGCTTACCCCCACTTAATTCTTTATTTCCGTTGTCCAGCTGACCACAGCTGAGTAGAAGAAGTACAGTAGGAAAGTTGATTAATACACCATTGCAACATATATGTTTCAGTCTTTAAAATATTTTTAAGGACTGAAGAAAGGATCAGTGGTTAAGGGTGCATGAAAACCCTCCAATAGACCTGAGTTTAATTTCCAGCACCAGTACTAAGCAGCACACAATGCCCTATAACACCGTATTTAGAAAAACTCACGTTCTCTTCTGGCTGCAGTAGGAACCCACGCATAGGTACCACACACACAAACAAGACACACACACACACACACACACACACACACACACACACAAATAAAAATAAGTAAAAACACTTTAAAATCCAAAAGGTAAAATGGGTAGAACTGAAGATCATAATATTAGTTGAAATAAACCAAACTCAGAAAATCAAATAACACATTATCTCCCATGCCAAATCTAAACTACATCTCTCTTTAAATATATATGAATATCCATATAAATTATGTATATATGGCTTTTTATTAATTATATCATCCAGAATGGAATTCTCTAAAATATTTAGCTCTAAAAATCACATGTTGTTACTGGGCAGTGGTGGCACATGCCTTTAATCCCAGCACTCAGGGCAGAGGCAGGTGGATCTCTGTGAGTTCAAGGCCAGTCTGGTCTACAGATTGAGTTCCAGGACAGCCAGAGTTACAAGAGAGAAACTCTGTCCCCCCCGTCAAAAAAAATCCCAAATTGTGACCCTCTGTTTTATCTTATAGAATGCTATAATCCTCTCCCTCTAATTAAAAATATGTAAAAAGTATTTTAATAAAAGATCCTACCTGTGGCAGTAATTTGAACACTTAATGTCATATATAACACATACTTAAATAACTGTTTTCCTAAAAGTATATAGGTAAATGAATACATAACTCTATAAAAAGAAAACGGTAAAACTCAACTGAACAACAAAAGGAAAATGTGATCAGATGTAAAAATATGAAGATTCAATGCATTTAGAAAATTTTCCCAATACCAGTAAAAAATGGCACATTCCCATTTAAAACTCCAGAACATTTTTAGTGATTCTATTCGTTATATAAATAATAGTATGTAAGAATATTAAGTATATTCAAGACTATTCTGTGTGAGGGGAGTGAAAAAATGCACTGTAAGATATTGACTGTGTTATGTGATTATCATACTTAAAATAATGGGGTGCAAGCACAGGAAAGTGTCATGAGATCAATGAAACCGAATACACGTCCCAGGAAGTACCAAACTGATATGTCATGTGATTAGGATGCATTTCAGATCAAATTTGAACTATCCAGTAAATAGCATAAGAATTGTCATTATTTTTCAAAACTAAGGTAAGATCTTAACTTCAGTCTGCATGCACACTATAGGAAAATTCAAATAAATCAAATATTACAATTCTACAATCGATCAATCTGTAAGCTACTATGATTGACCAAAATGTGATTTTTTTTACATGATAGACATCTTTAAAACACGTTTCAACAAATGGAACTCATAAAGTGAATAAATATACTTACCATGTAAATGTAACTTCTGTATTATTTTAAAGAAATAACATGCATAATGTTTGGAGTTAAACTACAAACATATTATTTATAGCTTATTTATTCGTGTTTGAAAGAAAACTTTTATTCAATACCACTGCCTCAACGGGTGTTTTTTGATGTGTGTGTGTGTGTGTGTGTGTGTGTGTGTGCACGTGTGAAGAGTGTGTAGCTCTGCATAATGACACACACACCTCTAATCCCAGCACTAGAACAATGAGGCAGGAGAATATGATCCAAGGGCAGCCTGGGATACACAGTGAGACCCTGACTCCAAAGTAACTACAAATTTGTTTTAATGTTTTTAATTAGAACCTCATAACTCTTAGCGTATGATGGATTGTTGGTACCACACCAACAACATATCTGATATTTAAAAACAATGGGAAACAGAACTACTTGGTCTCTTCAGTTCTTCAAACCATCATACTCAGTTTGTTACTTCTTGTTGCCGCATCAGAACACCAGACATAAACAGGGAGGAAAGGTTTCTTTCGGCTCACAGTTTCAAAAGGTTCAGCCCCTTGTGCTGGGAAAAGCAGTGCAGAGTCCAGTAGTCCACAACACAGTGGGCCAGCAGACTGAGAAAGGGTAACCACAACACTCTGATGGCTTTCTCCTTTTCTCTTGACTCAGCCCAGGACCCCAGGCCATGGGTGGCGACAACACATTCAAGGCAGGTCTTTGCCCCTCAGTTAATCTTCTGGAAACTGCTTCACAGACAAACCACAAACAGAGGGGTATGCCTTGATCTTCTGGTGGTTCTAAATCCAGAACACTGACCATGAAGGATAACCATAACACTGGTAAGAAATTTCTCTTTAACAACCAGGTAACAATGCAAACCTGTATAAAATACAAGCCACTAGGATAAACCTGTTGAATCACATCAGTGAACCTCACATTTGTTTCTGACGTTTTTAAAGATGTTATTTCCTGCAGAAACACTGGCAAAGAATCCCTATTCTCCAGCCTGAGATGAGTGTACTTTCTCTGTTTCACTGTGGTGTCAATTACTACCTGATACACAGGTTCAGAACAAAATTCCCTGAACTCTGTCTAATACAGGATTCACAGTAGACTTGCACAGTGTAAGCCCAAGAGAATTTCCCCTGTATAGTTTGCGCCCCTCTTGCTGGCAGAAAGACAGCATGCCAGTAAGTTAAATAAATGAAAATCTATTCTTTATATTTTGGGGGTTAGATGAATTAATATTTGCAAATTGTTTCAAAAAGTATCTTATTACATTACAAGTTGGGAAAAGTGAGTTCTTAATATGAGTAATTACTATTATTTGATCCAAGATTAAGACAAGAGTACCACAGAGACTAGAAGACATTATGGATGCCCTATTAAATAAATAATACATAAATGTCTATGTGATATCAACAAGGAAATGTCATGGCTCTGACATACAGTACCAGGTAACATTTAATGGGGCCTTGTTAATAATGTGTGGAAGAGTTACAGGGAAATGGGGGATGGTAGAGGGTCCCACTTACTAAAGCATGTTTAACTTGTCCCTTTACACTATGGTACAGGGCTAGTCAGATCAGGAGGCAACAAAGGAGAAGAAAAGAGGTACTCAAAACAACACCCGGTACTTCATGAGAACAGAACTTGGTGGTCTGAGGCAGGTGATGTGAATCTAGAGCCATACAGTTTCTAAAGAAACTCCAGGATGGACCAGGACTGAGAGTCACTCCCTGGCCCTACTATAAAGGATTACAAGTCATCACCCGTTGATTAGGGCCAAGGACGGGAAACTAATATCAGAACACATTGTGCTTCTTTTAGTGAACGTTGTGTGTTCAACAGAATGGGTTGTCATTCAGAATAAAGAGCTTCAGTCAGTCTCCCCAAATCAGCAAATCCTGTGGTCTTCGTAAAGTAAAAGTTCCAGAATTAAGAGGCAAATATAGAACCAAATTCTGGTGCCCTGAATGGAGATACTCCAAAACAAAGACATATTCCCAAAACATCTGTTGACAAACTTAGTGCAGCCTGCCTGTTCTAAGATTAGATAAGGATATCTTGATTTAAAACATCTGGAAATTCCTCATGACTTAAGCAGAGTGAATAGTCTGGGTTTGGTCATACAGTATTTGCTGAAAATTGTTCTTCTGTACCATGGAAAGAGGAAGGTTCCAGCCACAATATTTAATTAGTGCCTAATTAGAAGCATCAACTCAACAAGTGAAGCAGGTTCTGGCCCCCGTGTTTATACCTGGATATGGTAAACAGTTTGAGTGAGTCTTGGCTGTCTGACAGCTCTCAGCTGTCATTGGCACTATAGAGCCCAGAGAGGTGCTGAGGCTGTTTGGCAACTGTATGCTAGTAAACATTCAGTGCAGTTGGAGAAGTCCAATCACAGTGAGTAAACCACCAAAGAGAAACTGAGAAAGAAGGCAGTGACTACTCAGGTGTGTGTGCTTCTAGCCTCCATGATTATTGACTTCCCTGCAAGGTTAATCGGTCCCTTTAACACACAACAGAGGTATCACCTACGTTCCATGGTTATCTTTAAGAATATTCTTCACCCTGGTAGGGTCAGTTTTACCACTCAACATCCAATACTCATTTGACGCAAGAAAAAATCCTTCATGAACTGTAATTAATAAATCGCCTTGCCCCTGGGGAGCAATCTGCCTTCTGCCTAGATATCAAGAAACAAATATCACAATGATACGCGGAAATATAGCTGAGATTGCTCAGACTTTTCATTAAATTTATTTTTAAGTGATACATAGACATGTAAAGCAATTGTATTTGTGATGTTTTAGTACACGCATAGTACACATCCGTGCAGATGTGTAAATATTTAGATCACGTTAAACTGACAAACATCAATTCTTTAGAGTGGAAATACTCAAAATCGTTTCTTCTAAGTTTTTTTTTAAATATATAATTACTAATTTTTTAAAGACTTAGTAACTTTCTTTGAAAAGGGTAGCCAAGTGATTGAGCTACTTGTACTTTCTCACTCAGTGGCCAAGTGTGTGACCTTGGACCGGCCATGAGCCTTTCCGGACCCAGTTTCTTCACCTATAAATGACAAAGATTAGCCCAGCTGCTTCCCTGAGTTCTGAAATGTGAGTCTGTGCTGTGTGTTTGTATAGCACATTCCTTCTGCGGAACTCAGACTCTCTCAAGAGACTCTCATTAGTATTCCTAATATTGCTGTGAGGCAGGCAGGTGGCAAGGTTTATTATCCCCATTTTTTTTTTAAAAAGGAGACAATGAGACACTTTGCTGACACAGCACCCTTGACCAAGTAAGGACTAGGAGTGAGGTGCCCTCACACTAATCAAGAACTCTGTTAAACCGCTTTGCTACTAAACTAAGTGGAAAGTCTCTGATGAATAAAATATTCTGGGCTCTTCATGGGGTGGAAATATAGTTTGATCATTTTGAAAAGATGTAATAGCTTAAAACAATGATTTCCCAATTACACCCTATATAATATTCCGGGTCGTTTTCTCAATTCTCGTTGACTTACCTCTACGCATATTTTCTCCTTTCTGATACACATATAACAAGTGTGACTTTTAAAATGGAATAGTAAAGAAGAGGTGGGAAAGAAAGAAAATTTGGGGTTCCTAATAATTAAATCGACTATGGAAAACTTTCAGAGATGATCCATATGATCAATGCTAATACAGAAAAATTATAACCCTAAAGCTCCAAACATACCTAGCATTGAAATGAGATCATCACTTCAAACATACTCCCCATAGTTTTCAGGAATGATATTTATCAGGGACGGTAATGTATGAGAGATTTTTATCCTACCTACTAGCTAACCAGTTGGCTTAACCTACCACAGTTTGATGAATGCTGGCAGACAATGAGAAGCCAGACAGGATGGCTTAGCAGCTAAAGATACTTGCCACCAAGGATGACGACCTGAGTTCAATCCCGGGAAGGTACATGGTGAAAGGAGATAACCAACTCTTCCGAAAGTTTTCTTCTGATTTCCACATGCATGACATGGCATGTGCATATGTGGAGGCTGGGGAGAGAAACTCTTTTTAGGCCCAAATCTTATTATTGTCAGTAATATCAGTCAGAGTACCATCATTTTTTTTTTCTTTTGCTCCAACATCCTTTCCCACAAGGTGACCCAAAGGGACCACCTGCTTAGTGCTAGTGGCAGAACACTTATCTAGCATTTGCAAAGCTCTGGGTTCTCTCCCCTGCACCACCAAGAGGAGCAGAGGGCCAGGAAGCTCTGTATATGTCACATCAAAATAGAGCGATGATGAGCTCCAGGGTCCTGAATCATTTATTGTAATGCACAGTTAATATTCTGCCCTTTCTCCAGAGGACTATACTGAGTCTATTTCTAATGCAGTTCTCTATAGCCACATCTCTGAAAAGACAAGTCAGAGCAAGAGTTGTCAGTACCTTCCTAAAGAGGGGAAAGGGTGTTAGAGACCCACGGAGAAAGTATCCCAACAGTGTATCCCATTCTTCTTTGACTATCCAATGTCCAATATTCTAAGTATTCTTAAGGATTTATATCAGGCTTTTCTTGTTGTTATTGCTTAACAAAACTCTGAGACACAGTCAAACATAATCATGCATACCTTTAATCTCAGCAATCTGGAAGCAGAGGCAGGAAGGTTTCTGTGAGCTAGCCCGGTATACATAGCAAGTTCCAGACTAGCCAATGCTACATAGTGAGACCCTGTCTTACAACAAACAATCATGAAACACTCGAAACAGGCTAGCTTTATAAAAATAGACTTGTTTAGCTCTTAGTTTTAGATGCTGATAGTCCAAGATCAGCAATCTCATCAACTTGTCCTGTGATGCAGGAATCACGGCACCATGGCAGGAGTCTGTGTGTAAGAAAGACAGGAAGGCAGAGAGGAAGAGAGACTCAGGGATGGGCTCAGCTCTGATCACATTTTTGTCTCACCTCCTGGAATTTCAAGATTCCCACAGCTCCCAACCTCACTAGACTCCACCCCTTAAAGTTTCTGTTACCTCCCAGCTAGCCAAACTAGTGACCAAGTTCCCAGAGCTTCAGAAGTACATCCAGCCACAATACTGTTTCAAAGCAGGGCAGTTTCTGCAGCAGCACTTCCTGAACATCACCTTATTTCTTCCTGATAGGCAACTTCTTTGCTTCACACTTCCCTGACTGACCTTAACATAACAGTGGAAGTCTCAGGTATTCTGTGGAAGCCTGGGCGCTCCAGAGTCAGGTATGCAGGCAGCAAAATCCTGGAAGTGTTCTTTACCAGCTATAGAACTTTATCTTGGTTGCTTGTGTTTCTTGTCTCAGCTTTCTCATCTGTAAAACAGGGGCAATAATACCTACATCATAAGGTTTAGAGAAGGTTAAAAATATTCACATATAGAAAGTGTGTAAAACAGTGCCCAGCACCTAGACAACCAATAAAGATTTTGCTAATGGACAATTTTTCTAGTATAAAAAGTTCATTCATCAGCAAACACCTGACTGGATGTCTTAGCAAATCGGCCCACTTAACATTGCTATTTCTGAAAGATAAATTATGTAAAGCAAACCAGATAATGAATGGCACTCTTCTTTAGAGGGTAAAAAGCCATTGTATCTGTTCTTATCAATGGGAAAAAAAAGAAAAAGAGATTTAATCTTGTCCATGCAATGAAAAATAAAACACTCTGGCATCATTGCAAGTTCTACTTGTTTCTCATTGATTATAAAGGGAGCATCCCTTCCTGGCTTACGGTTCAATGTGAACTGCTAACTTTGTCTCTAAAAGGTTTTGAGACTATGATGATGGGTGAACTTGATCTGCTCCGCACATGAAACTTTGATTTTGTGGAAATAGAAACTGTTAGTTCAAGAGAAATGCAAAGGGATGAGATCACAGGACATCCTTTCACACAAAGAAATAGAGCAAGAAGTAAATAGAAATGAGATTTTAAATGTTTAAAGTATTTTAAAAGACCCCTCCCAATAATAAGCACACCTCACATGTAACCATCAATGACTAAATCGTCGAAGAAGACCATTTTCAACTTGTTATACAATGGTTTTCGAGAAACTCCAGGTAGCTCTCTCCCCTAACACCTAGCAAAAGAAGGTTTTAAACATTCTTAATGGGCATGGGTGGTATATCTATAGTTTATTAATTTATGTTAACTCATCCCAATGTTTCCTAAGGAAAATGAAAAGATTTAAAGAATGGGAATCACTTATTTTCCAAAATGTGTTCTTTATTTTTACTTTTAAGGAATGTTTTTAAGTAAAAGGGAACTGCATCACTCTCCTCCCCTCTTTCCTCTCTCCAATCCCTCACAGCAATCCTCCCTCAAACCCCTTGAATACTACCCCACTCTCAAGGTGATAGGCTCTCTTTCTCTGATTATGTTTGTTATATACATATATGCCTATGTATGTGCGTGCATATGCACAAATATATATGAATGAATCTCACCAAAACACATTCTCATATTTGTATTTACAACGTGTGACTAAGCCACAATGCAGATTGAGTGAATTAGTTGGCCAGGTGTGGTGGCCTGTAACTGCAGCATTTGGACGTTCAAGGTCATTTGTGGGTACACAAAGAATTCAAGGCCAGCATAGGCTATATAAGATCCTATCTCAAAATATTATGCAAGAATCTAGAGGTGGCTTTGATAAGAGACCCCTCCAGAAAGAGCAGCAACCCATCCTTCCTCCTTCTGAAAGATTCTTTCCTTCCCATGCCAGATGGAAGAATATGAGTCCTAGTGCCTGTGCCAATCTAGCCAACTGGAGTCTTTCTCCTTTCTCCTCCCTTTCTCTCGTACCTTTCCTCTTCCTCTTGCCACTCACCTCTTTCAAGTCCACACCTAGGCCTCTGTGTTTTCACTCCATCTTTATTTCACCGCTCCACGATGTCCTCCCTTCAACTAAACAACGTTAGCGTGCATGATACACAACAACCCCCCACCACACACACACACTGAATTTTATCGAACTATTGAACAATATCTTTATTGTAAACACCCCTTAACCTTGGGCCCCTGTGAGATTCCAGTATTCATCCATTTGCAAGAAAGTGAACTGTCCTTGCAGAAGCACAAATGCCAGCCTGACTCCCATGATGCCATTGTATCTTTATTTTAGTAATGAGAAATACCAAATGGTGCCGTTTCCGCAGTTGGGGAGAACGTAGAGAGATCTCAGTTTGTCTTACACTTTAATGTGGGTGAGCCATGATCTACTTGTTAAAATTCTTGGATTGCTAATAAAAGTCATAATCTACCAAATGGTGGTAATTTGGATGAAACAAGCATATCAATCATTGAAGAATGGGCTCATGGCTCTTTATCTGGGCAGAATCATTAAGTAGAATTTATGATATATAATGTATACTATTAAGCAGCTTCCATTAAACTTGCCTGCCAAACTCGTTCTATATAGAGAGAGGCTTCTAACAGCAATATGTGTGCAAGAGCGCCACCTATAGTAAAGCTTCCACATTTAACTTTAAAATGCTGAAACTCCAGAAAATGACTTTCGAACCAGTAATATTAAGGAAAATAAAAATAACCAATAAAGGAGATGTATGCTTTAGTTCATAAGTCAAACCTATGGCACTTGTCTAAAATAAAAACAGGAATTTTTGAAAGACATGACTTTCTCTGGTTAAGGAAAAATGCTCTCGTTGTACAAATATTTCAAACCACTGTTACTGCAGTTGCTATTTAAATATTTCAAAGGAAACAGTGACAACTGCTAGCATTCTCTCGACTCTCCAGTTCTCTTCTTGATGACTTTTGTTTTAGCAGTCTGATTTTCTGAGGCCTGAAAACAAGAATCATTAAAAACACAAATGAATAAATAAATGTCTTCACAGTGTTGTGTTTTTTTTTTTTTTTTTTTCAAAACTGTATCATCCAATGAACTCATTCCAACATAAATTCAAAACAAGCGGAGAAGGCAAGGGCTGGTAACTGGTGAGGCTCCTGTGAAGTGCCTTTAGGACTTTGGTCCCACGGGAATTTAGTCTTAAATACTTGTTACTTTGACCTAAAAGCTAATTATGAGGGAGTTGAGCCAAAAACTGGGATGAGTAAAAAGACATTTCATTGGTTTTACAGAGAAGGTTGCCAGAAACAGCTTACAAATCATGAGCCTATGCAAAGATGAGAAGTCGAGTCTAAATTATTATTGGGCTGGGTCCTTAAATCAATGGAGAGCAGAAAATGATTACAGCGGATCTTCAATTTTCAACTGGAAAAAGTCAACATGGTGGCAAGTTCAACGTTGTTTTACAGCAGGTCCTCAGGCGAGTCCTTGGCTTTTTTCGTTTCCAAAGAGAGGGCTGGTGTGCAGGGAGTTTGTTGACAGTAAAATCGGTCTCCTGCAGATCACAGAGGCAGCAGCTTGGCCTTCTGGCCTGTGCTGGCCACAGGAATGCACCAGAAAGCACTGTCCTTAGGGACCCCACATTCTGTCATTCCCCAGGTCCTTGGGATTTCGGGGCCTGTTGTTCGTCCAGGTGAGGCTGGGTATGAGCAGATTCAGTGCCTTCCAGCAAGCTCCACTCCACGCTAATGCACACAGCACCGGGAGCCTGGACAGCAGCCGCCTTCCCGCCAGGCACCGCGCGGTGCTTCATCTGTGCCCTGGGAGGCCCGCTTCCCGGGATGAGAGGATAATTCACTCGCTATAGCCCATTCAATCTTCAGCCTCTCGGCTGGCGCTGCCAACAGAAGTGCCAATTAATGCCAATTACAATGGTGACTTTTCTGATATGGGCACCTTCTCATATAGGCCATCAAACAGCCATCATATATTAATGACTGTCAGTCATTACCAATATTGGCGAAGTTTGAACTAGTGACCTAGAGAGAAGTGCTCTTTATCCCGCTTCCAGCTCCCTGAACCGTCCAGTTCCCCTCCCCCTTTCTTGGCCAATGTTCTTAATTATAGTTTTGTACCTGAATAATGAATGTGCTACGTTTGACAGTGACGATTGCTGGAAGTGTGACAGCGGAGGCGCAGCTCCTGCCTGCCATTTAGCAGGCCTGTCACAGCCTTCAGGCCGGGAAGGTCCAGCTCGGGTCCTTCAGGGGGCACTGTTATTTCCTCCCTCATTTCATCAAGAGCATTTCTTTATTTGTCTTCATGTCTCCTAAGAAATAAGGAGAGCATTTTTATGCAGATAGTGTGTCATGGATTTCTGGGTAGAGGCTGCCACTAGACCCTTATCATCTGCTCGTTATTTCCTATAGCCTTACCAGACGGAGACTCCTCCGTACAATTAAATACGAGTGAATGGATCAGGAAGCTACGTAAATAAAACAAGAAACATTCTCAATGAGGAAGAAGGGTCAAGATCCTTTATCAGAAGGCACACCCCGATCTATCTTTTCTTGAAAGCCATTGTTTCAGGGGTGTAAACTCTTCGATGACCAGCTGCTGTCTTCTGTCTAATAGGGACATTAGCATGTCTTCTGACACCCTCCATTCTCCGAATAGACAGCGGAGTGCAACACTTCCTGTTGCAATCTGAATTACTTTGAGATTTGGGAAGTGAGAGATAATTTAGTGGAAGAATTTACTAAACACCCAACTTTGCCTTACAAGGGCCAGGAAAAGAAAAAGACCCAACGTTCCTTATGAAGAATTTAATTCTAGAAGCTGGAGAGCCATTTCTCGCAGAGGACTCAGGATTGGTTCCAGCACACATATGGTGGCTTAGAACCTTCCAGAACTCCAGCTCCAGAGGATCTGAGACCTTCTGACCTCTCAGGGTACCAGGATGCACATGGTGCACATACATACAAAGACAAAACACTCAAACATATAAAATAAAATCTAAAAAATAATTTTAAAAGAATTTAATTCTTGAACACTGATTTAGAGGAGCAATAAACTGCCCTGGTCTCCCAGAAGGGTTGTGGCAAAGTTAAGATTAAAACTTAAAATGCAGTGGTGATGGTGTTTAAGATTCTTCATGTTCACAATCCCAGAAAGCTACCCTCTTTGCACATGTGCATACCCAGTTCCTGCAACGGGCAGCCTTGAAAGGAAATGCAGCTAGCACCGGCCTACAGGTAAGGAGAAGCCTGGGGAACAGGACTGGAGAAATACTCGGGGATAAGAAGGGTAACATAGAATCAGAATTAAAATCCAGTACCAGATGCCTCCATTGAGTGTAATAATTCATCACGCCACAAAACTCCTCGTCCTTCCGCGATTCTATAAAGCAGTTCACAGTTACTTAAGCTAGTTCAAAGCGGTATGCAAAATCCCCAGGAATCCAGGAATCTCTGAGATGGCAAGTCAGTCCACATTACCAGAGAGCAGGCCAGGACAGGTCACTTGCAATACTAAGTAAAAGATGCCCAAAATACACGTGTTTCCATTATTGCTCAGTAATATTAATGCCACATAGAAAAGTGGTTGAGGTGTATAAAAAATAAAAGAAAGTTCAGAACATAATGACTGTAACCCCACCGCCCGGAATGATGAAGCAGAAGGGCTGGAAGCTCAAGGCCTGCCTAGATCTCATGGTAAGATTCTGTAACAAATAAAGGTGGTGGGGGCAATACAAAGCATGCTTTTCCTTTAAAGCTCCATGTTTCTGAGTTGCTACATTGCGCCATCTGTGAAGACTCAAATAAACCACAATGATGTAATTAACATTGTCAGTGACTGCTCACTGAGAGTGAGCTGCTGCTGAGAGCTTTCCAAGCACTGTGTGTTCTTCCGTCCTCAATATGGCTATTAGTAGCCCATTTGGTGGATGAATAAACTGAGGATCAACTAAGTTTAGTAAGTTATCCAGATGTACCAAGCTGGAGCTAGAATCTGAGGCCAAGACTGTTGAATTCCAAAATCTCTCCATATTGCCCTGCCTCTCAACAAGGTCTTCGCTTACAGAGCTTTCTGTATCAGTTGGTTTGGGGAAGGTACTTCTAAATAGATCTAATAAACTGAAGAAACTGTCTGTGACTCAAGGAAATGGCAGAGTATAGGGGAAACATTTTAAACTGTAGACCGCGGGAGAAAACCTCAGACATAGGCTAAGGCGACCGTATCATGATGGCTTATGTTAAAAGACAATTTTTTTTCGCATTCAGAGATCAAGAAGAAACGATCAAGGTATACAGTAAATAGATGGCAGGAGTCTAGAAAAGGAAACAAATGCAATGTCTCCCCATCCTCGTGCTGCTTCTCAGAGTAGCTTTCGCAACAGCTTGCCCACAATGCAGAAGAAACTCCCTCGAAGACGCCTGGTTCCCTGGTTTTTGTTTGGTTTAGTTTTGTTTTGTTTTGTTTCATGTGTCTGTACGTAGTATACATGTGTGGATATGAGTGTTCATATGTGTGTAGATAACATGTGTATATGAGTGCCCATGAGAATCTCTAGAGGCCTGAGGTTGATGTCAGGAAATCTTCGATTATTCTTTACTTTATTCCTTGAGGCAGGGTCTCTCCGTCAAACACAGAGCTGTTCTCCATAGGCAGCTTGCTCTGGGATCTCTTGTCTTTGCTTGGAGGCTGAGTTACAGGTGAGCTGCCACGTGTCCCAGCATTTATGTGAGCATCTGAACTCTTGTCCTCTTACTTGTGCCAAAAGCACTTTAATTGTAGAGTCATCTCCCCAAGTCCTACTTCTTTGGTTTTAAAAAAACACATATTGAGCTGTTCTTCTACTATGCTGGATAGGTTAGGTGAAGCAGTCCCCACTCACGAAATGCTCAACATTGAAGAATCCCTCTAACTTCTCTATAAACTCAAATTCAATGTAATTACAAATTATGCTGGAGATAAAATTTTCCTGAAAACGAATCAACTGAATCAACGAAGCAGGGCTCAAATGGGTTCACAGAGTCTAAAGCAGTGACCACGGAGCCTGCATGGGTCCGCACCAGGTCCTGTGCTTGAATGTTTGGGCTGTTAGGTTAGTGTTTTTGTGGGACTCCTTACAATGAGAATAGAATATCTCTGACGCTTTTGCCTGCTCTTGAGACCCTTTTCTTCCTACTGGGTTGCCTTGTCCAGACACAGTATGAGGGTTTGTACCTTGTTTTATTGTATGTTGTTGTGTCACATTTGACTGATATCTCTTGGAGGGCTCCTCTTTTCTGAAAGGAAGCCAACGGGGAGTGGATGTAGGGGAGGTGGTGGAGAGCCGGGAGGAGTTCAAGGAGGGGAAACTGAGGTAGGGATGTATTGTATGAGAGAAGAATCTATTTTAAATTAAAAAAAAAAATGAAACTCTAGCCCTCAATGCAGCAGATCTCCACAAGAAACTACCTTGGAAGATGAGAAATTTCAAGGCTCAGTAAGAAATCACTCAGAACCCAGGGGCAACCCAACAGAATGGGGGCTGAATATAAAGTCAAGAAAGACTAACAAAAATAAGAAAATGTCTGTGATTTCAGGAAACCTAGCTGGGAACAAATGTGGACACTCAGAGCAATATTCTGTAATATTCCACTGAAGCCCAGGTATTATTTGTGGTACGGCTGAAATCAAACTGCTCTGACTCCACGGCAGATTCACAAAGAATGCAGCTTCAAGAAGGAGTTAGGATCCCTTTCAAACTGAGAAAAATAAAATATTCTATTCCTGGAGCCATAATTCAAGAAGAAGAAGAAGAAGAAAAAAAAAACATAGGGATGGGATTTCTAAAATAAATAAATAAACGAACAGCAAGAAATAGAAAGAACATTGAGAAAGAAAAACACGACTAAATAAGTCCCAAACAAATTAAATTTCAAATAGAAACTAAGGCTTGCAGATCGAGTGGTATGAGACTTCCCTGAGCTTCTGCTGAAGGGAAACTAGCAAATCTCTCATCTCTTAAGAGACTGGAATTTTTTCAGATCTTGTCAGAAAGCTGTTTCCTCCTTCGCTTACATTTTTTTTTCTTTCTGTATTTGACTGCATTTTTCCTTTCTCTGACTACATTTGGAATGCTACTTATTTCAACGTTAAAACAGTTTGTATGCAAGATGTTGTTTTGTGTAAAGAAGGGAAAAGATTGACAAATCTAAACTAAACAGGGGAGAATTATAAATATTTTGCTCCACTATTGCAGCTTTCTCCATATGCCTGGAACAAAACATTCCCAGTCAAGCTTCACTTCTGCACAAAGCTTACCAACAAAATTCATCTTTATTTGCACGTAACATGTGTAAATGCAATTAGCTTTTCAAAAGAAACTATCGAAATATGATGCTTAGAGAGGGAAATTGAGGATTTTTTTTCTTTTCTTTCCTTTACTTGTTCTTTTTTTTTTTTTTTTTTCCTTTCTTTTCGCAAATGAAATCTGAAACCACACCAGCTATTGACAGACTGATGGCTGGGTTGCTTGCCAAACGCTGGTTAAGGAAGTCAGTATGAAGGCCACTAATTTCGTTCTGTTTTATTTCAATAGGACCTTGAAACAAAGAACACAGCCTTTAAATAGATGGTGGGAAGGGATGGGTTATTAAACTACCATTTTACTATCCATTCTGCATACTTAAAAAAAAGAAAACAGAGACTTTATTGTACCAGAAATTATTTTAGAAAAATAAAAAATAGCTGAGACAAGGGGAAAACATACTTGTATCCGTGACTACTTTTCATTCTTTCAACATTTGTTGGATTGCTCGTCTACTCCCGCT
This sequence comes from Cricetomys ansorgei, assembly GCA_026225945.1. NCBI lineage: Eukaryota > Metazoa > Chordata > Mammalia > Rodentia > Nesomyidae > Cricetomys > Cricetomys ansorgei. The sequence goes on from JAMJFZ010001816.1 coordinate 2,364,816, forward strand.
GTTTCATAATTTGAAATGAATCAGTGGCTGCTTTATTGGGTTAAGTGGATATAGGAGCTGCGAAGTTCTTTGGGATATTTCTGCACTTTCTCTGCTTGTTTCCCTAGTCTTTGTTGGACCTTACCTTTTGTTTTGCCAGGTTAACAATGAAATCACACTGAGGCCATCCACTCCCCTCCAACAACCACATGTAACCCATTCCTTGGTTAAAAACCATCAGGTTTGGTGAAGGGAAACAGAAGCACCTGAAACCTCCTTGTAATTATCTCTATTACAGTAAATGGCTGGAGAGTCTCAGAACTAGACTGAGGTCTGTGGCATGCTTGAGAATTGTGCAGTAGAATTACAGTTTTAAATCTAAATAGACTCTCCAAACTTATATTTAAATATAAATTTTTAATTCTAATTTAATTTTATTTATACTTAATTTTAATTTAATTTTAAATTTGAAAAAATATGTATTTTGTAATTAATAGTTTATTTTTAAATATACATTATGCTACACAGAGGAGGGATAAGAGGAAACTGAAATAATCAATTTGCTGAAGAAAGATCAAAAGGAATCCTAAAATGTCCCTGGAATAGGCACAAATTCAAAAAGTAAGTCAAGAAAGAGACATAAATATTAACCGGGATTCCCAAAGTCCCACCTATCTCAAGTTGCCAGGCATTCCCTTTCACTTGAGTTACCACCGGCTTGGGCAGTGCCCGGAGCCACCTGTGATAAAGCAGAGGTCAACCTTTCCATGACAGTTTGGCTAAGTCAAGATCTAAATCAACCCCAGGATGGAAAAAGAACTGTATACACTTCCTCCTGGGGTACAGAAAGTCTTCTCCAAAACCACCAGTCGGTGGGCAGTGTTATCTGGTTCTACAGACTCCCAAAAAACCTATATTGCAACCTCCTTCTCAGTGTCATGGTGTTTGGAGGTGGGTATGAAGCTAGAGTCTGTGTGGTGGGATTTTCCCTCCCTCCCTCCCCCCATCCTCTACCTCCCTCCCTCCCCCCATCCTCTACCTCCCTCCCTTCCTCCTCTCAACTCTGCTCCCATGAGAAGACACAGACAGTCCCTCATAAGAACTTTGCTATGTTAGTGCTCTCAATTTCATTAGATGTAAGTTGCTTAAGTCACCCCAGCCCTCGTATTGCACTTTTGTTACATTAGCTCAAAGTAAGCTATCTGCTTTGACTTATTAATGTTGGCTAATTTTTCATTTGACCACAGTATCTTCCCCTACCAGCAGTTTTCTAACAAGTAGCTGAAACCTCTTTTTTCACAGTACCCAGTTCTGGGAACGTATGGTGTTTGAGTGCTCTGTAGGCTAAAGCTTTATGATCTTCCCTTCTCCTTACTAGGCTCAAAGTTGCAACTCACAAGGACTACTCACAATACTCCCTACCCTCTTCTCTGAACATGGTACATAAGGGATGCTTACAACTGTGGGTAATACTAAAATGTATATATACTCGATTTTTCTTGCTAAATAACTAGCAGGCAGATAACATGCAGCATGGATACATTGGAGAAAGGGGATGGGATGGGATGGGATGGGATCAGATAGAATGGTGGGAGATTTCATCATGCTACTCAGAATGACAGGCAACTTAGAAATCATGAATTGCTTACTTCTCAATTTTTTATGTAGTATTTTTGAACAACGGATAGCTGAAAGAATGGGAAATAAAAACCACAGGTCAGTAAAGACTTGTAGTACCTTTTAACAGTTCTTATGATGGAACTCTGTTATTCCACTGTGCAACCAGTATACTTGAAGGGTTCCTGGCATAACCTTTGCTATGTCCAAGGGGAAGCTAGATCTCTGTGGTTCTTGCTTTTTATGCTGATCCCAGTGAAGTCTCACACTTTCCTGACTCCCTCTCTGTTCTGTTTTCCTGACTCACATTACAAAGCTAGATTCTATACTAGCTCAGGGAAATACAAAGAACAACCCAACAAGATCTGCATATGCAAATTTCACCATCTTATGTTCTGGCTCTCCCAAGAGGGACACTGAGCTCTCTTTGCTTATACATATTCAGATAGATACATATTCAGAAGAACCCAAGAGTAGTCCATGATCAGTTTCTCTGGTCTGTAATACTAGACCTCATAAATCTGAGATACACAAAGTAATTTATCTTCTTATTCCCTTCCAATAATCAGTTACCAACCAGAGCACATGTTTTTACATAGGAACTTTAATCAATTAATCATCCAAAGTATGTTTGCTTACAAAAAATATACATGTGGTAGATGACATACTTATTAAAATTTTTAAAGGATCTCAATGTTAAACAATCTCTACCCTCTTGGGAAATGTACTCACACAGGAACAGTCACCATGCCAGTGACTATAATCCATAACCACTGTTGCTAATCTCGTAAAATCTTTGTTCATTGAACATTAACTTCACAAAAGAATATTACATTGAAACTGCAGCTTTATGATTTTAACATATGAGACACTAGCTTACATATCTTGCTTTTCAGAAATTCTGATTAAATGTTTTAATTTAAAAGGAAAATAATATTTAATGTACTATCTAGCCTAAAGTGTCCCCGAAGCTTCAATTGCAAACAATCATAATAAAGAATGTTCTTGTTTAATCTACAAAATAACTACATTTGATTTTAATTACTTGGATAATGACCAAGCCAGTACATCAGGCACATCCCTTCCAAGAGATAATAAAAGGCACAGAGGAGCAAACAATATTCCTGCGAACAGACCATCACATTCTGACTCCGAGGATGACTCCACTAATGAAAATCTGTCTTTGCAAATGGCTCATCTTCTGAAGACTGTTCTGAAGATGTTGGAAATCAGAATGACGCATGTGAAAATGAAATTAATCAATATGAAGATGGGGAACAGCAGTCTATCACAGAAGGGCTGTTTGATAATAATGAGATTGAGGAAACAGTCAGTGGTAGAGAAACAAATGAGAGTGCAGGAGACATCGATGGCAATAATGAGTAACTAAGTCTTGAATTTCAAGAGGAAGGTTTAGTCAACAAAGACAAATTATCCGGCATCCAAATGACACAGACACAAAACTAGAGTTTCTTTTAAGTACTCGCCCACCAAGTTTCTGATGATAAAAAAAAAACAAAAACCCACTAACATATTAAACACAAAGCAGGACTTGAGGGCAGCTGTGGAGCTGTGAGGAGAGTGTCCGGTTTGGCTGAAGCAACAGAACATGGGAAGGCAGTCATGGGAGATAAAACTAGAAAGCTCGGCTGCATTTCCAAAAGGCATTTGGAAACGCCAGTATGAATTCTCCTCTTTAATTACCCTTGCTTGCTTTTGACCACATTTTTCCAAGCCCACGGTCCTTCCCAAATCTGCTCCTGTCCGTCCTAGCAGTTGTGAGAGTTCTCTCATGTCTTGGGGGCTGTATGTTCAGTCTTTAGAGGGTGGTTTTGTTTTGTCTTCGTCTCTATACTACGGCACCTGTCATTTCAATTCTCTCGTAAGTACTGTTAACAGTAGCATCCATGGTGAATTTCAACTTCAATTCCATTATAAATGCTATTATTTATAGACCATTGGTGAATTCATACAGCCACATAATGATATCCAGAGGAGTTACAGTCCCCTTGAGCTTCTGAAGGGCAGATGCTTTGGGCTGTTTTGAATGGTATCTAGAAGATTCTGTGTTGCTATGCAAATAATCTGCTCTCTGTATTATAAATACTCCCTTTTCTCACAACAGAATTCCCTATTCTAAATGCATCCTTTCAAAGAAAGATTGTTGAAAATAGTAAGTGATTATTTAATTCAAAAGTGTCCTCTAAATATTGGGAACACCAATCAATAACTCATATTTTTTTCAACTTTTCTGCTAGCACACAGACTTAAGGTTTTTCTTTGCTTTGCTTTGCTTTTGGTTTTCTACAGATTCAATCTATCACATTTGAATGCTATTTCTTCTTTTTCCTAAAACTTGTTAATAATGTTTCCTCAAGCTAGACGATAGTCAACTCAAATTCTAGCACTTAATAAGTTCTAAGCCTTTAAGAAAGCTGAAGAAAAATACGTAGAATATAAAAGAATAACTTCAACCATTACGACATGCAAATATTTTAGTTCAATCATTTTAATTCAATTGTTAAAAATACATCAAAGGGGTCTTTCTAAATGAGAACTGAAACACTGTAATTAGATTTAACATTTAAATCCTGTGTTAGATTTTCCAGGCTTTTTTCTATGAAACTGTGAAGCCAGGTAGCAGTGTGTCAAAAAATGACAGACAGGCAGAAGAGATGGTCAGTGGGTAAAATACTTACTGTTCAAGCCTGAGTTCCAGCCCCGAACCCATGAGAAGACAAATGAATGCAGCAGCACACATCTGTAATCCCTGTGTTCCTGCTGCAAGATGGGTGGCAGAGCTGCTGGAGAGAGGGTCCAGCATCAGCTAAGAGTGCATACCGTTTTTGCAGAGGAGCAGAATTTGGTTCCCAGGACTCATGTTGGGTGGACTACTACTTTATATTGTTCCAGTGCTTACCTTGATTGCCCAATATTACACAATAACACATCTGGAACTTTAAATCCAATGGGATTCAATGCTTCTGGCCACTGAGGACACATGCATTTACGGCATGTAGCCACATAGACACTAGGACGCATGGTTTTTAAAAAGGAAAAATAAAAAGATGGGAGGCAGTAAGCTCATGAACAAACTAGCCTAGAGTACATAGCACAGCATCATAAGAGAGACCCTGACTCAAAAAAAGTGGAAAACCCATTCAAAAATGGGTTCAAAAAATGTTGTCCTCTGACCTCCACATACGCATCACAGCCCACAGGTACCTGCACACACACGCATACATACATACATACATACGTGCATACGTGCATGCCCAAAACAATTCCAAAACCTTCACAAAGGAAGCTTGAACAAAGGGGAAAAAAATGAATGAATAAAATGATATGCAATAACTTATCTGGAGAATATTCTTTAGATCTATGTAAGTAAATGCTAAAATATGGAAGGATAAATCAGTCAGATAGATTTTTTAAATCTTGCATGCTGTTCTAAAGAGTTTGAAACTGATATTACACCTATTTATTCTTGAAAAATTTGAGAAAGGATACTTTCCTTTTCCATTTTATTGGACTTTATTTTGTTCCGGTGCTTACCTTGATTGCCCAATATTATATAATAAAACAGTCCAAAGAAAAATAAAATTAAAAGGATTTATCAAATGCCTACCACTGGCCAAGTGGTGAGTCGGAAAATATCAACAAAATGAAATCCACCTTCCAGAAAGAAGCTATGCAAAGAAAATATGACACATGAGTCTCTGGAAAATGCGATGTGAGTCCAAATGGGGTGGGCCTGCGTCAGGGAAGAACTAACTGCTGTCATATGGCTGGGTTTCCTCTCCGCTGACCTAGAAACCACAGAGAACATTTAATCATGGAAGAGTCTTAACTCCCAAGCAGTTGGAGTGTTAGTCCAGTGTCAGCAGATAGACAAGGTGGGAAGACCCTACGGTGGATAGATCCCCAGAGATTCAGTGTTACACCCTGCAGTAGCAATGACCTGACTGGTCCTCTGGAGCAGTAGCTGAAGCACAGCAGGGATTTTCCCAGTGTGTTGTCCTGAAATTTCTCAAGAGCTTTGTGCTTCGTTGATCATGGAGTACGATGGGTGTTTGGTAAACAAAATAAGGGAACCAGTATTTATTCATTTTTTTTAAACATAAATCATCAATTCGTATCAACACTTACTTTTTTCACCCTTAAACACAGAAGCTCACAAATATTGACAGACTTGACAGTGTCGTGGGGTCTCCAGGGAGCTAGCATTTTGACACCTCCAAAGCCCTAAACTTCCCTCCAACCATACTCCTCACACTTCTCATTACAAACTGTTTGCTTCAGAAATAAAAGAATTAGACTGTCTCTCATGTAATCCCTGCCTTTATTAGTAACTTATACTATTGCCTTTGCCTGCAATGTCTCTCAACTTCCATTGCCTGATGCCCAAACCTACCAGACCATTCTCTTCATAAAGTATGCCATGCTTCTCCCCCCCCCTCACACACACACACACACACACACACACACACACATGCACACACACATGTACACACACAAGCATCACAGTTAGAACCATACAAATAATCATTTTCATATTTACAAGTAAAAAAGGGCTATGCTGTATTGTATATTTCACTATGTGCCCAATACTGTGTGTAATACTTTAAGTCAGCCTTTGAATTCCTTGAGTGCTTCATCTGCTTTTTGTGTGTGTGTGGTATTTAAAATCTAGATATTATTATGGGCTCTTTATGTTTTCATCTTTGTCATCTTTGAAAGGCAAAAATAAAATGTCATTGACTGGGCTGAACATGAGGTCTGATATGTGGCAGGCTTTCAATAATTCTTTTCAATTATTGAATGCATGTCTTGTAATTTCTTTTTGTCTTCACCATCCATTATATGTAAAATTGTTCTGCGGAGGGGAATAAATCTGTTTAGAAATTCCTATAATCTTTTGTCTTTACTATTATCCTAGATTTCTTGGCATGCATACTTCTTCTTCACCAGGCTGCAGGATCAATTTTAAAACCTCATTTTGTCCTCCCAAAAAGCACAGGAAGCCAGGATCTTACACACATACACACACACACACACACACACACACACACACACACACACACAAAATACCTTCCTTATGAGGACATTTTAGAATTTTTTAACCTGTTATACATACTATTGAAAATGATTATTTAAGTGTCATAATGTAAGACTCATGAGAACCACTGACCAATCAGTAGACATGAGTAAAATTGTGAGGGAGCCCAGAGAAACAGTCAAACAGCTTTAGGCTTCACGGGACACTAATTAATCATTTTGGCTAGAAAGCCCCTCTCCCCATGGAGCATAATGGCTTCCAAGGAAGGTTTGGATGAAACATTTCACCAGATGGATTCAGTACCTACATTAAGACTCTGCCACCCACACCCTTATGGATTCATTTATCTCTCCATAAAATATTTGATAGTGTGTTGAAATAGTAGAGTCTGTACTAACAATGGACTAAAGAATACATCATGTGACAACTCACCTTCAATTTTTCACAACTCACTATGAATTAAAATGGAGGCTCATAATTAAAATTATGTCACCTAGTAAGTATCAAGCAATGTGGAGCAAATCAAACTTTAAGGGTTTTAATGTTATTCCTTTTGACTGATGCAGACAGGCAACAGGAAGGGCATGCCTCATTAATTCCTGCAAAAACCCAAGGCCCATTTTGTGTTGCTTTGCTCACATTTTGAGAAAGAAAATACCTGCTTAACCCCCAAACCACACAGAAGCAAATTTTCGAACTACACATTCTTTTTAGTCTTTGTAATTAAAGCACAAGTACCAGAACAAGCTTTGGCATCTTTGGAGCGCCTGCAAACAGGCAAGCATTATTCCATTTCAGGGATCTCGCTAGACAAATGAGATAACCAGAGCAGTATACAAACCTACCTACCTCATCTGTATCCAAATCCCAGGTTCTCTCCAGAATCCACTTCTCCTTACAACAAAACGCTTTCGCAGCATGCTCCTCACCAGTTACACACACCCCTACATAAGAAATATTCTGAGCATGGAAAAAGATTTTTAAATAGAAAGATTTCTAAAAATTAATAATAAAATGATGTTCTAAACAATCTTCTGCTGAGAACAATAACTTGAAAAAAAACCTCAGGCATAAAATATTAGTATTGTTTTTTTCACCTTAAAAGTAATAATGATCAGTTTTACTTGCAAGACTTTATAGCAAAGGTTAAAATAAATGTTGATAAATTAAGACTATTAACACAGACTGGTAATAGTCTAAACAGCAATTTACTGCCATTGCCACCTAACACTTTAATGAAATGAAAATCTGAATTGATTGTATAAGGAGAGGATCTTTTGTTTATTCTAATCTTAATATTATGGTTGATAATTTCTCCAGCAATCCTGATGAAAATGTACCTGGTCTAACGACGCCACAGGAAACTAATGATTGTAATGAATCTACTGTCATTGAAGTGCAAAGGGACAGGCTCATAAATCTTTTTAAAATTACTAAAAGCAAACAAGTGATCAGGATTAGCAAATTATTAGTTTATCATTGTTTATATGTGTTCTGCCTTACACTTATTATGTTTCCTGGGAGAAACAATCAAAATACCTTTTAAATACTTGCATCCGATTTAATCCTTACTCTTTCTATTCCACAGAAGCACTTAAAGACTGAAATTCAACACCCTTTGTTTAACTGTCATCTTTAGCTGTCTATTTAACCTTTTGTTTCTTAATCACCAAACGTACACTAGCCAACTGATAAAAGATATTAGTACTGTTCTTTCGATATCATGCTTTGCCTATTTTTAGCACTGTACAACTTTGGAACTGATTATTCAAATGGAAAATACGCATTCACATAGAAAAAATTGACAAGTATCTGTTTCAAAAATGCATCTAAAAGCCAAAACTGCATGGATTACTGATCTTACTACTTAGTTTGTACTCGCTAAGCGACGTGAAACGTTCAATAAATTACTCAAGAACTTCTGCCATTCTGTCACCTATGAAGAAAGTGAAACTAAGCAAAATAAAATGAATACACTTTGCTCCAAGATAATCGCAGTCATTTAGCTAACTGCCTCTATTGTAAACCTTCCTTTTTCACTAATTTATCGTAGAAACACAGCCAAGATTTTGTGACCAGAAACTAAATCCATGCCTGATGGTTTGGGGTCATCAATCTTCTTCCAAATGGCAGTGAGAACACTTTTATGATTTGATTATCTTTTATACAATGATTGTTTTTGCGGAATTAAATATGTCTAGGATCTTAACTACTATCATGTTTCTTATTATTATAAGAAAAAAAGCACTGAGATGCACAGTGCTTCTCTGGTCAGCTCAACTTTGATCACTGTAACTAAAGAGACTTATTAATAATGCTAAAAAACAGTCTCTGACAGCAGTTGTGAGCTCAGACCCAGAGGTGGGGACATGTCCCCCTCACAGAGTAATATGGCATTCTGAAATCTGAATTCTGCTGTGGCATTTTCCTAGCCTTGAAACTCAACCACACCAGTTGCTAGATGTATGGCACTGCCTGAGTCTCTTAACATCTTTGTACCACAGCTTCTGTTTCAGCCAGAAGAGACAGTAAGAAGAGAGAGCTCCAGGGGTACACTGTGAAACTAAGGGACATATACAAGGAGTTAGGTGACATGTCACCATTTTTGTTCATAAAAATACGCACATGTGTGCCTACAATAAGGATTCCAAACTAGGATAAGAACCTAATCTTAGTGAATCATGTCACTGAACCCATTAAAATTCTGGATAATTGGATAACCAACAAAAGTCTAAATTAGTGTCTTTTTTGGGATGACACACAGATATAGTATAAGTTAAGAATTTGAGCCAAAAATTTGATATTCTTACTCTAACCCACAGTAGGAGTCTGACCTGTTTCCACTATGAGTGGGTGACCATTTGTCCTTTTTCATTCTCAAAATCGCTGTTTGACTGTTTTTCCTAGATCAACACAGTCTTCATTTCCAGTGTGTAGGCGTTCATACACCATATCTCACTGGTTCTCAGCCTCAGAGCTGTGGATGCCTGAGATGTTATTTAGATGTTCCAAGTGAGCTGAAATTCCATATGCCCAGCTCATCATATTTTTATTAAGTGCAGTAAATATTACGTCTCTATACATATGTGCTTTCAGATACGTATGAAGTATGCCAATCACACTTTGTAATCTCTCTGTATATGATAAATCGGTCACCAAATCCTCTGAATTTAAATTTGATGTCTTCTGATTCCTTCTTACCTTTCCATTCTCATTGGATCTGCTCTGGATCATGGCTTCATGCCCACCACCTAAACTATTCTAGCAGACCCTCCAGAACCCGCTCTGGCTCAACTCTAGATAACTCCATATTGTTAACTTGGCTCTTGTTCACTTTTACTTCTCTCAAAAATGGACAGTGGATCAGATCTACTTCCTGGAAGAAGTAATGAGTTGATTGTAGAAATATTCTATGAAATATCATGTTTTATGACATGTGAATTATGTTTAGGAAAATGTCTGACTTTACCCAGGACTGATTTATTTATTCACCAAAAAAACGTATCAATGTTTATTAGTTCTGTAAAAAATGCTAAACACTACTGACAAAAATATCAATGACACGTAGTCCTGAGCCTTAAAAGAGGAAAACAATATATCAGTACAATGGAAGTCCTTGTAGGATCTGCCCATCTTGACCATGGTTCCTTCTCTACTGAAAGCCATTTCCATTCATGAGGTGGTCTGAAAACACAGGCAGAGTCTGATGATTCAACTCCCCTAGACAGAATACATGAACAGGGACAGACATCTGTAATGTGACTGACAAACCAAACATTCCTTTTCTGTAGAATATGAAACCAGAAAGCGTCTATGGTAGTTAGAAATACATCTTGTTTAAATTTTGAGTGGTTTCAATAGAAGGAAGGGAATCAAGAATCTGTCTTGCTGAATAAGCACAATGATTCTGACACACACATGTGTATATGCACATGCACACACACAAACCCATGATTTCTGGTCTCTTGTTATTACTTACTTCAAGTCCCTCACTGAACTGAGGTATGTTTCTAATACCCATTTCTCTCCCTCAGATAAACTTACAACAAATATTTTTCTTCATAGCGCCCACCATGGTTTCTGATACTCCTAGCCAAGAGGATATTTTAAAATACAGTATTCGCATAATCAATGCCAGTATAATGTCAAGACTGCTACAAGTAAAGGCTTGCAGAGACAAGCTTTGGGAGACAGAGCTTAGGTTCTATACAGACTGCAGTCAACGGTGCGGCACATTGAAGATGCTACGTTTCTATGAATCCTGCAAATGGCATCATTTGCTACCAGAGGAGCTCTTCTCCATGCCTTAGGCACTTTTCTGTTGCTGTGACAAAACATGACCAAGGCAACTTATGAAAGAAGGCGTTTAATTGGACTTATGGTTCCAGAGGGTTAGGTTTGTGGTGGCGGAGCAGAGAAGCTGTGGCCACAGGCACAGAGCAGCTCCTAGGAGCTCACATCTCCATCCACAGGCAGAAGGCAGAGTACACACTGGGGACAGCATGATTATTTTGAAACATGAAAGATTGCCCCAGTGACACACTTCCCCTGACAAGTCCACACCTCCTAATCCTTCCCAAACAGTTTCACCAACTTGAGAGCAAGTATTCAAACAAATGAGCCTCATGGGGGCCATTCTCATTCAAACCACCACATTTGAGCTCCCACGTCTACTTAAGAACCAGCACCATTCCAAGTATTAGTTGCAGGCCCTGCCTTAATCATTGCCTGCCACAATAGTTTGAACAGCAACCAGTCTGCTAAGTTTTTCTTAAGCAGCACAATTTAGGTCACCAGTACAGTGTTTTGGCTGATTGTCCAAGATTGTGTAGTCTTCAACATCTTTTGAGCAGAAGTATTCTGATTCTAAATGCCCTCATTTTCCCGCCATTCTGGGGGTGGTATGAAGCTCCTGTACGGAGGTCAAGAGGCTCTATGGATACCAACCACCTGAAAGCTCAAGTCTAAACTCTATCATCACATTCAAATCCCCCTGCAGCCGTGGTTTAATCAGATCCACCATATTGCACTGTGACAGCATCGAAGGCCACTGCTTCTGCTCCTGTTTCCCTTACGGCATCACTCTGAGGAGGTGGCCTTCAGCCTACTTCTTGCCTCCATTAAACCTTCTCCATCTCTCCATGGAAGGGTTTCATCTCCCATTCCGCCCTTCTTTGCACATACGTCATCCTTCAAAACTAGTGGCTAGCCATTAGTTCTCTCCCAGGATCCCTACAGAATCATATATACCGAGCCCAAGAGTAACAAAGAAGAGTCAGGCTTATTGAGAAAGGAAGTAGAGACAATTGAAACAGTGACTGCCGAGCAAGCCAGCAGCAAAAGAGCACGGTGGCAGAAACCGTTCTGCTAGGAATGTGCTTTCTTCAGTCTAGCTTTGCTTGACCTTCTGTCAATGCAAAAATGTGTAAGTAACCTAAGTATAAATTAATATGGCATACATTTTCCCTGCAAGGAGATGAACTATGGCACAAAAGAAGCAGGTGCATAAGAAATGAGAGAAAGAAAGAAGAGGGAAGGTCGGAGGAGGGGACATCCAGATAGACACTTGGCAGGACCTGAGATTCCTGCATTTAAGAGACGCCACTATCACCGATATCACCGGGATTCCATTTCATTCTCTCAACGAATTTGCTTCAACTAAAGGTGGGAATGTTATTTCAATTGATTTTTAATCTGTGACAAAGTACATTTCCTCTTGCCATCTACCAACAGCACCGAGAAGGTGCTGGCTTATCATATTAATAGACGAAGAAGTCCAATGTAGCCATTTTGTAAAATGATTTGATAATGCAATACAAGTCAATTCGGCTTTTGGTCAGTTAGTGCGGGATGCTAAATGCCTGTCACTGAGTCCTTGGTCCCAGCAGCAATATGAAAAAGAAGGCTTCTGAGTCCGAGAGAAAAGCCAGCTCAGCACTAAGTTAGATGTCACTAACCTGGACTCTAATACCAATCACACTGTTGAATCTGAACTTGGTTCTTCCATCTGCAAAATTAATATAAAGCTGCCCAGCCTGAAGCAGAGAAGAAATACCTAGTTCAGTGCATTAAAAAGTAGAAATCATCTTATTTTATAATAAGCAAAATGAATATGATAAATTTTCATGTAAAGAACTACTTAAGCAAAAATGTATGGTCATGTTTGATTTCCTAAAAAGAAGCATCTTAAAACAACGATAGAACCAAACACGCTTCACCCCTTCAGATACATGTGAAAGGTTTGTTTTCATTTTACTGCTTCTTTTGGAATCTGTGCTACAGTTTCTGGTCTTAAAATTGCAATTAGCAGTCTACTGGTAGCGACCTTCTTCCTGTGACTAAAAAAAAATCTGCTCTCATTACACCGACAAAAGCAATGATAATAACATCAGAAAGTAAAACATGTGTTTTCCTAGCATGTTCTCATTTAATTCACGCACTTAATTTTGCAGATAAGAAAACGGGGAGCTGAAGGACTTAAATACGTGATTTGATCATCATCACAAAGTCCACAGAACCACAAAACTCAAGCCCACGTCTCATGACACGCTCCACTTTGACCCAGTGTTTCTGACACTGGTGGGCTTCCACTCTGGTCTAGAGTTGTTAGCAAACACACATCGTAACTTGACTTCACGAGCAACTTCTAAAAAGTATGAAGTGGAGCACACAGTACCACGTCAGCCCTCACTACACACCAGATTCTAGTGTGTTTAAGTCCTAAGCACAGTATGAGCACTGTGCCCCCGGAGCCAGGGTCTTCCTGATCGATATTATTCTTAAGAAAGTTCTTTCAGACCTGTGCATTGTAAATGAATACCAACTACTGGCTGTGGGCAAATAGGGTTCAAAAAAAAACAAGCTCGCAGAAACAATTATCAAACAGAATTCTATGCGAAACACAATTTGAAGGAGAAAATATGCACGTACCAATCATCTGTACATAATTATAGCCTTTCTTATTGTGTTGCTTATTGTAATTAACTAGCTGTATTGTAACGGTATTTAAATTCCAGAACATTTTGAAAATAATCCCCCCCCCTTTTATTAAGTTGCTCTAATCTTTTTGTTTCCACCAGCACACTCTGTGTCAGTTAACAACTCTTGTCCTTACAAATTCTAAAACATTGAACTGTATGCTAAGTAAGTAAAATATTTTAAGATAATGCCCCCAAGGAAATAGTATTTCATGTTGTAACTCAATATGCCCTAAGGTAATTATTCAGATATCAATATGCAAAATAGCTGTAAGTTGTACTTATACAGTACAAATATAGTACTCTATATTTCTTTTTATTTTGCTTCTTTGTAGCAAGCAATAAATTTAAGGGTGGAGAGTAAAAACAATGAAAGTAAAAGTTTGCAGTTGATTTCCTCAGTAAGATTGTTTGCCCAGGGAGAGAGAAATTTCACTTGGTCCTTTCCTAATTATTCATGTAAATTAAATTCCACAAGTGAAGAAAAATTCATAAAAGTCATACTTACTCATCTGAGAGGGAAATATGGCATATGAATGGGGCCCATAACCTCGGAAGGTGAAATGTAGAAAATATCACAAGCAACTCCCACATTAAGTTAAGTGAACCAAAAAAAAGGGAGATTCTTGGTGTGAAAGAGACTTCAAGGACATCCTCCCTAATCGCCTCTTAATGGTCTCCAGTCTGTGACACGGGAAACAAATCAAGAATTCAGAGAACAAGGAATTATTAATCACTTATATTTGATACCAAATGTAAGCACCACTGGGCATGTTTTAGATGTTAAAAAACCTTTCAAATGGAATGTTTAAAAAGGAAGCACCACTGCAATTTAATTTTCTAAGACGTCGGTAATGTCACATGCTGGAATGCCACGTCCTCATGTATTTTTCTGAAGTCTTCGTTGTCTTTTTGTAAGCCTGAAATATATCAGGATGAAATTAAGAACCCAGAACTGTAGGCTTAGATACTGACGGATGTTGAATGTTCAAAGTGAATTCAAGTCATTCGGAAACACAAGTGCTTCCTTGTGCAGATCTTTGTAGTAAATAACACAATGATATTTTTATTCAGATATAAACAGTTTAATCAATCCTTTCACAAAAGACTTAAACCCTAACTAGGAAATATGTCTGCCAATCATGAAACCATTTTTTCTTGTGTTATCTCTTTGGTATAAAGTTTAAAACTGTAAAAGAGAAAAAGTCAGAGACGGTGACTAACAAGATGTAGAGGGTTACGAGAGATAAAATAAAAGATGAATTAGACATATACATCCAAAGACACTGAAGAAGAAGTGTCAAAGGATGCTCATATACCAAGGTTAATAGTGATATTTACAGTAGTTAAGAGGCAGAAGCAACACAAATGTTCATGAACCGGTGAACAGATTAGCAAAATGTGGTATGCATATGCAGCCATGAGAAAAGAAATGTAATTCTGACCTATACCACAATGTGGGTGACTTTGAGCATGACATCTAAACTGAAATAACCCTGAGATAAAATGATAAATGCTGTATAATTCTGTTTATGAGTAATACCTATAGTAGGGCAGTTCTCAGAAAGCAGAATAGATGTTGATGGGGTTGAAGGTGGGGAGGGGAGGAGAGTGATGTCTAATGAATGAAGAGTTCCTGTTTGCAATGATGAACTCTCTGAAAACGACGGTGGTGTGGTTGCCCCATGCTGTAAATGCGCTTCTTGTGAGAAATGGACTGCTGCCATCGTAAGGAGGTTAGGAAGGAATAAACGGGTTCATACATGGCCCTCACTTGAGAAACCGGAATATCTACCCAGCTGGCAAAAGAACAAACACAGTGCTCAAATCGAGCAAAGTACAAATACGCTTTGCAAACAGGAAGTGAGCATGTCAGCAGAGCATACACTCTGGATGGAGTTAATAATACGTGATCTATGCATGTAAGAATTTAGACTAGGACTAGAGAGAGGACTCATTGCTAATGAATACTGATGCTTTGCAGAAGACTAAGGTCCAGTTTACAGAACCCTCACAGTAGCTGTAACCCCAGCTCCGGAGAGGCTGATACCCTCTTCTGGCCTCCAGACACAAATGGGTACACAGACATACATACAGACAAAACTTTTCTTTTTAAGAATCTAGTCTAGTTTACAGAAGAATGTTGAGTCTGGAGCCAAACTGTCTGATATTTTTTTGAGCGTTTACTGTTCACCAAGCCCAATGACAGTTATTAAAAGTGCTGTAGATTGCTACCAACATGGTAAGAACTCAAGAGCATATGACGACTTCCTCCTCACCTACTCAGTAAGGGAAGTGTGCCTGTCACATTCAGATATGAGACAACATATGTGACAACATTAAGAGGTGGTACCCACCTAAGGTAAGAGCATCATTAAAGCAGATGTCTCAGATGTAATATTAGAGAGTGAAGTAACAGAGTATTTTGGATTAAAAACTATTAATAATTTTATATTTCAAAACAGCTAGTAGAGTGGATTTTAGATATCTCCAACATATACTGATAAAGTTTGAAGTGATAACTATGTTGATTATCTTGGCCTGATAATTCTAACTACACATTGTATATAAGCATTGAAGGATCACACTGTGCCCCTACACACATGTACAATTTGTTTGTCTCAATTAAAATTGTGTGTGTGTGTATGATTTGCTTCATTTTCCATGTGAGGATTGGGCAGGGAGGCACTCTCTCTGGAGTAGAGGGAAGCCCTTGGCAGACACTGAACCTGCCAGTGCCTTGATCTTAGACTTAACCTCTCGAGTGTGAGTAATAAATTTCTGTTGTTTATAAATTACCCAGCCTCAGGCCTATTATAGCAGCCCAAATAGATTAAGTCACTAGCTCTTTCCAAATAATATCATCATAGTTCCAAAGCTGAGTCTTTTAACTCATCATCATGAGAACTGAAAATGTATAATCAACTCAAAGAAGCAGCACACTGACTCAAATGTCTTCTGTATTACAGATGTCAATTTGCTTCCCTTAAAAAAAAGTCTGAAAGATTCTACTTCTCAGTTTTGCCCCAAAGCTTGTAAAATGATTCAGTAATGTCTAAGGAATTCAAAAATAAATTTCTATAAAATTAAATACTTTCTACATCTCAACTCGTCTGGTCCCTACCAATATTGGGACCTTGATACCTATCCTACCAAGAATCCCAAGATTTCAAACTATAAAATTCAACACCACAATAAAAATCAAATATCAACTAGAATATATTTACTTTTCTTTGAAGAAGCATAAGCAATTCCAAGGATCAAATGGGAATCATAATTTTGGCTCTGTGGTTCCAATGACACACTATTTGTTTTTAAAAATCAATTAACTGATTTTATTAGATTTACTTTAGGGAAATGTGAGACCATCATTCTTTCTCCTTCATTTGTTTGCATCCCACACTTGTACCGTTCCTTGAGATCTCAGTAGTAAACACTGCCTCTTGAAATCTGTATTCACTGGGTAAATTATTGCTGAATAATTGTTATTTAAGCACCTACTATGTGCAGTTGTGGTATTTGATGTTTGGTAATAAGAACTGATGGGGGTAAGGGACAGAAAATAGAAGAAAAAGGAGGGTCTAGTCTTCTGGCTTTACCTCAAGGAACACCCAAACAAGTAGGATAAACAAGTTCATACGACTTGTTATAATACCATGTGAGACAAGCTAGAGTACAGCTCACAGGGAGACTGTGCGTGTCTAGGGTTAAAAGGACTAATGTCTATAAGTGAAGCATGAATACCAGATACCAATGACTTCAAGGTTATAAAAGTATATATCCCCACCATCCAAATACCTATAACTCTACGGTAAAAAAAAAAAATTATATGCAAATAATACAAATGTATCAGGGCATTAGTTATAAATGCTGTGAGAGTAACACAAGATAAGTTCCTAAGATTGCCTTCACATCTAGCAAGAAGGAATAGCATTGCCTTCTGTGGAAG
The DNA here is from genome assembly GCA_026225945.1 of Cricetomys ansorgei. Lineage (NCBI taxonomy): Eukaryota > Metazoa > Chordata > Mammalia > Rodentia > Nesomyidae > Cricetomys > Cricetomys ansorgei. The sequence goes on from JAMJFZ010001816.1 coordinate 2,382,397, forward strand.
ACACCCCGAGAATCAGGCACCTCATTTAAGCCTCCGTATGTATAATTTTCAAATCTGAAGAATTGCGACACAAATTCTAATAGGAACAGCATTGTCTCCACATTTGTGGTCCTTCCATCCCCCTCCTTGTGGGTGTGGGTCATATCTGCGACTTTCGTCATGTCCGTACATTATAGAGAAGAGAGAAGTGTTTTCTTGATCATGCTACAAAAGATTGAAATGTCTGTCTAGACAGGACAGATTTTTCTGCCAGGCTGGCTTTAAAGAAGCAAGTCCACTTAGTATAGAAATAAGAGTAGCTCTCCTCTTCCAATATGCAAGAAACAGAGGCTCTTGCTCTTGAATTCCACTAACAATCATGTAAACTGGAAAATGGATCTCTTCCCAGCCAAGCCTTGAGATGAGACTGTAGTCCCAGCTTTCAGAATAGAAACAAAAACTCAGCAAAGCCTGTTTGCACTCCTGATCCATAGAAGTTGCATTGCTGGTTGGTAGCTGGTGGTAAAGTTATTTGCATAACAGAAAACAGGTACAGATTCTTAGCCCCTTATCAAATGGAAAACTGAAGAGTTTGTGTTTGTTGGGGGTAGGGTGCACGCAGGAGAATGTTTGGATACACACACCCACGCACACAGAGGAGACAGAAGGATGTTAAGTGCCTTTTCTGCAGCTCTCCTTATTGTTTCAAGACAGTGTTCTACACTGAACCGGATTCTTGCTGTCTGGGCTGGTCATTGAGCTTCCAGGATCTGACTGTCATTGGCCCTCCCTACCAGTGCTGGGTCACAGGGTTCACAGCCATGCCCAGCTTTCTACAAAAATGCTAGGGATTTGAACTCAGGTGCAGGCAAAACAGAAAACAAACAAAAACTGAAGCTTTGAGAAGATCACAACAAAGAAGAAATGAAAGCCATCTATGCTGAAACAAACCTTTACAGTACTTCAGAGAAAACTTTGTGAAATGGCAGTGCACTAAGTTACAAAGTAAGCAAGATACAGAGAAAGGCCATTTCTAACTGAAGTACGGAATTAAGTGAAAGCCAGAGAAAAGGATGTGTGTTCCTTGTTTGACACTGTGTGCCCCAATTTAACTGGAAGAAAATACATCTTGCAGCCACAGGCCTCCCAGATTTCTCTAGCCCACAGGGAGGGGGAAAGAATTTACTTTATTGATAACAAAAATCACGAATTCTTACTTTAATCTACTAGATGCTGAACATACAAGGCACAGAGAAGTATTTTCTCAGAGCTGATCTCTCATGTATAATCTGTGTTTGCATCTGCATGCCAAAATGGCTTTTAGCCACTCTTGATGAACCTGCAACAGCTGGTACTGATTGCCAACTTGACTGCAGTGAGAAATTTCCCAGGAGATCAGACCACTGTGTCTTCCAGGTGAATGTATTCATCAAGATGTGAATTTAAAGGATATTATGAATAGTATGAATCCATATTGTGTGTGTGTTAGATACAAATGGAGAGAAATAACTGAACACAAGAAACAAAGGTAGAGATAGAGAATATGGACATAACGGATAAAAATGGTTGACGCCTCTTCTATTCCAAATTATTAGTCTAGAATGGCTTGACCCATGAATCCCCCCCAGGAATTCTAAATGAGGATTAAGGAATAATAAAAGTTGTGAAGAAAGGGGACAGATCCTCTTCCACTTAGAGTGTAGAATGCCCCAGAACATGTCACTCACAGTAACAATGAGGAAATCTTGAATTAGTCAGGGGGAGGTGGAGAGCCAGCCGTAACTTTTTCTAGTTTCATAAGAGAATCACACGATATTAAGCTAAATTCTAAAGACTGGCATTTCCCCTCCAATGATAGACATGACTTTCATGCCTTCATATGCAGCGTGGCATGAAGGAAGAGACAGTGGCCACAGAAATGGGGATGAAGAGGGTTCAAGTAAACACCCTCACCTCCTGGCAATGGTAAGGAGAAATGCAAAGCATAAACCTGGGAAACAAATGAAGAGAGCCTCTCAAGGTGCTACCTACTTCAACATCCTGCTTGAAACATTTTCCAAGAGTCCTGACAAAAGTTGCAAATGGGATTCCCAAGCCATTGATCTTTGAGCAAGCAGAGAATGCTTAAATAACATTCAAAGAACACAGAAGGCACAAGAAGTCAAAGTTATTGAAAGGGGAAAGCAGATTATATAGATGCAAAAGTAAGCAGCCTGACAGTAAACCTAAACAAGAAGCCAGAGCAGGTGACTTAAAGGTGTTCAGGAGTCCCTAGTGACAGTAAGTTAACAAAGAATGAGCTGTCTGCCAATCATCCTGCAGTAAGATATGCCAGTAAGTCAGCAAAATCCACTAGTATGTTATATTTGAACTTTAAATAAGACTATGACAAAGTCTTTTCTGATGTCATATATACAAGATAGAGCTATGAAAATAGAGAGGAAAACTTCAACAAATGAACCACAGGAATGTCAAATAGTGATCACGGCCCCTATTCTAAAGAGCTTCCAAGGAAGTGATTTCAATATGGGAAAAGGCTATTCAAATGAGGTAAGAAATAAGCGTAATCACTGTAGATAAACTTCGTAGCAACCATAATAATTTTTCTAGTACTTAAGTACATCTCAGGTATGGCGCTTAGTCCGTTCTTTAGCTTTCTTGAGTCCTCACACAATCTTTAAAGGAGGAAGAGTTCCATTTGTACAAACAATGGGCTGGAAAGATGGCTCAGCGGTTAAAAGCACTGGCTGTTCTTCCAGAGGACCCGGGTTCAATTCCCAGCACCCATATGGCAGCTCACAATTGTCTGTAACCCCTGTTCCAAGGGATTTGACACCCTCATATACATGTAGGCAAAACACGATGTACATAAATAAGTTATTTTAAGAAAACAAACAAACAAGGGAACAGGTTTAGAGAGTTTAAGGAAATGATCTGCTCAAAATAATACTGTTTGTAGATAAAAGAATGAGGGTAGAATTGTCAGGTCTGAGTCCAAAGGTTGTTCTCTTAAGTCAAAAATGCTGTCCTTGAAATAATTCATGGAATACACACCAAAGCAGAGAAATGAAAGAGATAAGGAGAGATCAGTGCAAAGTTGATCTAAATAGGAAGGGGCCTGGAGAAGATGGCAGAAGTAGGAAGTCAGTAACACGAGGCTGTAGGGATTGATAGCTGGGCTGAGATGAAGGAGAGGGCAGGAGAGAGGATGTACGGATGCCTCGATGTGGAAATGGCAAGAGGACAGACTTGTTGGAACTGGATTGAATGAAGCAGTTGAAGGTACAATATAACTTGGTTTTCTTCTAACAAAGGCATTTGAATTACACCTCTTCACTGCCATTGCTGGCGCCTTCAGCATTGCTGGTGAGGATAAACAGCCCGGTTTAAGAGAGTCTGATGGGGCGTATGTGGTGCACACTTCTTCAACTTTCCTTACTCTAAGTAACCTTATTGCTCCCAACAACTTCTTAATTAAAACACTTGAGTTTCATCGCAAATGTCAAATTGTCTTTATTGATCAGCAAGGTAAAAACGTAAGGTTTAATATTTTTAATATCTACTCCATCTACTTCTCTCATTTCTATTAATGCCACATTTAGACAATGGTAATTTATATAAACTTTCAAAAAATGCTAATTTGATGTGTTGTTGTCAAATACTATAACAGCCTAACTATAGTAATATTTCCAAACTTAATGTAGAGCAACGTGTGCTATAAACAAATCTGGAATTGAGGGAAGCATTTAAACTTTATGAGAGTAAACAAAAAGTTCAAAAGCAACAGATCCTTTTAAGTTTCTATGACTGACAAACACAAATACTAATACCGCTAAGTAATCCAAACTGGCAGCCTAAATGTGGCACAAAATTAGCATGCTTATATGCATTATAATGAATGTTTGTACATCACAAAAATGTGAGGTTTGCAGAGGACAGGGGAAATGCTGTTTTTCTCTAAACCTATGGAAATAGTTGGTCACCCAGTAAGTCAAGAGAGTCTGAAGTTTTCAGTCATTTATAGCAGTCTCCTGCCTTAAATGTAAAATCATTGGCTTACACAGTGAATCATTATAAATCTCTCACAAGCTTTTAAACCAATCAGTCAAGCTTAGAATGCAGTGATTTGGAGAATCATAGCTCTGAGGCTTTGGGGCCTCACTGTGCAAGGGTAATAAATGTAAATGATTTTGTAACTTGTAGAAACACAGGTTAGTTCACTCTTTACCTCCCAAAGAGCAACTGGGTTTGACTAAGGAGGCTTCCTGTGATCCCAGGGAAAAGAAATCTATTATGTCATTTTCTTTCCTGAATCCTGGGGAAAAGAATAACATAAAAAGCAGTTAATCTGCTAAGCACACAAAGCCTACTATATAGAAAACTGCCACTCAAAAACCCTCAATTCTCTGTGTAATTTGCAGCCTGTGCAGTGAGAAATGAGCCTTTCTGAAGCAAAATTTGGTATGTGGTACCAGTTTCCCAATTTGCTGATTTTGGCAAGAGAATCTGCATCTGGTGTCACCAGGCCTCTGAAACAGAAGAAATCTATTTTTTTGCAGTATTCATGAAATCATGTTAAAATTTTGAAAATTAATCTTATGCAGAGTTTTGAATCTTTCCTTTTCAGTTGGAGACATTTTTTCATGAAGAGAGCAAAGGGATTTACTGAGAAGAACAGTAACATTCAAAAATAAGAGCTTAACTATATAAATGATGTCAAGTGGGGTCCTATTTCATCTTACTTCTCCTCGCTAGAGACTTGCTAAAATTCCTTAAGCTAAAATAGACGATAAAGTATCCCTTTTGCAGATATGGACTGGATTTGCACTGTCCTGCAGTTTTATTTCTGTTGATGGTCTTCAAATCCATGGCCGTGTGTTACTGTCTCTGTCTCCAACATCACAGTGTCAGAACAGAGACCGCTTCGTGTTTGTTTTCTGTCTCAACGTTCCAGTTTTAAAGAAGTTCCTCCGGCAGGCTTATTAAATTCTTCAACTCAAGAACTCTGCTTTCTCGGGCTCATCTGAGCCTTCTGCATTCTTCACATTTTTGCAAAAAAACAAGACGATGTTAAGCACTTATTAGTGGGACCCAAAGCTGAAGTCCAAATGGCAAGGTGGAGAGCTAATGTTCTGAATACCCACCATGGGAAGGGATACAAACAGCATGAAAAATGCCTCTCAGGAAGGCTTGGTGGTGCTCATCTTTAATCCCAGCACTCAGGAGGCACAGGCAGGTGGATCTCTGTGAGTTAGAAGCCACCCTGGTCTACATGGTGAATTCCAGGCCAGCCAGATGTGCATAATGAGACTCTGTTGCAAAATAATAAAGAATGCCTCTCCATTGTGCGCTCTCTCCTGTCCTCTGTCTAGAAGAGGCTCCTATTTACTATCTCATGCTCAATGTCGTGTGAGCTATGCTGACAAGTACAACGACCTGGAAACTGCATATTGTTCTATTTAAGCAGCGATTTCTCTTTCACCTGGGAAGAGAACACTTGAAGAAAATGTGCTCTGAATAAGCTGTAAAAAGCCACTGTAGAGCAATGTACAATTGAAACTGAGTTGCAGACATGCATGATAGGAGGAGACGAAGTGTAAATACATAGCATTCTTTCTGATTTAAACTTTTTTTTTTTCCTATTTGGTTTTTCTTCATATGTCTGTTGTCTTTGTTTTATTTTGTTTGTTGATTGATTGATTGGTTGATTGTTAACATAGGGCAGAGGAGCTATTAAACACCCACTCCACCTCTGACCCTATCTTGGTTTCTCTAAGAAATGAGGTCACGGGGCACTCAAGATGGTGGCAGGATGGTAGGCAGAGCCAAACACTACTCCTACCGCTGCTGCTGCCCCAGTTGCCTCTGGTTCCTCATGTGGTCCCAGCCGGGAAAACTTTTAAGTACTAAAGCCGGTTGGAGAGCTGCAGAGATGCAAGGGCAGCAATAGATCTAGAAAACTGACTGGCTGTGAGGAGAGATGGCAGAATGAGTAGGGCTCTTGGCAGAGAGCAGAGCTAGAGGCCTGGCTGCACAGGCGGGTATGGGAGTGCGGCTGAGGCCGACAAAGGAGCATGTCTTTGCTGAATAGAGCCAGTCCTGGGGCTCTGGGAGGCTCTGCTCACCATCAGGCCTACCTAGCTCCTTCACAGTCTGCCAGGACGGTGGTGCCGCTCAGCTCAGGCCCCTGCCCACGGCATAAAGCCAAGGACGCTGCTACTCTCCTTGCTTGCCCTTCTGAGAATGCGGCACTGCCCAGGACCCGGGGTACTGACAGGGCAGTCCCGCAGCCAGGGCAGGGTGGAAAGCAGCAGTCTGGAGCTTGAGCAGGTCCTTTCCCCCCACACACTGCCAAATGGCGACATCAGCCTGATTCTGACCATCAACATGATATCCCTGCTGAAGAATGTTTTATTTTCCTGATTAAAGGCGTTTGGGTTGCTCTCTGTTGTTTGCTTGTTTATTTTTTGTTTGGTTGGTTGGTTGGGGTGGGGGTGGAGGGCACAGGGGTGGGAGGGTGACCTCGGAGGAATAGGTAGCATGATCAGGTGTGATCGGGATACGTTGTATGAAAGCCTCAAATAATGTAAATACCACATTAAAACAAGAAATAAGGTCATAAGAGGTTAAGGAAAAAAACAATGGGGGGGTGTCTTAATTAGGGTTACTATTGCTGTGATGAAACACCATGGCCAAAGCAACTTGGGGAAGAAAGGGTTTGCTCAGCTTATAATTCCAAGTGACAGCTCATCTTCAGAGGAAGTCAGGACAAGAACCTGGAGGCAGGAGCTGATACAAAGGCCATGAAGGAGGGTTGCTTACTGGCTTGTTTCCTCTTGGGCTTTTTCAGCCCGCTTCCAGGACCACCAACCCAGGGGTGGCATCACCCACAATGGGCAGGGCTCTTTCCCCATCAATCGCTAATTAAGACAATGCCAGCCCTATCTTATGGAGGTATTTTTCTCAAGCGAGGCTCCCTCGTCTCTGGTGACTCTAACTTGTGTCAAGTTGGCATGAAACTAGTCAGAACAGGAGGCTTATAAGCTCCTGTGAAGTGCCTTTTCCTGTAACTCCTTCCCACCCTCAAAAAGTTGTCTTTTACCCCTTTCTGGGGTATTGAAGAATTTTCCAAAAGTAAAAGCCGTAACCAAAAGATAACTCCAAGAACTGTTCGCAGTCGTTGGGCATCTCACTCTCTAGTTTCTGCTGTCTGGTGTGTAGACCCAGGCTAAACAAATTGTAGTGTTTACTGCAGTTGCATATTATACAATGTTTCAGTCAATAGCAGACTGGGTTTACAGTAGTAGTCCCATTAAGATTATAATGGAGCTGAGAATTCTGTGGCCAAGTGATGTGAGAGCCATTCCAGCGTCACAGTGCTTATGTACTTCTCACACATTTACAGAGATGTTTCTGTCAACAGACTTACAGCACACTGCCAGCTACACACGAGGATAGTATATATACTAATAGTATGATGAGACCTTCATAGTTAATGATCGTTAGCAAATGCCTGCCACTAACTAGTTCACATACTTACTGTATTACTACTTTATCCCTATCTTAGAGCACACCACTTCTGCTGGTCAGCAGCTTCACGTGTCTGTTTACCACGTCTCCTGACCGCATCGTTTTCCCTTGTGCTGGATTTAATCTCACATCGCTTTGTTCATCCATCCCTGGTTGCGGAGCAAAAGGCAACACTGTATATGTAGCCCTGGTATGCAGTAGGCTATATGACTTGGGTTTTTGTAAGCACCCTGTATGATGTTCACATAATGACTTGGTTGCCTCAAGACACAATTCACAGAACATTTCCTCTTCATTAAGCAGCACAGGCCTGTACTTGTATTATTATGGAAAGTTTTATATATATACTAAATATCACACTAAGCCTTTATGTCTATGAATTGAGCTTTATATTTCTTGGTCAAGTCTCAAACTATGATTATGTACAATAATTCAGTTACCTGGCTAATTTGTTAACTTAATTTAGCATAAATTATTGTTCGTATAAGGCTAAAAATGTAATCTTGAAAAAAAAACTAAGTTTAAATATAATATTCAGAGCTGATATTTCAACAGAAACATGCATCAGGTAATAAATAGCTCCCTTTGATCATTGTTTTTAAAGCCTCTTGAACCATGCTTTGATTAGTTCTAGTTAATATTTAACATCTGGTTAGTCAATTTCAATCTGCAGAAAACATTGCTGGAAAAATCCTATGCTGACTAAATACATTTATAATACTACAAAGCTGACATGTAATTGATTTTAGTTCCCATAAAAAGATTATGTTAACTTTCCTTAATCTATATATTTGTATTTTGTGCAGTCTACGGAATTCACGCTAGGGATGCTAAATTTTTATTTCCTATCAATATTTTATGTAAAATTGATAGGATTATATTTTAGTCTAACTACCGCTTTTTAATTTTTTCCCTTGGAAAGGAAGTAACATACTAAAAAACATTACTGCACAGTGGTAACACTAATACAACAGAGATTTCCTGGCCAGCTGCAAGACTTCTAATCGCTGAGAGGCATACAGCAGCTTTTCCCATATGCCATCAGACCTAGACAGGTTTTCAGTTTTGTTTTAAATATAAGTTTTTATTTCTCCAAAATCTGGTGTATTTTATTGTTACTGTTGCTGTTCATATTATCTAAATAGGATGATTATTTTTTATGTGTGTGTGTATTATGTGTGTTGTATGTGTATTCTGTGATGTGTATGTGTGTGTGGTGTGTGCTTGTGTGCATTGTATATGTGCATGTGAGTGCACACATGCCATGGCATGCATGTGGCAGTCCAAGGATAACTTGCAGGAGTTACTTCTCTCATCCCACCATAAGGGATCATCAGACATGGGAACAAACACCTTTATCCACAGCACCATCTAACAAGCTCTGACAGAAAGTTTTGAACCAATGATCTGGACTTGGACTACAGGATGAACAAACGGAATTAAAAAGAGTTTGAACCAAGAGTGAATGACAAAGTAAACAATATCGCCATGAACTCAAAACTCCTAAAAAATATAAACTCTATTTTCACAATGTGTTAGGACTCTGCATGAATATTTTAACTGTGATCCTGAAGTATTTGGGCAGAAGGAAAATGTGGGCTAAAACAGAGGGGGATGCTGAGAGTGACTCCAAGCACTCTGAGCACAGAAAGGTTGAACTTGAGAAATTTCTCAGTTAAGTAGACTGGGAAACTGTTACCTCACTGGTCTGGACTCCATGCAGCCACCAGCAACTATGAGATCTGTTGAAGTGACATGGGCATGGAACCACCCCCCCAACCCTCCTCAAAATTTAATGAGCATGCCTGTGAGGAGTGTAGGTCAGTACATCCAGAAAGCACATAAGTAGCTAACCAGTGTAGGTACAAGTAAGGATAAAGTCACGTACATTACAGTGACTGTCTGACTAAGTCATATATAGGTTCTATAATAGGTTCTCAGAAAACAAAGGAGAGACATAATAATAGCTCAGTGGGTAGAAGCACTTGCCACCAAGTCTAAGTCCAATTCCCTGGTCCTACATGGTGGAGAGGACTGACTTCCACAAATCGTACTGTCACAGCTACACACGTACTGTAGCATGTGCGTGCCACGCGTATACGTATAAATAAATGTTATAAAAGTGTTAAAGAATAGTCATGCATTTCTTGTTTATAACTGACAGACTGAAGGTCACATACTTTCACCATTATACGTTATTTTTTAAGTGTACATACATTACAAAATCCTAAGCCAAGCTACTTAGCGTACGTTATTATCTTATATTGCCATTTTTGTGTTGAGAACACTTATAAGCCATTCTCTTAACAATCTGAAGGGATACAATGGGAGCAGGCATTTTCATACTTACATTTGTTCTGACATCTTATGGGAGTTTTCTGGAAGTATATAAAATGGCAAATACATTTGTAGTAATTCTGTTCCGTTTTTAACAATATTTATTGACCATTTGTGATGGGATAGCTTCCAAGGGGCTTACAAATTAAATAGAGGCCCCATAAATCTTGTAAATATAAAATATTATGGCTCTCAAGATACCTATAGTCTAAAGGGGAAATATACACCAAATAGGAGAAATACTTCAAAAGCAGTAGTTTTTAAGCTTAAATGTACATGAGAATTTCTGCATCTAACCCAAGAGATCTTTTTTTTTTTGGTAGACATGAAATAAGGCTCAATGTTTCTACAAAATTCCATATGACTTTAAGGAAAAGATCTGTAACCCCAAACAATAGGACTAACTTTCAAATATACCTAATGAAAATTATCCTTAATAGTTTACAGTATTATACATCTAACCTAAACTTAAGGTCCAGGCATCTTGTCCTGCGAGATCAGGGTAAAATTAGCTCAAACTCTAAAGACTGGTTCTGTGGAAGTCTAACTCTGCTAAAGACTTCTGTGCAGTCTAAGAATATAAACTTTCAGTTTTTAAAAAGAAATTTTGAAACATAGATCACATTCCTCTTTAACTTAATTAAAATATAATTATGTCACTTTCCACATCCCCCTCCTCCTTCCCAGCCCTCCCACGTACCTCCCTCCCTGCCAAATCTGCAGGCTACTCTTCTTTAATTATTGTTGTTACATGTACATATAAATATGCATACATATATAAATACAACCCTCTGAGTCCATTTAGTTTTGCCTGTATATATTTCTAGGGCTGACCACTTACTAGTGCATACCCCTCAATAGGAAGACTAATTCTCCCTCTCTCAACAGTTGTTGCTTGAAGCTCTTCATCTAAAGGTGGGACCCATGAGAGTTCCCCATGTACACTGTTGTTGGAATTGTTCGGGTCTTTAGGCAGCCATGTTGTTGAGATTTCAGGGGTGTAGCTTTCCTGTCATAGCTCCGGAGATAATCAGAGGGCAGAGTTCCAGTTCTCCAGCTCTTAGGATCTTTCCACTCCCTGTGCATTCTAGTCCCTGAACCTTGGGTACAGGTGTTGTGTTAAAGACGTATTAATAGAGGTTGGACATCCCATGGTTCATTGTTCTCTGCATTTTAACTAGTTGTGGCTTTCTGTAACGGTCTCCTACTGCGGCAAAAGAAGTTTTGATGACAGTTGATCTATACTATCTGTGGGTATAAGAAAAAGTATTTAGAATACAGTTGGGAAATTATACTGGTTTAGGAAAGTGGCAATCATAGGTTCTCCTCTTGGGTTTATCACCTCTCCAGCTACAGGTGACTGGCTAGTTTTACAGTACCAGGCATAAACTCCTCCCTGTTGAGTGAGCCTTAAACCCAACGTTATGGCTATTCATAACATCCAAGATAAAAGTTGTCACTATGTTACTATCATGGAAATGCTGCCAGTCTAGTCGTTGTTGTGGTGCATAGGCTTTATATCTGGCTTGGACAACCGTGAATGTGCCTTATCTTTGTCAGCCTCCATAGCACCTTCTGTTACTATGCGAGTCACTCCTAATGAGCAAGCCTTCCAGATCAATTCCAGCTCAAATACTTATTCTTAAGTTCTGTGTCCAGAGAGCATTATGTGTTCAGCAACAAAGTCTTACCTCCTAACCTTCAGAGGCAGCCAAGGGCAACAGCAACAGCCTATATTGTTTGGAGGAATTTCTTGGACTCCCCAAACCAACAACTTGAGAGGAAGTTTCCCATGCATGGTGCTGGGATTGTCTGATAGTCCAAGGCTATTGGGGGTACATTATTACCCCAAGTAGTATAACTTCATTTAAATATATACATACATGTGTATATTTTATATGTTATTTAGGTAAACATAAAACGATGACTCCCTCTGTCATTTTCAAGCATCCGTGGTGTTGCTATTCCCCCTCCTCCTCCTATACCCTCCTTCCTTCTTCCTCTTCCCTCCTCCCTTCTCTGTTAAAGTCCCTTATTTTTCCTATCTCTCCTGTCACAGCTCTAGTCCTGCTGCTCCCTCATTTTAGATTCTTCCCATTTACTCTTTCTTTTCCTGACTTCTACATTACTCTCGGTTATGTACTCACATCTACAGATGCAGAGCTATGAACCACAAAAGCGAGAGGACATGTAAAGTTTGTCTTTCTGGGTCTGGGTTACACGACTCAGCACAATACCTCCTAGTTCCATCTATTCAACTCCAAATTTCATGATTTAATTTTTTTCTTCATGGCTGAATAATATTCCATTGTGTCTATGTACCACTTTTTATTACCCATTCATCAGTTGTTTCTATCTCTTAGCTATTGTGAAAGCAGAGGCCATGAGCACGGCTCATCAAACATCTGTAGACTAGGGTATAGTCCTTTGGGCAGTTCTGCCTCTTAGATCTTAACTTCTCTGCGTACTGTTTTCTGAATAGATTTTATGAGGCTTCATACCTTCTTTCCCTCATCACTCTGTCCAAGAGAGAAAGACAGAGTTCAAGAAGGGATGTTAAAAAAGAGAATGGATTTTATAAGTTTGGAGATGAAATAGTTGAGGCAAAGAATATTAGACGCTGAAAATAATTTTAATTTTAAATTCAGCCTTAGGTATCATGTATCTGATCCACGTGCACAAATCAGAAAACTCACTGCCTTGAAGCTATGTTATAATTACACGATACAATGTGTGTAAAGGTAAAATGAGTGATAGAAAAAGCAGTATTTCATAGAGACAATGAAACATCAGCTCATTCTCTGGAATTAAGAATGGGTACTGTGATTTCCTAGTCCTGAAGAACAGATGACATTTTTAGACCTTTTCGTCCTTTAGATTCTCTGATTATATGGGTAGTTATTGCTGTTTGCCTAGAACTTTTCTCTAAGGCTCCCTAAAATAACGTATTTACATATGATATGAGCTCAGCTCAAAACTTGCAGTAGTAAGCAATTCATTTAAAATTTTGGGACCTGGGAGACCAAACAGGAAGCCAGAGGAGCCGTATGCTGTGGAACTGCTAAATCAACAAAGGATAATTTCAGAAGCTTGTCAGAGAACTCTGTACATAGAATGCCCATTTCAGACTAATTTATAGCACCCACAGCACAAGGAGAAAGATCTCTAGGTGCCTCTCTGCGATATGGATAATTCCTCACCCTGATGCAAGAAGTAATATAAAGTTATACTGTACATAAACGTATAAACACACCAACTAGATAATCAAATTCAGCTACACATCAATGGTCTGCGTAATATGCTAATGTGTTCTTGTTCTTAAAGTGGTTACACAGACCCAAAGAAAGAGAGAATCCTTCATAAGAGTCGCACAGAGGAGGAAAGATTGGAATTATGGACCAAATAGGCACATATTTGTAAAGAGAAATAGAGGCCAAGAGTGGAAACATTGCTGAAAAATGACTGGGATATTAACCTGATTGGAGCCGTATGCCCATCTGTGTTCCCCTGGCAATGAAGACAGTCTGATACACTCAAGTGTCTCACGAGAAATGTTAAGTGCAATTTCAAGAAGATGATTAGGAGATGAATGGTGATTGTTTGGGAGCTTGGGGAAGATTCAATTCAAAATAAAGAAAGAAAAAAGATAGGATAACATGATTTTGAAGAGAAGGTGAAGGCAGAGAGAGTCAACTGTGCATGCAAGTCCCTAAGTCTGATGAAGAATGGATGACACATGGTTGCGTCTGATAATAACAGAGCATGCTATGCACCTGGCAATTATGAGTAGCTATACATGTATTCATTTCCTTCTTTCTTTTTTCAACATGTTTATGTAAGTATCAATATGGTATACACTTATAGATGAGCAAGTTGAAGTGCAGGGGACTTCGATCACATGTCCAAGTCACAGGACAACTGTGATCCATACTCAAACACTATGGACTGTGTGTGTGTGAGTGTGTGTGTGTGTGTGTGTGTGTGTGTGTGAGTGTATGTTGTGTATATGTATGCTGTGCATACGTGTGTGTATGGTGCATGTGAGGCCAGAACTTAACATCAGTGCTCCTGCCCTATAACTTACTACCTTACACCCCTGAAACAGGATCCTTCACTGACCCTGGAGCTAAGCTAGTGGCCAAGAAGCCCCAGAGATGTTCCTGTCTCTGACTGTGCTTAGGTTACAGGCATGCACAGCCAAGCACGGCCTTTTGTTTGAATGCTGTGCATTTGAACTCAGGTCTTCATGCTTGAATAGCAAGCACTTCTGCCTGTTAAGCTCTCTCCCCAGCCCTACTACGAACTTTTCATTTTAGTTTTTCTTTTTTAATTCATTCTTCCTTGATACAGAGTCTCTGTAACCCAGGCTGGCCCGGCTTTCACCACCATACCAGCTAGCAGCTAGTAGCACTGTGACTCCAGTCCTATGTCTTGACTATTACAACTTACCAGAGTTCCTAGGATATAAAAGAATGAAGAAAGAGCTAAAATATATATGTATTTCTAACAAGAACAATAAGGGATTTGGGGTCAAACTAATTAAAAAAAAAAAATTAAAGATAATTTTAAAGTTCCCAGTGTAGAAAAATATGAAGGTTTGATAGTGCTTTCAATAACTATTTAAGTCTTTTAACTCAATTAGTGACATAATAATAGACAGAAGTGATAAAGTGTTTGCCAATCAATACTTGAACATAATTTCTTTTAATGTTAGAAAGTTTCCACGTTGAGGAAAAAAAAAAATAGATGAGTTGGTTGTATCCCTTAGTAGCTGGATTTAGAGCCTGGAGGCTATTTTTCACATGAGATAATCCTCTGTATTTATGTAACACCTCTCTTCTAAGGAGCTCAAAGCATTTTACCACAACACATTACCTTATTCATCCTCATAGCATCTCCATTTAGGAGAGGAAGTGTCAAGTGTAATGACCACAATTTTACAGATGGGAACACTAAGACAAATGAAGAGAGTGACTGGCCAAGTTCACAGAAAGACCCTGTAGCAGAATTCAGTGTGGATGTGGTTCCTGTTGAAATTTAAAATCCATTCTACCCCATTCTCAATGAGAGATCACAAATTTATCTCCACATCCGGCATCGCTGTACGTATAAATTAGTGAGCTTAGGATCAAGTTTACACCTAGTACTGCCTGAGAAGTGCATATCATGAATTTGATAACTGTTAATTGAATAAACCTATCAAGTTTAAAAATCAATGATTTCTTCTTTCGCAAAAAAGTCAAGCCTCATATCCCCAATTAGATACACATTAAGGTTTAAGTATAAAGGAATCTGGGTGTGTATTGGAAGTCTTGACAAAATGCTGCCTTTCATTTAGAGAAAGTTTGGCATTTAGAAGTTGCAAGCTATCAATAAATGGTGAAAAGAAGATAAAATGAAGTCTGTATGACCTACACAGGTAACAGCATGGAAATAGTGGCCTCCTAAGAGAACAGTATGGGTTTTGTGTCGTTAATAAGAGGGCCAACAACAATCCTTCAATCTTAGCAATTTTAAACCCTAAAATTATGATACTGCTTACTTCTATATTAACTAAGATTACTGTGTCATCTTTAGTTAATCTCATTGCAAATGCAATATAAAATTAGTTGACAATAATATACTTAGAAATTCAGGTCTTAGAGAGAATAGAAAGGGAAGGTATCAAATTGATTTAAAAAACAAACTAATAGAGGTCTGAGGAAGTGACTTGGTCAGGAAAGGACTTGCCTTGCCAGCATGAGGACCTTAATTGGATCCCTGTCATCTATGTAAGAGTTGGATATGGTCACACAGTCCTGGAACCCCAATGCTCAGGGAAACGGGAAGAGGAAGATCCTTGGAGCTTGCTGGCCAGCTATCCAAATGAATCATCAGTGAGTTCCAGGTTCAGTGAGAGACTCTGTCATGGAAAACATAAGGTATAGAGAAACTGAGAAAGAACCCCAGTGTCAATCTCTGGCCTCCACAAGTACACAGACATGTATCCATGATCCCCTCAATACACAACACGCACACAGACACACACACACACACACACACATGCACACACGCACACACACATCACTAACAGAACATACCCACATTCAGGACCCTCTAACAGAATCCTTATGGGCACCATGGGTGGTGAGCACCGTGGATAGGACAGGGTAAACTACACCCAGCAAGACGTCAAAGATCAAAGGCTCAAACAATTCAAGACACCTATGCATTTTACTTTCCTCCTTAAATTGCACAAGCTCTGCCCGTAAAATATGTGTAGAAATTCTGCCACAGGTTGGCAGGATATTGCAGTGTTAACATGAACTAGAATAGCTTTTGCAAAGACAATCTGTGGTGAGAACAAAGATGAAAAACAAACGATGCACAGCCCTATGCCAAAAACTGTATCAAGCCAGGTTGATCACTGTCCCCAAAGTCCAAGGATTATTTGAGGAGCTCAGTTGTATTTCACCTTTATGGCATTTTCTATAACGAGAATGGGACTCTGCATAAAAGCTCTGTCTTTTCTTTGCTGTACGTCTGCCCTACAGTTAGTGTCCACGGACAATCATGTTCTGGTTAAGATAAAGATTTAAGAAGCTGATGAAGGCTCTCTGAGTGATTCAAATTATTTGTAAATGCTTTGAATGCCAAACTTCAAGGTTTCAAATTTGACATTAATCAAAAAAAATGCAGCTATTTTAAAATAACACAAATGACGTGATGTACATTAGCTTACTTGTCCAATGAATATGTGCTCAGCACTTGCGGGATGTCATACATTGTTAACTATGGGGATAAAACACTAGGTTAAAAACGTCCCTGCTTTCCTGCAGCTCACACTACAGAGGAAGAAGTTAGAAAATAATTAATAATTAAGTACATTAATGAATCATAATATGTAATGTACCTGGTGGTAAGGTGAGACTGGCCAGATAAAAAGACCAATTTCTAGGTTGTTGTCATGGTATGTAAAGGGAAAACATTATATCCTTCACTGTTTGAACTTGATCATATCAAGAAACCATCTGAGAGAAAGGTTGACACTCTCCCTTGAACTTCCGACTTAGACCTTCAGGAGACTCCAGTGTGAAGACACTGAGCAGAGTACCTTCGCTTGCTCTATAAACACGCACTAAGGACCTACTATGTACAAGGCTGTTTGCTCAGGGGTGCAGGTGCAGAGAGCTAGATTTTTCTCCAGAGGAGACTGTAACTTCCACAAAGGCTGCTCAAATTAACTTGAGCAAATCAAGTGACTCCCCTGCTACAAGGAAATTTGGAGAATTCAGTGAGCTATCTCACCTAAAGGACTCCAAGTAAGTTTCATAAAGAAAGCAGCACCAGAAGCAGGGAGAGATGCTGCTGAGACAGAGTCCAGGATACATCCAGAAAGGACTTGAATGGGAAGATTTAAATTTGATATATAGGCAACATATGTACATATGATACACATGCAATCATCCATTGAATGTTTTGCAGAAATAATTTCACAGCTTTCTTTGTCGTTGTAAAGTCGAACCCCTGAGACTTGACTCTCATTAATGCTTTGCATCCTGCTGCTTACTATTGAAGACACACACATATGGAAATAGACAGACCGCCGATGCTCCTGAGAACTTTTGAACTAAGGGAAGACGCTAAGGAACATGAATGACCATGTGGTCTCTGGCAGCAGGGTGGAGGAGGAATGGAGAGGAGAAAACACTGAGTCCAATAGGCGGCTCAAGCATTAGTCTCACAGGAGATTAAGAGGGTCTAACCTGAGACAGTGGAAAGAAATGAAAGCAAAGAATGACTGTGATAGATATTGTTTCTAACCTGGCAACCAGTTGTTCTCAGTTTTAAAGACGTCTTTCAAATTAGCCAATGTACAAGAAAGCGTCTCAGGTATTTTCTGTAATCAATTCAGATGTAAATATGCTCCTTGTAAAACAAATATAGCTTTCTACTTAATGAAGCACCTATTGAGAGCATAATGGGTGTCAAACGCTTGGTAGATTCTGTTTGGAAAGAAAATATAAAGCCTCTGGACAATTACCTGCACTCCCTCCAAAATATTAGAGAATAAGCTGCTGGAATCAATCTACCGCACAGGGATTAATTACCTGGTCCAAGTGTTACTATATACTGAGAATTAAGAGGAGCCATTGAGTAAATGACAGACATTAGGTTTGCCAATCTTAGATTTAGTATCTTTGACTTTCTAGTCACAGGAAGAAAAAAAAAAAAACCATAGTCAAAGACTTGAATGAACTTTTCACTTGACCACAAACAACTTTTTCACAATAAAGTATCATTTTCCTGTCAAGTTTTGACTGTCCAGAACTGGTACTTTTGAATTCCTGAGACAAAAAAATTTCCAAAAGATAAGGGCTTTCAAAGCCATACAATTCTGCTTAAATTTCTCCTGAGAGTTATCCTTCTGTATCTGTTAAAATAAGGCCTCTACTACCTTTTCAACTTTAAAATACTGGTAGAATCTCATGCAAGAGTCAGTAGTTATTAGGTGCCTTGCTGCACTTGTCATCTTACATCTTATAAATGAATCCTCAGGAAATGGCTGGTACAGATTTTAGATGCTTTCTGGTACCTTTCTTAGCTTTGGGTCTATGAAAGCTAATAGACAAATGAATCTCAGAGTCTTGGTTACTTTCCAGGCACCAGGATTCATAGTTAGCTGATAGTTGAAGAAATACCTGGGTGAGATCACTCTAGGGTGTCATTTGGGTGAGTTCAAGGTCCACAAGAAATCACAAGAGGTCTAAGCCATTGATGTAATACCTCTACGTAGTAGAAGATTATAGCTAAATAGACTTGCTGATTTCAATCTACATACGATCGATTTCAATAATCATTTTCTTCTCTTTGAGTCAGAAATG
Source organism: Cricetomys ansorgei (assembly GCA_026225945.1). Taxonomy (NCBI): domain Eukaryota; kingdom Metazoa; phylum Chordata; class Mammalia; order Rodentia; family Nesomyidae; genus Cricetomys; species Cricetomys ansorgei. The sequence goes on from JAMJFZ010001816.1 coordinate 2,401,107, forward strand.
TTCTTAAACAGCCATTACTTCCCAATCCATTCTCCTTTCTTTCTTTCTTTTTTTCTTCCTTTCTTCCTTTCTTTCTTTCTTTTTACTCAATATGATCTGCTATCCTGGCATTTCACACTATTTGAGGGCACAACAAATAAATGTGCCTCCATGGAAGGTGAAACACATTTTACTACAAAGGGAACCATTTGGGCTCTGTTTATTAACCACACACCAGCTAAATAGTTAAAACTCTTTCCTTTCTCTGGGAAAGATTGACCCTGAACTGACAAGGAAACCCTAGGTGGGACATTTAAATCTTAAGTGAGTGGTCAGTTAAGCTCCTATAGAGGTAAAAGGAAGGAGAGCATATTTGGTTTGCTAATGGAATCTATTTACTTCAAGGAAAGTGACAAAAGCATCAATCAAATGAGAAGAGGTTATTAAAGATTGTTAACTCGCTTTCAGATGAACAATGATTTCCATGGGGATTTAAATAAATATTCATGAAAAGGACCAATGACAGAAATTTCACCAGAAGCATGCCATGGTAAGGTTCCCCACACCGTCTGTAAAGACTGGGCTCTCAGTGTCCCAGCTATGTCTGGGGGATTCGTGCTGTGCTTCTCCTTTTCAGAATGTCAAGATTCGTGCTTTGTTTTTGGTTGTTTTGCTTTGTTTTTCTATTTTCGATATAAGAACACTTTTTAAATTTATGTCCTTGTTTATCCCTAATCCTATGTTCCTCCAAAATTCTGTAACATCTAACCAATCATTAAATCATAAAATTATACTACTGCAAATGCTGATATCATTTGGGATGTATGTCGATCAAAAAAAAAAAGTGGAGAAGTATAAAAAAATTAAGAAAGCAGTGTAAAGCCATAATTTAAAATGATAGCAAATTGTACAGAGCAATTTTTTTTATTAAATAAGTCAAACATTAGTTGTTCTTCTCACGTGGGCCACCACCTACAGCCAATTTACTGGTAATACTCCAAAATAAAGCCTGTAAGTGGTCCAGTTCAAATGTCCTACAAGGCGTTGGAAAGCTAGCACAATACCCCAGGTCAGCACTCATGACCAACACATGCACCTAAGGAACCCAGACAGAAGAGGGTGTCAGATCCTTTGGAGCTAGAATTATGGAGGATTGTGACCCATCCAAAGTAGATCCTGGAAATTAAACATGTATGCTCTTACCCACTAAGTAGTCAACTTCTAAGAAAGACAATTTGCAAACAATACAAAACAGCTTTGAGTAAACATTAAAAAACATAAATGCGAGGCAGTGTTGGTACATGCCTTAATCTCAGCACTGGGGAGGAAAGGCAGGACAACTTCTGTGAGTTCGAGGCCGCCTGGTCTACAGAGTGAGTTCCAGGACAACCAGGAGTTACATCAGAGGAGAAACCCTGTCTCAAAAACAAATGAAAGGAAGAAAGGAAGACAGGAAGACAGGAAGAAAGAAAGAAAGAAAGAAAGAAAGGAAGGAAGGAAGGAAGGAAGGAAGGAAGGAAGGAAGAAAGAAAGAAAGAAAGAAAGAAAGAAAGAAAGAAAGAAAGAAAGAAAGAAAGAAAGGGAAGGAGGGAGGGAGGGAGGGAAAGAAAGAAAGGAGGGAGGGAGGGAAGAAGGAAGGAAGGAAGGAAGGAAGGAAGGAAGGAAGGAAGGAAGGAAGGAAAAAAGAAAGAAAGAAGAAAGAAAGAAAGAAAGAAAGAAAGAAAGAAAGAAAGAAAGAAAGAAAGAAAGAAAGAAAGAAAGAAAAAGAAAGAAAGAAAAAGAAAGAGAGAAAGAGAGAGAAAAAGAGAGAGAGAAAGAAAGCCAGAAATCAAATGTAGGTTATTTCATGTTTCTAGATAAAGTGAGACTTTAAGTTGGGTTTAGAAGTATTGAGAGAGGCCAGTTTGTAAAGGAAATTGAAAATCAAGAATTAGTTAATGAGCCAGGCAGTGGTAGTACATACCATATCCCAAGCACTCAGGAGGCAGAGACAGGTAGATCTCTGTGAATTCTAGGCCAGCCTTGTCTACCAAGTAAGTTCCAGGACAGCCAGAGTTACAACAGAGAAACCGTGTCTCGAAACAAAAAAAGGAAAAAGAATTAGTTAATGAAATATTAGAAAGCTTGGGAATTGTGCCACATGATTAACATAATAAAAGGAGAATTTTAAGATTAGTCCAAGAATGGACAAGACTGATGATGTAAGAAACACAGCTCTCCCCTCAAAGGGGATAGGGTATTGTTTATTCTGCAGCCAAATATGACTGACCACAGCCCAGATACATGTTTCCCCAGATTCTGTGTTCCAAGATGAGAACAGTTTCATAAAAGCTTTATAGTAACAGAATAAAGAAATCAATGCACTTCTCAAATACGTTGGTGGCAATACCATGTAGGAGGGTTACAGTAAAGCAGGAAACCTTTGTTATAGGCCTCAGATGCTGTCTGATATTCTTAGCTTTTTTGGTTGCTGGGGACTAGTGACCTATTAACACATTCCAGAAGGATAGTCACAGGATGTTAGGTCAGACACAGAGGTGGGAAATGAATGGATGTCACTGGAACCAAAGGTAGCATAAGATAAATTGCTATGTTCTGGACCTGCAGAATCCCAAGTTCTGCATGATCCTGAAGTTCTTTCCAGTCGATCTTTGTAGAGGATTGAATGTATGGTATACTTTCTCTCCAGAAACTTTAGTCCACAAGATGGAAGAGACAGAGGTTATTTCAGAAATAATGTGCCAACTTGGGGTCAACAACAGCCTCAGGCATCCGTGGTGGTACTATAGAGAGAGGGGAAGTAATCAAAATAGGCATGGCATAGAAAAAATTGAAGGAATATTTTCAATTCAAAAAATGGCATTTGAAAGGACAGCAAGTCATGACAAACTTGGATTGAAGTGACATAGAGGCATCGTTAGCACAGGGAAGAAAGGAGGCAAAAATGAAATGGTAGGAATTGAAATCATGTCTTGGAGATGCGAGTTAAGAAGCCAGGGGGATGTGAATGGGGAGATTCCAGACTGAGATTCCTGAACAGTGCTTCTCACCAGTTAGGAATTAACTCACGAGGAATCAAATTATACACTGCTTCTCCGTTTTAGCTCTCTACTAAAGTTTCACCTCAAAAAAAAAACACTTCATAAAAATTAGTCTTGATAAGATTCATAGTCAACTAATTGAGTCCCTTCTAACTGCCAATCACCGTGGTAGATACTTTCACATACATTATCACATTTAATTCTCACAGCAACTGCGTGAAGTTGTTTATCTAGAAATTCTAATTAATTATATTGTAATGAAAATGCAACTGCCAAATATTAATCAAGTATTCATTGAATTAATTAGACATATATTGTTTGATTTCTAATCCTATACTGCTCCACTGCCCAGATTCCAATTTTCCTTTTAATAGACATTAATAGCACGAAATAACAAAACGAGTAGTTCAATGTCAAATAGCCCACATGACTAAAATGCCACAGTGAAAACTTAAGGGTACTGGAGTAGGAAGACCCAAGGTACAAACTAAGTTCAATCTGAGGCAAACCGGTAAAGCTTCTTGAGGCTGAGTTACTTCATCTGTCTCATGGAATGAAAGCTTCTCACTCAATCTATCTTTTAGGGTTGTTGTATGAATCAAAGGAGACAGTAGCCAAAAAGCTAGGCACTAAACAAAAGATAGAAAGAAAAGAAGATTTAGGAGAAAGAGACAAAGTCCTGGGTTCATCATCCTCTCTCATTTTCAGATTCTTTCCTCAAGAAGGCTTTATGCATCAAGCAATGGTTCTCAACCTCCTAATGCTATGACCCTTTAATATAGTTCCTCTTGCTGTGACGACCCGCAACCACAAAATTATTTTCATTGCTACTTCATAACTGTAATTTTGCTACTGTTATGAATTGTATCTAATATGCAGATGGTCTTAGGCAACCCTGTGAAAGGGTCTATTCAACCCCTTAAGGGGTTGTGACCCACAGATCGAGAACCACCTGTGCATAATGAGAGGTAGTAAGGAAGGAAGCTCTAGATTTGCTTTATATAGGAGCCCCTCTGGCCCCCATCAATGACTGATATCCATCCTTTAGCCTCTTGTATGGCTCTAAGTCTATGCCCAGGCGGATTCCTGCAACTAAGACTATTAACTTGCTATTAATGACAATCCATATGGCTTTACTCAGTCATTGTTCTAACTCTTGACTTTGACTCATTGAAACTCATCAGTCATTGACACTCATCAACGAATTGAGAAGTCTTTTCAAGAGAAAAGTATAGATTGAGCATATACCAAGATATTAACTATAAATGTGAGTTCACCCATGGAATCCACTCTTTTCCAAGAGAAAAATTCTGAAGGAATTTGCAACAAAACCCACAAAAGGTTTAACTTCACAGTTAATTTTAAATATGTGTTTACCAATTAACCCAAGAATTACTACAGTGTAGGTTTAAAGTCCATGAGCAGCCTTCATTCTAGGTTGTATCTCTGTCCTTGGATCTGGTCCTGTTTTCCCAAGTCCTTATCTTGCTTCTTAATCTAATACAGTTCCTTTCTTTATCTCAGTCAGGTCAATTAACCTCCTTCTTGATGTTGACCCATTAACCTGAGAGAGGTCTCAGTCTTTCTATCTACAATTGCTACAATTGAAGCACTTTTCCCCCCTCTCTGGACAATATAGTTATTAATTATAATCCATTACTATTTCTGTTCTATTTCAATCTAATGAGTCTGTGCAGAGCAAGAACTATAAAAGCTTCACTTCACCCTGTGACTACTTCAATGTGAATGCATATAAATGGCCCCTAAAATACCTTTCACCTTGATACAGCTAAGGTGAGAAAGTTTAGAAAGCTCTGTGTGTGTAAGTGTGTAAGGAATGTAAGTATGTAAGGAATGTAAGTAAGGAATCTATCAGCAGAGCTCTCTTCCCACATTTACTGTTTCCATCCAACATTACATGCGCTGTCTTTCTTAACAGATATAACCCTGCCCCTTCCAACTTTCTCAGAGCTGGCCACTTCTGAAGGTTGCCTCAGCCTAGCCAGAACCAGAGTAAACCATGCCACTTAAAATGAATTGAACTATATGGAACTTTTACGCGGTGGAATTTTGAAGCAGATCTCTTATATTCCTCAATTTTTTGTGACATCCCCTCCCCCTTCTGCCATCCTTATATGAAATGCCATTTAGGGAGCCACTGCCTATGGCATCAGGCATAAATCTTACAATTAATAAATGGGTAATGAAATCACCATGTTTATAGGTCAGATATAAACAATACCTTATGATCAATCTAATACATTTTATTCAAAATTCTCAACAACCTTCAAAGGTCGACATAATTAGCCCCACTCAGAGCTGAGAAAAATAGAAACTCTGGTTGATAATTAAAAATCTAAAGTCAAATACTTGGGACAGTGTGGCACCCAATTTAAAATAACTACCAAAATACCTCTATACTCCTATACTTACAGACATAAATTTTGGGGATAGATGAGCCTAACTGTAGATAAAGAATAGAGACTAAGATTCAACGCAAGATTCTCATCATCTAGAAATAATAAATAAACACATTTTAAGAACTAACTCTTCTTTGAATGCAAACCTCCCTCCATATTAAAGACAAGGTAGAAGAAAAAACTGTAGATACATCCCAAAACTAGCTTACAGGTAAAGAAAATTATCCTAGCAACTTATTTTTTAAATGTAAGAATAGCTTTCCTATAAAATCAGAGACACATCCTGGTGTTTTTGTTGTTGTCATTTGCTTTTGTTTTTACATTTTCTTTTCCAAGACTAGGCTTTAGTGGAGACTCCAGGCTTGTCTCAAACCAGGCATCCTCTCATTCCTGAGTTCTGGGATTAGAGTTATGTGCTACCAATTCTTACTGTCTTTTGGCTTTTAGTAGTATCAAGAGCTCTAAAAATAAATAACCAGCCAAGAATAAGGAAACCCTATTAGGTTGTCTTCCTAGCATAATGAATAAGATGACAGAGTATGCAGATGTCCACAGCCTGGGAACTAGCTGCCATTGCTAAAGGGCCACTGATTCTGAGTTGTTAGCCTCTGACTGCCCCCGTCTTAGTGTTTCAATTGTTGTAATAAAACACCATGAACAAAAGCAGGTTGAGGAGGAAAGGGTTTATTTAGCTTACACTTCCATATCACTGTTCATAATCGAAGGAAGTCAAAATAGGAACTCGAACAGGTCAGGAAGCTGGAGGCAGGAACTGATGCAGAGGCCATGGAGGGGTGCAGCTTACTGGCTTGCTCCCCATGGCTTGCTCAGCCTGCTTTCTTATAGAACCCAGGACCACTAGCCCACAATGGGCTGGACCCTCACCTGTGAATCATTAATTAAGAAAATGTATTACAGGCTTGCCTGCAGACCAGTCTTATGGAGGCATTTTTCTCAATTGAGGTTCCCTCCTTACAGATGACTTCGGCTTATGTCAAGTTGACACAAAAATATCCAGTACAACCCCTAATATTAGCAAATAAAAAAACAATAAAAACTAGCCTGCACAATGAATGTAACTGTGGAGAGAAAGGGCTAAAGAAAGGGTTGAGTAATTTATTTCTCCCTCCATGGGAGAAAACCAAATCAGAAAGAGAGCTATCAAGGCTAGACTATGTGAAGGGCTCATACTTAATAAGATTAATAAAATGTAATAATTTATAGGGTCTCGAGTCAGTAAAAAGCAGGGCCAGTGTTCAGCATGACAGAGTAGGACATTTTTATCCTATTTAATACAGTGATGAAGAACATGGGACTCTTCCTCAAAGCTACATGGCTAGGCATGAAGATGGACTACCCACACGCATTCCTATCCTCAGAAATCAGTCTCCATTCATTCAGTTACTGAGCTTTCTTTCTCTCTCTTTTTAAACCATATCAATAAATTAGATATACATTAAAATTAGTCACAAACATTTTTAAATTGGTGATAATTTTTTAATCTAAAAATATCAATGCTGCCTTTTAAACTTCCTCTCCAGACTGCATCTCTGTAATTCTTACTCTTATTTTTCTACTTCTCAAGTCATAAATATGTTTCCATGCTTATCAGTATCCCCAAATACATTCATCTAAAGGACGTTCAAGCTAGAAAATGAATTTATTCTAATATTCAACCGAACAACAGAAAGAATTTTGTTTTTTCTTTCATTGAACTCTAAATTCTAGGACAGAAAATGGTAGCAGGGTTAGGTCTCTTCTTCTGGCCCCTGTGAGACCTCTGCCTACAAAGGAGGCTTCCTCAGGACTTTGGGTCCAGCCAATGAAAATACGACCACCCAGGTCTAGTTGTGAGCCGTCCCCACATGCAAATGAAGCTCTCCCAATATCACTGCCCTAGCCAATAGCATTCCACATTCTTCCTTGGTCTACATCCTATAAACGTAATTCCCCTTGCTTCAGTAAATGGAGCTGTTCACACTGAAACTGCCTCCCAGGAAGTCTGTTCTCTCCACCCAAGATCCTTTGGTTGGTTCCTGACTATGCTGCTTCCTCTCTGAAGCTCAGAAAGCCCAGACTCACAATTTCCCCCACCCTTCCTCCCCCAATCATTCCCATCCCATGTATATCCCCTCCCTTTGCTCTCTTTCAAAATGTATCATGTGTATGTGTGTTCCTAAATATGAATATGCAATCTGTTCAGTCTGTGTAATGTTACTTGTACATATATGATCTCAGAACTGACCAATTGGTGTTTGGTAACCAGTTGGGGGCTCGTCCCTGGGGAAGACTATTTCTCCCACTCTCAGTTTTGTTGAGTTTATGCGTGGAGACTAGGGCTCAGGACACCCTGCTCACAAACCTTCCTGAGAATTACTTTCTCCACCTAGCCCCTCCCATTTCCTCTCTTTGAAGAAAATTATTGCCTTTATTTTTATTTCTAGGTATGGAAGATCATACATAGGACTTTGAATATACTAAGCAAGACTTACACTGAGTCCAAAGGACAATTTTAGTTCAGAGCAATGAGCAGCCCAAGAAAAACATCCAATTAGCTCCATTTCAGAGTTTTACTGCAGTGAGTTTGTGAGCACTTAACTCCTATACACACCATTCTTTAAAAACGCAAATGGAAAATGGAGGGATGGATCAGTGGTTAAGAGCGCTTGTTCTTCCAGGGGACCCGGGTTCAATTCCCAACATTCATATGGTCATTCAGAACCATCTGTAACTCTAGTTCTGGGGATATGATGCGCTCCTCTAGCTACCTCTGGTGCTAGGCACACATGTGGTACACAGACATTCATGTGGGCAAAATAGTCGTACAATTAATGAAATTTGTAAATGCACATGTAAAATGCATTGTATGTGTATATATATATAATGAGAATTTGTGCTGGGCCTATATTCTGTGAGGCAGGCCCTATAAGTATGACCTTTTGTAGATGAGTCGTTTACCCAATATCCATGTAAATGACCCTGGGTATTCTATTTTGAAGTCCTCATTTTATATGTGAAGACCACAAGTGTTCAGAGCTGGCTCATCTATGTCCAGCAAATCAGTAACATGACTAGAGTTTGATCTCAGATCCTTTGACTCTCTGCCCTTTTTTCTCCTCAGACACACTTTAGTCTCTGACTTTCGTATTCATGGCACTTCAGAACATATATCTAATTCTGAAAAACTACATTTTGATGATCAGAAATAGAGAGAACGTCAAACTATGATCAATTGGACGGAAATGGATAAAGTTTGGTGAATCAGTCATTTTGGGCCTTGGTAAATGACAGGTGAGAGAATAGTGTTGCCTTGGATACGGAAAAGAAGAAATGGAACTCACAGCCTTATTTCAACTGTTTTGTTTGCGATCATCCCTTTCCAGGTATGGGAAGCCAAAGCCTTCATCGGAAAATACCTGTCGGGGGGGAAATTCAGGATTTGTTTAGAAATTAAAATCTTAACCATTTATTTTCATTATTCAAACAAATGATAAGAATAGTGACAAGACTCCATCTCTTCCTTGTTTGCTAAATAGCTTGCAGTGTCAGTGCTGTGGGTGCAGACTCAGAAAATCAGAACAGGAAAGTGAATAATTGACTCGTGTAATTAAGGCCAGTTAAGCTGAAATCAGTGAAGCTGTTGCTCAAAGTGTTGTTTATGGCCAGCAACTGGGGTCATTCTACATGTTCCTCTACTCCATCTCACACAAAGGAAAAGCATCAAGAGAAAGCAATGGCTAGCTTCTCATACCTCTTGATGGAACACGAGGATCAAATCCAAGCACAAATCTCCCTTAAAGAGCTTGGATGAGCACATGGGGTGTCAAGTAAAACTGACTTGAAGAACCCCGAGGTGGCTTAGTTAACTGACTAATTGTCAACGGGTGGGAGGTAGGTGATAGCAGGCAGTAAAATTGAGTCTGCCTTCTGCATGGATGAAGCCAGCGCACGGAATTCATACTCATATTTACATTTATAATGTACAGAATTTCTATATCATTGACCCCAAGCTGAAAAACAAAATTACAAAGTTCATTTTAACTCCACAGCCTTGGCCAATCTCATCAATCTCTCCATTCGATTTTCATATTAAAGAGGAGGAAAAAATGTAAAAGCAAGTGTTTATAGCCACAAATAAATATAACAATAATAAAGGAAATAGAAGAAAAGGGGAAAGTACCTTGGCACGGTTACTTACAACTTTCCACTTTCTCACGTGGCTGATTTCCAGGTTCTTCCATTTCAAAGAAAACACCTCATTGAAGAGCACGTAATTGCACACTGTTTCCATTCTTTAAATGTGGGAAATGAAGCTTTTTCACATTCACATCATCAGCTGTGCCCCAGGAAACCTTCCATTCTTTCCAAATTAGTTTTTGTATCATTAAACCAATCAGCATTAGATGCTTAGGATTATTTTCTGGAATAAACCCTGAATCATTACCTACATCATGTAAGTAATAAAGTCAAATAATGACATCATTAGATAGCATCTGAGCACTGACCCCAAATGACCAGGACCTAAAGGAGATCGGGGCATTCCTAATAAGAATCAGGCAGAACGCCTAATGAAAATCAAACAGCAAGCCTAATAAGAAACAATGTATTTTGCCTTTCCTTCAAATTCGCATTTGATTTGCTTTTCATGTGAATCCTTGTTTGAAGCAGAGCCCCCGCTGGCTAAAATTCTCAGAGCTAACTCTGAGATGAGTAACTCCCAGGTGGTTCTCTGGGCCATTTGATCTGGGACAAGAACCACTCACTCATGCAGTATGTATTTATTAGACATTTACCATAATCATATGTTCCAACTTGACTGTCTTTTATTCAACATTTATTGAGTACCTTGTACAAGCAAGGCATGATGCTAGGCTGGGAAACCAAACAAACATATAAGGAACATCGTGGGTATATTCATTATATAGTAGGCGTGATGCACATGCATTAATTATCAACAATGTAATACCCCATACAGCTTTATGAGAAAGTGTTCTTTTACTGCATTTTATAAGTATGGAAAATAAGGCCCATACATATTAAGAAAATTCCCCAAGGTCATACTACTAGGTTGAGGAAGAGATGAAAAAAATTCAACTTATCTCCATTTCAAATAAAGCACCACATTCAATTTAGTCCATTTGCAACTGCTGATAATCAATAGCATTTTTCTAACTTACAAGATGACAATGACATCCCTGTCCCCCATCTCCAGATGCGTTCAAGGTATGAAAGACAGAAACACAAAGCACAAAGGTCCACACTAAAGAATGATTTGCAATAAAGTGGTGCTTCACATTACCACGTATGTGTGCCCAGTCAAATTCAGACACTCAGAACCACCATCCTGTGGCCTTATCTGTAAACCCAACTTGCCTCACCTTCTACAGCAACCAGAAATCTATCCACAGGTAAAATCAATGAGCATGTAAATGTATGTGGTGGTCTGGGACTACAATTCCAATCGTCTATGTCAGGACTCTCGCCGGCAAGCAAAAGAGAAATATGGAAAGTATAGAAAAGCAAAGAATTGCCAGTACCAGCCTTGCCACAAAAGGAGATGCATACAGCCTAGATGGAGAGACATGGTCGTGTATCAAAGAGGGCCAAGGCTAAGTGCATACAAGATGCCAGATCATGTTTGTTTGCTTGCTTGCTTGCTTGCTTGCTTGCTTGGTTTTTGTTTGAAGGGGAGGAGGCGGTGTTTTGTTGTCGTGGTTGGTGTTTTGAGAGAAAGTCTCACTATATAACCCCAGTTGACCTAGAACTCTCTATGTAAACCTCTGCTTCCTGAGTGCCAGTATTACAGGTGTGCGCTAGCACATCTGGCTTCAGATAGGACTATTAGCAACAACCAAATTACTTTAAAATCGCATCACATGACTTATGCTCTACCAAGTCCTTGCAAATCTAAAATAAATATATAATTTGATAATGCATGTGCTTTGAAACTACATGCACTGTTTTTACAAGACAGAATCTTTTCTACCTTCCCTACACACTGCAGGAACTCTAAGCTCTTGAAGCACTTCCTATCCAAAATGCACCCTCTGTGTCCTGCCAGTAACTCGACATGTGCGAACCTTGAGGAAGATCAGAAACTGATTTACCTCTGAGTGTGATTCCCTGCACACAGGAAATATGTAAAAGATGATGGAACCGGTTGAACATCATTTGCACAGAGAAATAATCTTTCTCTTCCAAGACTATCAGCCTCTTGAGAGCAAGGGCCACAGCTTCGAATTCCTTTTTTTTTTTTTTCACAACTTAATGGTACACAATAAAAATGAGGTTGTTTGGCTGCTTTATTTAGATCTCCAATGGTAGTTGGAACTACTAAAGAGATAAATCCGTGAGAAATTGTGTCTGTGGCCTTGGTGTTTGTAATCACAAAAGGCCTGAGTATCAGGAAACAGTATTTTGCTGGTCCCCGATTACTAATATTCCACATTGCATTAGGCTTTGTCAGGGCCCAAACTGACCAACATGAAATACTTTATCTCCTTGGACAACACATCCCGTAAATTATGAAAAGAAAATGGTATTTTATGAGAGCCCAGCAACCTCATTTTCTAGGCAGCACACTTCATTCATACTGCCGTTATTAATAGGTCAGTTACAGAATTCATAACCAGTGCCACTGCGTGAAGATACCGTACATAGACAACCACCACAGTGAAAAGTAGTATATCTTGGTTCTTTCCATAGAGGTAACTTTATCAAAACTATCAGCGGCGTCCCTTGAACTCCACTCCAACATTGTGTAATTGGATTCTACGTTATGTTCACCTGAGTTCCCAGAAGACATTTTAACTTTAAAACTTCCGAAGTCTCCTTCCCCACTAATGAATTTTGCCTACTAAAGTTAGCTCTTCTTCCAAGACTCCTGCATGTAAAAAGTGCCTAGCTGTGCTTTTGCCACTCTCAGGCCAGTTAGTCTCTTGCCTGAGCTAACATAGTCGATCTTTTTAAAATTAGAAGTGGAAGAATACACAGGGTGATATGTCACTCGAAAGTGAGCCAGGACAGATAATTAAGGATTAAAATCTAAATTATCACCTCTCGTGCAAGGTACAGCAAGAAGCACGGATGCCTTCTCATCTCCTTAGAGAAATACAGATGCAACGTACCAGATAAGGCATTCCGTAGTTTTCATTATAAAGTTAATATTTATCTTACAGCATTGAGTTTATCTTACCAACATATCTCATTCAGAAAAAGAATTTCTTGATTTACCGCATTAAAGTAAATATTGCTACAAGATACGTGTTAAATTTTTAATAAAATCCACCCTATCTTGTTTGGATCAAAGAGAGCTGGCTCAGCTGAGATACAAGCAACACCAAATAAAAATACCTAATTCTAAATACAGAGCATCAGCACAGATGTGGACCAGCCTATCCAGGACCAGACTTCAGCTTTATATACGTGGATTCCGAAGCATTTCACAGCTTCGACGAAGCTTTTAATAAGCCATGATCTTAGAGCTAAAATGCAAAATTACCTCTACTTGTAATTCTCACCCACAGAATATCAGTTTAGAGCCACACAGTCCTCCATCCCTGAACTACACTCTCCAAAAGGCACCAAAGTTAAACTTAGTTCAATGAGATTTACAAACACTGTCCTTTGCTTGTGCGGATGCATTTTTAGTATGAAAGATTTATTAGCATGGTGCGTTTTCTCTATGCAGGATAGAGTTAGACATAAAAATCTAGTTTGTTCTCACTCATTCCCTATTCCTTAAGTTAGCCATAAAAAGCCCTATTACTAGAGAGCAAAAGGAAGCTGATAGAGTGATCCTGATTCTCTTCCTTGAATTAAGGAGAGTGACCAAGCCAGAGGATAGATTGCCACATCTTTACAAAGAGATTTTCTAGCAGTCTGCAGTTAAGTCCCCTGGGATCTGTTTCCCTCTTGGCAATGAGCTGGAGAGAAGGGGAAATAGAAGACAAAAAAGACAGAAGACTGCCTAACTCTTCATGTTCAGAAGGGATGAGTAGAGGTAAATCCTCAAAATCAGATCATATGAATCACCTGGCTAACTAACTGGAGGTATCACAGCCCCATGGCCAGCCTTCATCTAGCTATTTCCTGTAATGGGATATCTCCATGGCTGAAGGCCAAAGGTTACAGAACTCCAGCAGTTGAATCCCAGTTCTGACCCAGCAGGCTGACCTTGAGGATGTTGCATGACCTTCCTGTGTCTGAGTTTCTCCATCTATAAAACAGAGAAAGTCATCAAGAGCTATCTTCTAGAGTGGATATGCAGATTAAATTAATCAACAATTGTTGAGTTCTATGGCAGAGTCTAGAACGGAATACATGGTACTGTGTACATGCCTGTTATATATAGTGAAATATTGGTTTTGCCGGAATCTTTAATTTATATGACCAGAAAACTAGAAATAGATTCAATCCTTATTTCTTTTCCAAGTTCATATTTCCTCCTTTACCCTATCCCCAACCCATTCCTTCCCATTACAATCAGGTAGTTTTTTCTTAATAAACAGAAAATCCAACACTTAGTAAATAGTCTGTATGTGCCAGGCAATTATCTGTTAATTATCTCATTCCATTCTCATAAAAACCAGTGAACTGGGTGCTATTTTTATCCCCACTTGATAGGTGAAGAAATAAATGCCTTGAAAGATTAAGTAAATTGTCCAAGTTAACACAGTTATTATGAAGTAGAACCAGTATTGAAAGCCAGACAGTGTTGAGATTTGTTTCTTTGGGGGAAAATATTTCAAACTCCAAAAATATTCCTAATGAACTCACATTTTTAAAATCTCATTCAACCCGCAACCAAGCGCAAGGGTACAGACTAATAACAGGACTACAACTTATGCATTCATGAGAATAGGTGATTGTTGCTTTAAGTCAGAGTTTGTGGGTGGCTTCTTACAGGGCAAGCGTGTGGTTAAAGCAGATTGATATAGCCTTTGTGTGTGCTACTGATGAAACCAAAATCAAATTTGAAAGTGCTCTAAAACTATGAAACAAAAAGTGTTAAAAGCCTGTATAGTGCTTTGAATATACACACAGGCATGGGTTTTAGGCTGCCTGTTAAAATGCAACAACATAAGAGAGAGAGAAAGAAGGCATGGAGATGGATGGGTGGGAAGGCAGAGAGGATCTGGGAAGAGATGCAGGAGAGGAAATTGTGATCAGAATACATTATGTATAAAAAAAGGAAATCTACTTTCAATTAAATATATAAATAAAATGTAACAGAAACAAAGCTTTGCAACAAAAACAGCAACAAAAAAAAAATCCTTTCCCGATTACTACTTAATTTAACACTCAATGCCTACTCTCGTGTTTCAAGCTAACATGGTTTTATAATAAAGGATATAAATAAAATGCAAATCTTATAAAAGATTGGGAATCCCACAAACTCAACAAAAGTATTGCTCAAATCCTACACAAAGTCAGTGACCAAAGCAGAGTTAAGCCAGCCAAGAGTTAAAGAGACAAATCAGTAAGAAAAGCAACAGCAGAGCTTTCAGAGGTAGATTCAAATGTCCATGAACTGTCCTTGCACGAATTCTAAGATCTGTGTGTAACTTTACAATTGTTTCTTTTATGGCTATATTATCCCCAAAAAGCCTAAGAAACAACCCTTTCTCAGGGTACCAGAGCTGAGCAACCAGACCCCTTGTTTGATTCCACCTAAGGCTGGTTGCACGCAGATGGGCTTCTGGTCACATATTTGAAAATAAAATCTATGCTTTACTAGAAATTAAAACAGTCAAAGGTATTTGCACAATGATTTTTCAAGATAAGGCTCCCCCACTCAAGCCTTCGGTGGAGAGGTGGAGAACCAATCTCATTTTGATCAGCATTTTTAAATGGAGTCACTTAAAAGTCCTTTTGGCTCCAGAATGAATTATGCTCAGTTACCAATGTAGGGCAGACTTCCTCTCCTACGTTTCTCTAATAGCTTACAATGAACTCATCTAAGTTATACAAATATTATAACAAGAGTAATTCTGCTATCTGGTGGCAAAACACATAAACAACAGGAGCAAAGAATTGAACTGAGTATCAAAGGCTGAGGCTAAATACATATGACATTTCTTGAAAATGGTATCCTTTCTGATTTGAACAGAATACAAGCAAATGTTGACGAATCACTGCTAACAAAGAGGAAAGAACAGAAAGTGAAAGAACAGAATATTACTGATCTTACTGAGCTCAGTATTGTTGGAAGCTCTGAATTCTACTGAGAGAACATAGATCACTAAGACCTTTTATCATCAGTAAAGCACAACTTTCAAACACAATCCAGTTCTCACAAGGATAAACTGGGCAATTTGGCACTGTAATATAAATCCTTCCTCTGAGGTAAGATTGTACACAATGAATTTCAGAGCAGGGAGAATTCTAAGGATCATCTTCCTGATTTCTTATTTTACAGATGAGAAAGAGGAGTTCTGGATTAGGTGACTTGTTTAAGACCATTCAGCTTGTTAGAGTTAAAGAAAAGCTCTAGAATCTGAGACTCAAGTTGAAGACCAACAGTACTCTTTCCTTTCTCTTCACTGAAAATAATGATAGCAGAATTATCAAAGAAAAGTTACAACACCTCTTCCCCAAGAAGCTCTGCTCTCTGAAAAAGAGAGTCTCTGTAGCAACCGAAGTTTGTTATTGTTCTCCGAATTCAAAAGCAATTTAGACCTTAAACCCAAAGAGCAGACTGCAGTGACACCTGGGCAGGCTCTCAGGCAGTCAGTTTGTGAATGTCATTCCTCCTTTACTACCATGGCCAGGGAGCCAGGGTGCAGAAGAGCCATCACAAAGGGTCTCAAAGGATGGATGCAAGGTTAGTTCACCAGCTTCACCCAGGAACTTGTTAGAAATGTACATTCTTCGGTTGGAGTCCAGACCCACTGGACAAAAAGCTCTGAGAATAGACTCAGACTGTTTTAACAAGCTGTTCAGATGATTTGGATGCGCACTATGATTTAAGAACCACTAGTCCAGCAATTCTAAACCTGTGGGTCGAGATCCCCTTGGGGTTTAAATGACCCTTTCAGAGGGGTCATCTCAGACCATCTGCATGTCAAATATTTACATTACAATTCTTATCAGTAGCAAAATTACAGTTATGAATTAACAACGAAAATAATTTTATGGTTGGGGGTCATCACAACATGAGGAACTGTATTAAAGGGTCACAGCATCAGGAAGGTTGAGAATCAATGCATTAGTCTATCCGATCAATGCACCAGCTAGCTACCTAGGTGGATTTTGAGACGTGGTTTTTGCCACTTTTAGAAATGCCAGTTTGCTTGGCTTGAATTCTTTGAATTCTTTGAATGAAGTTTTAAAGGACTTATGCAAACCTTCTCTGACACTAAAATTGTTTCTCTTTGCTAGTGGAAGCACATTGAAAATTGAAGATGTTTTTATGTCATTTTGATTTGTTTTACTTGATGGTCCAAGACAGTATGTTTTCCTATTGACACAGAAATAAATGATTATGAAAGAGAAGTATCCCCAGAACACAGAGGGCAGCATAAGAAGCATCTCCACTTGCTCATTGTTGCCCTCTCTTTCTTCTCTGCCTGTGATCCAGTCTCAGCCTGTCAAGCCACAGCCTTCTCATCAACCTACTGATTCTCTTGCCCTTTAGTAAATGTTGTTTGCATGGCCCCTCACCCTTCTGTACCCACAACTGCCACACCACTACTTTGCCCCCCAGTTTTAAACTGTCATTATCTACAATTTTTGGTAGTAAAATCAACTCTGATGTCACTTACTACCAAAAGATCGAGTGGCTACAGTATCTGCAAGAAATTTGAACTTAGGACCATCCGGTGCAGAAGAGGCAAAACTTAAGACATGGAAAGGCAGGTGAATTATTCTCTGCTTTATAGCTCTCCGATTAAATTAAGACAGTTATATTTTTCTATTCTGCACATTTCTCACTTGAATCCAGACTCTTAACCCTCAAAACTATGTCAAACTTTGTTTTTTACATTGTATACCTGTTCTGCCTAGATTAGGTTCACTGAAATATTTTCAGACTATGTCTTTTGTGTTTTCTTCCCAGTTTTGTGGAGAATAATCAGAACCCTAAAACTCTTGGTCCATCTGAACCTTTCTTTGAGGTTATCTTCAAGACTTGGCCTTGGGGTCCAAACCAAACATCATTTTTTTTTCTTTTAGCATTTTCTGTATTTCAATACCTTTGCAAAGTTGTATCTTCCTATAGCACCTAGGACAAGTCATTTACTCAGGGGCAGGGAGGGATTTTGTCCTTCTTGTCCTTATGTTGCAGAGGAAGAGAGTCTGTTCAACAAGCGAGTGATACCAAGGCATGCATACAACTGTAAAAGTTGATGAGAAAACCAAGCAGGGACGAAATGGGTAGAGTAGAGCGAATTGTCAAGGAATTGTCAAACCGGGATATTTTAATATTTTTTGAAGCCTCATTCATCTCACCTAATTATCACACATTTGTCTCAAAAAACATTAAATTCTTTGTTGTCGCTAAAAGCCAGTTGCTAGTAGATGACTCAGAAAGCATGTTTTTTCATACATCCTAGAATTTTCTAGAAGTTAACACTTAGCTTGTAAGTTTGCTTTCCCTTTGAATTTCTCTTTCATTTCCTCAGAATCAGTAATTTCCAGGATATTGACAAAACCACAAGCAGAACCTACTAGTGCGTCAAAAGCAGGAAGAAACAGCATTGCCACACCTGAGGACTATTTGTTTCCTAACACAGGAAACCACCAGGGAAGTTACTACTTAGAAAATTTGTTTTGCCCTTCGGTGCCCTTATCTGCTGAAGGAAAAATATTGGTGTTTATTATTATTATTATAGCTAGCTTCACAATCTACTAAGAACTCAGCAATAAAATATGAAATGGCCACATGGGTAGAGAAGAAAAATTATGGGAGAAAGGCAGGATGACCCTTTAAAGCATCTTTGCAAAGAACAGTATTCACCTTTTTGTTCCAGCCTGAACCAGGAAAGACATAATTTATTTACCCAGAGCACCTCACGTCAGATATAATGTCTGCATTTTTCAGGGGACATCTTTTTGTGCCATTTTATGGCTTGGTTCACACAAGAACAGTGAGTTCAAGTAATTTGGCCAAGGTCACATACCAAGAAATTCTAGGTTTGTCTGTTTTAAAACTATAGAATTTATTGTTTTATTTTCTTGTGAGACTCACTAAAATCCATTGTTTCTGTCTTCATTTCTCTCCCAATTTTACAGACAAAAACCTGAATGATTTTGTGTATTGCTTTCACAGTTTGGTCATTTTTTTTAAGTTCTTCCAAAATGTAGTGGTTGTACAAATTGCTTGACAGATGATACAATTTTCATTGCAAAATGCCCAGCAAAATGAGGCATTTTTATCTGAAGGAGCAAAAAATGAAATACTGCACAAGTAGTAGCTAAACAAACAGCAATAACATCATTAAAAACTGTAGTTTTCAGTTCAACTTAATATTCTCACAAGCAAAACCCAAAGAGCTACTCAACTTAGTTTAAAGAAAAAATACAGTAGTGAATCTAAAATTTAAAAAAAATAAAAATGAGATGTCACCTTGTATCCGTTACTTTTCCACGCTATGACCAAAATGCCTGAACAGCTTGAGGGAGGAAAGTCCCACAGTCTCACAGGGTTTCATTCCTTTGAGGGAGGGAGAGTAGGGCAGAGAAGTTCATCATGGCCCTGAGAGTTTGTGCTGGAGGTGGCTCTGTCATGGCCGACCAAGGGGCAGAGAGCAAAGCAGGAAGCAGGGCCAGGAATAATCTTCAAAGGACGTCGTGGCCTGCTTCCACCAGTTGATGCCACCTCTAGAAGTTTCCATAGTACCACCAGGTACAGAACACTGTGAAAAAAAACGGCATACTGCAGATTCACTATAGCACACACTTATGAACTCACAGGCTGATTAACTTTGATATATATTGGTCTTCAGATGATAGAAAACATGTAAATTTTTTCCATCAATTTTACTCTTTTTTTTTCAAAAGTATGGCTCCTGACTTGATTGTTTTTATACTAAGTTAGCGTATTCATTGTAGAGTTCTCTTTCCATTCCTGAATTCTCTCCTTTAGGTTTTCTTCAACAGCAACAACAAAAAATGTCTGTTTTTCCTAAGATAATCAATACTCATTAATATAAAAATTTAACAGCATATTTGTCAAAAACATAGAACATTAAGATAAATAACGGGCTTCGGACATCTCAGTCAGTTGAAGTACCTGTCACACAAGCATGGGACCTGAGTTAAGATCCCCAGCCCCCATCTAAAAGCCCAGTGTGGTGGCATGCACTTGAAATCCCAGTACTAGCTAGGCAGAAATAGGCAGATTCTCAGAGTCCCATAGTCGATCAGTGAGCTCCAAGTTCAAGGAAAGACCTTGTCTCAAATAATGTGGGGTAGTGATAGAAAAAGAAACCCAGAGTTGACCTTTGGCCTCAACACCTATATGCCCATACAGGTGCATACATACAGACACCAACGCATGCACATACACAAAATGTACATTCACACCAACAAATTATTGAAAGTAAAATACAGATTAGTAAAATGAAAACAATTAAATTATACATACCCATTCACAATAACTGAAGATAATTAGGCTATCAGTTTGTGTATATATTTCTGATCTTTTCTCCCAGAGTGCAGATAGTATTTTCTTTTTTAAAAGTAACTCTTTATTTTAGCTTAATGTATAAAGAAAAGAGACACAAACCAGAGATGTTTTCACAAAGGGAACATACCTGAAGTCATGACTTTCCTATGTGTGTTTGGATTTAATGATCTCAGAACCTTTACAGCGGGGTAGCATTGGAGCTGGGTTCTGCAGTCAGCCTGAGGCCGAATAAACCAAGGTTGAACTCTGCCTTCAGCTTCACACTGCTGTGAGTTAGGTTACATTGTTTATTTCTGGTCTCGGTTACTTCATCCGATAAACAGATTGATTGAATTAATATCACTAATTTATTTAGAATCGTTTGGGACGTAGAATAAGGTGTTATTCTCATGCTGCTTCTTGTTGCACACTGTTTGAAGAGCCTTTTCTCTAACCATCATTCAACTTTCTTTAGTGTAGATTCTGTTTCCTGTAAGAATTCCGTTAGCTCTCTTAAAGTCATCTGTGAAGTCCTCATATACAATTAGCTAAAAGGAACCCACTCTCATTTTTGCATTTGAGGCCAGGCTCTTCCACAAGGTACCAAGACTTCCAGGCAGCGGTTTCTATCTGTAAACTTCTCCAGGCGTTAATACCTTCCCCTCTCAGTAAGCACTCTTGTACTCCGCTAGTCACGCTTCTTTACAGATAGACGCATGTCTTGTTTTGATAGTGGTTTCGTTTTCAGACTTTTGTTGTTTTGTTACTTATCTCTGGCTTTGGGTTTCCTTTTTTTTTTTTTTTTTTTAATCACTGTCCGGAGTTCCCACATCCTAGGAATGGCTTTCCCTCACTCCTGCACTCTGCTGTTGCTCTCAGGACCATCCACTGCCTTAGCAATTGAAGCCCCAGGCACCCTGGAGTTTCACTGCTTACAAAACACCTTCCCACAGTCCCTTCCCACCTGCAAAGCAATCTGCTGAGATAAAGCTGCGAGTGCTCTCCCCATTTTACAACTGAGAAAGTGACCCCTTTGTCTTAAAAACACAGCCCACCTCTGCTGAGTGAAAACTTCTCCAGAGCAAACATTATACTTTTTTTAGCTTTCTTGACCAGACATGTATTTATCCTGATTGATGTACTATGCAAATTGTCATAAGAAAATAGAAAACTTGTAAATGCCTTCTACGTATCTCTCAGCTAAACGCACGCACGTATCCCCATCACTTTTTTCTTTTTTAAAACAATGTATTGGATGTTTGCTCTGTGCCAAGTACTCTGCTCTGTCTTTGTGAGCCCTAAATTCGGGGTACGCAAGGAACGTAGGCGAGCACCGGGGTTACATTGTAGAAGCTCCATGTATAGACTCAGTTTACATACGCTTAGTTACCTCACGATTACTAGACCCGAAATCCTGCTCGTCCGCTACCCAGAATTTCAGATCTAACCACCTGATGAGATCCATACAAAAGCCAGAGAATTAATGCAAGCGCTTCACATGCTTGATGAGAACAGCGTCTTTGCGAAGTTGATGAGACGCGCATCCTGCCCCCGTGGTCTTACAGTACACCTGAGAAAAAATAAGTAAATAAATGTAAAAAGAAGACAAACCACAGGATAAGATGACATGTGTGAAGTTATGATAAACCAGTCTGGAGAGAAAGGTAACATTGTGCTTTGAAATATGGAAGATTAAAATATTATTCTAAATCCCCCATTTGCTGCCTATTTATAAAGGTTTAAGTTGTGAAGATATTAATTTTCCTTGTGGGAATTAATTTTCAACCAGGAATTGGAATAACTAATTTGGGTTCAAAACTGTGTTTAGTGCCCTGTTATAACTGTAGTAGTACTTTATCCTGCTTCGTTTTATTCTCCCACACCTCTTCTGATGGAATCTCAAGAGTTATTGCCCCCAACTTCTGACGTAGAAAGAACAGGAGAAAATGTAAGAATGCTCTTTGATCCCCTTGCACATCAATTACAGGTAATAAATTCCCCTGCGGTGGTGCTCAGACAGAATCTCAAAAACACATGGACTTTTCCTATTAGAAAATATAAACCAAATAGTGACTATTTGTTGTTTAGATTTATTCTGTGAGTAATGTAACCTAAAACACAAGCTAGCATTGAAGGATGTATCATTTTTAATCTCAGTGCTTTTAGCTGCTTGCCAACACCAGATAGAGTATCTTATTGCAATAATTCAAGGGTTTCTCTATTAGTTTCTCTAAGCCCTTAAAGCAAACGAAGCTCTTATGATATAAAACACCTTCTTTCTCTATTTTTCCCCCCTCAGCTCTCAAGCCTAAATGCGTTTCAGGGTAGAATTTTAAATGAACTAGATAAATGAAATTCTATCTAATTGTATTAATTTTTGACATTCATTTTATGATTCTTTTAAAAAGGACATAGAAATGGATTGTAGCTCTGGCCTCCGCGCAGTCATGATGAATAGCAGGCTACAAATAATGTTTTCCTCCAACTTTTGAAAGAACAATGTAGATTTTTTTAATCTCTTCGGTGAGTTTACATATACCCTAGACTGATGACTGACCAAGGAGCTGGAAGTGAGATCTCTCTTACACAAAGAAAATGAGTCTTATATTGAAGGAAGCGTTTTCATTTGTTTTCCTCCTTACTGTGGCCCTTTGTTCCCTTCGCAAATATCCACGCATAGTTTTATCTCTGACCTTGAAGGATGCTTACGGCTTTATCGGGGTGTCTTTTAAGATCACAGATGACCTTCAGCTGATATCATTAAGCCCTGACCTGCCTCTGTGATCCGCTCCCACAAAAATACATATGCTGAACAGTGCTGGTGTGTGCAGTAGGGGTAAGTGAATTATTTACAAAAATTTGAGTTGACACCTTTTATCAAATGTGGAAAGATGAAGACAAAACAGCTGCTATTGCTGTCGTAAGCAATCTGCTGGTGATTGAATAAAAGTGTCAAGAAAATGGCTGCTTGATGGCCTTTTGTTCTCCCTCATCCAGCTTGATGTTAGTTTGAGCTGTCAGTTAGGAATCACGGCAGTGTGATTTATCAATAGACTGAGTGACCTTCTAGTTTCGCTACGGCTAGAACTAGAAGACAGCTCCCTCTACTGCGAGCTCGCAACACTTCTCACCTTGCAGTTTAAGGCCTTGTGATTGGCTTGGATTTGCCAAAAGCAACTCACTCGGAGGATAATTGTGGCTTTTTACACTTCGTCTTGTTTTGATGGCCTCCACCCACTTGCTAAAAATGAGCACATATCCAAAAAGGAAATTTTAAGCATATTTCTACACCTTCCAGCAAAGTAATTTAGAAAAATCAGCATTTAACATAAAATGCTTCCTCCTTGCTAATTAAACTGCAGAATATGGAAACATTATCTGTGATAGCAAACTGAATCTTTAAGCAGTGTTTGGCTTGCGTTGACATGAATAGCCCATCTGCATTAACTCAAATTATTTTATAATCTCTATAGAAAGAAAGATTTGAAGTTATTTTTCTGCCACAATACTGGAACCTCCTCAGGGAAAGATACTCTTATCAGTCAAAGTTCGGGGAGCCTTGAGAGATAGGAGGCCATGGGGACCACGGTTTTACAAATTATCAGTCTACTGTTATTCTATAGGATATTGTGCATGCGTTTATTAAAAGTTGGGCTTTCAGTTTAATAGATATTTATTTGATTGGAAACACAAATAGCATAATAGTATATTATGATAAAATGGTATTCCGGTTTTTATTGAAACGGAAACATTAAAAATAATTAAAAGAATTCAAGTAGCATAGTCCGATTTCCAATAGTATCTAATCTTAGTGTTCAGATCTAATGCTGTGTAATATGATTCAAATTATCATTTTTAAAAACTGTTACATATTCACAATTTCAAATACATTTATTTTCTTTTCACCTGGGGTTTTTGTTTTCATTTTAACTTTTCATTATAAATGCTTAAATCAGATATGAAAAATCATTGCATATTATTTTGTTGGCTCTATCAAGTTCAATTCCTTAAAGCTACTCTGTGGGACCACACGGTTATTCCTTCTCTCCTAGGTATACTTTTCCTTGCTCTGTTCTGAAGGTAGCCTGGATGGGAATCTCTGCAAAGGTGTACCTCATGACATTTTCACTGTACCAAGTTCCCCCTACTCCTTTCTTAGACTATTATACAGCTCCTCTGCTCTAAGTCACAAAAGCTCCCCCTCCATTGCAAAATTGGGGTTCAGACCTTAGCTCTTGCCTGAGTTTAGATTTTTTTCCTTCTCTGTCCTGACACACACACCATGACTTGTGCATAAAAGCTCTGCAGCAAAGTTGAATAATATGTAAATTTTATGTTGTAATGAATTAGGTCCTAAGATCTTTAAAGGTCAGACACCTGGTATAATACATCACATTTTTTAATATCAACTACAAAATAACTGTAATAAATTTTTCCAACACCACATCCTCACACACTGTTACCCACAAGGAAGCACCAAAGGAAATGTGTCATTTGTCAAAACGTGCAGGAAAACCGGCATATGTACAGGGCACTTTAGAAGTAAGTCGGATTAGAAATAGCTTTTCACGTGATTTTTTTGTGTTTAAAAGAGAAAGATAGGCAGGTACTGACTAAAATCATCCCCCAATACAGTTTTGTAAACAAGGTAGAAATAATTAATTTTCTAGGATATATGATGAAAATGACTCTAGTTAGTTAAAGGATAATGCAGAATTTATAGGCAAAGAGCTTTGATTCTCTTTAGGGAAAAATTCAACAAGAATAATTCTGCTCAGCTTGGATGAGTAAGTGGGATACAAAGAAAAAAAAACCACAGTTATCTGAGTTATAGAAATTTGATAGTTGCTATTGAAAAACATATTTATTTCTTTTACAATGCTATTTGCAAGCTTCAATTACAAGTCTCTTATTATAAGAAATGCCTATTACTAACAGAAGGGAAAAGAGATTTACCTACAAATAAAACAGACTGTGGGGATTTTTAAAAAATGGAACTCACATTAGTATTAGCCCTCATGCCTGTCTACCAGCATACCCCTATTCTCTAATGGTGTGTCATGTTAATTTTGGACACAAGTGAAATGGATGTGTTGGGTTCTTAAGACTGGTGGCTACCTGTTGGTATTTTTAATGCTACTGAAAATCTGCATTTAAAATACCTTTGTACTCTTCATCAGAGAGTACAGAAGCCCAGGGCCAAACATTATCCAAAACTAGGGAACCCCTTGGAAAATGGGGAGGAGGGACTGCAGGGACCAGAGAGGTCAAGGAGAACAAGCCCCATGGAGTTAACTGACCAGCATTCTTAGTGCCCCACAGAGACTAAAACAGCACACATGGAACCTGAACAGTGCCCTAAATATATCTTATGGCTTGGTATTCTTGCAAAACTCCTACAAGTTGGAGTGGAGGGAGTCTTTTTCCTGCCCTTGGGACCCTTTTCCTCTTGCTAGGTAGCCTAGTCCACCCTTGATGTAGGGACTCGTGCCCACCTTTGTTCCGTTATGTTATATTGTTACTCCCTGTTTAACCAGTAACCCTGGGAGAACTGCTCTTTTCTGAGGAGAAGGGGGATGGGCAGAGAGGGTAGATCTAGAGGAGACTGGGAGATTCTGGGAGCTGAAAGGAGTGGAAGGGGAGAAGACGGGCTGGAATGTATTAGACGAGAGAAGAAAAATTTAAAAAAATATATATCATTGTAAATGGTGGTTATATTACATATGCAATTTTTTTGTTTGGCAGTGCATTTTCTGATGAGAATTTGAAGTTGTACTTGAAGAATAATTGCATAACTTTTCACTTAAATAATATTTGTGTTTTAAATCTGAGAATGCTTAGGGAAAGGCTGTGATCACTTAAACACCAATTTCATTTTCTCTAACTTTGTCAAAGATACTTTTATTACCACATCCATGTGGCATCAGTCAGTAGCCACAAAGTGAGGGGGGATCATCATCCAGGTCATTAGGAGGCACCCTGTGAGGAAGACAATTGAAGTCAGCATAGTTTTAGTGTTTGATGGCTCTGGAAATTTTCCAAAGGCCCACATTCCCAGAATATTCATAACCTTTATAGCCAAACATGAAATGGACTTCCTAAGCTGGGAGCAATGTGTTCACATGAATGTCTCCACCACCACGCAAGCTGAACACCTGTGTTCTCGATCCCAACAAATACAACACAGAATTCACCAGACAAACCTAAGGGAGTAAAGAGGTAAACTACGAACTTTTTGGTGTATTAATGAACTGGTTCAAAATCAGCAAAAAACAAAGAAAGAAAGACAATTATAGTAATCAAAGGAAAGAAATGTAAAAGAATCCAAAAACTGTGTTTCAGACCATAGCACACAATGGTGTAGAGTGTAATAACAATACAGTCATGCCCCTTCAGCGTAGATTTCTTTATGTTTTTAGAAAATACTGTGGTAATATAACCCATTCATTCTCTCACACAACTGAGATTTATTTAGTGCATAACATGTACCTCCCTCCGGAGAAGAAGGGCCACAGTGACACCCCGTGAGTGTGGTCTGCCTTTCACCATCTGAGCCCAGCTCTCACAGTTCTCTGGGAGAACTCATGTTGACATTCTTCCTCTTCCCTAGATGCCAGAGTCTGAATATGAAATGTCCCTCATAGGCTCATGTATTTGAACGCTTAGTTCCCAGATGGTGTTGCTGTTTGGGAAGGTTGTGGAACCTTTCCTAAAGGATGGAGGCTTGCTGGAGGAGGTACGTCGTTGTTGCCAGCTTTGAGGTTGTATAGCCTGGCCTATTTGCTGTTCTGTCTCTGCTTCCTGCTTGTGGGGCCTGTTGTATGCTCCTGCTTCTGTCCCCTTTCGTAATGGACTGCACCCGCTTTGGGCTACAAGCCTAAATAAGCCCTTCATTTCTGAAGTTGCTTTTGTGTGAATATTCTATCACAGCAGCAGAAAAGAAACTAATCCACTATAGGATCAGATAGAAGTAAAAACTGTTTACCAAGGAAAGGTAAAATATATGTTACTAATAGTTATCATCAAGAAGGAATGTAACTGATCAAAGCATATGTGGGAAGGCATCACTAATCTGTCATCATGAGAAAAACATAGTGTGAAACCATAAGACCAACCAACCTCCTCACTCCAGTGAAAATGCTTATTATAAAAAGAATAGCAAGTACTGGTGGGGGGTATGAAAAAGAAACTTGCACACTATGTATATTAGTACAGCCATTATGAACAACAGTTTTGAGAATCTCAAAAAAAAAAAAAGGAATAGACAGATCATATGATCCAGAAATTCCTCCATCAAGCGTATATCCAAAAGAAATGAAATCGGCATGTCAAAAGATATCTGCAGTCTCTGTTCATACACCAGTATTTATTAACAGTAGCCGTGGGATCGACTTATATGTCTATCAACAGATTAACAGATAAATAAATATGCCATGCAACCATGGAAGAGTGCTAGCCCTGAAAACAATGAAATCAGGCTGGGGAAATAGCTCAATGGTCTAAGTATTTGCCCTGCAAGGATGAGAATGCAAGTTCAGATCCCCAGAAGAACACTTAAAGGCTGGATGGGCATAAAGCCTCATTGTAATTCTAGGTTCAAAAGACAGAATCAGGCCGGGAAATTGTGGTGCATGCCTTTAAACCCAGCATTTGGGAGGCAGAGGCAGGTGGATCTCTCTGAGTTCGAGGCCAGCCTGGTCTACAGAGTGAGTTTCAGGACAGCCAGAGTTACAACAGAGAAACCCTGTCTTAAAAGACAGAATCAGGGGACTCCTATAATGAGCTGACTAGAGAGAACAACCATATACACAAGCTCTGGGTCTGATTGAGACCTTGACTCAATAAATGAGGTAGAAGACTGATGAGGATGACATCAATCTCAGCCTACACAAACACACAAACACATGCATACACACACATACACACACATACACACATATGCACACACACACACACATGCATATGCACACACACACACATGCATACACACACATACACACACATGCATACGCACACACAAACACATGCATACACACACATGCACACACATACACACACATGCATACGCACACACAAACACATGCATACACACACATACACACACACATGCATACGCACACACAAACACATGCATACACACACATGCACACACATACACACACATGCATATGCACACACATACACATGCATACACACACATATACACACACATGCATACACACACATGCATACACACATGCATACACACACATGCATACACACACATATACACACACACATGCATACACACATGCATACGCACACACACAAGTGCACACACACACACATGCTTACACACACATATACACACACATGCATACACACACACAAACACATGCATACACACACATACACACAAGTGCACACACACAAGTGCACACACACAAGTGCACACACACACACATGCATACACACACATGCATACACACACATACACACATACATGCATACACACACTCATACACATACACACAGGTGCACACACACAAGTGCACACACAAACACATGCATACACACACTCATACACACACATGCATACACACATGCATATGCACACACAAACACATGCATACACACACATACACACACATGCATACACACACTCATACACATACACACAAGTGCACACACACAAGTGCACACACACACACATGCGAAAGCATATATGCATACATATATCATATCAAAATTGAAAAAGTAAAAGAAAAAAAGATGAAATCATGGGATGCTCATAATGTAAAATGAAAAAAAAAAAAGCTCAAAACAGAAAGACAAGTGATGCACGACTAAACTCATTTGTGGGATCTAAAAATACTGATAACATAGAAGTTAAGAATCAAATAGTACCACAGGCTGTGAACAGTATAACTAAAGATGGTTCAAACACAAAATTACAGTTACGAGAAACATACTCTGGTGCTCTAATGAACGTAGTTAATAATTTTGCACTGTATATTTGTACAAGTAACTAGAAACTAGATTTTCGATCCTTCTCATGACAAAGAAATAATAAATACTCTAGGTGATGGATGTGCTTAGTATTCCAATTTAGCCATTCTATAACATGCACATGTATCAGATGCCTCACTGGGCCACATAAACATGACCAAGTACCATGTGACAAGTAAAAACTTACATGAAGTTTTATTGGGATTCAGTCATGTCCATTTGTGTATCTGCTTTGACATTACCATAGGCTTGATTGCAGCAGAAACTGAATGGCTTACAAAGTCAAAATACTAGCGTCTAGCCCATCACAAAAAGTAGTTTGCAGATTGTTGATTTGGATTATAGATACTTTAATTTTCCTCTTGTATCTATATATTTCTCATCTCTTCTGAAGATAAAATTACATAACGGGTATAGCCAGGAAAATGTAAATGATTTTATTCTATCCCAATGTTTGGAATTTGAGCTCTAAGATGAATAGTTATTATCAAATCTAGTTTGGTCTTCACCTGTGGATAAATAGCTTAGAATGGGAGCTATAAAATTATTACTGTGTCAAACATTTCTTTTTAGCACTTATTACATTTCAGCCAATGCTCTATAAGTCTTTAACCCATAAACACGCCAGTCCTCACCGAGTTCTGTAATATGAAGTATTCTTCTCCTTTTTCCCCCATGAGGAAACTGAAGCACAAAGCTGCTAGATAACTGACCCAGCTCCAACATTCACACGCAGCAGACACATCGAAATCCATCTAGTATCTTCCCAGCTAAGCGCCAATGACTCCCTGCAACTAATGCTTACACCACCTTCTTTCAAGGAAAATGTTCTTGGTCTATGGGAGGAGAATTCGTATTCTCAAGGTAACTCCTTAGTCCAAAGACTTCTTCAGAGCCTGAAAAAAGCAAGAAATGAGTGGGAGAGAGGAAAGGTGAGCGAGATATAGGAGGGTGAATCCCCACAGTCCAGACTGTGCTAAAAATATGGGTGATGGAAAAGAGCCCAATGTATGCACTGGGTTCTCCAGAGGAAAAACGATACAATAAAATGTGTGTGTGCGTGTGACTGTGTCTGTGTATGTCTCTGTGTGTATGTCTGTGTGTGTGTCTGTGTGTATGTCTCTCTCTCTCTCTCTGTGTCTGTGTGTGTGTCTCTCTCTGAGTCTGTGTGTATATCTCTCTCTTTCTCTCTCTGTCTCTCTCTGACTCTCTGTGTGTGTGTGTTTATGTCTGTCTCTCTCTGACTCTCTGTGTGTGTGTGTGTGTGTCTGTCTGTCTGTATGTGTCTGTGTGTGTGTCTGTGTGTGTGTGTGTGTCTGTGTGTGTGTCTGTGTCTGTGTGTGTGTCTCTGTGTGTGTGTGTGTGTGTCTGTGTCTGTGTCTGTGTGTGTGTGTGTGTCTGTGTGTGTGTGTGTGTGTCTGTGTGTGTGTGTGTGTCTCTGTGTGTGTGTGTGTGTGTCTGTGTCTGTGTGTGTGTGTCTGTGTGTGTGCTCATTCAGAGAATTTTTGTTTAAGTAGTTGACTCACACACTTGTGGGGACTGCCAACTCTGAGCCCTGCAGTGTAGACCCTCAGGCTATAGATCCAGGAAAGAACAGTTAGGAGGCAAAAGTGTCTCATTCTCAGGGAAGCCCAGTGTTTTGTTGTGGTTTTTTTTTTTGTTTTTTTTTTTTTGTTTTTTTTTTTTTTTTTGCTTAAGGCTTACAACTGATTAAACAAGGCCCACCCCCATGCCGCAGGACAGTTTGCATTTAATCCATGGACTCGAAGTCTAATGTTTTAAAAGTTCTTCGCATCTAAAAAGATGTTCAGAGCAACTCCTAGACTGGTGTTGACCAAACATCTGGATGTCGTGGCCAAGCCAAGATTCCAAATAATAAAATGTACTATCATGAGGGGATAAGCAGATAAGGAAGGACTGGGGGAGACAGACACAGAAGGGTGTGGGGTCTGGGAGAGTGAGTTCACAGCCTAGTGGGGAAACCGCACGAAGAGGGCAGGGTGCTGCGGTGGGTGGCAGCTGGGCACCGGTACCGGCACAGCACAGGTATTTGAACACATCTGAGCATCGGTGTGATCCGTGGGTAGACAGGAAGCCCGGGGAGCTGACTTGAGGGATTACTTCCAGGCAGTGAGAGACTTGATTAAGGGAGACAGTGGTGAGGAAGCTTTACAAAGGCCAGCAAAGAGCTTGGTGTCTGTACTACAAGATGAGACTGGAGGATGTCTTCATATCTGGTTATACGGGTACAGATATACAATCCCAGTTTCTCAGGATCCTGAGGCAAGCAGATGACACGTTTGAACTAAGCTGAGCACGTTGGGGGAGTCTGTTTGTAAAAATCAAGAACAATTTTTAAAAGAATCTTCACAAAGGATTCTGTGTCCCTCTATCGAATGGATCACGCTCCTTGGTGAGCAGAGGTCATGTGACTCAGAGTAGAGCTAGGGTAGCTGCTTTCATGGTGAGAAAACGAAATTCTGGTCCACCTTTAGGGTTTTCTTCTTGGGTAGGTCCAGAGAAGAGTACTCTTTGCATTCATACTGTAGTGGCAGTAGAGCCTTAAATGAATGCCAAATAAGCGTGCAATTGACGGCCATGAGTGCCAGGTCTGTGGTCACCGGAATACGAAACCTGGCAGACAGACGTAGCCTCACAGTAGTTTGTGCATGGTTAAATATGGATTCAGGGTTGGGTTTGAAGGCTGAAGAAACTAGTGCGTTGTACTCTGTGGTACCTGTTTGGATGAACAGAAACACAGGGTGGAGCAAAGGCCAAGTAAATGCCCCGAAGGAACTCTGGCATTTGGAGACTACGTGCAGTCTGCCGCAGCTTGGGAATGGGATACGTGCAGAGGTGAAGTTCAAGTGGGAATCACAGCTTGATGCAGAAGTTTATTTTTAGTTATGTTTAAAATGGCTGTTTTGTGCATTGGTGGGTGAAGTGCCGCCTCGGTCTTGGCATTTTGTATTGTCTGCTGGGGTTGGCTTTATGTAAAAGATGTTTGATTCCAATGATCTGCATGTGGTATCAAGAGAACACCTGAGGAGCATAGGTATCAGTAAAAACCCCTGCGGTGATATGCTCAGAGCAGGGATAGGGTAGCTGCTTTCATGGTGAGAATAGGAAACTCCACTGTCCAGTATGGCGCTGGTAAGGATATGGTTCCCTTTGCTGAGGTCTGGCAGGGTTTGCACCTATGACTATGCCTCTGTGTCTTCCTAATGAGCCTACACAGAAGGCATACTACTACAACAGCTTCTCTAAATTCACGAGGCTTTTCGGATTGAGTCTTTTTCACTCTGACTAAATGAATTCTAAGGACTCTTCCCTCCATCTCTCTATAGCCAACCTACTCTATCCCTGCATCTCGAGGTTTTTGTTCTGTTTGTTCTTGTCATTGTGTATCCTTTTGCCTACAGATTCGTGCAAACCAGTAACTACTAGATCTGTTTGGGAACAAAATTAAAATGCAAGCTTCAACAGTGTGGGGATTTGTTGTTATTTTGTTCAGTGCTTTCTTCCTGGTTATTGGCAGAGAAAGACAAGATAAATTGCTAAGAGAGAAAAAAAAAATTTTTTTTTTGAGGAGTGTAGGGGATCAATAAACATGGTGAAACCAGAAAGCTGTAAAATCCCTTAATATAATGTCTGCCACATGGTAGCATAGGGCAGCTGTCATTATTTGTATAAAGAAGAATAAAAGGACTGGAAATGAATTTTCCAGAAAACACAGCTATATGTAGTCACCAGATTATGAGGAGGTCTCTGTGTCGTGCAGAGACATCTAAACTTTTTCTGAAGGCAAGATGAAGCCATTGGAAAATTTCAAGCAATGGAAATAATGGTATGGGTTACATTTTAGGATATTTCCCATAGTGTGCAAAACAAATTGGAGTGGAATTAGGAAACTGCAGAACAATAGAGAAGATGGCAGGTGTCTGGGGAGATGGCTCAGTGGTTAAAAGCACTGGCTGCAATTTCAGAGGATCCAGGCTCGGTTCCAAGCACCCACATGGCCTCTCACAAACATCTGTAATTCCAGGGGCATCTGATACTTTCTTCTGGCTTCCTTGGGCTCCGTACTCACATAGTACAAGGACAAATGCATATAGGCAAAACACACATACACATAAAATTGAAAACAAATGAATGAAACAAACTCTTATAAAAGCAAGTGGCAGTTCAGAAAGGGTATTTGAAAGATAAAAGCTGTCAGGACTGAGAAACTCAAGAACAAAGGAAAAGAAAATGCAGCACAAGTAGAAAAATCCTACCAATATGTTTGCAAATGGTTTGCCAAGAAAGCTCACGCATTCTCCTTTTTTAGAGGTGTTTTTAAAATGCAATGGAGCCGCCTTTAGTAGCTCAAAGGCCTGGCCTTGAATTCAGGATCTCAGCAGAAAAAAAGAAAAAGAAAAGAAAAATGGAAACAATGTAGCATGTATAAGCTTTTAATTGTGTGTATATTGATCTTTGTATGTTTGTGTATTGTTGTATAGATTTTCTCCTGATCACCTCCAAATATACTATGATTTTCTGCCCAGAATTTTTTTCCAATCATGTCCTCATTATGTCCCATCAGTTTGTGACAATGACTTTGCTGCATAGTGACTTCATGACTGTAAGGAAACAAATATGAGATTACAGCTGAAAAAAAATATAATTACAAGCATAAATTATGGCTGCTGTCAAGACAACAGACATTAGCACAGAAGCTTCATGCTCATTGCAGAAATAGGTTAGGTTTATGCTACCTGAAATCATCGTGAACTCTGAGTGTTTTCTCCACAAATAATCCATCGGAAACTTATTTCGTCTTTAAAAAAAAAAAATAAACTAGATGAATCGCCCTACATCCCCCCTTTTCTAGGTCTTTTCTTCCCTGACACATGCCCCACTGCTATTAAAAAGTGCTATGAGAGTGTATTAGAAAAATATCAGAACTATTAATGTAAGCTACATTGCATTTAATAAAACAAAGAAATTATGGACACTTCGTATTAACAGAACTCTTTAATCTTGTACGGAGTCCGAGAACAATTATCCATCATCTACAAAATGTGATGATTCATACACTGTCTGCTAACTAAAATCTCAGCCATGTCAATTCTTCAACTGGGTAGAGGTTTGGTTCTAGGAATTTTAACTAGACATGTTCTGTCTGGAAAGATGGGTCCCATAAACAGAGATCCAAAACAGAGAGCTGTGTTCAGAGGTGCATGGCCATTGTATTGGGAGGAGATGTAGTAGAGGTCTATGGTTATACACGGAACTAGCATAGATGAAATCTAAGGTTATCTACCACTTAGAACCTTTCAGATCTATAGAATACACATGTGCACACCTTGAAAACATTGTCACTGACTGCAGAAACAACAAATAGCACTCCAAAATTTTTTTCAAAATTTTCTCTTATGTGCATGTATATGCTAATATCTACATGTCTAAAATTAAATCAATGTGGGGGTATGTTTAAACATATGTGCTTACATGATTTGTAGATTCTTATGTATTCTCTGTATTTGTATCAGTGTTAGAAAAGGTATGTACACATATAAAATAAATCTATGATTTTTATCAATGTTCTAAAGCCTTTAAATGTCTATTACCCTATAAAATAAATTAGTATAAAGAAAATATTTTTAGGCACCTGAATTCTTAATCATGTTAGAAAATGCCCCCCTGCTTTCCAGTTCCTAAGAACTTCTAGGGCATTTGCTCCAGTGGATTCTAATATAAAGAAATGTTAATTTATATATTGTGTATTTTCAAAAATATTTTCTATACTTTTTCACAGTCATATAAACTCTATGCATCCCGTAATTATTAAAGACTTTTGCAAACCAGAAACTAAGCAGATTAGACTCATCAAACACAAAGAAATACTTCCCTCGTGTTGAGTAGAGGATTATTTATTCCTATATTCATTTCCTTCACGACTACAGAATCTGCATATGTGATAAACAAGGATACCCTTTGAAGAGTGATTTGTCGTGTTTACCAAAACGTGAGGTCTAATTTCTGTTAAAATATTTTTCAATATTTTTAATGAATTTTAATAAAGGTTTATCAGGCACTTGTTATGGTGCAGAACTTTTATTAAATTCTGTGATCCATAAAACGTTTTTTTTTTTTTTTGAATGACACATAGTTTAGTTTTTCATTTAGAGGCTATAAAAGTGTTCACAAAAGTTATGTTGGGAAAAAAAAGTGATTGAAAGTGCTAAAACACTGTACAGAATATAAAATCCTTTCATAGACTTTTTATGACACATGAAACATGAGTCTTAAAGGTTTAATGTTACTGACTTTTATACAAGGCTTTTTAATTCTTGATTCCAGTTATGGTTCTGCAAATGAACTGTGACATTAAAAGGAATCCGGCTGGAACTGCCTGGGCTTTCTTTCTAGATGAGCTCTGACTGGCCATCAGAGGCTCACCCTGAGACCCACCCCGCCCACAACTGATTAACACTCCCTGGCTTCTGCAGAATAGAGGAGTGAGCCTGCCTGACAGATTCCCTCCTACCTAAACTCAGTATTAATGTTGGGGAGGTCAGTGGATTACTATGAGCAAATATGAAGTGTGAACGATTGTTAACGCCTTCATCCTTGTTTCCTTAATGCAGAACAGCATTTACGGCTGTAATTGCGATGCTGCCTTGGTGAACTACACAACCAGCATTGCTGCCTGCCCCATTAAAATAATGGATAGAACAAATTCACTTTGATTCTATCTTTGGGAATTTTGAGTTCGAGTGCTGGCCCGAATCCTGTACAGAAAACAAATTCATGATTTTTGTTAAAGTATTAGATTAAGCCAAATAAAGTTGATATATATGAAACTTTCCATTTCTTGGGGCTCATCTTAATTTTCCAAGATGGTCTAAAAAGAGACATGTTTCAAAAGTGGTGGGTTGTTTTAAGAGGGAAAGAGAGCAACAGATGATGAATGCGATCAATACAATGAACCAATATGAGTTGTTTAGATTAGACCAGAATAACTTGCTAAATTTAAATTATGCTGAGTAGTACCTGCACATCTCACAGCACCTGCAATGTTAGACTGCATTCTCACCATGTGTCTTCCTAGAGAATCACACTGTGCTCAATCTCCACCTACTATATTGTGCTATGAGGTTCACTTAGGAAAACACGTTCTTATAGAAGAAAACAAGTCCCTATACTTCACAGAAAAAATAAATGTTGCATGATGTTAAAAAAGCGTATACCTCACAGACTCCAGACAGCAATGTTTGTTCTGCAGATCACCAAGAGAGCATTCACAGTTACAGCAGTAAGCGATTTGTGTATAGTGTTCAAAAAATATAGGTTGAGAAACAGTAATTCTTCAAAATTCGCATGCACAGCTAGGAATCTCTGTAACTTTCCAAAATTAGTCACCAGGGGTATACTCCAAAATGGTTGAAACGAAAGCCATACATAGTAGTCGTAGCTCATCTATCTGCTTCCAAATCTTTTTCTTATTTCAAAATCATTTTAATGTGAAAGGGGCTAGTCTGTGATTTCTCAAAATAACTCACAATTTAATATCCTTTGTGAAACCAAAAAGATGGCCCAATAGAGTAAGTCCTATTTCCTTGTAATCTTTGACCTTTTAATGTGAATCATGTGATTCTAATTTAGCAAAAATAATGAAATAGTTTCTTTGTTTGTACATGCTAGTAAAGTAAAAGTGCATATATTTTATGGTTCTTTTAATGTATCCACACTGTCTGTGAGACATTAAAACAGCATTTCAACTAGAAGCTTCTGTGTTAAGGCTATTCATTAAGACAGATTTGCTGTTCTCTTATGAATTCTAAATTAATAAACTTTTACTCAATTGCCAAATGATTTCTATACTATATGATCTTTGAATATTACTTCTTTATCTATTACCCAGGAGATGAGCAATACAAAATTCAGAGTACTAAGTCCTCTAAAGCTGAGAGCTAACAAACAAAAATCCTCCCTGACACAAAAGAAACCATGAGAAATCTGCCCAGAGGGAGATGACTCTGAGATTTATAGACAGAAATCTCAGCAAGCCAGTGGGTAGAGAAGAGCCATTATTAGTTATAGAAATATTTAAGACGTTTTTACACCCATCAAACATCATTAATTTAGAAAGGAGAAGAAATAAGCTAAGGAATTTTAAAACCTATCTTTTAAAGACTATTGCAGAACAGCTGGTATTTTCTAAAAATTTCACTTTAGTCTTTTGGTAATTGTTGCATATTTTTCTCCTTTGGGGGCATGTTTTATCTTTCTACTGCTTACTCTATTTTGTAATTAAGAGTAGAATGGTTCTACGACACACGGATTGTTCACACTACAAGGTAGTACCAGAGGAGAGATAATCTCTGTATTCCATCCCCATCAGCAACTACAGCTGAAATAGTGGAACCACAGGCCAGGAGCGATCTGGTTCCTTCTAGGACACTGCACAAAGAAGAACTGCCCAGGAGAGACCCTTACACTGCTTTGGAATGTTCATGAAGAAACCGGCCCGGTGATGTTAACTTAGTGATGTTTCACTATTTCATTGCTCCTGCAGCACAGCCTCGCTTATCTCGATGAGCTTAGCACCATTTTCAATTTCTCCCTCCTAAGCACTCACTACCTAAAGTCAGTTGGCGTTCACCTCTTGCCTTACTGTTCTAAGTTCAACTACTAAGTTGCTAAGAAGTAGTAAGCTATTAGTATAGCTTGGAAGGTGTCCCTCGCCAAGTTCTCCTACCCTCAATATCAGTCTCACCAAATGTCAAGGAGATGCTCCTCCTACGTCGGGAGTCAAGCTGCCATTCACCTGCTTGGAAGTTCTGCACAGCTCACATGTCAACTGTCACTTCCTCTGATACTTTCCTGGGAGTTTACCATAGAAACCTCATCATTCCTTGAACACCTCAAATTGCTCACCCCTCTTTCTTCGTGTCTGCCTTTGACTCTGACTTGACAGTCCACGTCTCTTACTCAGCTTGGCGAACGCTATGAGAAGGGACATCTGGCACAAGCCTGATGGAGTGGATCACAGCTCCCATCCACCCTCTGCTATAACAATAGTCATGACTGATATTTATTGAGGACTGTTTTCTTACCAGGAACTTAAATACTTTCTACATAGATTGTTCCATTTAATTATCTCACACGCACACATACACAAAACTACGTGGCCACTGATACTGTACCCATTTTATAATTGGGAAACAAAGGCTTCAGATGAACAGTCAGAAAAAGGTTTCTTGCAGCTAATAAGTAATTGAATAAGAACTTAAAATCGTTAGACAGTTCTGGTCCTGATTTGTGCCTGGAATCACTGTCCTTCTTAAGACATTTAGGTGAAAAATTCTTTGGCCCAGCACACTACCTTCCCCTTCAGCTCCCTTTCCTATGTTTTCTCTTACATACCCAATAACCTAGCTATATCAGCCTCTCATGTTATTTCCTCATTGGGAAGATCCTTTCTTATTTGTCCAGTTTACTTTTGCATTGACTTCGTTATGTCAGGCTTAGCATATCCCCTTCTCAATCCCCACAGTGATGAATGCCTCGCTCACAGCTTCCCGCACACATGTACTTGTGACACGGTTTACCCTGTTCACTAACCATCAGTGACCTGTCTTTCTTATCAATAAAGAGCTACTTGAGTGCTGGCATTGCTGTTAGTCTCTAAGTTTTTAGCATACAGCAAATGCTCAATAAATGTGTTTTATTGGGTGAATGAGAGAATAGCATAGATTTTATGCTATTCTCAGATAATCACAGTTTATCTGTATTTTAAAAAGAATGTTCTCTAAATTGTTGAAAAATAATATTTCGTCCCTTTTTAATAACTTTC
The DNA here is from genome assembly GCA_026225945.1 of Cricetomys ansorgei. Lineage (NCBI taxonomy): Eukaryota > Metazoa > Chordata > Mammalia > Rodentia > Nesomyidae > Cricetomys > Cricetomys ansorgei. Next base: position 2,439,987 of record JAMJFZ010001816.1, read on the forward strand.
TAAAGAAAGATTCAACTTGTGAGTTATATGATCCTACTCAATATTGTGCTTCTTAATTCACTATTTACTTCATTCATATATGAGTACATAGATATTTTTAGTAAGCATACATATAACAGAAAATCAAAACCCCAAAGACATTTGCTGCTAAACTTCTTCTTTCATAGCCTAAAATTCTAAAATAAAACATCTCCAATCTTATCATTTCTCTCACAGTTTCCTGGAAACATTCAATAATTACATGAAAAAATTAATAACAATAATAATGACAATTAAATAGTAGTACTCATGTAGTAAAACCTCGATTCATGTCTTACATCAAGTGGTTCATGTATTTCTCACCCAAAACCCACAGAATAGATGCAATTATTCTTCTTGTTACAGATGAAGAAGCTGAAAAGTTTTGAGATTAAGCAATTCGCTTAAGTCATGGAGCTAGTGAAAATAAGGGACTAGAATTATTTTCAAACTCCAAGACAGCTCACTTAAGAGTAGTCTAAAATAACTTTAAAGTACTTATATGCCCAAGTATCATTTCTGCCCAGGAAATAGTGCTGCTCAAAGTGGGCTAGGACTTCCCACATCAAACTAACTTAAGACAATGCCCACAGACATGCCCACAGGTCAACCCAATGTAGATAACCCCTCACTGAGACTCTTCCCAACTGATTCTGGATTGTGTCAAGTTGGCAATTAAAGCTGATCATTATACTACATTTTAAACAAAGAATGGCAATATATAGAAGCTAAGGGTATTTATGAGGACATTAAAGATTCACACATACTACATCCATGTTATACAATCTCATGATGCCTTAGTGAAGTGAGCTCTCTCCTGCCCCATTGTGTGTAAAAAGATAGATTTATAATAAACTACCTGTTTTGATCTTGCTTCAATATTTATATTTTGATGTCTTTGAACTCAAATAAAGGTTGAGAAGGTCATAAAGTCAATATTATAATTTTATTAACCACTTAATGCTGTGATATGATAATCATGTATTTATATATAAATATTGCTTCTGACAATGCCTTGGAGAACTTGTAATCTATCAGGAAAAATTAACAAGATGCATACAATAGAAAAAGTATATGCCTCAAATGAGAAAGAGATTCAGAAAATTGCTAAGTGGAGCTAGAAGTAGAAAACAATATTTATGCTTTGTAAGATAGGCAAAATTTCAGCAACTGATAAAAAGAGAAATGTAGATCTGGTCAAGGACAAAAAGGCATAAAAGTATATTTAATCCTTTAATTTGGCGCCTGGCTGTTCTGGGGTAGAAAAATGTTGGTACACACCTTTAATCCCAGTATTCCAGAAGGCAGTGGTGGTGCACCCCTTTAATCCCAGCACTTGGGAGACAAGAAGCCAAGCTTGTAGACTGGAAGCAAAGCTCAAAATGAGTCAGTGTCAGACAGAAAATGATATCTAAGATGAGTCAGAGTGAAGGACAGGCAAAGTGATGAATTAGAGGAAGAGTTAGAGTGAGTCAGAGTGAAGGCATACTCAACTCTCACAATATAAAAGCAGCTTAGAAAGACAGAGTTAGAGAGCCAGAGAGGGAAAAAAAACCACGACAATGAAGAGGTTTGAATGAGGATAAGGCAGAGAAGCAGAGAGACTGACTGGGCAGTATGGAGCTCAGAGAGGGATAAGACACAGAGACAAAGAGAAGAGTCTGAGGCAGAGACACAGAGGCAGTTCAGCAGAAGTCAGTATCAGACAGGAAGACTGAGTCAGTTTGAAGCTGAGCAGAGCAGTTCAGTCAACATTATGGGAGTTAGCCAAAGTCTGCTAAAGTCAGAAGAGTTCAGTCAGAAATAGCTGGCCAGATCAGAAGGTCAGTTTCTACCAGTCAGCTTGGAGCCAGAACAGTGAGTGAGTTGATTCAAACCAGAAGAATCAGTGGAGTACAGATCTGATTCAGAAGGAGATATGTCAAAGTGGCTCAGTCAGCAATAAGCCCCAGAGGCTTAAAGGTTCTAGATTGTACAGAGGCTGAGACTGAAGCCTTCCAGTGCCAGGCTTAAGACTTGATTGTAAGAAGGTGAAAATGCTCTAGAACTCCAGGACTAAGTGATTGAATAAGCCAAAGAATAAAGTCTTTGAACCAGATGCAACATATATAAAAAGGTGACAGGTAGACACAGGGCAGACTGAAAGAGCAGAAGAGCTGGTAGACGGATCATGAATAGGGCATGCTGGAATGCTCTTTGAGACTCTTCACACAGGGGCTTATGATCGCAAGGCGAAAAAGTAAATTAAATTCTTCAGGAGGTGTGTAGTAAGGAAGCTTTCAGAAAGAGACCTTTTGGCAAAAGTGTCTAAAAGAAAGAATCCAGAGGCTAGAAATTATAGGCCCACTCTAATACATGAAATTAAGGAATAATAGAGACTTACAGGGAAGAGAGATACAGGGACCCATTCTAAAGACAGTAAAGAAATAAAATTTCTACGAGTTGTAACTAATTGTATGTTTTGAGCAGAAGTCACGGTTTTGATCTCTGTGGTTTCTGTACAACCAATGGTTTTACCCAAAATAGACTACATATGGAATAGAAACTTCTGAATATATATATATATATATATATATATATATATATATATATATAGAGAGAGAGAGAGAGAGAGAGAGAGAGAGAGAGGAAGGAAATCTAAATGGAGTCATCAAATAATGGAGGATACAAAGCCCCCAAGTAGATATTTCTTCCCATCAAAAATGTTATCTCCAGTGTCAGAAATGGGTTACATGTAATTGAATTGTTGGCCAAAGGAGCCCCATGGAAACCCCTGAACAACTTAGGAAATAGCCAAGACTATCATCTTGTCTATTTGTGCTCTCCGTAAATGATGGTAAGGTCCCGTTGCTGAAGACAACACCTACAGAACTCACTGAACACGGAGAATGGTGTTGAGCTGGTGCTTAACTAGAGCCTTTAACTCTACTGACTAGTGTTCATGGTACTGGAAGGTACTCTGCAGGCTACCAAAGGACAAAGGTAAACAGTAACCCAGCTGCATACCCTTTGATCTACAATGGTGTCCTGATTGAATGATATGCTGGTGCAACAAAGGCGTGTGTAGCAGCACACTACAATCTTTTACCCTCAATTTAGGGAAGGAGAAAGGAAAGATAGAAATCTTGACTGCTTTTACAAGCAGCCTTAATACAGAAAGAGAGAAAGGTAGAAATTTTCACAGCTTCTTTTTAGGCTGCCCTAAGCTCAAATCTCTCCAACCTGTGTTCTCACACTAACTAATAACAGCAACCCAACCAACAAACCACTAACCAATGCCCACACCCCTACACCGTCTCTTGGGGCTTCAGACCTTTTATTTCCTAAGCCAAAAGTTCCCAAAAACCCATGCAGCACGCAATCCCAAAGACAAGCTACACAGATGCCAGAATAACTGTACCCAACCAAATTATAGCCACCTGCATCAAGCATTCCAATTCCAACTCGTTAACAATTATGCCACAGCTGGGGTGGGAAAACGAACCTCTAGTGACTAATCGGATAAACCAGAAAGCTTTCCTTAACATAAAAATTCCAAGTGTTCCTCTACAGGCATGAAATTTGTGGAAATAACCAACCACTATCTGATTGGATACTCACTCTATGAGATGGAATGCATGCCTGACATTTTTCAGGTAGCCTGAGACTAGATAAGCCATGGGACTAGGGAAAAGCCAAATACTATTGTTCTTCTAAACTAGGAACAAAGCAATAAAATGACTCCTATTAACATTCTGCTATACCCATAGACCAGTGTCTCATTCAGTCCATCAGCTACTCCCGCAGTAGACGGGAACTGATACAGATACCTACAACTGGACAAAGTGAATGAAGTAAAAGACTTTGATACACTCGGTCTTAAATGGGGGGTGTCTCCATCCAACTCCTCTTCTTGGGGCTCAGAGAACTCTGGGGGAAGAAGAGGCAGGAGGGTTGTAAGAGCCAGAGGGGATGGGTGGCACTAAGGAAAGTGTTCTCCAGACACAACAGGACTGACACTAATATGAACTCACAGAGACTGTGGTAGCATGAACAGGGTCTACACAGGTTCAAGCCAGACAGGATTCCAGTGCTGAGAGGGGGAAGTGGACATGAGCTCCCATCACTAACCAAGAAGCTATCTGCACTTGATAACTGCTCACAAAGGGAAAGTTCGTTTTCTCCAACAGAGTGCCATTGGTAATATAAACCATATTTAAGGGTTGGTCCCAAGACCAGCAGTAGACGACTAGCACAAAACAGACTCAATGGCATTTTTCTAGGTTTTTGGCTTTTTATATGACTTTGGGTATTTTTCAATCTTACCAGCCTTTTGCTTGCATACTATATTTTTCTAATCTTGAGTTTTTATAGTATATAGGTACGTATGTATGTGTGTTTCTTGTGCTTTTTGGTTTTGTTTGTTTGTTTAATTATAGTTTGTTTGTTTGATTGGTTTTATTTGCCTATTTGTTTTCTAGAAATAGAAAAAAAAGTTACAGAGTTGAGAGGTGGGCAGGTGGGGAGGATCTAGGAGAAGATGGGGGAGGGGAAATTATGATCAGAATATACTGTATGAAAAAAATTATTTTCAACTTAAGAACACATCTGAAGAAAAGAAAACACAGCCATAGAGTAAAACCAGAAGCAAAGGACGGCTTTGCCATTTGGACATGTTAACACCTCAGGGCAAGTGCTGCCTGGTGGGGCTGCTGAGGGTCAGGCTAGACTTCAGAAAAGTGTCCATGGTGCACATATTTCTAACACACTCAGAAAGAGGGGAGGTTTAAACCCGTAAGATCTGAGCAGATGTCCAATAGAGCAAAGTTGGTCAATAAAATGTAAATAGCAATAGAATGGGGAAAAAAATCATCTAAAAAACTAAAGGTAGAGAGAAGAACACACTGCATAAGCACAGGAAATAGGAATAGTATGCCACATATCAAATTGTACAAATCATCTGCAAGAGTTATCATGAAGAGAGATATTGACTACATTGCGAGGCTAGGCCACAGTGAAACCGCCAAACGAGAGCACTAGAATGAACTAAAACAATTTATTGAGGAAACAAACTGCTAGACTGCCTCCAAGAGGACAACAACCAGTGAAAAGACTTGCCAATTTTATTGGAAAAAAGCCAAAAAGGGTGCACAGGCCAGGACAGCCTAGGGGTTAGCATGGGGTTAGCATGATCTGTTGCAGACTGTTTGGATTCATCAGAACTAGAGGATGCCCTTCTTATAAGGGAAGTAGAGGCTTTCTTGGTAAACGGAAACCCACCTTACAGGATTCGTGAGAAATACTGAGCTTAGGTTTCTGTTTACCCAATAATAATCCTTCTGTTCACTGGTTGGGCCTGGGTTGGGCCCAGGCTGTCCTTCAGCACACTGTCAGCAGCACTGCCATTCTGGGGGCCTGCTTTGGGCCAATGTACAGGAGACTGAAGGAGACACAAAGTCTAAAACTGCTTCGAGCAGGCAGAACCTTGGTCACCTGAGTCACAAATGGGCGAGTTACAAGATTTTCACTCAAATGAAATCGAGGCAAGCACAATATTTCTTGGCGGGTCCTGTTGTCCAAATTCTCTTACAGTGTTCATGCAATGTCTCTGAAAGAAAACAAAGATGTAGGCAAATTACATAAATGCTTAGAGATTGGTATGCACCATTTAAAAAAAACAAACATTTTCTCCTCATCAAGAATTGTTAAAGCAACTATTATACATAGTACTATTAAGGATGCAAAATTAGAATAACAAGTAGTGATTTGTGCACTTGGAGAACTTAATATCTTATTAAATGAATTTTGTTTATAAAGCCGGGGCAGGTGTGCTTAGTATAGTCACGGTTCTTGGTTCAGTGTTCAGCACCAGAGGCGGGGGGGGGGGGGGGGGAGGGGGAAAGAAGGAGAAGAAACAGGAAGGAGAAGGAAAAAAAGAAAGAAGGGAAGGACGGTGAGATGGAGAGAGGAAGAGAAGAAAAAGGAAAGAAAAAGTTCACAGCGAGTCATTTGATAGGATCTTAAACAAGATTCAGAGACTGTACCGGTAAGGAAATGGATCAGAGATAAAGAAATTTTTCATCTAAGTGTGAGTAACAACACATGTGAGAAGATAGCGTGCCCCACGTTAAAAGAGTAAAGGGCAGCTCGAGCCAGAGAGATGAGGCACTAAGGAACCTTAAAGGGTGTGTATGCTACATTGGCTTAAGTTAATACATTCTCTCATTCTCATCATTAACAGCAAAACAATAGCATGAGCATCTACTGTCACGAGAGCACTTGGTGTCTGTGACACAGGAACAAATTAATTAATTGAACATTAGGAGGAATAGAGCCATTAAACCCAAAGTATAACTTGGGAGTTTCCAGATCTCTCTGCTTAATGTAAAATCCTCCGCAAATGAGTTAAATAGCCTATAAGCTAGCAATGGCTGTCCATATCTCACAACTGACTAGGTTTTAGAATGTAACCTTAACTACAGAGGGAGCTCACAAACTCACTAGAGGCAAAAAGTAATAACCTACTAACTCCCTAATTGATAGAGACCCATAAGGGAAAGAAAATGATGATATTAAAATAGAGCCAGTCAATAAAATACTTCAAATTTTTTAGACTTCTTTTGGTCAAATGGGAACAAATGAATTAAATGGTCAGTAAATATGTCTAGAATTCGAGGCAGTGATACAAATAAACTATATTTTTTTTGTAATTAAAGCTCAGCTAAACTATCTTTGGGCACAATGATAATTCTTTTTAAACAACAATAAATACCAACAGGGGACTTGCAGAGAAAAATTGCCTTGTAGCATTTTTTTTAAATTAATGCATATTCAATATTGATCTTGATTTATGCATGTTAAACTGTGCCTCCTCAAGTAAAATATTCTTGAAGAAGTCAATAACATGCCATAATTTCATATGACACTAATAAAATAACGCAAATGACAATTCATTTTTGTTCACTTGTCTATGATTTAATGGATGGATAAATTTTGTTAAAAGAGGAAGCAGCCACTTGGTGCATAGTAGGCATATTTGTAAAAAGATTGTGATTGATTTTTTTTTCTTGGTCACTTTCTTACTAGAGAAAGTGAAACAATCAATCTCCTGGAATTCTTTCCAGAAAAGTGTTTTTTATAGTTGTTGAATTATGTTATGAACTCCAGAGGCCCGAAGCCACGTGTATTAGTTCTTTGTCTTGTTCCCTGAGATATAATAGAGTAACGGTGTTGCAAATAAAGTCCAGGGAAACTAAAAATATGCAAACCATTACCATTACAATGACTTTATATGTAACACAACTAATTCTATGCATTCAAAACTACTGAAATGAGTAACACCAACCCTGCTTTCCTGTACTCAAGGGATGCTAATCAGGAGAAAACTAAGCAGTAAGGTAGCTTTGGCAAGTCTTAGATTCAGGGAAAATGCACAGTGAATAAGAACCATGTTCCAGCTAGCACAATTTTTCTGTTCATTTTTTTATAAGTATATGAATTAAGACCTTAACGTTTGCTTGCTGATGTTTATAGTAACTGCTTTGTAGAAAGAAACACAATGAATCTAAAAAAAACTGAACCTGATTGTCTTTAATGCCCTTTTCCCCTAGTCTTCATTGCAATTCTACATTTACTCTTACATTAACTCTTTCAAGATGCTAATAGCCCATCTAGGGCACTGTGGAAACATTAATTTAAGGGGATCTGCTTAAACTTCAGGACTTAAAATCCAGGAGTTCCTTAGGCAGTGAGAATCCCTCCCTCTAAGGCACGCATTATGGGAAAATGCTTCACAGTCACTGTGGGAATTTGGCCATGACTTGTACAGAGCTGAAATGTTAAGCAGAGTTGTGGAAGAGTCAGTTGCCAAGTGCTATTTTTAAAATTGTTTGTCTGTGTCGCAATAGAAATTACAAACAAAAAATAAGGGCCAGCCTCATCTTGCTTTATTAAGGGTTTCTAGATGAGTATCTAAGCTGGTTAGTTATCCACATTAGTATGGCCACCAAATGAAAACATCTCACTTTAAATAGACAATAAACCTAAATATGAAAGCTAGATGTTTTATAACACCCTTAAGAAAATTTCGGTGTAAAAAAGTCCTTGTGACTTTAGCCGGACATTGTGTTGCAAAACTTTAATCCCAGCTTTCAAGAGACAGAGGCAGTGTATCTCTGTAATTCAAGGCCAGCCTCTTCTACATAGTGAGTTCCAGGATAGCCCGAGATACACAGTGAGACCCTGTCAAAATAAAAAGTCAGGAAAAAAGTCAGGCTGTATTTAACACCAAAAGCATTGATAAAAAAAAAAAAAAAGACAAATTGGACTTCATCAAAATTAAAACAATTCATTCTTTGACAGGTACTTTTAAGTAACAGAAAAGATTAATTATAGATCTGAAGGAAATATTTGGAAAGCATACATTTGGTAAAGGGCTTCTATCTAGAGGTGTAAGACCTCTTAAAACAACAACAAAAAAAGGCTTTTACTATTTAAATAGATAATAAAGTTAAACAGAATCTTCAAAAAACATACATTCATCACCAATAAGCATATGAAAAGACATCAAGCATTATTAGTCATGAAGGAAACACAAGCTAAAAGCACAAGGAGATATCACCATGCAAGAACCAGAACGATTGAAATGTAAGAGACTGACCAGCGCTAGGCTTGGTGGTGCATACTTGTAATCCCAGCACTTGAGAGATGGAGATAGGAGAATCGGTTCCAGGGTAGCCTGAGCTACATGAGACACTGTCTCAAAGAACCAAACGAATACTAAATCAACAAATAAATGGCCACATCCACTATCAGCAAGCACGAAGAGTAAATGGAACTTTCCCACATTGTTGGTAGATGTGAAAAATGGTTCAATTGCTTCAGAAAATGGTTAGGCAGCGTCTTAACAAGATAGGTGCCTGCTGTATGATCCAGCTATTGCATTTATTTGTTTGGTTTGGTTTGTTTGTTTTCTTGATCTTTTTTTTCTTTTTTAAATAACTTATTTTTTCTTCTCTCGTATAATACATCCCAACCCCCATCCTTCCCTCCATCTATTCCTCTCAGCAACCTCCTTCTCCCCTCCCCCCAGATCCTCTCAGAAAAGAGCTGGCCTCCCAGGGTTAACATTCAAACATGGCATAACAAGATGGCATGAGTCTCTCTTCCAAGGCTAGACAAAGCAACCCAGCAGAAGGAAAAGGGTCCCAAGGGCAGGTAAAAGGGTCAGAGTCACCATCACAACCACCACACACACCCCAACCACCGCCACCCCCAATCCCCATCACCACCCCACCCCTGCTCACTCCAACTTTAAGGAGTTCTACAGGAACACCAAGCTGGACAACCATATGATATATGCAGGGCACCATGCATACTCCGTGTCTGCTGTTTCAGTCTCTGTGAGCCCCTTAAAGTTAACTACAGGGGACTTGTTCTCCTGGTGTCCTCAACTCCTCTAGTCCCCATAGTCCCTTCTCCTTCTTTTCCATGGGGTTCCCCAAGCTTCCCATGATGTTTGGCCCTGGGCTCTGCATTTGCTCAGATAAGCTGCTGAAGGAAGCCTCTCTGATGATGATTGTGCTTGTCACTGGCTAGAGCATAGCAGAATATTATGAGGAACCATCTCCTGGCTCTCCAGTCTCCATTTCCTGGCTAGCCTTTCAGTGTGAGGCATAGGCTCCCTCCCTTGATGTGGGATTTTGCCCTTCTGTTCCCACAGTCTGCCATTGGTATAGGTGATAGGTTGAAAGTTTTGTGGCTGGGTTGATATCACAGCCCCATTCTGGAAGCCTTGCCTGGTTACAAGACATGGTCTATTCAGGCTCCCTATGCCCCATTACTATGACCTTGCTAGGGTCACCCCAGTAGATTCCAGGGAGTTTCCACTGCACTGGGTCTCCAGATTATTCCCTAGATGTTCTCCAGTTCCAATCATCTCTCCCTATATTCTCTCCCTCGATCCCTCTCCTTCTGCCTGGTCTCTCCTGTTCCTGTTCTTATTCCTAGCTACCCCCAATCCTTCTGCAACATCTGTTCTGGTCTATATTTTCCTTTTTTTTTTCTTGATTTTTTTTTTCTTGAGACAGGGTCTCATTTTGTAACTCTAGCTGTCCTTGAACTCACTATGTAGACCAGACTAGAAATTCATCTGCCTATGCCTCGCAAATACTGGGATTATACAAATGTACCACCATGCCTAACCCAACCATTGCATTTCTTGATATCAACCCAAAAGAAATAAAAGTTTATGTCTATAGAAAACCTTGCACATGAGAATTCATAGTAGCTTTAACTTAACATTACTTAACTTTACAAAACTCAAAATAATGCAAATGCCCTTCAACAATGGATAGTCAGTCCAAACAGGAGACACTCACTCATGATGCTTGCAACAGAACAATTTATTTCTAAAAAACATAACATCATTAATCTTCAAAATAATTATATTTTGTAGAGGAGTAAGCCTGTGTGAAAGCTAGGAAGGGTCTATATTCCAGGGGTCTATATGAAGGAATCACATTGAGAGGCCTGTGTGGTCCTGATGAAATGTAGAAAGAGTGTTAAAAATATTGGTACATACCTTTCATCCCAGTATTCAGAAAGCAGTGGTGGCATACACCTTTGATTCCAGCATTCAGAAGGCAGTGGTGGTCTATGCCTTTAGTTCCTAAGATAGACACAGAGTATGGAAGCAGACACAGGAATCAGAGCTCAGAAAGAGTCACTATCACACAAGAAGTGACTTCAGAGATGAGGGACAGGCAAAGTGACTAAACAGAGGAAGAGTTAGCAGAATGAGTCAGAGTGAGGACACACCCAACTCTCATGATAGAAAAGCTGACTTTCAGTTCAGAGCAAAGCCAGTTACAACAGGCATTCTGAGGCAGGCAGAAGGAGGACAAGACACAGAAACAATGAAGCGATCTGAGTGAGGAACAGAAAGGCTGATTGAGGCAATATGTAGAGTGAGTTACAGAAACAGGAAGGCTGGGGGAGACACACAGAGACACAGAAGCAACTTGGTAGAAGAAGTCAGCATCACACAGGAAGAGTGAACAGTTTGAAGCCGAGCAGTTCAGTCTGAGGCAGTCATTAGAGTCAGCCAGTCAGAACACTTCAGTCAGAAACAGTCAGCTGGCTCAGAAGATCAGTTTGAACCAGTCATCTTGGAGAAGAGTTGAGCCAGAAGAGTCAGAGTTCAGACGGAGCTAATCAGAGAGACTCAGTCAGCAGAAAGTCTCGGAGATAGACTAGATTGTACAGAAGTTTAAAGTTCTAGATTGTATAGAAGGTGAGGCTGAAGCCTTCCAGTTTAGTTTTAAGATTGTACAGAGGATGAAATGATTCAGGGCTCCAGGACTAAGGACTGGTGATTGAATTAGCAAAAGAATAAAAAGCCCTTGATCCTGAATCAACATCTACATCTGGTGAATCTGTATCTACAATATTTAATAAAAGAAGGATAATTAAGAATACAGGCTAACATATACAATCGTATATATGTAACTATAGACCATGCAATCTAATCTATAGTGACAGATGGCAGATCAGTAGTAGCTTGATGGTACCAGGTGGCTGAGGGATAAGAGTCTGAGAAGGAAGAAATGGGATGAGATTCAGAAAGAGAAGAGGAAAATATCTGGGCATGAACAGATGTGCTCAGCAGTGGTGGCTTCCTAGGCCAGAACTTTTCAAGCAGTATACATTAAAATAAGAGTTTGTTGTTATGTCAATCATATTCCAATAAAACTGTGTTCTTAAAGGTTTTTATGGCTCGGACAAAGTGGTGCTGTTGAGAGGTGACTGGTGTGAGGACATTGACAACCCATTGATGAATATCTTGGGTGCCTTTAAAGAGGCAAAACCTTGAATGGAGTAAGTAAATCACTGGGAGATTGATTTTGAAAAGTGTATCTTGTCCCTCTCTACATTTCTCTGCTTCTCAGACCCCATATGGTAAAGTAGCTTTTTCCCGCCACATACTTCCTGTATATATTCTTCCTCAACACAGGTGCACAACAATGATACCAAGCAACCACCAACAAAACCTCCGGAACCGTGAGAGAACAATCTATAGTATACAGAATAGTGCTCTGATCCTCAAAGATCAGCAAATGACTAAATGTCCCAACCACTGTGGATAGATTTTGAACAGGAGAAAGACAAGAAAGTTTTCCAGGCATAGTAGGAAAATGGACTTAGTATATAAATTCTCCAGGTATAGTAGGGAAATAGACACAAACAGAACTTGTGTAAAACTCTGTTAGGTTTGGAAAAAGACAATACAGTACACAGGACAGGGTGTAATGGTCAGCAATTGCTCTTAACTAAAAAGAGAGGTTACTGTGCTGGCACAGGCTTGCAATCTCAATACCCAGGAGACCAAGATGGGAAGACTGCAATCCAGAGTGAACTACATAGTAAGTTCAAGCCCAGCCGGAGATGCATGGATGGCAAGACCATTGTCTGAAAAGAAGCAAGAGAGAGCAAGAGAAAGAAGAGGGAGGGTGAAGGAATGGGATTGAGAGGGGGAGGTTGACTGGGAAGGGAGGAAAAGGGGCATGATTACATTGAGCTTACCAGATAAAATTTTGAGAGAGTACTTCAAAATGTTCAACAAGCCCCAGATGAACACCTTGTTCTTCCCCTAAGTCCACCATCAGACTACAAGAATTCTTTGATGCTGAGGAATCTAAATACTTCAAAGACAGCAAATTCCAAAAGTACAATTTCATGTTTCCCCAGCTAGATTTGAATTTTATATATTGAACAAACTTCTGTGCCTAACATACTTGCAGGAATTTTCATTTATTTTAAATTAGCAAAACTTAAAGACGCTATCATCAGAATGGACACCTCAAATAAGTGTTCAATTGTGTTTTGCCTTTAAACTTCTGTCTCAGGTTTCCACAAATTCCAATCTAGATGAGTAATATTCATTAAAGTACTCACTGCTTGTTTTATTATTTATAGTTTGGATGTCTTTCCATTCAAACAAAGAGGCAGATTGTCTCCAAGCTGAGACACCTGGAAAGTGCGTGAAGTACAAAGACCACGATTCAAAAGTCTGCTATGCAGTCAACAAGCTATTACTTTTGCATGTGATAGGAGACTGTCAGCTTCAAACACAGGACATTCTTTGAGAAGATTAGTCCAAATTACATTTTATTACCTTGGCCCACTTGAATGCCCTAAACTTCATCTACTTCTTATTCTAATGGAATTCCAACCGGGACATTAATATATTGTTTATGACATGTTTGGAGTTCTTGTGCTATCAGCATGCATTCATGAGAGAAGCTTCAAACGGTATCAGATAACGGTGAACTGGATGTTGGATGTTGTACAGCACAAGGGATTTTATCATCTTGTTGAACCAGTGGCAGTGATTAAATTAAACTGTCTGAACAAAGCTTTCGAATGTCAGGCTGTTGAATGGCAAAATGAAAGACTGACACACTTCAAAGATCAGAGGAAGGGAGAGAGGCACAGAGAAACACCAGAGGGCTTCGCAACTTGTTATTTACAACATTCAGAAAGAAAAGCAACAGTTAAGAATGATTCCATTTTACTTCAGCTTGAAACTTTTTGGTTTTATTTCTTCCACGTACTAAACACAGTCCCTCACATTCTTTTCCAAATTACATCCTTACTTAAACTTGGAGCATTGGCTGAATGCAGGGGTAGCTGGAAGGCTTTTATTCTTATGCTGTTTTCTGTGACAAGGCTTTTAAACTTTGTTTAATTTTAATTTTTCTCTAATTATTTCCAAATGAGATATTTAAAATAAACTCCCAAAGAACTTAAGATTCCATAACAGACATAAAGCATAGGTTTTACTTGGAGATAAAATACAAAGTTTTGATTTCTTTTTAAAGAAATCGAGTAAAAAAAAATGTATGTGGTTGAACAAAACTAAAATTATTTTTATAAATTGAAATATCGTTGATATTTGAATTCTCTCGAGTTCACTAAAAGTAGAAAAGTTACACAAAATGTACTCAAATGCATCATGGGATGCGAAATGATCTTTATAAGGCTCCATATGTTTCCCATCCATAAGAACTTTAAAGCAATAAATTACTTCAACATATATTTATTATTATCTTTGCTAGTAAAAAAAAAAAAATCAGTTTTGTTAGTATTAGGAGAAACGTTACTTCCTCTCAAACAAAATAAAACTGGGAAAATATCCAGAAAAAGCAAGTTGAGTTACAGCGCTATTTCCATTACAAAGTCCATATATCTCAGCTCCATGTTATTAGGGAGACTGCTGGTTCTCTTCCTACTTACAAGCCCAAGCTAACTGTTCAGAAAGTTTTTTAAACTTTGGCTTATCATAGCAGTTGTGAGAGGTAAGCCTTCAGCTGCCATTGTTCCTTGAAAATGCATCAGTTTCCATTTTTAAATTCAATTTTGAGTGGTAGGATTTTTAAGAGTTATGAATAATGCACACTCTGAAATAAATGGTGATTCTTAATAATGCAGCTTCCTAGTTTAGTTTTGCATTTTAATGTATTATGAAAGATAGTGAATTTTCATAGAGATTCGGTGCTCAGTGACATCCACTATATTTATTTCTTATAAAATGCTTGTGCTAGGTACCATGGCCCATGTCTGTAATCCTAGAACATGGGAGGTAGATACAGAAGGATAAAGAGCTCAAGGACAGCTATGCAAGTTCAAGGCCAGCCTATGCCTAGATCCTATCTCAAAATAGATAGATAGATAAATAAATAAATAAATAAATAAATAAATAAATAAATAAATAAATAAAATTTAAAAACAGAAAAAAAGTAAGCAAAGGGTCAATCATATAATGTATATTTGTCACCCCAGGAGAATAATTACAAGTTCAAGAACAGCTTATTCTATGTAGTGGGTTCCAGCTTAGTCAAGGCTAGAAAAGAGCCTGTTTAGAAAAGGAATAAAAAAAAACCCATTTTCTTAGAATACTCCTTTTCTGTGAGGGCTGGTGAGATGGTGGTATGGAGTAAGTTCCTAATTTTCTCTAATAAGAGTATTCCCTCTTAAAGAAAGCTCATTAAAACCCATAAGGTTCTAAATGGAGACCAAATATTTAATTCTGTAAAAAAAAAAAAAATCACCTTAGAACTCAGGAAGAAAACAACTCAAAAGCTTCAGGAAATCCCTGAAACTGACCAGATGCAGCAGGTGCCTCACTCTACAAATGTATATAAACAGTAAGGACTACTGAAAGGCACTCTCAGACCAGCCAAACTACTTGAAAGAGGCTCAAACCAATTGGGCTAAGTGAAAAAGACACAGCCAAGCTTCCTGTAAGTGGTATAGAGAGCCCCAGATTTCCAGCTAATGAGTCATCACTCATAGTGAGATGGACTTTTGATGATGCAGCTGTCTGTAAGTCATTTCTGTTCTGTAATGCCTCACTCATACTCCTGTCTTGTAACCCCAATAAATCTCACTGGTTCATGAAGTTGGACTTTAGTGGTATCCTAGTTTGTTCCAGGAATGGTGTAACACAACAGATGATTCTGTCACTAAGTGACAACTTTGCAAGCAGGGGGGCTTGATCAAATAAAAACTATTGTGTACATTGATGCCATTGTAATCCCAGTACTGGGGAGGAAGAAACAGGAGCCTGAGGCTCACAGGTCAACCATATTAGGTTATTTGTTGAATTCTTTCATTTCCTCCCCAAGTAAGAGGTCTTATGGACAGTCTCTGAAGAATAGTAATCCACTCTAACACTCAAAGTTGTCCTCTAGCCTCCAAATACATGTGCACATACACATGCACTTACACACACACACGCACACACATACCCTTCAATGAACAACCATATCAACATGTGTTCTTTACATAAAAGTTGCATAGCTCTTATTTTAGTCGGTATCTGAGACATGCTAACCGTGATAGAAGAATCATAAGTACACAAACGAAGGCAAGCAGGGTTCTGTGCAGACATAACAAACAATGGGCTGTGAGTTATTAATGTAGACTGATGTTAGAATTAATTTTGAAACACTCTCATCAGGAAATATGTAAGCAAGCCTGGCGGTGGTGGTGCATACTTTTAATCCCAGCACTCATTATTCAGGAAATCCAAAATTGTCCCACAGTAAATCCTGCTTCAAATAATAAATTAAGATCATCATGTGATTGAACAGAGGATTTTTTTTAATCTAGGAAAAATAATAGTAATAGTAATAATAGTAAGCAATGAGATAAAGTTATAATAAAAACTATTTCAGCAAAGAAAAGCCCAACCAGATGTATTAACTTAAGAATTCCACCAGGTTTTATAAGAGAATTAATACCAACACTCAAACTATTCCACAAAATAACAAGGGAACAAACACTTCAAAACTCATTCTAGGAACCAAATAGTAACCCAAGTATAAGAGCCTTATGAAACTATTTGATGAGCATAGACATAAAAGTCCTCAGAGAAATACTTGCCAACTGAATTCAACAACACATTCAAAACACAAGGCTCAATGTTTAAGAGTGCTTTCTACTCTTCTAGAGGACCCTAGTTTGGTTCCTAGTGCCAACTTTAAGTGACTCACAACTGCCTAGATGCCTATAACTCTAGTTCTAGAGGATCGAATAACCTCTTCTGGACTCTGTGGGTACCTGAACATATGTGACATACACATACACATAAATAAAAATGATTTTAAAAAATATTTTTTAAAAGACCAAACACCATGATCAAGTTGGTTTCATTCAAGGGCTGCAAGCATGGTTCAACATACAAAATGATCAATCTAGGAGAGCACGAAAATAGGATCAATGAAAAACTCACATGATGATCTCAATAGATACAATAAAAGTCTGTGATAAAAGTCCTCATTGGATCCAGGAGGCTCTGATGGTGGTACAATATTCCAAGCACTCATAGGACAGAGGCAAGCAGACCTCTGAGATTGAGGTCAGCCTGAATGAGTTCCAGGAAAGCCAGGGCTACACAGAGAAACCTTGTTTCAGAAAAAACAAAAAGACAAAAAGAAATGTCAGTATCAGTTCATAATTAAAGTCCTAGAGAAAGTAGAGGCAAACTTCAGCCAGGGGAGCAGGAAGGTTTCACGTCTCCCTCCTCTGTTCCAATCTACCAGTCTCATCACCAGCTCTATAGGAGACTACCAGCCTAGGTCATGCATCCTCTCTGCCCCCATCCTCAATAGATCACATAGATCTTTCCCTCCAACCTTTGTAACCACCACTCATCGCTTTATCACAACCTCCACTCCAGTAGGCACTCCATGGGAACCCACCAGCCATAGCCTGGCAGAGAAGCAAGTAGGCCAATGAAGCAATGAACAGGTAACAGATCTTCACTCTCCCTCTATTCCTAGGTCAATCCCCTGGTCTCATCCCCAGCTCTGTACAGGACTATCTGTTGTGGCCTCTCCTCACTCTCTCCTCCCATTCTCAGGAGACTACGCAGATAATGGTAGAACACCCTACTTGCCTCCCTCCTGTGGATTCCCTCAGTTCCCCCTGACCCACTTCTAGCCCATTTCCACCATTAAATGTCAATTCCCAATACCAAGAAACACACTCATCAATCAAATCCCAGTGGCCACACCTGGAAGATTTCAGAAGCATTCCCTACCAGGCAACACACAGCCATCACATTCCCTTAAGATTCAGAAAGGATCACAGAAACCAAGAAGCAGGACATCCATACAACAAAGACAAGACCAGATTATTAGCACATAGAATTACAATCTTCTCATACCCAGATACCTAGATGTCAGAGTAAAATCACAATCAATAACAGCCAGAATAATATGTCTCCGCTAAAACTGAGCAACCCTACTATAGGAGGTCCTGGGAAATGCAATGTAGCTGAAACACAAGACAAGGACATCAGCATAGCCTTTATGAATATGTTAGAGGTTCTTAAAGAGGAAATTAATAAATCCCTTAAAGAAATCTATAAAAACACAAACAAATAGTAGAAGAAGATGAATAAAACAGTATAGAGGAATATTTAATAAAGAATGATAAATTAAACTATGAGTTTAAACCAGGTCAGATTTGGTGTGTAGAGAAATGTTTAATTCTTTAATACATCAGCATGGCTGCTCCAGGGTAGAAAGAATGTTAGTAAACATCTTTAATCCCAGAATTCTATAGGCAGTGTTGGCCCACCCCTATAATCCCTAAGAAAAACAATATGTGGAAGCAGAACTCAGAAGGAGTCTGTGTCACACCGGAAGTGATGTCTGAGATGAGTCAGAATGAATGACAGGCAGAGTGACTAATCAGAGGAAGAGTTAGCAGAGTGAGGACACACCCAACCCAAGAGAAAAAGGTGGGCTTTCAGCTCAGAGAGGGATCAATGAGTTACAAAGTCAGTCAATTACAGAAGAATCAGTTACAGCAGAGTCAGTTACAGAGGAGTCAGTTACACAGGCAACATGAGGCAAGCAGTCTGAGCTGGCAGATGGGGGACAAGACACAGAGGCAATGAAGAAGTCTGAGGATAAGGCAGAGGGGCTGACTGAGAAAGCTTAGAGAAGATTTGAAGACTGAACTGAAAGAGTCAGAGTTCAGAAGGAGCTAGTCAGAGTGGTTCAGTCAGTAGCAGGTCTTGGAGGCTAAGGCTGAAGCCTTCTAAGTCCAGGCTAGCAGCTTAGATGCCCTAAATTGTACCAGGGATGAAGCCTTCCAGTTCTAGGCTTAAGATTAGCCTGTACAAAGGCTCTAGGGCTCCAGGACTAAGAACCGGTGGTTCAGTTAGACAAAAGAGTAAATGGTTTTAAACCTGAATCAACATCTACAAAACAGTTCAAGGCCTGAAAGTGGAAATAGAATTAATAAATAAAACCCAAACTGAGGGAAATCTGGAAATGAGAAATTTAGGAGGGAGGGAGGGAAAAAGGGAGGGAGGGAGGATAGGAATAAGAAGAAGGGGAAAGAGTGATTGCATATGTACTTACAGGTTTTACGTCATAAAGATATTTCTGACAAATCTAGAAAATAAATTATAATCTGTGGAAATATTTATAATGCACATGAAGAAAAATAAGTTAAACACATCTGAGAAGAAATAAATATGGGCACAGAGCTTTAAATATATACTCTTTCTTTGACTTAGCAGTTCTAATTTTAGTAATTCATCCAATGAATTTTTGTAAGTACAGTCAGGTGGCCATTGTAGTTAATTTATAATATAGAGAAGTAAGAAGCAAATTATGTTTCTTGGTGAAAGAAAAATCATAATTTAAATATAATGAGAAATAATATATAGTAATTAAGAGTTTAAAACACACATAAGGAAAACTTATTGTCCAATAGGGGGTTGGGGGGAGAAGCAGACAGTCTAGAGACTGTGGTCAGAATTATGGCTTGAGGGCAAGTTATGTGTGTGCAGAAGGGCCTTCGGGAACCAGTCACTCCAGTGACAGTGATTGTCTCTGAGGACTAGGGGTATGATCAGGCAGCTTCAGTTTCTCTCCACCCAGAGCAGGCTTCTGTATTTTCTGTGACTGCCACCAGCTCATGGAATATCCCACTTCTGGGTCCTTTAATTGCTGGTAGTGAATAAATAATTTCTCTATCCCCCAGGTTTTCTATAACTGAATGTTAAGTCTTGATTAGACATTCAGATGAGACATTTTTGATAAAATATTGCCAGTTTTCTCCAGAGGACAGGACTGTGGTTAGGGAGAATATTCTGAAATTTACATTTTATGATCCTGCTTTCAATACTATTTGGATTTTTGCTATGAAAACCTACATGCACAATTTTTTCTTTTAAAAAAATAAACATGTGCACTGTTATAGAAGTACTTTAGTTGTAGACAATTATGTAACTCTGGAGAAAAAGCTAAGTACAAAGTCAATGGGATATTTCTTTTATTTAAAAAAAAGTACTATTCGTGTATGTGTGTGTACACTGGTGCACATGTGTATCTCTGTGTATTTGTTAAGAAAGATGACAAATGTTAGCCGAGGTACCTTGGAGGGTGGGACTATTGATTCTCCATACTTAGTGCCTTAGTTTTTGTTTTGTTTAATTTCTAGACTTTTCTCATGAGTATCTAAAGCCTTGTAATGGACTGAAATTTATGGCTGTATCATGAATCTAAATATTACATGCTGAAGTGGTAACTTCTTACCATGAAGACAAACAGGAATATAAAATCTTTTAAATCAGCAATATGAGAAGCAATGAGTGGATTCTCCAAGAAGATACCAAATTCTCTTTGGGGTATGTAAGACTTACTTTCAAAGCCATGCATTCCTAGAGACTATATCTCCAAATGTGGCCTCACTACACAGACAATATTTTGCCAAATTTCGTCCACAGTTGTGCTTAAGGCAGCAGGCAGGGAAATATGTTAGTCTCTCAAAACCTCAATAAACAAATAAATCATAACTATGACCACGTTTTCTTAAAATCAAAACAACAATCATCCAACAGGTCGATACCACTCCTGAGTATTTTCTTCTTAAATTTGGAGGTTCAGGGCCTTAGGCAGAATGAATACACAAATCTTTTTCCTCTTCGACTTCTTCTCTTTGATTTCCCTTAACAACCGTGCATGCTTAACTGTGAAAGCTTCACATACAATCCTAAATGTAGGGAAATTCAGAGAATCTTGTTTATTATTAATGATTGGAGTTACAGTAGGATTGGTAATATGAGCTACTTGTATACATGTGAGCTGTAGAGACAACCATACCCACCTCTGTCTCTCTACTATTTTAGAACACTACATAGGTGACATGTGAAATAAAATATGAGTTTTTGTAAAGTCCTGATCTAAAAAAAATATCTTTTTGTTGTTGCCCTGCCATTATTAGAGATGGAAGCCAGAGCCTCACTCAAATTAGTCAGGTACTCCGCCAGGAGCTACAACCAGCCCCAGAGAGGAAATTCTTCACTGTCACATTCAGATTTAACAGTATGCTTAAAGAAAAATTTACACACCAATGGTTAAAATTCATTTTATTAAATCTTGTGGATTCAAGTGCACATTGATTGGCCCTTTCAAGGATTTCTCTCCTCTCCCATGGTGAAGCTGATGAGCCCACAGAAGGGCTTCTGACTGCCTTCTCGTTCCTCCCTGCCTTCTGCAGGTGTACAGCTCGGCACACATCACAGTCTCTCAGCTGATTGGCTGGTTGATAATCAGCTCTGGAGTGAAAATGCCTAAGCAGATTGTCATTTAGCATAAAAAGAAATGAACAAGTGAATCCTGAAAATCTTATGCTAAGGAAATAAGCCAGACACAATATAACAAATGTCATGTGACCTCGCTTACCTGAAATATGTACAACAGGCAAATTCAAAGAGATAGAACACAAATTAGAAGTTATCAGGAACTGGGAGCAGGAAAAAAAACTAGTAACTTGCTATTTCTGGCGATGGAAAGTACATTGGGAGGATAGTTTGGGGATTACAGTAAAAACTGCACACCATTGTGGCTGTAATTAGAATCAACAAACTTATATTGCAAATGGTTAAATGCTGGAGCTGGGAATGTAATCAGAGGATGGAGTTTAGAGTGCTTGCTTAATATGTACAAAGCCCAGAGTCCAATCACCAACACTGCATAATCTGGGCATCAGGGCATACACCTGTAAACCCAGTATCAATGATGAGAAGGCAAGAGAATCAGAAGTTCAAAGTCTTCCCTGGTCACATAGTCTGAGATCAGTCTGGACTCCATATGACTCTGTCTCAAAAACAGTTTTAGAGGTTAAATGGAGTAGTCTTTTTTTTTTTAATTCTAAATTTTTAATTAATAAAACTAAAATATAAGACATAAGTCACTATTTAGAATCCCCAAATCTACAAATCTGTGATTTGTTTTATAGCTCATTTGATGATACAATCTGACTTGATCTGAACCCATTTGTCAGAAAAATCTGATCTAACTTGAAATCAGTCTGGTTTTTTGTCTTATATTGTGTCAATATCTATTTTTTTTTTTTGCCCCATAAATGTGACATAAATATTGAGTATCTTATGCTGCTTTGACATCTGGGATATTTTATAATGCATGATATATGGATCTTTATAGCTCTCTATAATCCGAAATCCCCAACATTCCAAAGCACAAGAGATAACAAAGCCACAGAAAATGTACCCCAATTGTACTCTGTCCTGGAGGCTTAGTTTTTCCTAATTAAAGATGTTTGACATTCAACTAGGAAAGAAAACGACAGCTGACTGGCTTCTTCACTGTCTCAGGAGTTAGAGACAATGGGGAAAAGTGAGTGTGACTAAAAATGAGTAGCAGCAGGAAGCTACCTCTCATGATGTGACAGTTCTTGTCTTGGTGGTGGTGGTGGTGGTAATGGTAGAGGCGATGGTGGTGGTGGTGGTAGAGGTAATGGTGGAGGTGGTGGTGGAGGTGATGGTGGTGGTGGTGGTGGTAGAGGCGATGGTGGTGGTGGTGGTGGAGGTGATGGTGGTAGTGGGTAGTGGTGGTGGGTGGTTATAGAAGCATCTACTTGTGATTAAATGGTGTAGAATTAGACACACACACATTGTACCCATGTCAGTTTCCTAGTTTTGATATTGTAGGTGTCTAAATATTAAGGAAAGTTAGGCAATGGACCAATGGGAACACTTTTCTCTTAGTGCCTTCAAGGTGCTATAACAAAATATCACAAAATTGGTAGCTTATGAAGAGGAGAAATGAATTCCTCTCCATCTCAGAAGTTGGAAAGTCTAAGATCAAGGTGCTACTTGATTTGATGTTCAGAGAGAACATACTTTTTGTTCTCAAGTGGCAGCTTTTCTGTGTTCTGTGGTAAAAGGATGAGAAACTTCTGCCTGACTCATATCTGGGCACTATTCCCATTCATTACCTATGCACTCCCAAAAACCACCTGTCCCTAAAGTTGTCACTTTGGAGATTTCAACATGAGTTTTGGAGGGACCAGACTTTCAAGATTATAGCAAGTATTCTGCTTTGCAACTATCTGTGGATGTATAATTTCTGCAGAATAAAAATTTAAGGAAATGGCAACTAACTTGATGAGTCTAAATTCTTCACTGATGGCTCCTTTTCTTCTCAGTGTCCTCAAGGGGAAAATGCCAGCAATCAGAGCAAGTTTGCCAATAGTGTCCAGGGAGTCCCAGCAACCCTTTAAGGCCTTACTTTCCTTGTTACCTAATCAAATAGTTAATAAGAAACAACTTAAGGGAGAAAGGGCTTATTCTGACCAACAACTTAAGAAGAATACTGCCCATCAGAGCAAGGAAGTAACAGCAGCAGGAGGATGAGGTGGCTGCAGTCAGAAAGCCAAGAACAGACAAAAATTAGAGCTTGTCTATCACACCCCAAGGCCTGCCCCAAATATTCCCTTCCTCCAAAAAGACTCCACATACTAAAGGGTCCACAACTTCCAAAGCAATGCCGCTAGCTGGGAACCAAGTGTGCAAACGCGTGAGCCTATGGGGAGCACTCCACACATAAACCTCTGTAGGACCTATTATTCCATTAATGCTTTGGAGTCCCATTTTTAGACCTCAAGTGGCCTGTAGTCCATTGGATAATTTTAATTGTCTTAAGAGAATTTGTTTTGCAGCATAAGGATATCTCCTAATAAAATGAACTCTCCTATCCACAGGATGGAGGTCCTTAGAGATAAAGAATTTAGCTGGGAGCAGGAAAAAGCAAGGTTCTTACTGCTTTTCCTGATCATGGAGCTGATGCTCCCTCCCGCCACCAGTGGTAGCATGCTCTTACACAAACTGTGTTTTCTCATAGCTGCATTGTATGTGTGTGACGCTCAAGATGTGTTTGAGATCTATGGAAGGGCTTTATGTTTCCCCTTAGAGGTGGTGAGAAAACTAAGAGCTGACAGAATGTTTCAAATGGAGATTCTTCCCACAGGCCAAGGACCCTCTGCTGTGGAAGCAGGACCTTGGGGCCTAAAAGCTGCTTAGTTAAACTGAACTATTTTTTTTTTCTGCAAATGTGTCTTCAAGAGGTCCTGATAAGACACATCTGCTATGGTGATGTGAATTCCACACAATGAGGCAACTCTTCCTACAGACAGTGACCAGTCATTTTTCTAGTAACCCAGACTCTATCTTAAAACCTGGAAAGGGTTTCTTAAGGATTAGCACACAGAAACTGTTTTCCAGAACTGGCCTAGGTTGCATCTCATGCTGGTAGCTGAACTTGGTACTGGAAGAATCATCCAGCTGGTACTAGTTTTGAAGGCATAAAGGAGCAGCTGAGGCTTGGCACTATGAGAGGCCAGGAGAGGTCATTGGTAAAAGTGCAGCCTCAGTAGTAGACGAAGGCCCAGATGAAGGGATCATGTAAAGAAATTGAGGCTTGGTACTATGAAGGGAGCCCAGAAGAGGCCATTAGTGAAGATGTAGCCTCAGCGACAGTTGAAGGCCCAGAATGAAGGGGTCATACAAAAAAGTTGAGGCTTGGCACCATGAAGAAAGCCCAGTAGAGGCCATTGGTGAAAATACATCCCAGTTGTAGCAGAAGACCCCAACGTTTTGAAGATGCAAGTACCATGAGATGACCACCAAGAGCAGCAGCAGTGGAGTGGAACCAGCCAGACCCTGGAGGACAAACTGTGTGGCTGCAGAGGACAGAACCAGAGACGTGATCCAAGCTCTTTAAAGGAGACCAGAAGATCGTGAGTGAATTCCAGATAATTGGACATTGATAATGTTTTTTCTGCTGTTCAAAGACATTGTGAAAAGCTTGATGGATGTTTGGTTTCATTTGGTCATATGCCTTAGAAGCCTTATAATTGTTCCTCTTATAAAGGGTTTTGATAGTGTAGTGTTAAACTGTATTGTAGAGGTAAAGCATTTTTTTTTTATATACAGAAAGGAGGAGATGTTGTGAAAGTTTATTTTAGTTGTGTTTAAAATAACTGGTTTTGTGCACTTTAGGAAAAGGGGAAGCATAGGCCTTGGCATTTTGTATTGTTTGCAGGTGTTGGATTTCTGTGGGGGATGTTTGATTGCTTATGATCTGTACCTGAGAAGTGTTGAATCAATAAAATCACCTGAGCTCAGGGAACACTTGGGGTCCACTATGGAGTCTGGTGCTGCTATGATGGTAGTTCCCTCTGCTGAGGGCTAGCAGAGTTTGGACTTATAAATATACCTCTGTGTCATCCTTACTGAACACACCCAGGGATACTACTGCATTTAATATAAGCAGACTTACTTTGATAGCATTTTACTTACAAATTATCATACATTCAAAAAAGAGAAAGTACTTTCAATAGTAGATAGGAAACCAGGGAAGCCTGAAAATGCTTTCTTTGCCCATGATATTTGGGATAATACTGATTATTCTTCTAGCCTCTGTATTCTCTGAGTTTCTCCAAGTTTTTAATAATAAGATATATAGTAGATGGATGGATTATCAGGGCCACTAGCAGCATCAGGGAACACCAAGAAGTCATAGAGAAAATCTATGTGGTAATTGTGAGAAGCCATACAGCTCTACTGAAAGGTGTGGGAAGAACCTTCCAACTGATACTCGAGAACATTTAAGACATTTAAGCCCCAAGAATGTCAGCTGGTCTAGCTAAAGCAATAAGACAACAGGAGATCAAGATGACACAAATTGGAAAGGAAAAAGTCAAAGTACCCTTATTTGTGGATTATATGATAGTATATATAAGTGACCCCAAAAATTCTACCGAGGAAACCCTACAGCTAATAAACAACTTCAGTGAGGTGGTTCCATTCTACCACAAGGATAGTCAACCATAGCAGCTTTATTCATAATAGCCAGAAGTTAGAAACAACCTAGATGCCCCTCCATTAAAGAATAGATTAAAGAAAGTGTGGTACATTTACATAATGGAGTATTACTCAGCTAGTAAAAAAAAATGACTTCATGAATTTTGCAGACAAATGTATGGAACTAGAGAAAATCATTCTGAGTGGGGTATCCCAGTCCCAGAAAGACAAACATGATATGTCTTCACTTATATGTGAATACTGACTGTTAAGCAAAGGAGAAAGGCCCTGCAATCCACAGACCCAGAGAGACTATGCAACAAGGAGGGCCCCAGTGGGGACACAGATGTCACAGACTGAACGCTGTGGCCCCTAATTTTATATATTCAATCTCTAGCCCTAACGTAACCGCACTGGAAGCTGCAGGCTTTGGGACATGATGATATCTTGAGAGTGAACCTTCATAAATAGAATGACCCCGTGAGCTCCCTCATTCCTGCTACGAGAGGATGAGCAGTGTAAGTCAACTGTGTGCAACCCAGAAGCCAACCTTGCCAGAACTCAATGGTGCCGCCAATCATCCTGATCCCAGGCTTCCAGCCTCTAGAACTGGGAGAAATAAATGTCTAGGAGAAATAAATATAAGAGAAGTAAGTGTCCGGGCAAAATAAATACCAGCAAAGCTATAGCATTCTGTTATAGCAGATCACGTACAGAAATGAGAGCTGGAACTGCAGACGTTCAATTAAAGCTCACATTGACAGAGGGCAGATCTGTCCTTTACTGCCACACTGCGCAGGTGTGAATTGGGAATATGGAAGGAAAGAGCTTTTGAGCGGAGAGGAAGCTGGGAGCTCTGGGTTAAGTCCTCTTCTTGCCTGCTAAGCAAGCCATCTGTGAGACCCGTCTGTGGAAACGTGTGCGTGAAATGGCAGAGAAGCTGTCTGCCCTCGTTATCATTGGTACTGTTGTTAAAAATAGCTTTAGGTCATCTAGCATATTTATGGAAGGAGCTGGTCTCAGATTAGAGATAAGCAAATACCACTATATTCCATTTATGGAAATCGGAGCTCAGCAGTTAAATGCCACTAAAAGAGACGATTTTCTAGCTCAATAGAACTAAGGAATTCTGAGCTTTTAAACTTGCTTTTTATCAGATGGAAGGAAGTAATATTAGCGAATGTCGAGATTAAATGTCAAGACTAAGGCAGTATCTACACAGAGCAATCAAATCGGCCTAAGTGAAGTGAGCCCAGTCTATTGTGTAACCACCATGATGGAGCTGAGTGGTGATCAATGATGTCAAGGGGGGTTATGACCAGACTCATTTTCCCGGAAATAAGAGAGTCAACCCCTATAGCGATACAGTAACTTTTGTTTTAATCTCAAATTGTCTTTAGCATTTTCTTCCTAAACATACACAATTCTATTAAAATGGACAAATCTCTGGAAAATTAAATTTTTAGTTAAAACATAGTATTTCTACACATTACAGATGCTATCCGTGACTGTTTACTTAAACATATTCAATGTACTTTTTTTTTGTTTGTTTTAATTACTGCCTTTTCCTATGTTGTACATTTTTCTTCAAGTATATAGTTTTATCGTGTTTGCCAAATTGCCTAATAAACAAGATGTTGGCTTTGGCTGAATTTGTTCATCATTTTATAGCATGATGAGCATAAAATTCACAACATAACGCAACAGTAGGAGCAAATGTCTGACAACTGATAATAAACATGTGGGGCCATAATTATGAATTGACTGCTTAAGAACATAAACTATTCCTCCTCCATGTTCTACCCCCTTTTTTGAGACAGTTAGCAATTATATAACACATGATGACTTTAAACTCCATCTTCCTTCCTCTTCCTCCTGAGTGCTGGCATTAAAGATACTCACCACAATGCCTGGTTTCTTCCTTCATCCTTTATATGAGCTTAGAATTTAAATTAATCTCGCTGCCTTTATGTTGGTTAGTAATTTCTCCTCTCCTCCACACTGCCTTTTTATGCTATTTTCTCACTTTCCTACATGTTTGCAACAGAAAAGCTAGCATTCTTCAAAGGCTTTGCCATTTTCTTTACAGATCCTGTCCATCCACCTCCCCAAACCTTTAATCCTTGTATATTCAAGTTCATATAGCTAGAGTATATTAATATTCTCTTTGCTTCCCGTTGTACACAAAATAGACTTTTCTGACTTCTTGATATTATTGAATTTGGCCAAAGAATCTATTGACTTCACAAAATGTCAACACCTATGATGAGCAGCAACTTTAAATGCAAGCCATTGACTTGGTTTATTTCTTATATTTTGGTGATCTTTCATGAGAAGAACATATTTTAAGTGGATATTAACCCTCCAACTTGAGTCTAACTGAGTTTAAAGGCCAAGAGAAGGAGATCCAAAACAATAGAGAGAGAAGCCTGGACCTCAGATGCATGAGGGAAAAGGAGATCATCCACATGATCAGACACATTGGTAGCCTCCTCCTCCTCCTCCTCCTCCTCCTCCTCCTCCTGCTCCTCCTTCCTCCTTCTCAGCCACAGAACACCTCTTCTCCACCATCAAGGTGAATGTAGAGAACCAATACATGGGCTGGTCCTAGAAAAATAGTCTCCATAAAAATATACCAAAGTTGCTGCTTTACATGTATTTTCTCATCTTTTACTTGAGAGACTAGAAAACAATTCTGCATGCATTCCCAGCCCTTGCAAGAACCTAGAAAACAGTCCAGGAGGCTATAAATTAGTACTTAACATCTGCTCAAATGTAAGTGGATTCTTTTTGATGGCAACATCACTTTCTGATGGAACAGAGAGTCAGAAATTCACAATAGTGGATTTCATTAAAGAGCATTCTTGGTGCTTTTTATGAAAAAAAGCTATTAACATCTGGTTTTTGGCAAAATTCCAAGTCAAGCAATTAACTCATACCTGTTCCCGTTCCTCCCATGACTTCAAATGTCATTCTCCTTGCTTTCTTCCTTGAAACAATATGAGGTTATTGTGAAAGTCTAATTCAATTCCAGAAATCAGTGAGCCATGGGCTACCTTTCCTTAACACCGGAGCTTTCAGAGTTTTAATTAACCAATCATTATGAAGCAAGTGTATGAAAGGAAACACAGTATTTGTAACATTAGCATCAACTGATACTGTGATACTTAAAGAAGGTAAACTAGAAAACCTCTGAGTTGTTGTCAGTCTTAAAATAGATGATGTTTTGGAGCCTCTCTCCAAGCAATGCTTTTTGATAAGTCTCTATTTCGGGTTCATTCGATAAAAGATAGAACCACGTTAGAACATGAATGAGTGTACCCTGATTTTATTTTGTTTGGAGATTTTAAAACTGTATTAAGTTATCCTGCTAGATTAATTGGAATATCTTAAATTGTGGCCTCCTTCAGATTGAAAGTGCTTCTGTAATTCATTTTATTAGACAAGATTCTTCAGAAAAACAGCACAGTGGTGGGGAAGGGAGAGGCAGGAGTCAGTGCTGGAGTCTTCAGTCTGATGGCAATCCCAAGGGTGAATTCTTCACTTCACTTTTGAGGGGCATGTGATCTTTTCTCTTACGGTTGTTAGCTGATTAGCCCATTCACAAAAAAAGGACAATCTGCTTTATCTGAAGACTTCTCATTCAAGAGAGAAACCCTGTAGAGCCACAAGTAGATTTCTGTCTGGTAAAATATCTGGATACTAATCCAACCTACTCAGGTGACACCATCAGTCTCACTGGTCACCAGAACAGCATCACTGTGGTCAAGAAGATACTCTGGGCAACCACAAGACATGTGGAAAGAAAAAGAATCCACCTTTAAAAAAGAAAAAAAAAACATTTATTTATAAATAAGATAGTCAGGGCAACATTCAATCTGGGCACCCAGTGACTCAGTCAAGTTGATACATAAAAACAACCATCACACCTGGCAAAAGTAGCATCCATACGTGATCAAGCGTAGGAACGTTTGACAGCTGGAAAAGAGTAACACATTGATTTCAACCCAGGGAGGTCTGTGTTTGCAAAACCAAAGTATTAACAATCTAAAAGTGAGAACATCTCATTAAATTTTAATTTAAAAAAATCTCTGCACCATTTTAATGGGATTTTTTTTTAAAGCTAATGATTTTCGATAATCATTTTTATGTCTGCAATTACAAGCTAGTGTACTTGTAAGTTATTTCACCTGTGGCTGCCCATTCAAATACACACTGGGGGGGGGACTTAGAATCATATCTTTGGAATACTTAGTTGCAAAAGGAAAAGACCATATTTCTAAAATAACATCATATATATTATCTATTCAGTTACCGAGAGAAGTTGAGCCATGACAAAATGCCTACTGAGAGCACTGGTTTGATTGTCTCACCACATAGCTTCTCTGGTTAGATAAGTAGGAAAGGCAAGTTCCCAGAGATCCAGGAGCCATGGAAATCTAAACTGGGAATAATGAGGGGAGAATGTCCAAAGCGAGCGGGTCCATCTGCCTATTATTCCCATTCAGTCTGCAGATTATTGGTCCTAGGCAAAAGTGATCCAGCCTTAGATATAGATGTATACACCATGGCAATCTGAAAAGAGAAAACAGAAGAAGCAATCAATATCCCCAGTTTTGCTAAAGCACGCACACATCTGTTAATTATTTTGCTTGGGTTAAGAATTCTTGAGCTTGTGGAGCAGCTCCTTTGGTAGAATACTCGCCTAATATGTTGAAGGTGATAGGCTCCATCCTCAAAACAAGAACGGAAGAGGAAGGGAGTGGAAGGGAAAGGAAAGCAGGGAAGAGCAGGAGAGGGAAGGCAAGCGAAGCCTGTTGGGCATGGTAGTACATGCCTGTAATCCCAGCACTTATGACAACGCAGTCTTCTTTGCTGATGTAATGAGTATTTAAGCGCATTTAAACACCATGAATTATTAGTAAATACTGACTTATCTCATCCCTGTGAGGTAAGTCCTACTATTGGATTTCTTGCTGATATGAAAGCCAATTTATCTGAGGTCACCCAACAAGGTCACACAACTAATTAGTCATCCTGCTGGAGCCAGGATGAAAATTGAGGCAGTTTCAGAAAACTAGCTCCAAGGCATTACCATATTGTGTGTCTTAGTTAGAGGTTCTGTGATGAAACATCCAAACCAAAAGTAATTGAGGGAGGAGGGGCGGTATTTCACTACGCTTTCGTATAACAGTTCATCGTCAAAAGCAATCAGAGCAGAAACTCAAACAGAGCAGGACCTGGACGCAGGAGTTGATACAGAGGCTCTTACTGATGTGTCCATCATGGCTTGCTCAGCCTGCATCCTTGCAGAACCCAGGACTATCAGCCTAGGGTTGGCCCCACCCACGGTGGGCGGGGCACTCCCATATCACTAATACAGAAAATTCCTTACAGGCTTGCCTACAGCCCGACCTTATGGAGGCTCGAAAGTCTATAGTTTGCGTCAAGTTGACATAGAAATGGCTAGCACGTTGTGTTATCTTATGTTCAGAAAAATAACAGACACTCAACAAGAATTCGTTGAATGAGGAGAATTTAGTATAAAGGCTAACTGTGCTGGTATTTCTGCACCATACATACATTCTTGGAATGCCACGGGCGAGTTTAAAAGGACACAAGAAACGGCTGGGTAAACACAACAGACTGCACAAGCAAAACAATCGAAACTGAGAGCGCTGTTTAGCTACAGGAATGCACAAGTCCTCAGGTACCTAGCTAGCTAAAGAGGGAAACCTCCGATGATGAATGAGACAGAACACAGAAAAAGTAGAATCCAAACCAGCGGGCAGTTTTCCACGTCGTTATAGCAGTATTTTGTAACAATTTCTTTGGCAACTGACAGCAGGCATTTAAATCAGCTATTTCCTCCTCAGAATTCCTCTCCAAAGAATAATAATGGCCTCCGCAACTCTGAAGGAAATGTAGCCCTGGTTCGGATACAATCTTATCTGGGAAATTGCCTTGGTATTCGTCACAGCTGTCAACGAGCTGGGCCCATTAGAGGGTGTGCTGAGTGTAGAGCCACAGGGTTGTGCGCTCTGACGCCCCACTACACTTTCTTCCTGGGCTTAAGCAGAAAGACCAAAACCATTCATCCAGGCGGAGACGCGAGATTAAAGCAGGATCAGCAAAAGAGAGCCATCCATTCATGCAGCCCACAGAAGCTACTCGGGTTGTGAATGTATCAACACAGCTGCAGCGCCACCACTGGAAGGGCAGAAAACAAGGAAACTTCTGCCCTGATGCCTAGGTCTTTCATGAACGTTGATGCTGCAGAGAGCCGAGGTGAGCTGACAGTGTTGGAGGATGTAACTCAGGATACGTAGCCTGGTATGCTCTGAAAAGAAAAACTGAAAAGGAGAGGGAAGAGCGAGCGAGAGGGATGCTATAGTATTGCTTCTGCTGAATAGTGATTAGCTAGTCCTTCTGCAGACGCGCGGAGGATGCTGACTCTGGAAATCTAACCTCTTCATGACAAGGGACCTTAAAAACTGGAGCCCAGTCATGTAAAGCGACTAACTCACACTTTACAGGCAACAGGACTGGGAGCGCTTTCTAAAATGTGACTCTACAAGGGAATGTTCCAGCAAATCCAAAGCAATGTTCCCTGAAGGCTTCATTTTTATTTCCCTTTCTTAAACCCACAGTTTCCTGTAAGTAGAAACAGACAGAAAACTAGTTTTCTGTCAATATACCAGAGAGGAGAATTTACTCAGACATTCCATTGTTCTGGAAGCTTATTTACTGTACAATGTGACTGGATTAGTCCCTTAAAATTGTTCACTCACCTTGGTTCCCAACTAGATAAGGTGACTTTGCCATACATTCATAGCACAAAACGTTCTCAGTAACCCTGGGGGTGGGTATAACTTCCTTACTTCACACAAAGAGCAAGCCCCTGGAGGTCACTACAGATGTGACTGCCTCCTTTCCTCTCATAGTACCTCCCTATATTCCTGAAGACTGAGAATTGCTAGCATGTTCTATTGCAGTGGTTCTCAACCTTCCCAATGCTGTGGCCCCTTAATACAGTTCCTCATGTTGTGGTGATCCCCAATCACAAAATCATTTTTGTGGCTACTGAATAAATGTAGTTTTGCTACTGTTATGAATCAGAACGTAAGTATCTCATATGCAGATGGTCTTAAGAGACGACCCCCAAGGGGTCCGGACCCACAGGTTGAGAACTGCTGTTCTAGCGTCTTGCTTTTGTTTTGTTGGACATAAAGCAGCTAGCCAAGGCTGACAGGGGTGGCACTGAGGCAATAATCATATAGTTTTATCAATGTTTCTACCTTTCCCAATTTGCTCATCCCAACCTCCTGTGACTCTCTCAGTTTTCCCACTGCTGTTGCTTGAACTGGAGCCAATACTCACATTTTCACGGACCGTACAAGTGGTTTCCTGCACTCTATTTTATCACTGCCCGTTTTCTTCTCCCTTCTTTTCTTTCTTTCTTTTTTTCTTTCTTTCTTTCTCTTCTGCTAGCAGAGTACCTTTTATCTTCCGAAAGTCAGTTCTAAAGTGAACAGTAACAGAAATAAGGCTCTTGGCCCAGTGAGATGGCTCAGCTGGTTACAACGATTGCTGCTAGCCCGGTAACCTAATTTCAATCTCCAGAATCAATGTAATGGTGGAAGGGGAGAACTGACACCACAAAGCTTTCCTCCGTTCTTGGTTTTTGTCACCTTGACACAACTAGAATCACCTGGGAAGGAGGAAGCTCAACTGAAATACTACCTCCATCTGATTGGCCTGTGGGCAAGCCTATGGGACATTTTCTTAGTTGCTAGTTGACATAGGAAGACACCTCCCCAGTCCACTGTGGGTGGTGTCATCCCTAGTTAAGTATGCTAAGGTATAGAAGAAAGGTAGCTGAGGAAGCCGAAGTAAAAAGCCAGTAAGTACTGTCCTCAATGTCTGTTTCACTTCATGCTCCTGAATCCTGCCTTGAGTTGCTACCTTGGCTCCCCATGATGATAATCTGCAATCTGTAATCTACAAGCCAAGACAAACTCTTTCCTCCCCTGCCCTGAAATTGGCTTTTGTCATGATGTTTATCACAGTTACCAAAACCAAACCAGGATATCCTTTGACTTCCATGTGCATCTTCTCTCCCCATCCCTCTCATACACACACACACACACACACACACACACACACATACATGATGCAGGCACACTTACACAATAATAAATAAATAAAATTTAAGTGAATTTTTTAAAAATTTAAAATGAAATAAAGCAGGGCCCTTTGAAGTAATTTTTTTTTAATAACCTGCCTGACAGTACAGCATCAAGTTATATTGATACTTCCTAACTCTCTCTGGTATGACTCTTTTTTAAGCATTGTACTCTTTGCAAGTCCATACCATAAAATCTTATCTTTGTCTGTCTGTAAACCACCACAACAAGGGTAAAATTTCTATGTCACTCAAGAGTTTAGTAAAGTGTTCTAATTATAAAAATTCCTTTAAAATTATCATTGATAAGTTACTATGATGCAAACATACAGGATTTAAAAATCTGTATTATTAATTCAGTAAGAAAAAAAAACTGCATGCTGCATCTAATTCTCATGTTGCATTTGTCCAGCACACATATCTCTTATTCCACTTTCTAAAATGAAAAAAGCTCATTGAGGTTATAATCAGTTTTATCATTGCTTTTTTTAAATTGTGCTATTGTTCCCTCTATATATATTATTAACGTACTTGTCTACATATTTATATATCACAATTAAGATTATTTCAATTGTGTACCTAATTTTATGCATGCCCAATATAAAAACATCTCAAAATTCATTGGAAAGCCCATTTAATTACTAGCTTTTATTTAAAGGTCTACATTAAAAGAGAGCACGACACTTTGCCTAAAGCCAATGCTGTCCCTTCAGTTACATCTCAATTGAGATGTGTGGACATACAGATGCTTAACTAAACACAGGCTAATTTAAAGTTTTTCCATTTAATTTTAAGCTTAATATGACTAAGCTGGTTATAGAATAATCAGTTGTCTTATAATCATATTCTACTGTTCAAACTGAAATGAAATATACCTTCCTTTATTAAATAAAAAAGTCTGCAGAGTTGATTAGAGGCCAAAGCAGTCTCTATTACAAGAGCTTTTTCTGCCATCTAGTGGAAAAAATAGAATCCAAGAGGATGCATAATTTACATTTTAAAACCCCATTGTGTTTAGGGATGGCTTCTTTGAAACATCAAGAAAGCAAATCTCTCCCAGATTTGAGCAGACCACACGTGGGTGGATCTACCCATCCTTCATTGCTAAAGGAATGACTTTTAAACAAGCAGGTTGCTTCTGGCTTTCTCTAAAAACAATTAAAAATTTAAAAAAAATTTAAAAACCCACCGAAGCTCCCAACTCCACATGAGATATTAGCGTCCATTGTTTTAAGTTTATTATCAAAATAACCAGAGTCCCCGATCTCTTCTCTACTTTTGGGCATTCTGACCCTTTAAAATGGAGGCATGAGTGGTCTAGAGGGAGGTGACTTGAGGGGTCCTGTCTCAAACCATGGCTTCCAAACTCTAAAACTGATGTGCAGTAATTCTAAGTACTCAGGAGGTGAAGGCATGAGGATTGCAAGTTCAAGGTCTGCCTACATTACAGAAATGCAAAACAGCAACTTACTGAGACTCTGTACTCAAATTAAGACATAAACTCTGTGCTGGTGGTAGAGCTCAGTGACCCAATATTTGCCTTCCGTCTAGGAAACTGTAATGTAAACCCATAGTAGCACAAGGATTGAGAGGTGAAGTCAGTCAGGGAGTGGAAAGAGAAAAGAGAAGAAAAATCCTGTAATGCAACTAAAGCACATATTTAATATTGTAACACAGTATACAGATATTTGCGCATGTGTGGGTGTGTGTATCAGGATACAAAGTTCCAAAGTAATGTCATGGCCTGGCAGGAATACTCAGAGAGTAAAAGTGTCAGTAACACAAATTCGATTCCTAGGATGCACATGGTAGAAGGCAAGAACTAACTCCTGCAAGCGTCCATGACACTCATGCCATGGCGTGCGCATGTGCAAGAGCACATGTGCACACACACATATGCACATACAATGAATCCATTAATAAATAAGTTGAAAAGATAAGCTCCTCCCAGAAGCCATAGACTATCATACAAAAAAAAAAAATGCCAAGAGAGGCATACCCGCCTTCAAGTTGTTGGCCATAGGGAGCTGAAGAGACTCCAAAAGTGATATGGGCTCTTGTCATTGCTCTTGGTTGTTTGCCAGAATGTGATGGTGAGATCCCATTGCTAAAGACATCAATGCCTTTCTCAAAAGACTTGAAGACATATAGTTGGTACTAATATGGAATCCTCCTCCATAATAGTGCTCTCACAGAGTCAAAGGGTGCTAAGAAAGCCACCAGAGGGGGGGAGTTGTCCATAGTCCTACCCAGCTATGAGTCTCATAGACTACAACATTGGCACTATCTTAGGGATAATAACAGCTGTCTGATTTGACTTAAGGACTGCTCTATCAGGTTTGTAGTACCTTATCAATTGGACCTACACATGCCTGCTACTATAAACCTAGCCAAGAACTTGTGGTTAGAGAAGAAATGGACCCTAGAGAAGAAACTACTCCCACCATGTCACTAAATTGACCTAGTTTGCAACAGCCCTCTAAATTTATCCCTGGGGCTGGAGAGGTGGCTCATTGGTTGAGAGCACTTCCTGCTCTTCCAGGGGACATGAGTTTGGATTCCAGCACCCATGGCAGGCAGTTCACCTGTAACTCCAATTCAAAGGGATCTGACACCTTCTTCTGTCCTCTGGGGTCACCCCTACACATGTGGCATGTATTCACCTATATATAAATTAAATAAATAAATAAATATAAAAATAAAAAATAGATCCTTTCACCTTCTTCTTACAAATAAGTATAGCTCTTACTCATCAAAGAAGCTTCCTTTTTACAGCAGACAGGGACCTTGGCAGAAATATATCCTGGTCAAAGCACAGGAATTAAGTGACAGCAAAGAGCCAATTTTCAAATGGAATATCTATAGTACAACCCTTATAACAAGGCGCACAATGTGGAAGACGGGACAGAAAGATTGCAAGAGCCAGAGGACTAGGAGGACTCCTGCAAAATGGTGTCTTCTGGACATGCAGGGATGCTGTAACCATTGACTGTCAACAATATGGTTGTCTGCACAAAACTTGCACAAGAAGACACCAGTCAACCTGCCAGCATGAATGGGGGAGGGGCACAGGAAGCCTTACCCCTAGTTGAAGAGCTACAGGCAGTAGATGGCAGCAGAGGAAGAGTCAGTGTTCCTAAGGTATGAACTCTCTGATTGGTTGCCTATGCCCTCGTGGCCAGCCCCAGACCACTGTACACACAGGTAACATTAACTGGAGTCAGTAGTTATATAAAAGAAATATGTATGCTGGGCATGGTGGCACACACCTTTAATCCTAGTACTTGGGAGGCAAATACAGGTGGACCTCTGAGAGTTCCAGGCCAGTCTGGTCTACACAGCAAGGTTCAAGCCATTCAGGGCTACATCATAAGACCATGTCTCAAATATATATGTAGATGATATATAACAATTATTACAGAAAAAGAGAACATTAATTTCAGAAGGAGCAGTAAGAGAGGGACCTGGAAGAGTTGGAGAAGGGAAGAAATCACAGAATTAAAAAAAAAAAAATTAATGATCACTCTGAATGGTCACTATGGTAGTTTCCATTCTCTTCTGCTTTTTTCGATTTCACTTATTTGGTATAATTTACAACTTTTAGATTGATTTCACAATCTACAAATGGCCTTACAGCTTTAAAAGCCCCAGTAAGAATGTTTCCTGAACAGCCCTAAGTACTTGCCTTTCTTCCTTTAAGAATAAATAATGAAATAATGGGGGGGTGTGCAGAAGATGGCTCAAAGGCTAAGAGCACTTGCTGCTCTTGGAGAGAGCTGGGGTTCAGTTCTCAGTACCACAGAGCAGCTCATAACCATCTGTGACTCCAGTTCCAGGGGATCTAATGCCCTCTTCTGGCCTCTGAGGGCACCTCATGCATGTGATGCACAGATATACATGTAGGCAAAACACTCACACATATAAAAATAAAAATTAAAAAGATACACGATATTAGGTCTGAAATTATAACAAAATGAAAGTTAAAGAATTGTATTGGAGATTAGCTAGTTACACAAAGGTGTGAGATATTCTCAGCTTAGGGAGTTTTGTAGTATCTGAGGGCTGTTTGCTGTTCTCATTAATACTATCTCTCTGTCTCTGTCTCTGTCTCTGTCTCTGTCTCTCTCTCTGTCTCTCTCTCTCTCTCTCGCTCACTCTCTCTCTCTCTCTCCAGAACAGAAGGTTCAGCGCCATCTTCACAAGCATCACCCCCATCAAGTCGGCCAGGGAGTTCTGTCCATTCTCCGGCCGCATCTCATGCCTTTGTTCTCCATTTCCATCTCCGTCTCCTTTGCCCCTGTCCATCTTCTCCCCTGGAGGATCACTGTAGCTTCCCCCTTGCTCTCCCCGACTCCATCTTTCCCCGTTGATCTGTCCTTCACACAGCTGCCGAGAATCCTCCTCCTTCTCACAGGTCTTATTGCAGCATTCATCACAGCCTCTGTCCCGACAAACAGAGCTCAGGCCACTAAGTTGGCACTCAAGACCCTCCTCGTTCTGTGCTTCGTTAGACTTACTATTTCACATGAAATCTCAGCACTTGAGAAGCCAGTCTGGTCTATATCGCTAATGACGATGACGGTGGCGGTGGTAAAATCATAGAATACTGGCCTTGTGAGATGGATCAACATGTAAAGGAGCTTGCTACTCAAGCCTGGCAACCTGAATATCATTCCTGGGACCCATACGATGGAAGAACTCCCATAAATTGTCCTCAGACCTCTACATGTCCTCTGACCAAGTACACACAGGGTGGAGGGTTAGAGAAAGATAGAATAAATGTAATTTTTTATATGATAAATAAATGTAATTTCCCTTTAGGTTACGAGCAGCAAGAACTATGCCATTGTCTTTTCTCTTTTCTTTCCTCTACTAAATTTGCCCCAGCAGGTGCTTAATATTCTTGAAGGGCACCAAACTTCTTCCCACCTTTCATCTTTCTGCCTGTGGACATTCTCTGAATTCCGGCTCAACTGCAGTTCCCCTGCAAGACCCCCTGGTCCCTAGTGGCTTGGATTCTCAGCTTGTTAACTGGAAATCAAATTTGTTATCAAATGCTTATACCGTCTGTCTTGCTTTGAAAGATTTAACACATCTGTCTTACTTGACTGTGAGCACCATAAGGATAGGGACATGTATTGGACGTATTTTTATTTAGAAGTCCTTATGTGTACAGCTGTGTGTACAGCATGAAGAGGGTAGAGGTCAGTGTTGAATGTCTTCCTTTGTGGAAGACTCCACCTTATTTTCTGAGGCTGGAGCTCTCACTGAACCTGGAGCTAGACCAGGTTCCAGCTAGAGCCAATTCATCTGGGCAAGGAACCCCAGGAATCCTAACTCAGCCTCCCCAGCTCTAGGATTACAGGCCCCTGCTGTCATGCTCAGCTTCCCAGTGTTAGTGTTGGATGTCAAACTCAGGTCCTCATATTTTGCACAGCAAGTGTTTTACCCTTGGAGCCATTTCCCCAGCACCCACACTGGACATACTCCTAGCCTGTGGTGTGATGCTATACCATGTGCTGACGATAATTTTTTTTTAATTTGAACACACTTGTTGGGCACATTTTTTAAAATACATAGAACCAGAGCTCAGTAACACAAATACTTGTGTATTTCTAATACAGAGAACATAGAGAAGGAAGTCTTAGATGGTGATCATGGAGCATATGCATGAGTTTCAGAGCTGAGATCCAACCAGCTTTCTACTTTGAATTATTATTCTACTCTAATCACTGTTTTTGTTTGCTTGTTTTTAGTACCTACTATGCGTTCTATGGCGCTGAAAATACCAGAAAGTAAAAAAGCCTGTGCAATGAGGGCTCCGACAACGGCCGTTCTCCGAATTTCTGTGGTCTATCCTTCCTTCTATTCTTATCTCGCTCCTCAGACTGCATGGATCTCTCGTCATGAGCTCCTTCTGAGTAGTGAGTCCCTCTTATTCATTTGTATACTCTGCAATTACCATACCATCTGCATATAGCAGACATAAGTAAGTATGTGTTGACTCACCCTAAAAAACAGAGACGATAAAAAGAAGCATTAGATATTATGTCCATGCTTAAGAAGCATACACACCATTTAAGGAAGTAATTACATAAATATTCTGATTATAATGTCTTATACTTAATAGACATTGAGTATATTTTTGTTGAATTAATGAAATTAGAGCCAATTTCTATTTCCAGAAAAAAAAATGTTCAATGTTTATAAAGAAACACAAATAATTTCCTATCCCCTGGGGGAATGTAAACAAGTGAAAAGCAATAAAAATACTTACAAATACTTTCATGACTCATGGAGCTGTGTTTCCTACCAAAGGTCTTAGACATAAAGTGGGGCAGTAAGAGAAAACTTCCAAAAGGCAGAAGGCCTTTTTAGGAACTGTGAACATTCTAAGATTTCCTCCTTTCTGGAAGTTGAAATGTTAATCAGCCACATTTTCATAGAGATGGATGGAAACTGAGATTCCTGCTTCAGAAGCCAAGCATATGGTATCCGCAGCCAAAATGATGAATTTCTTGGGTACATTTTTTTTTTCTTTAACTTCAAGTCCAACAGAAGTGGTGAAAATCAGCCCTGAGATTTTGCACTTGTGAGTATTATAACAGCTCAGAACTTTCCAGCTAGAGAAACACCAATTCTCTAATGGATGCTGTGCTGCATAGTTTTAGGTTAACTTGACACAAGCTTAAGTCATCTGAGAGGAGGGAACCTCAATTAAAAAAATGTCTCTATAAGATCTGGCTGCAGGCAAGCCCATAGGACATTTTCTTAATTAGCGATTGATAGGGGAGGGCCAGTCCTTTGTGTGGTGCCATTCCTGATGGGCTGGTGGTCCTGGGTTCAATAAGAAAGTGAACTGAATAAGCCTTGGGGAGCAAGCCTGAAAGCCACACTCCTCTATGTCCTCTGCATCAGCTCCTGCCTCCAGGTTCCTGCCCTGTTTGAGTTCCTGTCCTGACTTCCTTTGATGATAAACAGCATTGTGAAAGTGTAAGCCAAACAAACCTTTCCTCCCCAACTTGCCTTTTTGTCACGGTTTTTTCCGCAACAATAGAAGCCCTAAGTGGGGTATTGCAGTGACAGACCTGACCATGTTAATTTGGGAGGATTGTGGAAGGACTTTGAAAGGACTAAGCCATTGAGGATTGTGAGCTGTTCTGTTGGAGCTTGGAAGATAAGAATGTTAAGGGCAGTTGATGGAGGCCTGGCTTGTGAAGTTTCAGAAGGAAGTTTAAAGCCTCTCTTGTGGCCATTTGTTATTTTGAATTAAGATGCTGTGGTTCTGATCAGCTGGGGCTGAAGATTAACAAGAGACCAGCACCAGCACCAATAAAGTGAAATCTTTGTTTTACTGGGATAGTTGATGCTGGTTACCTGGAGCTGAGAAATGAACAGTGATTAAGAAGAGACCATCATCATTGAGGTAAAATCTTCTGAGAAGTGTTTCATGAGAGTAAACACACAGAAGCTATGCTCTAGAGGTGACCGAGGTTGTACCACAGTCTGGCAGCTGAATTTGGTAGGGTTAAGAGTCACCCAAGTGGTACTGGTTTTGAAGGCTTGAAGTCATGGAGAGCAGATGAAGCTTAGCATTGTGAGAGGCCAGAAAAGGCCAATGGTGCAGGTGCAGCCTCCAGAGCAGTGGATTGGATGGGTCATGCAGAGAAGTTAAGGTTTGGCACCATGAAGAGAGCCTGAGACGCTATTGGTGTAAGTGCAGCTAGGTTGCAGAAGAAGACACCAGCATTCTGGTGATGCCAGTACCATGGAATGCCCACCAAGAACAGCAGCAGTGGTGGAGTGAAGCCTGCCAGAGCTTAGAAGACAAACTATGTGGGCTGTAGAGGACAGAGCTGGAGAAGTGACTCAAGCCCTCTGGAAGAGCCTGGAAGATTATGAGTGGATCCCCAAAACTGGTTTGATCGGATTGTTACTGTGCCCTGGTTCTTCTTTCTTGAAATAAGAAAGTATTCAAATTAAATTTTTTACAAGAGATCACAGTTGAGAAGCTTTGAAATTTTGAAAGAGATTTTTAGATTTTTTTATAGACTGGATATTTTAAAGGGACTGTATTAATGTTTTTGAATTTTAAACTTTTAAACTTTGACTTTTAAACTTATTTATGTTTTTTTAATGTGAGATCTGGGTGATGAATGAGGAAAATAAGCTGTGGCTTAATGGTGATGTGTTTGTGTGTCAGGCTGACAAGGGGGCAATTATGCTGGATAGTTTCATCAACTTGACACAAGCTAAAGTCATCTGAGACGAGAGAACCTCAATTGAGAAAATGCCTCCCTAAATTCCAGCTGAAAGGCATTATCTTAATCAGTGATTGATAGGGGAGAGCTCAGCCCCATTGCAGGTGGTTCTATCCCTGAATGGATGGTCCTGGATTCTGTAAGAAATCAGACTCAGCAAGCCTTGGGGGAGCAAACCAGTAAGCAGCACTTCTCCATGGCCTCTGCATCAGCTCCTGCCTCCAGGTCCCTGTCCTGTTTGAGTTCCCATCCTGACTTCCATTGATGATGAACAAGGATATGGAAGTATAAGCCAAACAAACCCTTTCCTCCCCAACTTGCTTTTTGGTCATGGTGTTTCATCACAGTAATAGAAACCCTAACCAAGACAGAGGCTGATAGAAAGCCACTTTTGTTCCAAAGAGACATTATCCTTAACAGTCCGCTCAGAAAACAGACCTGCCCTGCACTGTGGTGGGAGACTGTTTCATGGCTGTTTGCTGCACAAACATTAAAATGACTGCCCAAAACAAATTCAGCTAGTGGCATTCCTCAGAAGAGAACCAGTGGTGACAGTCCGACAGTCCGACTCACAAGCTAAGTGTGATTCAGTTTTTTTTTTTCTAACAAAAGAAAATGCTCAAGAAAGAACTTCATGTGCATTTATTTATTCTGTGACCTATTACTATGAGTCTTAGTTTAACTGTAAAATTGGATTGTTAATACTTAACAGGATATGAAAACTATGCTATTACAACTATGAGAGAATAGATTTTGCATTCACCCTGGTACCTGATGTATAGCAGATGCAAAAATATTGCTTATCTCATTTCCTCCTGAACATATAGACTGTAACTTATGGAATATCTTGATATTAAGTAAAGGAGAAAGGACATTTAATCCACTTACACTCATACACTGAGCGTTTACCATGTGCAGACACTGGGCTAAACACGTCTTGCCTGCTTGAAGCATATATTACTCAATGGGATATGTAGAGAGCAAATTATCCTGTTGTGTCCACCATATAAACTTTTCAGAGGGGTAAGCCTTCAAAGTTTTGCAACTGCATGTGATTAGGAAGTTAGGTTATTACAGCAACATAAGGAGGCAAAATTTTAAAATAAAAACAGCGAGGATCAGCTAACAATGTGTTTTTCCAGATCAAAGAGAAAACAGTACCAATAACAGCAGCGGGAATATTTCATGTGAACATTATTGCCTCATTTACTATTGCTAGTCATGCATTTGATGTTATTGGACATTAATACATATTAGGCATATGACATGACAGGTGCTAGAATTTTGAGTATCAAGAGCAAAAATTCCCTTGAGGATAAGTCAACATCAAGAGACAAGGATTGATCTTTCTTTCTTTCTTTCTTTCTTTCTTTCTTTCTTTCTTTCTTTCTTTCTTTCTTTCTTTCTTTCTGTTGAGACAGGGTTTTTTCTGTTGTAACTCTGACTGTCCTGGAACTCACTCTGTAGACCAGGCTGGCCTCTGTGTCCCGAGTGCTGGAATTAAAGGTGTGCACCATCACTACCTGGCTAAGGATTGATTTTTCAGAAGTCAGTGTCTACATTGATCTAAATATGATTGGAGCCATCTCATGTAGCCTAGGCTGGTCTTGAACACACTATGTAGAGCTTCTGATCTCTCTGCCTCCACTTTCCAACTATTAGGCTTATAAATGTACTCTACCATGTCATGCCTTTCTTAAATTTTTCTTTCTTTAGTTTATGAAAGCTATATAAAATCACATTTTTATTTAAACAGTAATTTTTCTGAGTGACAAACATTAATAAGAATCACCCCTGCTCTGGTGATGGAACTTGATAACTTAACCACTCTATTTAATTAGCTTGCATTAGAATATATAGGGAAGGCCCACACTCCCGTTGATTTCCTGGAAGCATTATGGCAATAGCAC
This sequence comes from Cricetomys ansorgei, assembly GCA_026225945.1. Taxonomy (NCBI): domain Eukaryota; kingdom Metazoa; phylum Chordata; class Mammalia; order Rodentia; family Nesomyidae; genus Cricetomys; species Cricetomys ansorgei. Next base: position 2,484,030 of record JAMJFZ010001816.1, read on the forward strand.
GTTTGTTCATACCTACCTTGTTTCCAGTACAGGGCATTTGTCTAGAATATACCTAGCTAGCTTGTGAGGAATGGCCAGCAGAGTGAGAGCTGCAGGAAGGGGGCTAACCAGAAAGTAACATGAGTCACGTCTGAACTGGGAAGATGAGAACAATGGAATGCAACCAAAGCCAAAAATAGCTCTGTATCTAGTTTGTGTTATCCACAGACTATAGTAGTATGCTACTTTGATGTCTCAGCAAGGAGATACAGAGGCATATTCATTGGTGCAAACCCTGCAAGACCTCAGCAGAGGGAACCACCATCCTGGCCAGTGCCATACTGGACAGTGGAAACCTGAGTGTCTGAGCTCAGGTGTTTTCATTAATTCAGAACTCCTCAGGTGTTCTACTGATAGCACATGCAGATACTGAGCAATCAAACATCCCCCACATAAGTACAACACCTGCAGACAACACAAAACACCAAGGCCTAGGCATCACTTCCCCAACAGTGAAGGAAACAATTATTTTATACATAACTAAGAATAAACTTCTACAACGACAGACTATGAGCCAGGCTGATGCGATGTGAATAGCTGATCTTTGGCTGGATGGATCAGGAGAGTGCTGGGTCCTGCAGTCAAATGATACAAATGACCTAAAGACACCCTTCATTTACCAGCCTTTCCCTCTTTCATCAGCCTGAGCTGCCTCGTTGGCTGAGTTGAGTTCAGTGGAATCTCCAGGAGATGCCTTTTCTCCAGTGTGAGGAGAAATGTCTGATGAGAAGCATCTTAGATTGGACTGTCTGGTCTTATGGAAATTTATTTTTAGTTATGTATAAAATAATTGTTTTCTGCACTGTTGAGTGGGGGGCTGCCTAGGTATTGGCATTTTGTATTGTCTGCAGGTGTTGGATTTATGTGGGGGATGTTTGATTGCTCAGGATCTGCATGTGCTATCAGTAGAACACCTGAGGAGTTCTGAATTAATGAAAACACCTGAGCTCAGACACTCAGGTTTCCACTGTCCAGTATGGCACTGGCCAGGATGGTGGTTCCCTCTGCTGAGGTCTGGCCGGGTATGCACTTACAAAAATGCCTCCGTGTCTTCCATCCTGAGCTACTACCTCAGCATCCTCCTACAGTCTTGTGTGATCTTCATTTGTAAAGCAAGAAATCTTGGCACAAAAGCTGAGAGTGAGAGAAGATATTACTTGAGAAATCCCAGATGAGAGAGCATCTTCTTCCATATATTCTCTGGCCTTGGGCTACCTAGGTGTTAACTGCTAAAACCCCTACATAGATTCTCAAACCTTTCCAACACACCAAAAGGCAGGTGATGGATGGGTCATCACATCACATCAACTCTATTGCACTGACTTCAGGCTAGCAGTGGCTGCCTTGCCTGGCCAGGTCCACAGCAGCTTTTTCTAAGAGATTAGGCCCCTGAGGTCCTAGGGCAAGAAGTTCAGTGTAAAAGCAGCTCATTCCTGAGTCACTTGGGGAGCACTAAAGCACTTTTGTGAGTGCCAAAGTCTCTCCCTCCCTTCCTACCTCTCCTTGCTTTCTGAACTTTGTCTTGATTGGCAAAACTCTTTCTATTTCTATCAGGTAAAACAGATGAAAGCGGAGATGATGTTCATCCAGGAGCTTAAGTGAAACCTTACAGAGCTCCCTCTCCCTGGCTGCCCTCCTCCCGAACGACATTCTATCACTAGACTTCCAAGGAAGCTTTCATTTAGCAGCTGTTTGCTCCTCTTTTACATGATGGTTCTCAGTGTTCAACAAGAACAAAGATCGCTGATATTCCCGCTGGGTCCATCAGATGCATATGAGAACAATGGGCTCTTTTTATGTGGAAAAGAGACTTAAAATTTATTCATAATCTTTATTTTTTTTTCTCTCTTAACACATTCTCATCCCTGTGGGCCCCTTTCTCTAATTAGCTATGCAAGCCTCAACACTAAAATTTAGCTACATACGAATCTCCCATTTTTATTAGTACAAACACTTCTTCGCTGTATAAACACAGCATATGCTTATATTTAAATACATTTTTTTGTTGTCGTTGTTTCTAAAAAAGATCCTGTAAAGTTGGAGCTCCTGAAAACAGGTCTGATTGCATGGAGGAAAACATGAATTGGGCATGCTACTGAACCATACTAGGCCACTCCTGGAGTTTAGTTACTACAATAGTTCCATTCATACAAAACCTAGAATTTCCCATTTAGTTCCTATATTGTGCCAGGTGGCAAACTTTGGATTTAGCATCCACTTATCATCTCTATTTAATGGTCGCAACACTGTGAGCTTTATGTCACCTTCATCCTACAGATTTGGAAATTCCCCAGAATCCAGTTTCTGTGACCTAAAATCAGACCTGGACCATCTTTGTGGCTTACAAAAATGTAGAAGGGGCACCAAAGGTGGCAGCACAGGAAAGCTGCATTTCAAATGTTAAAAAAAACAAATCCATAATTTCTGTGCAACCCTCTTTTCAACCTTCTGATAGAGGTGAAATTTGGTTTTATATTGCTGCTGTGTTGCTCATGTTTTTGTGCATGCGTGTGCACACTTGTACCTGGGCACACTTACCTGTGCACATGTATTTGGAGCTAGAAGTTGATCTGAGATGTCTACTTTATTTCATGAGATTTCGTCTCTCAATGAACCTGGGGACTGCCCTTAAAGCCTGGCAGGTTGGCCAGTTGGCTCCCAAGCCTGGTTCTGCAGTCTCCAACCCTTAGAGAGCACTGTGGGGGTTACAGGTGTACATCACCAACCTGGCTTTTTCATGAGTGCTAGGGATCTGAATTTGTGGAGCCACCTTTCAAAATGTCCAATGATCCCTTCACGGATGAGGCAGTTACCACTGCCGCCCTTGTTTTCCCTGGAGATAAATCCAATCTTTTGATTAACAAATGCAGATTAGAAGTAAACAAATCTGAAATTACTCCCCATTCTAGAGCAGTCATATAGCTGTTTCTTGCTGAACGGTATGACACCCAAGTGAGTGGTATTTTAGAAGAGTTTGACTGGGTATTTAGAGTCAGATGTTTTTGTAAAATTTCCATTACTTGAATATTCCAATGTGTTCAGCAAATTTAAGCGTAAACCATAAACTGTGTCAATAAAAAGGCCCTTTGCCAGTAGGAGAGTAGGAAGGCAGGCCTCTAAAATATTTAACAGGTGGAAGTTTCCAAGCATTACTTCTTGAAAGTGTAACTTCTAGGAAAAGGGTTGTAAGAGTGTCTGCTGTAACCCTGCCAGGTGCATCTCATTTTCTGCTTTTGGTGGTCACACGTGACAGTGTGGACTGCTTTCGACATACTTCCCGATTGTTGGTTTCTCCCTCCCTGCATGTGAACCCCCATCAGCCACAGTGGCTGAGTCTCCCCAGCCCAGGCCTTGATTTTCATCCAGGAGTGCAAGGACCCGGGTTTGAGCAGCAGGGAAGCGCTCTAGGACCCGGGCGTGGGTCTCCGTTGATTTCTTGTGGGTTCTGACCACCTGCAGCCTGAGAATAGAGGGCGAGACGCAAAGATGCCTCAGGAGACGAATCTGATGGATTATGAACTCCTTTAATGGCGGGCTTTACCCTGTTTAAATATTTTTCCCCAGAGAAGGCGGGGTCTGGGTACTCCGAGTGGGGAAGTCTGATTAGCATGGGGGCAGGGCGGGCACTTGGCCTCATGGTCTTTGCAAAGACAGAGGGAGGTGTCCAATGAGCCACAGGGCGGACAAACATTTGCCAGGTTATTTCCTCTTTGCTCCTGTGAACAATTTGGGCCCAGGACTGAGAGAGGAGCTTGCAAAGCATCCTACCAGCCCTCTTTGCAGAGGTGAGGCGCCTTTCTGCCGCTTTGACTGCTCTTCAGCCCCAAGGGTCCCACACCCGACATTTCAGCATTCTGCTCTGTTCCAAGAGACATTGACATTGAACAGACCTAGGCTGCCATTTGAGGTTGTGAGTCGTACCTTTTTAAAATCAACACTTTAAATACTCTGACTTGATATAAGTTCAGCATTGAATTTCAGCTTGCTTTTGCTTTGTTGTTATTAGAGCTCAATTCATCCCTACATGTGTAGAAAACAAATGCTTTAGGCTGCCCTCCTTTGCATGTTCCTTCACTCCCTTTTCTTGAGGTCAAGCAGAAATGCACAAGCCCACCATCATCCATAGCAGGCTCATCAGGAAGAATGGGGCGGCATAGGAGAGGTAAGCACCTCTGTTTCAGTGACCATCTCCTTGCAGATCTTAACTATGGCTTTGGGCATCTGATCAGTCCCGTCATTCCTCTTCTCCCAGTGAGAGGGTTTTTCAGTGAGAGCACTAAGGTCTGTGGGCTCTCCAGCCAGCTTCACTGGCTTCCTATCTTGACTCTCTTACTTCTATATTTTAGCTACCTGTTCAACTACCACCTGTTGTTATCTGTCAAAGATGTTACCTCTTGCAATTACTAGAAGGCTAAGAATCAACTAGATGTGTTATAACACAAAGGCTTATGCATTGTAAGTAGCAATTTCTCTGTACATTAGTTAAAAATTTTCAAGTATATGGTGGATGTAGTTTTAGATACCTAGTCTATCTAATTCGGTCTCATGTGTATTTACTGAGCACTTGCTGTATGTTAAGCACTGCTCAAAATGAGAGCTACAACAATGAACATTAAGAAAAATTCCTGGATTTGTGTGGCTTCTTCAGATAGAGGCAGATGGGAATTAACAACTAGTTCTAAACCTGGAAATGGCCATAGATGCTGTACAATGAGAAACAGACACAGCTGAGTCTCTGGAGGGTCAACAAGGTTGAAACTTAGGAATATGCTAAAATCTTTCCTAAAATAAAATTTTTTAAATAGCCCCAGTGGCTGGTGAGTGACCAAGGAAAGACAGCAGACATTAATCGCATTGGATATTGAGACCTCAAAAGAAAACTGATGTACTATGACATGGATGAACCTTGGAGACATCATGCTGTGTCAAATAAGACAGAGCAACAGATGGATACTATGAATTCAACTTACAGGAGATGCCTAGAATTAAGTTCACGGACAGAATGCAGGAAAGTGTTTAGCTAGAGTCAGTGGAAGGGATGCGGAATCACTAACTAGCACGTTGTTTCAGTCTGAGATGATGGCAAAGTTCTAAACATGTGGGGGTTATTAAACAATGGCAGGTTCTTCATGTCACTAATCTGCTCAATTTAAATTACTAAAACCCAGAAATTATGTTTCCTTTCACTACAGTAAAAAGTGGTTAAGGAGACCAAGGAATCGAGTTCTTAACTAAATGTTTGAAACATTTTTGTTTCAGTCATTGGGAGATGTTCACATATATTTGAATAAAATGAAAACAAGTTTTATAATGATTCTCCATGTAAATATTATCTTATCTGAAGTATAGAAAAAAATAAGCTTAAGATGTAAATGTACATATAATGTAAATTATATAACACATCTTAAACTTTTCAGACATAGTAAATGCCTTAATATTTATAGACTACCTTCAGAAACAACTGAACTCACAGAAGCATATAATATATAACAAGACATGCCAATAACACCAAAATGATTTTATTTTTGTCACTGATACCATGCATGATACTGCCAAAATATCACTGGCTTCTTAAATATTATTTATGTATTCATCAAAAAATATATGTTTACATTTAAAAATGTGACACAATAATTTCTTTATAAACACAATCCTTTCTCAATAAAGTCCTCTACTTTGTTTCACACATAGATTAATCTATAAAATCATAAATAAAACTATCAACTCTATAGCCTAGAAGTAAATAAATTGTGGAGTTTGAGAAAGTACTTTTTGATTTTATAAATAACTCGTACTATGTGCATATCACCAAATTACAAGTTCTTACTGTCTCCCAACTTGGCAGAGTTGCCTATAACAGATCTTTCAGTTTACTCAGTAAAGATGTCATGCATTTAAGAAGTTAAAATAGCTGAAGCCAAGATTTTGTCTGTTGGTATCGGTCTCACTATGCTGCCTGTGTATACCAAGCTGGCCTGCAATACACAATTCTTAAGCCTCGGCCTTCTGATAGCAAGGCATACTGATCAACAGCTGAGATTAGTTTAAGAGCAGCAGAGAAGGTAGCTACTTAATTACTAAATCTTTTAAAACCACTTCTGCATGTCAGAACTACAAAAATTATAGAAGAATGAATGCTTGTACATTTAAATGGCACGAAATCGAAAACAAAAAATTCAGATTAAATCCATATTAAGCTTGTGAAAATATTCCACTGAGATTCTGTAACAGGAACAGAAATAATGCCATCATACTTTTTTTAAAATTTATTTTTGAACCATCATTTTGATGAGTTAAAGCTTTAATGATAAAACTAACAACACAATTTTTTTTTTCTGCAAAGTTGTACTTAAAATTACAGGTACACATTTCATTAGTTTTTAACAAATTGAATCCTACTCCTTCAAAAATGTTATGAATCAATCTGCTGAAATACACCGCCTATGTAGTGATTAGCACTCAAGATTAATTAGTAAGCATTCCTATTATTTTTATGCAATACAATTGCAAAGGAACTTTTCATGTTTGCTGTTTTGACTTTACACATAATTTTGTAGGCCTTTATTTGGGTATAGAATTTACAAAGAAAAGCATTCTCAGCTACTCTCATAGATTTAAATGGCTCAAACTACAAATAATACTAAGCCAAGCCTTGGCATTACTTCTAAAATCTAAGTTTCTAAATTCTATGTTTTAATCAATACAAAAATGATCTTCTTTAGACTTTTAACTGCCAGAAACTTCTTAAAAAACTAAATATTCTGTTAAAGAGATGATTAGAAGACACGCTTTTGATCCTTTAAAAAACAAGATGTGAAACACAGAAAAGCAAAATTCACAAGTGGCAGCTGAAAACCCATCAACTTTCAGCCCAATGGAACATACAGCCAGTTATTATGCATAAACAATTCAAAATTAAGGTTTATAATGGAAATGTCAACAAGTCGTAACTATTACACATCACCTCTGATGTGTTCCACGAACTTCGACCAGGCACAGCAGCTGTGCACATCTGATAGACACTGTTTAGAAAATTAGAGCTAGCAGAGTTATAAATACGGAATACATAAATAAGAGCACAGCAATGGCACGAAATTGGTGCCGTTAACAACGAGATGTGATGTAAACAAGTCTGCCAGTTCTCTCTTAAGCCTCTTCCCACTGGCTTACACAGCCATGGCTTTATAATTCTTTTTAAAAGAAAACGTTTTCTAAGCAGCAGGCAGTAATATCACTGTACATCTTGACTACAATGCAATCTTCAGAGCCTGACACAGATCCTCAGGACTTCCCCGCAAGTCAGCTTGTTGTATTTTCAGCAGCCTAGAACAAGAGAACGAGATTCCTTATTTAAGAAGTCAGGTGAAGACACACCACGGAGGAAAATCTGTCAATACTATAAATATTTAACAAACAGCTAGCTATTCCACAATATAAATGAATCACTCTTATTGGGAAGATACAATGACTTTTATTTTGCTGTATTATCAAGATTATGTCTTAAATTTACTGCTAGATTACAAACAGAAAAGTTATTTATACCATCTTAAATAGTAAAGAGACCATGTAAAAATGTACTAAGTACTTCTTTTAAGAGTTAAAGCTTAATCTTGTTTTCCAAGGTCTACGTTAGTTTGTTTTATTGTAGTGCAAAGACAAAATTAAAAACAAGAAAGACCTATTAAGCTACAAGGTAAACGGAACACCAGCGAGAGGAACAATGAACATCTTTTTAATCTTTTCTTTTTTAGTCTTTATTTTTTGCTAAACAGTGTTTATTTATGGTACTTATTTACTTAAAAAAATAAAAATCATTTTATTGTAATGAACTCAGAAATAAAGACATCACACTTGCATTCCCAGTCCCAAGCCCCAGACATCTCAATGATACAGGAGACTGTCCTTTCAGAAGCCATGGAACTTCATTTAGGGTTTTATATATCACTACCAGTTACATTTTTATGTACACAGACATAGACAGACAGACAGACACACACTCACACAGTTGGGTGAAGAAAACAGCATGAGGGAGTTAGAACTAGAAAACAATTGGCTTTCCTGACTCATGTGTCCTTTCTTTTGTCTGAATTTTTGTCCTTCCTCATCACCTAGTATCACCCTTTCTTGGTCTCCTGGAGTTTATTGATCCTGTCTACAGTAACAGACCAGCAAGCCCCAGGGAACCCCAGGGAATGCCATCTCCAACCTCCTCAGCTCTAGGAATACAGACATGTATTTCTGAATCCAGCTTCCTATTGGATGCTGGGGATCAAATTCATGTTTGCATGTCTACATGGCAAATACTTCATTGAGCCATCGTCCCAGCCCTTTTGTATTTATGTAAATATTTGCTCTGTAAATATATTTTGTTTACCTATGTTAGGTTTAAAAATCAAAGGGTATTAAAAAGAATAAAACCCCTTGGATACTTTGGAAAACAACAATCTGAAAAACAAGCAACTTACATATTTCATATAATTCCATTTTCTCAGAAATAAAAAAAAAGTGAGGGAAGCCATTTTGCTGTCAGACAAGTTTAACTGTCATCACTTGAAGTTCCGGTATTCATGGTAGTGGGATGCCACCATATAGCCTTCTCTCCTGTTGTTTTCGCAAGGTGTTGTTTCTGTTTCTCTGTATTCAAATCTCCCTTGTCTAATAATGACAATGACTGTGGATTAGAAGCCATCCTTTCAGTATGAACTCATTGTAACCTGATGACATATACACAGTTAATATTTTCAAATATGGCTAGATTCATTGGTACCAGGGAGAGGACTTGAATTTATCTTTTTGACAGGAGGCACAATTCTACTCAAAACAGAAAAATTCTAAAAATAGTGAGAGATTCCCGAGAAAAGATCACATGGTTTGTCAGTAACTTTTGTGGTCTGAATATCACTACTGGTCTTGATACTTTCTCCTGATTAGCCTAATCTGGTTTAGTTAATTAATCTGGTTTAATCTTTCACATAGCGTGTTAGTCATTTCTAGGTAAAATATATTTATTTATAACAAACTAACATAGAATTCTAACCTTTAGTGCTTCATTACCCTTGCGAAGCTCCTTAATAACAGATGATAAAGCTTCCGGGTTGATTCCTTGTTCACAAAGCCGTACACAAATAGACAACGTCTCCATATCTAAACCTGTATTCAAAATCCTCGAAATCTCGAGCAGAACTGAAAAACAATATAGAGAGATTTTTTAAAAAAGCATATAACACCTAAAAATAAATGCACACAGCACTTCTCTTCTTTTTAACGGACCAAACAGGTTTTATTTAGGCATATTTATGTATATACATATGCATGCAACAATTAGTGAAAAAATAGAGACCATAAATTTGAAGGCAGGCAGGGAGGGGTGTATGGGAGGGCAGAGAGGGAGGAAGAGAGAGAAATATTGTAATCAAATTATAATCTCAACAGTAACAAAAGTGAAAAAGAATTTGTTGAAAAGCACTTTGACATGTCTATCACTTAAAATTTAACTCTTTCATTCACATTCTTTTTTAAATCTTATTTTATTTTATAGAATCTTTTAACACATAATATATCCTGCTAATGGTTTCCCTTCCCTCCTACTCTTCCCAGTTTCTCCTCCCTTCCCTTCCCATCTGGATCCCACTCCCTTTCCATTTTCATTAGAAAACAAATAGACTTCTAAAGAAAATAATAAAATAAAATATAATAAGGTAAAACAGACAGAAGAAAAAGAGCTCAAGAGAAGGCACGAGAATCAGAATCAGAGACTCACTGTTAGCACATAAAAAAGCCACACAGAGGACTGCATGCAGATCCAAGCAGGCCCTGCATGCTGCTCCAGTCTCTGTGAGTTCCTATGAGCTTCGAGCAATGCGGCCTGCCTGTGAGGGCAATGAGCTGGGATGACAGAAGTATCACTTCATGTATTTCCTGTCTCTTAAGAATCACACTCTTTAGATGATTAATATCCAGTGTCTTGCAAATCTCTATATGCTTTACATGGGTTTTGCTTTATCCAAGTGGGAGTAATATTCCATCTTGGCCAGAGGTACTCATTTTCACTGTTTTAGGTTGAGAGTTCAATTTACTAATATTTTGCTCTTCCGTGATATATTCCTGTTATTCATGTTAGCCGCCGATTTCAGTGACTGTACTTCAGGACTTCAATTTCCTCTGAAATCACTTGTGCTTGTTTTATAACTGAATGCTTATTTATAGTGATTTCCTATTTATATCTGCTGTTCCTGCCTTTATATAATTGAGGCTCTATTTTCCAATGATCTTGTTTACTGGAGATTGCTCTATGATTTCTGAAGCATAGCAAGCAGCAAAGGAGAGCCTAAAGTTAGGAGAGTGCTCTCTTGAGCCACTGAGTTCAAATTCTAGTTTTATTACTAGAGTTAATCTCACTTTGCTTTTACTTTACCATTCTATAAATTGCAGGCAACAGTACTTATTTTATAGGTGTATAGGTGTATATTTTATAGTGTAAGGATTAAGGAAACATTTAGAATGGTGCCCAACATATAGTCGGACTCAATAAAAGCTTAACTATTACCTATTGCGATTTTTCTCTTTTTTTCATCTACCTAAGGTACTTTGTGACTTTTGGATGAGAACTCATCTCCTATGGGAAGCTGCCCCTGCTCACAAGCTCTTTGATATGCCTCAAGCTCTCTGGACAAAGCTTTATAGAAGCACCCTGGCTCAAGACTCAGAGAACCCAAAGATGCTGCTTCTCCTCCTCTGCCACAGCAGATGGTATCTCTGCCTGATAGGCTGGCATGGCAACAGCTGTCCTTGGGTTCTATCTTCAAAACCCTGCTGTGGTTCCCTTCTGCAGGGGGAACCTTTCTTATGGGGGAAACCTGTCTTTTTCATCAATGGAGACTTCCTTTTCTTGTTTGAAAATGGTTGTATTTACTTCAACATTTTTTCCTATCATTTTTATATCCCTGAGAGTATGGAATGTCTTTAAGACTGATTGTTTCATAAGAGACACTACTTAGCCCTTGGAAATTTCAAAGTTACTTTTGGTATCCTGGGATAAGGAGACATGCAAATTGAGGAAGGCCCTCTTTAAGGATTCAGAAGTTTGAGAACTGTTGATAGAAACAGAATTGGAGCTTGTGTTTGAGAGATTCTGGCATAGGATGAGCTTGGTCTCCCCTCCAAGCTCTCTTTCTTGTGCACACGTTCTGTTTATCTTTTTCCTTCCAGTGGGAGGGAAGACAGCAAGAAGGTCCTCTGACAAGTACAGGGCCCTTAGACTTCCTAGCCTCCATAACTATAAACATTAAATCCCCGTTCTTTGATTTATCCAGACTCGGGTAATCTGTTATGGCAAGGAAAAATAAAAATAAAAAAAAGAATAGGACTGATTCACACTCTACATAAAATAAAGGAAAAGAACATTCCCAATTTTTAAAAGTCAGAATTTGAGAAAGACTTGCCTGAAGTAACAATCTTAGACTTCAAGTGTGAGGAGAACTTGAGGCAACAGTAAGTTAGACAACAAAAAGCACAGCTCGCGTTATGGTCTCTAGACTGGAGTACACTTGATAAATTCACTGATGCTAACAGCCAGTGTCAAGACAGTGTTATGAAGGGGAGAAATAAGTAGAAACTAGAGGACACATGCAAATCCAGTAAGGCCCTCTTAAAAAACTCAGGAGACTGAGAAGCTGTTAGTCGATATAAAATGGGAATTTGTATTTGAGAGTATTTAAATACGGGTTAGGCTTTTGAATGAGTCATGTATGATATGGTTGTAATACTGCTGTAATTTTGGCAAAAGACTGATAAATGAAAAACCTGAAAGAATAATTAGTCAAGTTGTCAAGTATCAAATCAATGATGAATTTTTTTAAGGCCTTTGTGAAGACTAGGAGGCAGGAGAAACACAAGGAAGACAGAGCCCAGGTTTCCTTCTCAGATGAGCAACTGGATGAATGGCGTTTGTCACCAACCACTCTTTTCGCTCTCAACTCCATTGTTTAGTAAGCTTTTGGAAGCTCACTACCTGATGTATAAAGTAACTACTAACTGAAGCCTCTGGAAAGAAAAAAGTATCAAAAACATAACTCCTAGTAGTAAAATTAAAATTTGAGGAGTTACACTGAAAGGGGAGGAAGGGAAAAGTTGAAAAGTCCAGCTATTTTAAGAAGACATGGTGGAAGTGAGTGTTGAGTGTGTAAGGATGTGCAGTGTCTTACCCCACAGCTCTTAGACTGTCAGGGCTGGGGTGCAGCACATTCCTTTCACAAAGTGTGCAAATTACAAAGCCTACTTGCTTTTTCCAGTGTGCTATCTAGTTCTAATAAAATTTTACATACTTGACAATTTAAATGAAAACTACTGACATCAAAAGCTTAAATTACTGTTAGTTAACACATAAAGAAGAACTACATTAGATCTTGAAAAAGAAAAAAGAAAAAGAAACTACTATTGGGGGAAGAAATGGGATCCAAAATGTTTGAAGATTTCATGTTGTTTCATACGTTAATTTAAACGCAATATGACTCCCCCTCCCCCCCAATACCTCCATCTTGTTATGCTCAGTTCCAGTGGTAACCCTGGGAGGCCTGCTCTTTTCTGAGGGGAAGGAGAGGGCGTAAAGTGGGGGAGCAGGGATAATCGGGGGAGAAGATGGGGGAAGCTGGGAGGAGTGGAGGATGGGTCAGAATATATTATATAAGAGAAAAAATAAACTTAATATAAAATAAATAAAAATAAGCCTTCTCTAGTCTTCATTTTTACATGTTTTTATATTCTGTACTTTTTATTTTACATCAAGTTCTCTCAGAAAAGATGGTGATGATGCAGCTAATGCAAAGCCTTAGATCTCACAACCGTCCCACCAAAGAGTTTTCCTTTCAAAGAAAACTGGTTGGAAGACCTTATCTTCAGATACTATTCTAAATACACACTGTGTGCACTAGTAGACCCAGCAAGCACTCCAGAGGCAGAAAGAGAAGGATCCGGAATTTGAGGTCATTCTAGGCAACACAGCAAGACCGGTCTGTCTCGGATCAACACACCCCCACACCCACAATGACACCCAAGGCAAGGCTTTAAAGTAATATACATAGAAAGTCCTGGAGTACATAAATTCACTTTCCAAAACAATAAGCCGTGCAACATCTAGGATAAAAATTAATAAAGCAGCATTTTCAGTAAAAGAGCAATGTAGCAAACACCAATTAGGTGGAAAAATAAATGTAAAGTAGCTAAAAGTTTCATTCTTCCAATGTGAAAGCAGCGACCACTCGCCACCGGGCGCGGACACACCCACAGCAGAGGCCACCCGTGTCATCCGGTCCAAGAGTGGGAGATGACGGCGGGAAGATCTGGATTTGCTGGAAACAGACAGCTCCTTGCCGAAGTGTCAGGGCCGAGGGACTGCGCGGTAACCGGAGATCCACGACCCGTTCCGCCCAGAGGGCTCGAGGCACCAGCTCCTCGAGCAAGAGCCTGAGACCGGGGCCGGTGGCGAGGACCCGGGCTGGGCGCGCAACGGGCCAACCCGAGGCCCGAACGCCCCGCGCGCGCCAAACTCCGCCGCAGCGGAGGGCCAGCGCTCCGGGGACAGGGCCGCCAGCTCCGAGGCCGCGGAGGGCCCCTTCCCCAGCCCCTCGCAGGACGGCGCCGGGGTCGACGAGGGGACCGCCGGGCTCCCCGCGACGCCGCCATCTGGGGCTCGGCGCCGGGAAGCGCAGGCCAGGTACCAGCGAGCGCGCCGCCCACTCACCGTCCATGGTTTCCCTCACCGCGTTCAAATTGGCCGAGGTCGCCGCGCCCGCGCCGCCGCCGCCACCGCCGCCGCCGCCACCGCCGCCGCCACCACCGCCGCCGCCACCACCGCCGCCGCCGGTCGCCATGGAGAGGAGAGGACCCCAGCCGGCGGGAGAGGGCCTGACCCGGAACTGGAGCGTCCGCCTCTCCGCCGGGCAATCCGAGAGCGCTGCCGCGCACACTCAGACCGGGCCCCGCCCACGCCGGCCAAGCCCCGCCCCCTCGCGCATGGCGCGTACGCGGGGCGGCGCTGATTTGAATTTGGAGCCTCGTTCTCTAGCGCGGAACTTAGAGCGAGGGGTGAGCGTTCGAATTCGCTCCGGAGCCTCGACGCCATTGGCTGGTTCGCGGACGGCGGCGAGACGCGATTGGCCTGTCGCTTCTGCCCGCCCCGTGCCCTGGTTGGCCTGAGACAGCGCGGAGGGAGTTAAAGAGTCGGCGCCCGTGGTGGTCTCTGCAGGAGTCGCTGGAGTGTCCTTGGCGGCACCCACCGGAGTAGGTACGTCCTCCGTGGCTCCAGGCCTTGACTCCCATGTGGAGGGGAGGGGAGCTCCGGTCTCCTGGCTCCAGACGCGCCCGCTCGCTCGCCCAGAGGTGAAGGGGAGCAGGGAGAGGGGCCCCTGGAAACTGAATGGTCGCTGGAAGTGACGTCTCTGCTGTTCCCTTCGGAGCCAGCTCAACTTTGATCTTCCAGAAGTAATTTGGTTTTGTTTGTTTGTTTGTTTGTTTCTGGCTGTAACCCTCTTTGTAAAGAATGCAGTGTGGCTTTGTGTCCTGGAAGGGTGGGGGGCTTGGGGAAAAATAGTTAAATCTCCATCTAGACCCTGTCAATCACCCTGCTCCGGGGTGGGCTAACGTACCAATAGTAAGAATTGCAGTGTATGTGATTACTGGGGTGTCCGAAGGATGTTCATACTGTTTAGTCTTGAGATTATGAATTAAAAAAACTTAAATAGAAATCGTTTGTCTGGAAAGGTACTTGTGTCTCAAATTGGGCCAGAACTCACTCATACCAGGTTGACTGCTGTTTATAAGCCGCTTAAGTTCCCTGCGTGCGTTCCTTCCTCTGGAAAATGATTGCACGATGTCTTATCTCTCCAACTTTCAAGGTTAGTCTCGAGATCATCAGAGAAAACGTACATGCTCCCTTGTAAACTATAAACTGACCCCAAGGTTTGGAGTGAATGCATTTTGTGAAATGCTGAATATATATTTTGTCAGGATTAATACCTATGATACTCAATTTTAATATGTGTACTTCTGATTTCTTTTTAGTTTGCTTCTTGGGCAAATGGGAGATGTCAGCGAATTAAAAATGCAAATAACACCTGAAACTCCTGGAAGGATTCCCGTTTTAAATCCCTTTGAAAGTCCTAGTGATTATTCTAATCTCCATGAACAAACCCTTGCCAGTCCTTCTGTCTTTAAATCCACAAAACTACCAGTAAGTTTTTCTTGCCTAATGTTTACAAGTGATTTTTAAATGGAAGTAACTGCAAATGGTTTTATATTTAAATATACAGAAGAAGCAAGATCACCTGATTTTTCTAATCATTCTTTCAGCAAACATGAGCTCTTCCGTGTCAGGTCTAGTGAACAAGGTACGATCACTTGGTACAGACTCTTCAGGAACTTCCACAACAACACAGAAGCAGCTAACTTATACTTGAGAACCAGACAGGCTTTGCAAGTCGCCTGGTCACAGCTGAACTACTCATATGCACCTCAGATCAAAAAAGCAGCCAAGGACAATATGGAGACAAACATGGCTGTGATCTAATGAGAAATTGTGGACACTGAAATTTCAACTTCATATTTTTCTGCCTTGAAATACTAATGCCTTTGTTTACTTGTTCCCAGCCATTTAAACACATTAGCATCCTATTAATGCTTGTAGAGTACTTATTATAAAAGGAAGCCGACTCCTATACTATTGGAATAAACTCAACGAAATGAGCAATTTGATTTCATTCACACAAATAGTGAATTATGTGTGTTTATCAGAAGGGTGGTACAGAAGGAAATGCGCTCTCTCGGAAATCAGGGAAGGGTTCATCACCGTACCTTTTTTTTTTTTTTTTTTTAACCTGTTACTTGCCACACTGGTGAGGTTCTTTTGATCTGCCAACCGCCCTTACCTAGAAAAACTATAAAACTACATGTGTTGGCTACTTTTATGTCAGCGTGACACAAGCTATTGTCATCTGAGAGGGGGCCTCCGTTTAGAAAATGATTCCATAAGATCTGACTACAGCCATACCTTAAAGACATTTTCTTAATTAGTCATATGGAAGAGGCCAGTCCATTGTAGGTGATGCTGTTCTCCAGCTGGTGGTACTAGGTGCTCTAAGAAAGCAGGCTGAGCAAGCCATGTGGAGCAAACCAGTTAGCAGTATCCCTTCGTGACCTCTGCATCAGCTCCCGCCTCCAGATTCCTGCCCTGTTTATGTTGCCATCCTGACTTCCTTTGATGATGAATAGTGTAGGCCAAATAAACCCTTTTCTCCCCATTGCTTTTGGTCATGTTGTTTCATCAGAGCAGTAGTAACTCTAAGACACCAGGTCACTGTTTCTACTGCATTTTATATCAGTTCAGACAGCGAGGTGTGCTTGAGCCATATCCAGTCTATATGGAATCACTTCATTAATTTGGCCTCACAACATTAATTGACTCATAATAAGTTTAGCTATTTTTTAGTTTTAATCAAAAGTTAAATAACGGAGGCTGGGAAGATAGCTCAGTTGGTAGCATGCTTGCTGTTTGCCATGCTAGCACAAGGACATCATTTAGATCCCCGGAGATGCCCATGGAAAAATGCCACTAGTGATGAATATTTGAAATCCTAGTGCAGGGGAGATGGAATCAGGCAGATCCTTGGGGCTCACTACCTAGCCAGCCTAGATTATTAATTTGAGACATCAATGCCCATGACAGACCCTGTCTCAAAAAACAAGAGAGACAAGCTTGAGGAACGACACCCGAGATTGACCTCTGGCCTCCCTGTGCGTGCATACTCACACATTCACACACACACACTTGTACCCACACAAATATTGACATGATTATACACACAATAATAAAAGAATGATTGTAGTTAAATTGTAATTTAAACTTCAAAGCCAGAAAATAGCATCTTGCCCTCCCTGTCCCATGAATATGTTGGTAATTAAAGGTTTTGATTTGAGTAAGATTTGAGGCCAGCTGAATAGTTAAGTATGGAAAGCAGCCCTGGATATCATTCTTTTTCTTTTGTTTTTTGGACAGTTTCTCTGTTGTAATGCTGGCTGTCCTGGAACTCCCTCTGTAGAACATGCTGGTCTTGAACTCACAGAGATCCACCTGTCTCTGCCGCCAGAGTGCTGGGATTAAAGGCATATGCCACCACCACCTGGCATTCTTAAACGTTTTAAGGATCATTTATCTCATGGGGTGTTGGAGCTACCTCTACAGCTAGGACTTGAAGTTCATTCTTAGTGACAGTAAAGGCTCTCAACCTTTGGTGATTGAAGTTTTTAATTTCTCATGGGCATGGTTTCTCCGTGATGAGTGCTAATTGTGGTATTTCTATACCTTTATACTATGTGATTTTTTAGTGTTGTGCCATTTTTTAAGGTACTCAGAAGTTTGTGATATTTTAAGAGATAACATGAGACAGGTTGACTTGGTGTGATTTGGTTACCGTTTGCCATTTAATTCAGAGTGATAGATATAAATAATTTTAAAAATCATTAAATATATACATAATATATATTAATGTATATTAGTATATTAAACATATATTATTATTTTATAGTCACATGTAGTTTTGAAGGTAACAATTGGGTGGCATTTTGATAACTTTTAATTTGGTGACTATTTTATTTTGCTTTTATATGTGTATATAAACTTATCTTTACTTTCTTTTATTAAGACTCCAGGGGAATTTAGGTGGTCTATCGATCAGCTGGCTATAATAAATCCTGTAGAAATAGACCCAGAGGAGATTCATCGTCAGGCTTCCTACTTAAGTCGTTCTCGGTAAGTTTTTCTTTCTTGTGCTTATGTATAGTGCTGTTAGGTAAAGAGAAATGAGAACTTCTAAAAACCGATTATTTGTATATGTAAAAGTATCTAGAAAGAAAAAAAATTAATGTGTATTCTTTTTCTTTCTGAGTTAGTGAGTTTTAAGAATTATGTCTGGAAGGATACCTTGACTTAGAGATCCAAATCTGTGTAGGAATCCTTGTCTTGTACAACAAACTACACACACACACACACACCCCTATCCCTTCCTCACCCCAATACTCAAAACAATTCTGTCTCCCTAGCACTTGGTTAGATGGAAAAGCCTTTTAACATTTGTACCCTTGTCGGTAGTTGTGGCTTCTGATATGCTTGGTTGGTGTCTCGGGGATAAGACAAGATTCTGTTCAGTTGCTGTCTGTCTAGGGAAATCTAAAAACCCTCTAACAAGTTAAGACACACTGAATTGCAGCAGCATGTATTTACTGACAGCGGAGAGCTTTGCAGGCCTCATTCCGCTTTCACACAGATCATCAAGTAGTGTGAATTCTTAAAAAAGTTACTGTTTATTAATACAGTGTCTGAGTGGAAGTGCACACTCACAGTGTGTGGGTATGGAAGTAAGGGCAGTCTTTGGGAGTTGGTCTCTCATCCCCCCTTGGAGTTCAGACTTCAGTCTCAGGTAGTGAGGCGTACATGACAAGTGCTTTTACCTGATGAGCCGTATCGCCGGCCCGTAAATTCTACTTCCTTTAATTCTGCCTGTCACTTGCTTTTGTCGATGTGTTGTGCATTTTTCAAACTCCTCAGGCTTGTGCTGTTCGATGATGCTTGCTGTAGTGAGAGCACGCACTTCACTAGTGGACCTGAGCGAGATTTTTAATTAACAGATTGCTAACCAGTAATACTTATAGTTTAAAGAACCTTTATTTTATAGTCCGATTTTTTTCTTTTTTTTTTCTTTTATTGCAAATAGATTTTTTTCTCTCACATAATATATCCTGAATATGGTTTCCCCTCTCTCTACTCTTCTCAGCACCCCCCCAGGCCCTTTCTGTTCTCATTAGAAAAGAAACAGGCTTCTAAGGGAAAATAATAAAATATAATAAGGTAAAACCAAAACTAACACATTGGGGTTGAAGTAAACAACAAACAAATGGAAGGAAAGAGCACAAGAGAAGACACAAGAATCAGTGTTTGCACGGGTAGGAATCCCATAAAAACACTAAACTGGAAGCCATAATATATATGCATAGGACCTGGTTTAGACCCCTCCAGGCCTTGTGCATGCTGCTTCAGTCTCTGAGTTCATATGTGCATCGGTCATGATGATTTAGAGGGTCTTGCTTTCTTGGTGTCCTCCATCCCCTCTGGCTCTTGTACTCTTTCTGCCTCCACTTCTGCAGGGTTCTTTAGCCCTAAGGGGTGGGATTTGATGGAGACATTCCATTTATGTCTGAGTGTTCTAAGGTCTCTTGCATAATGTCTGGATGTGAGTCTCTATTGTTCCCGTCTGCCACAAGAGGAAGTTTCTCCGATGATGGCTGAGCATGGCTTATAGTCTGATTTTTTTCTTTCGTTTTTTAATTCTTTGCTTGTTTGAGACAAGGTTTCTCCGTTGTAGCTCTGGCTGTCCTGGATCTCACTCTGTAGACCAGGCTGGTCTCGAACTCACAGAGATCTATATAACTCTGCCTCCTAATTGCTGGAATTAAAGGTGTGCACTACCACTGCCCAGTGGCTCTGTTTTTTTTTTTTTTTTTTTAATATTTGAAAAATAATCAAATATGTGGCTTGCCCAGTGTTTAACTTTCTGTTTTAAGATGTATTGTTTGTCCAAAGCAATGAAATCTTTTCCACATGGACTTTAAAATTCATTCACAGAAATATGCTCGTCTTACGATGTTCTTCCAAACACTTGTCTAACTTCCTACTCCATTTCTCTCTGCTTGGTATTCTGATGACCATTTGCTCATAATTAATACCCACCTGAATTGTTATACAAAGGGAATAGGCTGAAGATAAAGCATACAGGATTTTAAATTTTAAGTAATACCTTCTATAGAGAAGATTAGAAAAATTCAAATGAGTTCATTAGTAATTTTTTTGTCCCCCACATTCTGTCTACTTTATTTTTTGCCTTATCTCTTCAATATATTGAATTACGGTCAATTGTGATACCATCAGACAAGAGATACTTCCTGAGCAATACAAGGCACTGTACATTATCCCTGCCCCAAAGAGCTAAGTAGACAATTTGGCCACACTTGTAATATGTCTTGCAAAAATAAGGGGTGTGTTATCTGGCTAAGTTTAGAAAGAGAGTTTTGTTGTATTTTAGTAGATAGATTTGTTATATGGGGAGGAAAGTGGGAGTATATTCTAATGTTAATTTACTGATACAGTTAATCGATTGGTTATAAGGCTTCTACCAAAGAAAGTGAAAATACTCTCAGCAGAGTATGTTGATTCCTTCTTAGAAACAAGCAATGGCCTCTGATACCTCTTTGCTAACCAGAGCCGTCTCAGGCCTTTGTTCTTCGTTATGTCGTAGCGCACGCTGGTATGTTAGAAGTGGAAACGTCAGTTTTCAGAGCACTTGCCCCTGTGTGCATCGTTTGTGTGGAGAAGTGGACTAGTCAGAGTACTTTGCCCTATGTGTCACCTGAGAATTTTTGATTCCAGCAATTAAATGATTCCAACGATCAGCTGAATATTTCAGGCTTGAGCTCCTCTGATGAAATAGCAGGTTTTGGAATGGGATGAAGCTAGATTGGAACTTACTGTAAACCGAAATTAATTCATGTACGGTCATTTTGATAAGGTTATAATATGACCTCAATAGTGAAGTCAACTGAGTTATTAGACTAAAAATGCCTGTCATCCGAGCTAGGGCATGTGGATCGTCATCACAGTTTATTTTCTCATAATTCCCCTAAGTGAAAAATTCATTTATCTTAAGTTTCTGAAGTGCATATACCCACATACAAAGTCCTTTTTTTTTTTTTCCTTTACTTTAAAGCAAGAACAGAATACAAGAATAGTACTGAGGAAAATAAATTGAAATTGGTTTTTAAAATGTATTTACCAATTTATGGGTGGATTTTAAACATTTTTCCCTGGGACAAGCTAAAGAAGTGGTCTTACAAGGCTAATTGCCACATTCTTGGCAAGTGATGCCTTGTGCTTGGGACCCAACATTTTGTTTTAAATTTTATTGTGTTGTAAATTTGTGTTGTAATTGTATATTGCATTAGAACAAAAAAGTATTTATAGGGACAAAATTTTATATTGTTATATGTTTCAGAATTATTCTTTATGCTTGTCTATGGTGGTTAATTTCCTTTTAGAATAAGTTTATTCTAAAATCTTAGGATAAACCACTTGTAGTTAAATTGGTGTAATAGAAGGAAAGAGAATTTGGACAGCGGCTAGTTTTCTGTCAAATGAAATACTTCATTTCTATTGCTTAAAGCTCTTTATTTAAATCATATCATTGGCAGTTTCTTAGATATGTCAACATAAGCCTTTTAAAAGAAAGTTTCATTCCATCAAACTTAGACTAAGAGGAAAGTGAGTCCAATAGCTAGTGGTGAATTTCAGAATACTGCCATTAACTAAATGTTACAAGATGCCAGTTTTCCTTTTGGAATGAATTTAGCATTTGTCAGTTTTCAGTGAAGGGAATTTATTTCTTTGAAAGGTTATTATTTTTAATGTTCAATAAGCTGAAGTAATGGCCTGGTTATTTTTCTTCTTTATCTCTGTATAGAATAGATAAAGATGTGGAAGACAAAAGACAAAAAGCCATTGAAGAGGTAACAACACTGTTCAAATCGTTAAGCCAGACAACAATGAGTTCTGCATGTATGCCCCTCCTTTAGGAAGACTTTTGAGATCCTTCACTGTTGCAGTCCCCCCCTCCCCCCAGCATCCTCCCTCCCCCATTCCCAGAGCTCCCCTCTGGTCCTCAGCCCCCCCCCACCCCATCTATTTAAGCACCATTCTGAGCTTTATACCAGACCTTAGTTTCCAGCTCTCTCAATATATCTCTTATTGCTCACTTGCGGTCATCTCTTGGTGCCTAGACTGATCTGGTTCCGGCCAGTGTCATTCTCTGTTCATTTCATTCTCATAGCCTAGCACAGCTTGTCATTCTTGGGCTTTCAGAATGCCCATGAGCACAAGATTCTGATTCAAGTTGGAGTTCATGTAAAGGGAGCTGAGTGTTTTTAGTCCTCCAGTCTAGTTTGGCACACACATGATTTTGTCTTTTGTTAATATTTAAGGATTTTTTTAAAGATTTAGAATATATTTCATAAAATGGCTTACCGCCAAGTACAAAGGTAAGGTTTTAGTTTTGGTTTTTTAGTAAAAACAATGAAGCCATGTTTTTTTACCTTTTTGTTTTTATTTTATTTTTCCCTTCCTAAATTCCTTCTTGTAGAGCATAAGGAATACCCAGTCTGTCTTCAGAAAGGCTTTATGTTATAGCTACATTTTTTGAGCTTTTCTTCTTTCCCTCTAGTCTCCATTACACATTCTATTCCTTAGCTATACTTGGCTCCTCTGTACTCCAAAAGATTTGTACTGATGGCCTGCCCTGGAGTCAGGTGACTGTCCCCTCCTTGATTTTTCTAACATAGGTATTGCCTGTCCCCTGTACTTCAGATTCCAGCCTTATCTTAGGAAATGCTATAATGGTTAGTCCTGACAAGCCTTGTTTACCTCTTTATCTCTAGCTTTAAATTCCCACTGTTCTGCAATCACCTAATTCTTCCCTAAATGAATATCTCAGGTCTTTCTAATTTTCCAACATTTTGGAAAATATCATTTCTTTTTAGAATCCTTGAAGTTATTTCAAGGAGAGCTCAGCAGGTAAACACATAAGAGAATAATATCAGAGTGAAGATCAGGATTAGTATTGTCATATACAAAGTATATTTTATATATACATTTCAAAAGTAAATCTGTCAAATGTAAAGAGAAAACAAAAGCTGCCGTTCTCTTCCAGTCTCTGAAGGAAACTACAGTTACCTTTCCTGTGGATTTGGGATTAATTTTATGTACACAATAGCATGCATACTTTAAGTATGTTAGATACAAAGGTTCATTCTCCTTTGGTTTAGCATCTTGTTTTTATTATTTATATATTTTTATTTTTGCTTGATCTCTTTTAGATTTTTAAATCACCTGTACAGATTTTTTAATTTTAGAAAGAATACCTAAGTATGTCTTGTTGGATGTTCTGTTCTGTTCCTTGTCTTTATATCAAAGTGTTGTAGTCTATTTATGTGCTTCATGTACTTGTAGGGGACTTGCTAAGCCATGGGCTTTGTGGATCCAAGTCTGGCTGGGTTTTGCCATATTGCCTTCCTAAGAGACGAAACCATTTATGCTCCTTGTTTATCATGCTGCTGCTTGTTTTTTTTCCTCTCTGCAATCCTGATTATTATCTAATTTTCAAATGTCTGGGCTCTACTTATTATTTTAAATGCCATCATATTTGGGTTCTATTTAATGTTGAGTGCTACTGTTAGCCGTGTGTGACATTCCTAAGTCGTTGGGTTCTTTACAGTTCTTCTGCAATGATTCTATACCATCATCTCTTTCCATCCCGTTTTATTTCGTGTATTTTCCTTACAGACTCATCATTGCTTTAGTTAAGGAAGTTAACTCTTTTCTATTTGTAACAGAGTAGAAAGAAAATGTTTTACCCTGAAAATAAACAGAAGGGAAAAGTACTGCATTAGGAGCAAAAGGCATAGCCAGAGATAGATAGATAGATAGATAGATAGGTAGGTAGGTAGATATAGATGAATAGATGGTGGATGATAGATGGATAGAGATAGATGATGGATGATAGATGGGTAGAGAGAGAGATGGATGGATAGATGATGGATGGATAGAGATAGGTAGATAGTTACATACATAGATGGATAGGTAGATAGATACATAGATGGATAGGTAGATGGATAGATATAGATAGATAGATGGATAGGGAGATGTAGATAGATGTTTTTTGTTTGAGTAGAGTGTCTAGTGACATGAAGGTACATGTGTAACAACTGGCTGTCTTTGTAGACCTAGTATGGTTTCTGTGATTGCTGATACCCATAATATAAATACTCCCAACGATAGCCAACTACTTCCAGCTGCCAATATGATATCACTGAGTGGGAAAGTGCAATTGCACACCCCAGTGAGACAGATTCCACCACATATATGCAGAAGGTGTAATTAACCTCAAGAGCACAGATGCTGGTAGAGGTATAGTGGTTTATAAGTATGCATTTGGAATCATTCAGTGTAATTTATTTAATTATAAACTTATATAGTTTTATTTTTGGTATTGTTTTAACAAAGGTTATTCAGATTCCTGAAAATTTGGTAATCAGATCTTGAGAGCCAGTACAGGCTAAGTCCAGCATACCATTTACTTATTTGTATACTTCTGTCTCCACTTACTCCTTTCTTCCTAACCTTTTGTTTGTCACCACCCCCAAAACAATTAGGCCAAGAAATGACAAGTAATATACCTATGAGTAATACCCTCAGTTTGTTTACAAGTTTCAAATTTAAATGTTGATTTAAAGTATTACGACTTCTTCTTATGTGAACTTTTCATTTCTTCCCCTTTAACGTCACTCAATTATGTTGAATATTAACATTTAAAAATGACTGTTAGTATATATGACACATTTGATGGTTATTTGAAAATAATACAGATACTTTTTTCCGTTTGTGGGGAGTTTAAGCCTAATCGTACAAATTGAATTTTCCCAGTTTTTCACTAAAGATGTCATTGTACCCTCTCCCTGGACGGATCATGACGGGAAACAGCCTATAGAGCTTCGTCCCAGTAAATGTGAGTATTCCATATGCAAAACCCAGGGACTAAGTAAATGTAGGTATTCCATGTACGAAACCCGGGAACTAAGTAAATGTGAGTACTCCACGTGCAAAACCCAGGGACTAAGTAAATGTGAGTACTCCACGTGTAAAACCCAGGTATTAAGTAAATGGGGGTACTCCATGTGCAAAACCCAGGGACAGTAAGTAAATGGGGGTATTCCACATGCAAAACCCAGGGACTGTAAGTAAATGGGGGTACTCCACATGCAAAACCCAGGGACTATAAATAAATGGGAGTACTCCACATGCATCTCCAAAACCAGTGACTGTAGAGCAACATAGTGAAGTATCCACTTACCAGCTTTGGGTTGGAGCCTGCTTAAAATTAAATTTCTAAATGATGAGATTAACTCCTTTTCAAGTAAAGATGAAAATGTAATTGAAATATGTTTGAGTTTTCCTTTGCTGTTTTTTGCTGTTGTCTTCAGAAAGCAATTTTTTCCTTTTTGACCATTGTGAGTACTAATCCTAAAGATGCCTATAGAGGCTTCATAAGTGTAGATAGTTGGCTTTAAATACAGAATTGAATTATGAATGCCATTGTCAGTTATATTTTGGAGTATTTTAAATATTTTAAAGTCGCTTAGGTTTTTGAAAGTTCCCTCTCCCACCAGGCAGTGGTTGTCTTATATTTGCTCTCACTATCCTTTGTATTTTGAGCCATGCTGGGGATCAAACCTAGGGCCTGTGCATGTTAGGTAAGCATAAGTATTATTTCGGCTCAGTTTTAGAGGTTTCAGTCCTCATTTTCATACAATGTATCTGGATAGCACCCTCCTCCCATTCCTACCTGTTTCACCCTCCCACCCCTGTGCCCTTGAAATGAAAATTTAAGTCCAGCTAGTGTGGCAGGAATATGGATTACAGTCATCACCACAGTTCCTGAAGCAGCATGCTACTCTGATGATGGACATTCATCAACCCATACTAGCCTGAGACCAAACATGATGAAGTTTGACCTGAACTTGGGCCTCACTGTCCAAGCCTGCAGGCACCCAGGTCTCTGGCAGGAACCCAGACATCAAGCAGGCACCAAGACACCCCAATATCCTGCAAGCACCAGGGCATCCCATGGGCACCTGGACATCCTGTAAACTCCAGGACCTACCTCAGGCACCAGGGCATCTCACAGACACCCAGACTTCTGCAGGCACCAGGACCTCCTGCAGGCACCAGGGCATCCTGTAGATGCCTGAGCATCATGCAGACACTGGCCAACCCACAAATACCTGAACATCATGCAAAGCACCCTGATACCACACAGGAACCTGGCCATTTGGGGAAAAGTAAATAGCAGAAACTGTTTGAGATATATTGGCCTTATTTGCTCATTCAACAATGAACAATATATACATATCAAAATAATCACATTATATACAAAAACCATATATAATTATTTGTCATTAAAAACTAATAATTTCATGGTACCTTCATATTTGGTATGTTAATCTCTTGGTTTTATCCTTAAATTATGAAAGCCTCCAGTGTGTATGTAGTTTTACTTGGAAACATGTAACCCTAAATTAAATAAATATAAAATTATGATTTTCTACTTAAACTGTTTTACAGGCCTTAATAGCAATAGTGCTTCTCCTGTTGGGCAAAAGCTGACTCTTCCTTCTGAGAAATGCAATGGTGGGTATGAACAGGGTCTGAAAAGAAACACGTCTCACGTTAAGCTACATTTGAACTAAACATAGTTCATATAGTGCCTCTTTACTTTCAAGTTAAGACAAATTCACAAATTTGCTTTGACAATGAGCTGTATGCCAAGAGAGCTGACTTGTTAACACTGATGTGTCAGAGCAGACTGTAGTCAGCCATGTTGTAGAAATAGCAATAGAGTGTTGCTTTCTTGTTTAAAGTGTGTGAATTGTGAATTGATTTCTGGTTTAAAGAAAACAAATGATTTGTTAATATGAGAAACCCCCTAGTGTCAGCTGGTATCTTGTTCAATTCCAAGTACTCACAGCCAGGAGCTAACCTCCCATTAGCAGGTTCTCACCGGGAAGGTATGAGAAATCCATGGGCAGGGCAGCATGGAATGTTTTAGAATGCACAAGTGGAATAATTCTGCTTCTTGGAGCATGCTGGGGAGATGGCTGGCCGGCAAGCACATGCTAAATTGCATGTCATGTACCTTCATTGATCTTCGCATACTTATATCTATTTGCTTATTTTCAGCTGCCTGTCAGACTTTGCTGTCTCTCCCTGTGGATTTTAATTTGGAAGCTGTATTAGGTAAATACTGTATGACTTGAACCTTTAATGACTTAAAGGTTTTCATCTTATTGGATTTTTGTAAATGGCATGGTAGTGGTGCCTTTCTTTAAACAGGAAACTGTTCTAAATTTTTTTTTTCTTGAATGTTGCTGGAGTTAGTGTTTTTATCACTGTGAACCTTACTGAGGGCACAGACTATAGACCTCTTACGTTAGGTGCTAGTATAATACTGATAATGAGTCAGGCATGGTGGCACACTCCTAGCACTCAGCAGACTGAGACAGGAGGATTGCCACGAGTTCAAGGCCAGCCTGGGTTCCATAGTAAGGCCCTGGCTCAAATCAACAACAAATAAATAATAACACTCCAAAAATTAAGAATATCATTTTACATATATCACACATCCATGTATTAAAAGAATTCAAACATGTTTCATGATTTTGCTTTTTAAATCAGGTGCCACAAGTGTAGTTCTTCCAATGACTAGCTTTCTTTTTGTTATTAAATATAGGAGAATATTTTAGAGCTGATGACTTTATGGACCAATCTCCTGGGAACCTCAGTTCTTCATCTCTCAGAAGGAAGCTTTTCTTAGATGTGAATGGGAGCATCTCTGACTCCTTACCCTCAGCTTCTCCTGGAAGTCCTCCCAGCAGTGTTCGAGAGTCTCTTGAGGTGTTTTATCTACTAGACTTGTCTCTGGTATAGTTCAGGGGCCTTGTGTAGACACTGTGTGCCATGAGAAGTGTATTAACAAGCGGCTGGTTAGTGTTCTGTACATGTGCTTGGCTGGATAATCAGATGGCACTTGGGAATGTCACCCTTGGGTGTCGTCCTTCTTCATGAGTATTTTCTCAGTTCATAGGTATGGTTTCCGTCAGACATCAGTTTTGTATTTAGAGGTAGACAGTGTGAGTACATTGTTCATTATCTGAAGGAATCGAAGCCTAGATTACTTACTGAATTATGGGAAGATTAGCAGTGTGGCAACCAGATTATCATTGATGGGGTAAATAAATTAGTGTAGCGATGTTTTCACAGACAGCTACTTTGTGTGAAATGTAATGATTTGTTTAAACTCAACTCATTATATTTTGACTGACATTTTATTTCAAGATTTTTCTAACAATCCTAGTTGCCTTTGTTCCAAGATGCCTTTAAAGATTGGTTCTTGTGAATTCCTAGCTTATAAGCATGTTGTGAAGAAGACAAGGGACATGCAGTATAACTGTGATAAAGAAAAATGTCTTTACTGCATACTGACTTGATTTTTATTTTTTAATTTTATTGTTTTATCACAGGGACAGTTTTCTTCTAGCCCCATTCAGAATAGTACAAAAAAGTACAGTTTGGGGAGCGTAACTAGCCCATCAGCTATTTCTTCACCCACTTTCTCACCAATTGCACTTCAAGTAGGAAAGACACCACTCTCAGGTATGTCTCAGAATAATATACACAGTTAAAATTTGTATTATTCACATTTGTTGTTAAAAAGGATTTTTAGCAGTTATAAATGAACACTTTGGTATTGACTTGTTAAAACTTTTTTTTTTTAATAACAAAAGGAACAGTGTAAGTCAAATTTGGTAGCTTATGCTACAAAATCCAGTTGATACTTGGGAGGCAGAGGCAGAAAGATCATAAATTCAAAGCTACCCTGGGGATACATAGAGTCATTGCTAGCCTAAGCTACCTAGTAAGGCTGTAGTAGTTTGAATAATAGCCCCCACAAGCTCATATATTTGAAGGTTTAGTCACCAGGGAGTGGAGCTCTTTGAAAGGATTAGAAGGATTAGCAGTTTTGCTCTTGATGGCAGTTTCAAAAGCCTATGCCAGTCCCAGTTTCTCTTTCTTCTTGGGCCTGCTGATCCGGATGTAGCTGTTGATCCACACCATGTATGCCACCATGGGCCCCACCATAAAATAACTGGCTAATCCCAAGAAGCTGTAAGCAAGCCCCAAATTATGTGTTTTCTCCTATAAGTGTTGCCTTGGCCATGGTGTCTCTTCACAGCAACAGAACAGTGACCTAAGACAAAGACTCTGTCTTGAAAGGTGTGGGGGCAAGGGGAACAAAGAGTTTGCTATGATATGAGAGTGTGTCTCCTAGAAATTGTCAGAAGCTATACCCATGAAGTCTCACCATCATAGCTACCTAATCATGACCTGAACAAGGACAACATCAATAGACATGCTAATGTGGTGAGCCCTAAAAACGTATATATAGAAGTAATGTACAGACTGAGCAGGTTGTACTTATGTATTTAGGAACAACCACGAATGTAACGTGAAATGAGGCCATGAATTTGTATGAAGCAGTGCAGGGGGCTACGTAGGAGTGTTGTGAGAAGGAAAGGGAAGGGGGGAATTGGGTAATTATAATATCAAAAACTAAGGAAAAGAAAGTGTTCTATAATGTCAGATTACACACACACACGTATAACCACTCTTTACTCTGTAAACGGTGTATCCTTATCAAATAAAATGCCATATTTTTAAAAAAAGGTTGGTGATATAGTTCAGTGTAGAATATTTGTCTGTGTTGTATAATGTCTATATTCAATCCCTGGCACTACAAAAAAGAGTGAAGTAGTTTACCCTCAAAGTCTAAAATTGTTAGAAAAGTTCTTTTCTTATATTTTGAAAAGCAGTATTTATTTCATTCTATCAAAGAGATGGCAGTTTTAGAGCTAAGTTGGGGTTTTTTGTTTTGTTGTTAATTGTTTTTTGTTTGTTTGTTTGTTTGTTTGAGACAGGGTTTCTCTGTTGTTACTCTGGCTGTCCTGGAACTCACTCTGTAGACCAGGCTGGTGTCAAACGCACAGAGATCCGCCTGCCTCTGCCTCCAGAGTGCTGGGATTAAAGGCATGCACCACCACTGCCCAGCTGATAAGTTGGTTTTTATATGCTTTCTTGCTTACGGGAATAGATTTTGACACTCAGATAGTCAAATCCTATAAAATTAATTGGTTAAGGTTTTTAAAATAATATGTTCAGAAATGTCCATACTCTTTGAAATAATATTCACCAGTTTTTGAAAACTTCATATTTTTAGGAAACTAATTCATAGTAAAAAATTGGACAATTAAAAACTTTTCTTTGCTTTTTGTTTACATGGGTATAAATATATATATATCACACATATATATATCATATATATATTATATATATACACACATACATATAGATAGATAAACACATTTGTATATATTTAATCATGGTTCTTTTTTTTCACCAAGTATTTATTATGGATATTTTCACAGGTCACTCAAATCATTTGTTACCTCAAAAACATGATTTTGAACCATTTCATTCATGTGTCATTCTATTTGTCTTATTTTTATTTTGTTTTTCATGGTCCTGGGGCTGAAACCCCTTAGGTAAATTTCTCAGAAATCAAATTTTATCAAAAGCAGCAGATATTTTGAAGGTTTTCTGTTTTTCCCTGTTGTACTGGAGATTGAACTCAGGGTCTCACACATTCTGAGCAAGCGCTCTACCACTGAACTGTATCCCTTGCTCGTATTTTTCAGACTTTTGGTGAATTATACTTACTTTCTTTAGGAAAGGTTCTATTAAATGAATTTTCCATTGTAACAATATTAAGCTAAAACATTTTAATTATTTTGATTATTGTTAGGCTCTTTATTATTACAAATACTATTTTCCAGTTTTTCTTTGCCTTTTAGTATCATTACAAGTGTTTTGCATAAAAACAACACAAGTTTTACACGTTTTGCCAAGTACAATTGTTAAGTTGTAGCTTCTAAAAGCCAACTTGTTAGGGACCTTGTATATGAACAACTTTGGTATAATACAATATAAGGAAATAATTCACAAGAAATAAAACATTTAAAATTTGGCAAGCGCTACAGAAACAGTTTTTGAGGTTTAGTTTATTGAGGCACACACTGGCTTGCTTTTTTTTTTTCTGGAATGATACTCGATTACTGTTTAATAATGACTTTCCCGTTTTTGTGTTGTCATAATACGATTTTCCCTCCACTCCTTCAGAACAGAGGAAGCTCACATTTCATTCTCCTGAAGCTTCATCTGGAGCAAGTTCGACCGGGATCACTAATCCAAGCATCAGAAGTCCCTACATAGACGGCTGCTCACCAATTAAGAACTGGTCTCCTCAGAGACTCAGAGGTGGTCTGATTCGAATGCCATTCACTCTGGAGACTCACAGTGAGGATGAAGAAGACAGTGTTCCCTCCTCCACAGATGGCTCCCCGCCAGGGGCAGGTGCTGCTGCAGTATCCCTTCAGCAGTCGGACTGTGAGACTTTAGCATGTGGCGAGCCTTTGGCTGACACTGCCATGTCTGTCACACAAAGTCAGTCCAATGGTTCTGAGAAAGAACTGGAGCTGTTGGAGGATCTCGAGAGGGAAAATGACACTGTGGATATGGTAGATCCTGTAGACACTGTAGATGAGAGCACTTGGATTAAGGAGCCACTGGAAAATGGGAATTCACCCATGACTGATTTTGTGAGTGGAATTGCCTTCAGTATTGAAAACTCTCACATGTGCATGTCACCTCTTGCAGAAAGCAGTGTTCTCCCCTGTGAAAGCAGTACTATCCAGGTAAGGCTTTTTATATTGACTTATATTCTTTGACTCTGAGTGTTACAAAGTGAGAAAAATAGGCTAAATATGAGATATTACAGTGTGGAAACGACAAAGAGTTAAATGTGAGGACTGCAGCATTTGATGTCTTAAAGATTACCAACAGGGCTGTGCATGATGGTGCCTAGCACTTGGGAGACAGAGACATGCAGATTGTTTTGTGTTCAAAACCAGCCTGCTTTACAAAGTTAAGTTTGGGCCAGCTACGGCTCCATAGTAAGAAACTGTCTTTTTTTTAAAAACAACAACAACAAAAAAAAACACCCAAGTGAAACCAGAAGGATTAATTATTCATATTTCATGTTCTTATTAACCAGTATCTACTTGGAGTAGTAAGTGATAAGCAGAAATAAGGCCAGGCTGCTGTTTCCGTAGACTGCTCTGGAGACAGCCCCACAGGAGTCGCCTGTCTTCCGGGAGTCTGCTGCCAGACGAATGCAGTTTCTAACATAGTATTTACATTCTAAACACTGAATAGTTTTGTTTCTCCTTGATGTGACTTTGGGGAGAAAGAAACCTTAAAGCACTTTTATGTGTACCTTTCTATGTACTTAAAAACATGATAAACATTTTTTCCTGTAATCATACATTGCCAGTTTTCCAAGAAAGCTGTACATCAGAGGCTAAGTAAACGCCCTGCAGTTTATAAAGCTAGTAAAGAGCAGAACCAGCACTGATTCTAGCAGCTTTGCTTCTTGAGTCCGTGTCCTCTAATCCAAGCCTATGCCAACTTAGTAATAGTTAACTTTCATGTACTGGCTCAATGTGCCAAGAGGCTCTTCTAAATACCTTGTGTGAATCTTCATTTAATTCTTACAACAACCACCTGAGTGCTGATGCTGAAAACATTATTCTAAATAACTGAAAATGAAAGGTAACCTTTTGCTCATTTTTGAACTTTTTCTTAATTGTTTAGGTTAGCATACAAAGTAATTGGTTTCATCATGGCATCTTCATACATATTTGCTGATTTTATGTCTATAGTACCTATCCTGACTTCTGCATTCTTGGTTTTAGAAAACATTACAATTTCTTTTAAGTAGTTCAACTTTTAAAGCTAAACTTGGCATCTTAATTTAAGCACACTAGTCAAGTTTAGCTTTAAAGGTATTACTAACTTTTTTCTCTCTTCGTTTTCGCTTTCTCTGTTGGCAAAGCATTTATAGGGGAATTACAAAATGTTTCTGTTGAAATATATCTTAATATTATCTAGTCCAGTTACCCATTGAACGCTCATATCCTGTAATTATAGTTACCAAATTGTCACCCAGTTTCTGCCCAGGCATCGCACTTCCTTTCCATGATTGTCAACCATTTCCTCCTTACGATGAGCTTAAGTGGAAGTCTCAGTTCTGTCCTTTGTGCTGTATCACACTCTCTCTTTGCAGAGATTTTTCTTCTTTTAGTTTAATAAATTTGTCCACATTTTTTTTCCACCACAGTTATCTTGAAGCATTCAGACACAACTGGGCTTCCTCACAGCCTTTGGACTGAGTCCGTTGCCTTTGTCCATGGCATGCGGCTGCCGTCCTACAGTATCACTTCGTCCGCGTCCTGTGAACTCCCATAACCCCACCTGTTTTCTGTTTTCTGGGTTACTTCTCATTATTACTGGAACGCATGCTCTGGTGGCTTACTTCGGAAGAGTATGTTTTTAAAAGAAGTGTGTGCCTGATGATGTGATGACTTCTGAGCTTAGACATAATTACCTTTAGAACTGATTACTTCAGATTCTAGATTTCTCTATAAATGCTTTGCCAACAGAGAAAGCGAAAACAAAGAGAGGAAAAAGTTAGTAATACCTTTAAAGCTACACTTGACTAGTGTGCTTAAGATGCCAAGTTTAGCTTAAAAAGCTAAACTATTTAAAAGAAATTGTAGTATTTTGTAATTTAATAATTAACCTTCTGCAATGGTCACTTCTCCCACTTCCTGCTTAGTGGGATCTTTTCCTGGTGCACAGTGGTTCTGAACTGTGAACTGCCATATGGGTAATGGAAAATCAATCCCAGGTTCTTTGAAGACCAGCAAGTGCTCCTAACTGCTGAGCCATCTCTAGGATCCACTTGTCACTAATGAATAGAGAATTAGTTTGCTTTTTCGTTTATTTTTGGCATTTTGTCCTTCACTTCACAGTGCTTCTGTTGTTGCTCTCAGTGCTAGCAGAGAGCCGCAAGATGGTTTGTGTTGTTGGCTGACACATCATAGGCTCTGATGTTGGTAGTGGTCTAGAGGAAGACAATGAGGTCAGCCACTGTCTGCATGGGCTATTAACCCTCTTACTATAGAGCCTGTCCTACAGGCTCCCTGTGTGCCTTGCTTTCTCCTGTACCACTGGGTCACTTTTGCCTCGATATAGTTACGTAATAGAACTGAGTTATGAGCTAGTTATTTGTTAGTTGATGAATATTAGAAGGAAGAGTAATTGCAGACTCATTGTAAGCAATCTGGTATTTACACTTTTGATAAAATACATATTGAATGGTAGCAGAATTAAGGATCTCTCTTGGGATATACTGTTAAATTTTTACTTTTCACGAGGGTTTTGCTTTAATGAAGTGTGACTCCCAGTAGCCAGCAAATGGGTATAAAGATATCAAACTAGGAAATTTTTCTTGGGATCATGAGTAACAGAATGGTTTTATAGGCTATTCTAGATGTTCAGTGAGGGGAGCAAAGAAGTCAAGACTGTCCTCTACTCCTAATTTGCAAGGAAAGGTAAAGAACTAGATCAGGGCTTTGTGTGTGGGGAAGTGCTTCTGTTTGGTGTTCAGCATTATGTACATAAATGGCTCTTGTGAAGTGAAAAGAACCTGGACTTCTGAGCCTCTGATCTTCCCCATCTCATCACTGTATGACACTGAGTTAACCTTTGTGAACCTTAGCTTTCTCACTTATAAACAGGGATGTTGAAAGGACAAAATATAAATGGCATTACAGTGTCACACAGGACTGGGCATTTCATTCAGTGAATGTTTTTTACAGTACAGCCCTCCTGAACTGCAGTTTTGTTTTCTGTGTCTTCAGGTTCCTGTAGTCCAAAACTGTTTGTTTAAAAAGTAAACGTTTAAAATTCATGCTATTTTGAACATCATAACATCTTGAACTGTCCCTCGCTAGGATGCCCAGGATGTCAATCAGCCCTTTGACTCGTGTCCCCCCACTGTCTATACTCCTCCCTCATATTCATACAGCAGCTCTCTGATATCAGACTGACCACTAGGCTAACGGAGCACTGTATTCAAGCAGCTTTTTAAAAACTCAGTATTGACTAAAAAAAGCACTGAACTCATAATTATTGCCATTTGCATATGTTAAAGAGAAGCCAGAGAATTCTTCCTTGGAGTGAAAACGGAAAAGTACAATAAAGTATTTTGAGACCATATTCTATAACTTGTATAAACATATTTATAAATTGGACATAGTAGCACATGACTGTAATTCCCAGCACTCTGGAACCTGAGGCAAAATTGTGAATTCAAAGCCAACCGGGGTAGCTTTACAAAACCAAACAAATATGCTGTGGTTGTTCAGTTTTTATCGTTGAACTTTTAGTGTGCCTAATTTGTAAACTAAATCTCATCACAGGTATGTGTATGTAGGAAAAATATAGAAGACATAGGGTTTGGTATTACCTAGAGTTTTAAGCATTGCCTGGAGCATCTTGGAAGGTATCCTTCATGTCAAGGACTTAAAAGTGTACAAATCTTTTTCTCTTTTGGGGCAAGCCATAATGTTTTAAAATGTAACAGTTTTTCTTATATATATACCATTGTTAAAAACTAGGTATGAGCATTATGCAGACTACCTTTATTTTTTAGTCATTTCTGGATTTTGTATTGTTTTTGAATATTCTTAGAAACGGTATAAGCAAGCTGGGAAGAGTAACTGATTGCAGTCTTTTCATTTTGGACATAATCCCAGAAGAGCAGAAAGGCACTTGGTGACTTGTCTGCTGAGGCTAAAGGAATTTACAGTTCCTTCCCATGAAATAGATCTTGTAAAGTGTTACAGTGAAAAGCAGTTTTAGGTAGAGCTTTTATGATTACATACTAAACTTCAGTCACTATGATCACTATTACAGTGTATTGTTCAGATGTAGTGAATTATACCTTATGTATGCTCACTCAGCCTTTACATTTCTTATATTTCATGTAAATTAGAAAAATTGAGTTTGCAGTTTTAATGATTTGCCTTGTGTTTTTCATTCCTACCAGATGGACAGTGGATACAACACGCAGACTTGTGGAAGCAATATCAATTCTACTGGGACAGAAAGCTACTGCAAAGAAAATGTCACACAGTGCTTTGAAGTAGAAATGAAATCTCAAGTTTGTAATATAAAGGTATGGACAAAACAGCTTGATAAGAATGTAGACTGTAATATTATCTAAGTGACTTTTTTCAACCTATCATCTCACCATTCTGTATAATCCTATCATGTTTATGCCCCCATCTTGCCCTGTTATTAAGTAGATGTTTTTAAAAACCAGACACTTCGAAGTTTCCCCCTTCCCCAGGGGAAAACTGAGAGTTGGAGTGGGAGAACTCTCTCTACTCTAATCAGCATGTGAAGATAGATCTGTAAAGGAACAGGAAAGGCAGAAACTTTGGCCTCTAAAATTGACCTTGATGTCTTTGACACATTTCAACCTAAACAACAAAAAATTACTGTTAGAGAATAAAACAGTACAGGTGATTATGAACCAAGTTAAAAGCACTTGGAGATTTTATGTGTGTACAAACTAATGGTCTCATTTTATCATTGTTTATTATGCACTTTGATAGTATTCATCCTCTCCTGTTTTCCTTTCCTGAAGGTTTTTTAAAATTCAAAAGCCACTAAAGATTTTTCATTGTTGTAAGGAAAAGAAATGTAGATATTTTAGATAGTTCAAATATATATACTGATATAGTATATTTCTAATGTAGACATTTAGTGAACCTTGATATGGTTACAACTTCACATTCACATTTGAAATGCATCATCTTAGGAACTAGACAGAAAGTTTTTTACTAGATAGACTAGTTAATATTATACAGTGTAAGCAACTCTGCAACAAAGCCTCTACAAGTAAAGTTTAATAAGAAATCTACCTTATTTTCCCCTTGTCTTGTTATGTGTAGTATCAAGATAAGTCTCTTCTAAGATTAGTAACCTTAATAAAGGTGATTATGATAATCCAACTCATTTCAGTTATCCCTTAAAAGCTATTTGAAACAGAATCTTAAAATACTATCTTGGGCTAAGACTGTAGCTCAGTAGAGCACTTGCCTAGCATGCCCAATATCATGAGTTCAGGCCCAGCACTACCAGAAAAAAAGAAAAAGAAAAACACCCCCCACAGAAATAACTCTTTATTATTACTATCCCTTTCAAACCAGGAAGTGTGCATCGATTTTAAAACAGTTCACATAATACTTGTCATTTTGAATGGTCCTAAACTGAAAAGGAGGTATTTTCTTTTTTCACAGCAAGACCACACAGTGCAGAAGTGTTGGATGAAAACTACAAGTCCATCTCAGTGCAGCAGCCCATAGTCTCAAGATCAAAGACTACCACTCAGTAGCCCTTAGATTCTTGTGATCAAACATGATGGTGGCCGGGGGTAAACTGCTATAAGTAATATGCTCAACTCCCTCCTTAATGTGAAAATTCAGTCTGCAAAGAAAATTAATGACAGGAACAGAAGCTCCAAGTTGTTAAGTTACAAGCTTATTTTTTTAATCAATAAATATTTTTATATTTGCTTTGAGTGGCTTGTTTAACAAAAAATTATGACAGAGCTGATGGTTTTCTCCTGTCCCATTGGGCCAGTGAACCACTTGTTAAGACTTGAATCATAGTCCTGAATTTAGCAGTTCTTAGAACATGAGAAAAATGTTAAAACTGAAGGCACTATATATTTTTACAAGAAAACTAT
The DNA here is from genome assembly GCA_026225945.1 of Cricetomys ansorgei. Taxonomy (NCBI): domain Eukaryota; kingdom Metazoa; phylum Chordata; class Mammalia; order Rodentia; family Nesomyidae; genus Cricetomys; species Cricetomys ansorgei. The sequence goes on from JAMJFZ010001816.1 coordinate 2,521,547, forward strand.
GTGAAAGAAATCCTGAGATATAAAACTTGAAGAGGTAGAAAGGAAGTAAAATTTACTCCTTGAAATTTCATTTCTTTGGGGAAACTAGTTCTTGGAATAACCGCTTTCGTTAACACTCTAAGTGTAAATGCTGGAAAGGTTGCTGCCAGGCACCGTCCTATGTGTTCCCATCTGCGGGGTAAGTATGGGATGCCACGGTAGCATGCACTACCATTCCTAGGGCAGGGCATCCCTCAGTTCAGGCTTGGCTCGGGAGACGAACAGAATGTGGGAGAATCAGAATCATTGGAATTGGGGGACCGTGAAATTCCTGTTGGACTTAAACCATGGAAAAACAATAGGGAAAATAGCTAACATAAATACATTTAAAAAATCTGTGTTAGAAAGAGATGGATATGTGTTTGGAAATATCAAAGACTGTATTTTTTGTATTTACTTATCTCTTAAGAATTGACATACGCAAAAAGATTTATCCTAGAAAATAAAGATGTACTCATCATTGTGTCATTTTTATCCTTGTTCTGTACAGTACTCTCGTATATCCTTTCATCTTTGGCATGCCCACTGTTAACCTACACACTCATGCTCATGTCCTCACCTGCTCCAACACTAACCAATGTTGTGAAATACACAACGCTGGAAGTTGACTAGTCAATTTAATACAAGTTTATCTAAAAACAGCTATTATCCATGAGTTCTGAGTCTAAGAAGAGCTGCCTCCCTGGCTACCTTCCTGATTTTTAAAGTAGTAAGTATAACATAGGCTCAAATAACTTGCCTCACTACTTGATTCTAGGCTGTCTGTTAGATGGGAATAGCAGTCCTAAAAGCTCTTTGTTTTGAGAACACCTCACAATGCAGCCTAGTCTGGCATTGAACTTTCAATCTTGTTTCAGTCTCTAGAATGTAAGGATCAAAAATGTGTTGTCTCATCTGGCTGCTTTTTGAGCTTCATGTGCAAGCCAGTCATCCCTAGTATCCCAGTGGAACTAGTTCTAGGACCTTCCATAGAGTAAAAAAAAAAAAAAAAATGCTTATGTCCTTCATTAAAAGGCAGTCTTTACCTGTAAGCTATGCACATCTTTTCCATAAATTTCAAATCCTCTCAAATTACTTATATCTACTACAATGTAAATAAAATGAAAATAGAAGTTGTTATTTGGAGAAATACTAAACACATTCAGCACAGATACATTCTCCCCAAGTACTTTTATCCTTTCAATCTGGAGATGCAGAACCTGAACACTGGGAGGCTATATAATCTGCTTAGCTTTGTAATTGGCACTAGAGAAAACATTTTAAAGCCTCAGAGAAGAGGCCTTGGGGAATGTAGGTTTTTTTAAATCATAATTTGCTCAATTGAGATTAAAGCCTTTACTTATAAAACTCACTCTAGATGGTTAGAATAACAGACATGGGGGCTGGGTAGATGCCTCTGTGGGTAAAGTACGTGCTGTGTATGCATGAAAACCTGAGTTGAGATCCCCAGAACCTATGTGAGAGTCAAGCACGGAAGCCTGTGGCTGTGACCCCAGTGTTGGGTGGGGATGGGGCATGTGGAAGCTGGTGGTTCTAGCACATCTAGCTGAAAGTGGCAAGTTCAGATAGTTAGTGAAAGACCGTTTTTAAAAAAAATAACATGGAGAAACATCCAATGTCCATTTCTGCCTTAGCATGTACCCATAGGTAGAGACTGTGCATGTGCACAGCACACACAGGGATAGCAGACTTTAAAACTTATTGGCCTTTTATTACCAAGATAACTCTATTTTCCTCTACTGCAGGTAAACCATGGCAAATATTTTTTTAACATTTTAAATGTTACTCTTGCCTGTATTCATATATGCCTGTGTACAACTTGAGTGCCAGAGGCCAGAAGAGGTATTGGATCCCCTGGAACTGGAGTTATAGATGACTAAGAGCCATTATGTGGGTGTGTAAGACTCAAACCCAGGCAGGTCCACTGGAAGATCAGCCAGTGCTTGCTCTTAACTGCTGAGCCATCTTTCTGGTGCCTGGCAAAAAGTTCTTGTGTTTTACAATGATTGTATCAAAGCCAAGGCCTTAGCCATCTATGCAATTATACCACTGAACTATATGACCAACAGCAAAAAAAAAAAAAAAAAAAATAGTGGTTGGTGGGAAAGCACAAGAGTTTTATCTGTTACCTGTTTTTATCTTTTATCTGTTATACATAAAATTGAAGCTTTTCTTTGGAAAAATGATCTTTTTTTCAGGAACATAACTGTACTTGTTTACATATTGCTTGACTGCTTATAAACTACAATTACTACACAGTTGTGCTATAGTTGCAGTTCAGCCAACAGTCTGAAATGATGTGGCCTTTATGAGTAAGGCTTGCTACCTCCTGCTCTGCTGTCAGTCACTGATCCAGTTTATTTGGACCAAATACTGTCTTCCTTCAGCTAAGTCAAGTTCTGTCTTAAGATACAGATGTTTTCTACAGTATCAGAAAAGTGGAAAAATCAACAATACTGAATGCCTGTGTGTTTGTAAAGCCTATAGCTGCAACCACATCATATAACTGCTGACTTGCCAGCCCTTTTCTCCTATACAGAAATAGTTTACTTGACTGGAAACCAAGTAAGCAGAGTTTACTATTTAAATATTCCAAAACATTCCAATGTAATAATTAATCTGGGATTTGCAAGACAAGTACTCAACCTGGTACACCATATGAGACTTCATTGTTCCTTTTAATATGTGTTTAATACAATCCCTCCTCTCCTATATAAATGGATATAATTAAAATTCAAAAGCCATTATCTGTTTTTCTAAGTAAGCAGACATTTGAAATATCACCTCTATTCTTTCTCTGAACTGTAATGTCTTGTTTGAGAGAAATACTAGCAACAAAGATTAAGGATGATGACAATTAAACTTACTGCCTGTTAACAAAAATCACAATGTTCCCAATTAGGTGAAGATACCCCAGTTCTTGTTTTCCTATAATCCCCAAACATTCACAACTGTTTGAGGACCAGTAGTATACAAAGCTTTTCAGATGCATATGTGAACAGTGTCCTATCTAAATAGGCAAATTAAAATGGGAAAATGATCACATGCCAACAGTAACAGCTCAAGATTTAGAAAGGCTTGTTCTCTTCCAAAATCTTGTTTTCTTCAATATTAAAGTACTGTATAAAATTAATTTGTTCTTCAATGAACAGATGAGTACTCCATTTAAATGATCATCACAGATCCCTGAAGTTGTTATTATGCCATCATTTAAATGATGGATATCCAAATGAATTTTTCTGCATAATTTTGTTGTAGAAGCACAGTATAAGATACATTCAGTCAGCAACTCAATAAAAATGCATATTTCTTAAAATTATTGAAATGTACTTAAAAGTAACTATCACACACTCATTCTCTTAAGTATGCTTTCATTTTGTTGTTGTTGTTGTCTAAGACAATCAGTCTTTGAAGTTTTCAGTTGAATGTAGCTACTTTTCAAGTTTCCTCTTCTTTCCCCCCGGCCCATTAAGATCCACATCTGAAACATCAGTAGGGATATTTATTCCTGGTATCTAAAACAGTGTAAATAGGAAAGATAAAGTGATTAGAACATGAGATAAGAAAAGTTACCTCTCCTCCCCGCTTCACTACTATTACTTTCACCTGTAAGATTTTCTAGTGGAGGGATGGAATTAGAAGGCTGCAATACACACGATTATATACACAAAGTAACCATGGTTCAGAAGTAAACCAGGAGTCTGTGACAAGCTTTTCAAGGGTATGGTGGTGCATACCTGCAATCATAGCATTTGAGAGAATGGACAGGAAGATCCCTGTAAATTCAAGGCCAGCCTTGTCTACATAGCAAAACAAGAGAATCTTCCATTTGGGCAGTGTGTTTGTACTGTAGTAACAGCTCTTTGTCATGTCCAGTTTACCCTAGTGGATTTATGTTACAGCAGAGAACAAGCATCAAAAGCCAAAAGGTTAAAAACCAGGCTCTTAGGTGAAGCAACTATGCTTAAATTGTATATTATAAAACTAGAATAAAAGAATAGGCAAGAGAATGAATAGTAGTAGATTCTGGCATTAAGGACCTCTAGTATTTCTGATGTCTGGAACCCAATGGTCTAGGGAAATCAACTGGACAGTAGGATTATTGTGCAAATACTTGGAATACCTAAGATCTTAACATTACTTAACAATTAGATCCCACTTACAAGATATGTTCATTTTCCCACACCATTAAGTATGGTCTCACCTGAGGTTCTACAAGGTGCATTCGGATTTTCTGATGTTGAAGATTTGATGAATCTAGTGTGATTTTCACTTTAACTTTATCAAATACATGGAACACTGTACCTTCTATTTTGAGTGAAGGTATCTTGAAAGAGGAAAAAAATTTTTTTTAATCAATCTTATTTCTTAAACTTGAATCTCAATTCTACTTTTAGTTTATCTTCCATAGTAACTTTAAAGTTTAAATTGCAACTACTCCCCAGTTATTAAAGGAGCACATGAAGTTGGGAGGGAGATAAGGTGGGTTCTGAAGAGAGCTGGAGAGAAGAAATGAGGGGTAGGTATTATCAAGATACACTGTATTCACGTATGAAATTTTCAAAGAATAAGAAAAAAAGAAACACTAAGAAGCTTCTAGGTATTCAATAAAAAAAAACCCCACATTAACCTGACAGTCTCAAATACAATCTATTTATGTGCACATTTCAACTCATCACTAAGATAGTCCTGATATTCATTCAACTTAGTGGATTAGCTGTTTATAGTAAAGGAACCCAGCATGCCATTTAAATATTCTCTTAAAAGATGTGATTCTAGTAAGTTAGTGGAGGGCATATGAGATACAAGATACTACAAGTAAACTGAAAAGAAACAATCCTGATCCTGAGTGATACAATAATTTATTCCTTTAATTGCCTAACTTAACATGCTACATAAAAGGAAGAAAGGCAGAGATAATGGGATGACATTTTGTGAGTGACACTAGTTTAGTTAATAAAAGATGCGGATTTTTTTCTGGCACATATTTTGAAATTTAGGATAAATTCTGTAAACACAGAAGTTTTAACAATTTGACTATGGTTTGCCAACTCTCAGAGAACAAGCCTCTCTTTCCCCAAGGTTATCATACCTCATCATCATAAGTAAGCCGTGGCTTTGGTTTATCTTTTTCTTCAAAGAAAACTGTACCTTCTAAGCCATACTTTGGAATTAACACCACAATTGCATTCTTTCTTACAAAGAGAATATAGGCTTCTTCGCTTACTATTCCTTTGCTTTTGAAAAACAACTGTGAAATAAGATACAATCTTGTTAGGAGTCTTATTTTGAAATTCACAAAAATAGTTTTGAAATTTGATACCAAAATGAACAAAATTTCCCACTCCTAGCATTGCAGACAAAAGGTGAATACCTGGGTATGAAAAACTACTGATGCACGTTGAGCATACTGAGCCATTTTGTGCCGGAAATTGAGATTTTTACATATATCTGAAAGCTTGTGTTTGTCTGTCAACTCTGGATAAGTACAATCAGCCCCAATAGCCACAGCTAACAGCCGATGAACAATTATGTCTGCGTATCTATATGTAGAAGGTAAAATTAAAATGATGGTAAATTAGTTTTATATTTTTTAAATTAAAAAGTAGCTATTTTCTATCTCCTTTACTTTCGTATGGAAAAAAACAATACCTTCTGATGGGCGAAGTGAAATGTGTATATATTGGGGAGGCTAAGCCATAGTGATGAAAATCATTATCCATCCCAGAACAAAAGTAGACAGCTTGCATCATACAGCGAGTGGCCAGTATCCTTAATAGAGTGTTCAGGTATGGGAAATCAGGGGATTCAGCCTGGTCCAAAGAGTCAGCCAAAGACTTGGCTGTATCAATCTTAATTTCCAAATTCTGTCAAGAAAAGGGAGAGAAGCACCAAATGAAACATTTCAAAATTAGTAATATCCTCCTCCCTCCTCCCTCTTTCTCCTTCCTCCCACTATCCCTGTCTCTCTTTGAGACAGGGTCACACTATGTGGCCCTGGATGGCCTGGAACCCATGGCCTGCTTCTGTCTCCCAAGCACTGGGATTAAAGAAGGAGATCAAATAAACAGTGACTGTGTACGGATGAGTTCATACATTTAATCCTTTAACTAGAGGCATTAAAAATGATTTTAAAATAAATAATGGTTGTTTTGTGAAGTTCTAAGGCTTGAAAATTCCTGATTGCATTTGAAAATCCTGACGAATCAAGACTGAAAAAGGTTCAAGGGAGAGAAGACAATGGCAGTTGTGCCATTTCTTTCTCACAGTCCAGTTTATGCCTGCTAATCTCTGAGGGGTAAATAAAGTAGGTATGGACACTTTTCTGTATGTCTGGCTTCTTTGCAGATACTTTCCTTGCACTGAAAGTAGATGTAAAAGGTAATAGGAAGCTGGTCGATAAAAGTTTATTAACTAAGACCAATGTTTTGGTGTATCAACTCAACTGCTGTATCTACCTTACCAAGACAAACACTGAAATCCTCCTTCCTTTACCCATGTCTTAGTTTAAAAAAAAAACAACCACAGAAAATCCCCCAATAAACAGTAACCCTTGAGGTTGGGAAGCTGGGGCAATTGGGTAGGTGTACTATAAAAATCAGAAACTCTTAACATACTATTTGAATAATGTCCAGAAAGCCAATTCTACTCTGTACATGTTTGCAACAGAAGGAGCATATATATGATCTAAACCAAAATAGGCTAAGGTCACACCAAATTTAAGTATGATGAAGGTAAAGCCTCGTAGCCAGACAAAGGTGTATAAAGGATTGAAAAAAATGTCCCCTTCTCCATGGCATGATACAGAGAAAGCTGAACTGAACTGAGCTAAAGAGAAAACAAATTACTTGTAAATCTCTAAAAGCTATCATTTCATAGAAGCCGTGTGTCTTAGTTAAGAGTTTCTATAACTGTGAAAAAAATACCATGACCTATTTAAAAACAGCTTAGTGATGACAGGGTCTATTTCAGCATAGTTTCATATTACTTTCCATCATCCAGGGAAGCCGAGGCAGGAGCTCAAGGCAGAAACTTTAGCAGAAGCCATAGATAAAACACTGCATACTGGCTGCTACCCATGGCTTGTTCAGCCTGTTTTCTTACACCTGCCTAGGCTGAGACCTCCACATTAATCACTAATCAAAATGCCCACAAAGGCTTACCAATAGGCCTATCTTATGGAAGCATTTCCTCAACTAAACTTCCTTCCTCTCAGATGAATCTAGCTTGTGTCAAATTGATAAGAAACTAGTATACCATATATAAAATACCATATAAGAGAGATGAAAGAACATATTATGTCTAGGATACTGTAAATAATTTAGTCTAAATCGTTTGGCTTTAGAACTGGGTGTTTCTTATCAGACATGAAGAATTTTAATATGTAGCTGGTGTCACTGTATGTGTAGGAAGAGATGTCCACACCTCATGTGACTTTTCAATCTATAAGACTATACCTTGGACTTAGCTGCCTTAACAAGAATTTCATAATTGGAGGGAGGTGGCGCTGGATGTTTTCGAAGCAGAGCATGCTCAGAAAATTCTTCGTGAATTTTTTTTGCAACAGAAATATTAGCAAGTAACATAAATTCTTCCACCATGGAATTTGTTTCTCTGCCAGTTGGAAAAACATTAAGTAAGAAAAGAAGTTGAGATAGCTATACATCACATTTATCACAAGCTAACTTTTCTAGTGATAATGGAAGCACTTCCCATGTAAAAACATTCATATGTGGCACAAATTTATTTTAATACATTTGATTTCTCAGCTACTATACTAACAGCCTATTAACTGTGTCTCTTCTGGGTAAATCTACTACACTAGAAATTTTTCAAACTGTACTCAAAGAAAAAACTAACATTACTAACATAACTAAGATTACTAACATTATTAACATAAAACAAAACCACCATTTTCACCTCCTCCTATAAAAATAAAGCTGTGAAAATAAAGTTTAGTAGGAGAATTAAAAGCTAGGACATATAATATTATCCAAAGTTTTTACAAATAAATAACTAATATACTTAGTTAATTTGAGTGCTTACCTCATGTGAGGCATTCTGCTGTAAATGCATGCACACAAACATACACAGACCCAGACACACCACACACACCTGATTTCTAAGTAACAGATGTCCAACATTATTCTGTTCATAAAGGTCATTTCTATCAGCAACGTCAAAACTTATATTCACAGTTTGACATCTCAATTCTTAAAAAATCCTGACATGACTTTCATTCTCCACACTGATATTCCTTCTAAGTGCTAAGCTAGTTTAATAAATGATCTACATGCTGTATTTACTGTTTTCTTTCTCTGGAATCACTGAACACATTATTAATTTTCAATCATGTTTCAATTCTTAAAATAATCTACTTCTAAATTATATTAACTTTTTTAATATTAGAAAACTCTTCAAAAGGGGAAGTCAAATGACTGGTCAAAACTTCTTTATGTTATATAAAAAGGAGCAAAAAGATCCAAAGTTAAGAATTTGGTTAAAAAAAAAAAATTTACTTTTTTTTAAAGATTATCTAACTTTTAATTATGTGTGTGTTGGGGCAGGGAGCTGTGTGTGAAATTACAGTCCTATAGAGGCCAGAGGTACTGAATCCTCCTGGAGCTGCAGTCAAAAGCAGAAGTGAGCCATCAGATGTGAGTGCTGGGACCCAACCTTGGATCCTCTCAAAGAGCAGACTGTTAACTACTGAGCAATCTCTCCAGATGCAAAACCCATGGTCACACATCTCCATGTACAATATTAAGTACTTAAGAAATTAACCAGTGTGATCTCCCCGCGCCAAACTATCAATACTCAAGTTATAACATATGTTAAAGCAAATCATAGCAAATTTGAAAATTTTCTATCCTCTCTCAATTTTATGTAAGAAAAGCTTTGTAAGATGCTTTTCCAAATAGTTGCTAAGCCAAAAAATTTTACAGATATCCTAAATGCCACAGAATTGTTTGGGATATGAATGCTTTGTTCATTAGTATCTACACTAGACATTATATTTAAAATTAAAATCTAATATCAATATCTTAAAAAGTCACATGCTTTAGCTCCTTGGTCTGTAGATCTATTGGATCGTGAGTTTCACTGTCCATGTGGAATCGAACTTCTGGAGAAGACAAAGTCAGAGCCCTGAGTAAAAATGAGAGAAATTAATCAGATGAGCCAAGGGCAGAAGAAAAAAAATTTTTTACAAGTAATTCCTTTAAAACAGAAAATAAGTGTATCAAGTTCATAAGAGTTTTTCTTATGAAGTTTTTATGACTATCTACTAAGTTTCATGTTCTATTTTCATAGAAAACCTAAAGCTCATGTTTTTATTGAGCAATCACTTTTTTTTTTTTTTAATGGCTAAAAGAACAGGCAGGCAGATTGGCAGCATTTTATTTTCTACGGAAAACAATGTATGCGATGTGTGATGATGGAGAGGACAAGAACAACTCTTCCGTGGGTGGGTTAATCAAAGAAGATGCATAGGCAACCAGGTGGAGACCGATAAAACTACCACTGATACATCATTAGAACTGATGGCTATTCATATCAGTCCACTGTGGATCTCAGCAAAAACTATTCTAAGGCTCTTTATGTGTGGTTTCATAATGTGTTGACTAGTCCTTCAAAAAGTTTCCACAAGGTTACATTAAAAAATCTAATGCTTTTCAAATATGATGCTACTTGCATCAAGTCTCAAAGATGCTTTTTCTTTTTTTTTTTTTTTCCCCTTAGTTTTTTGAGACAATGTCTCAAATAGCCTTGGACTAGCTATTCAGACCAGGTTGGTGTAGAAGTCAGAGATCCACCTACCTCTGCCTCCCAAGTGCAAGGATTAAAGTCATGTGCCACCATGCATGGCCTGCAAGTAACTTTAATGAGGTTGGACAATCTTGGGCAATAGTTGAGAAGTTAAGAGTTAACCTTATACTTAAGTGACAAGCTTGAGCAGAATAACTCTATTTTCATGCATACCTCATCTGTAGTCTTAAATTTCATATTGACAGTTATTCAAATATGGTAGTCACTGGTCACATGTGACTATTGAGCATTAGTGGTTGGTAAGAGTATATAAAAATGCTCACTTGCTAATATTCAGGAACTTATGTAGACACTGTGTATGAATAGTCCAGAGATAGAGTTTGCATCACCAGCAAAAACATTTTTGCAACTGATTGTTGGATGTAGTGAGAACCCAGGGACCCAGGGACCAACCTCTGAAATGCTCTTGTATTTGGCTTAGAAGAGTCTTCAAGATTAAAGCTACTTTTAACTGCTTTCTTTCAACAAGTTTGAACTGATACTCTCTTATGCCTGTTATGGTTAAGCAAATGCCATGACATAATTAAACATAGTCTACCAGGTAATAAATCACTGTTCTAACAAATCAAATACTCTTAAGAAGCCAAATGTTATCCCAATATCATAATTGAATAATTAAGGCATATCTTAGTAGATTTATTAGAACATACCCTTTTTCAATTCTTCCTTTTTTTAGAACTTTAGCTAGTTTATTTAGTCCACGGAGACTAGTAGTGATATCATCGCTCATGGTTGCTGAATCAATTCTCATCTGTGCTTCAGCATATGTAAGAGAAGCCTAAGAAAAAAAACTTTAGGTTAATATAATTCTCATAACTGATAAAAACGTATTTACTGTTTGAACCATACTTTGTGCATGTGCATATTCATGTGTTCGTACTGGCCCACACGCCACCATGCCAATATGGTGGTAGAGGTGCTGGTTCTCCCTCATCAAGGCAAGGTCTCTCTCACCTACTGCTTGATAGCCAGGTTAGCCTGTCTATGAGCTGAGGTGATTCTCATGTCTCTGCCTCCTACATCCTTTTACAGACATGTACTCCACAATGTCCAGCTTTATGTGAGATCTGGGAATTCTAATAAGAATTTTCTGGCTTGCAGAGCAAGCATTTTACACACTCAGCCATCTCCCCACCTCTAAACCGTATTATTTCATCTCATATTCCCAATACATAGATATCCACGATTTCAGGAACCCTAAAATAAATAAGAGAAATCTACAATGATTCTTAACACTTTACATCTGCAATTTTTGGTTTGCTTAACTCAGGCACTATATATTAATATATCACATTCATTATATAACATAAGCAATTTTCCATTAAAATAAGGAAAATGGCAGTTTCTTTAATGCTTTCATAGTTTAGCTAGTATACTTTTAGGTAATACTAGAATAAGACACAAGACAGTTTCTGGCTAATTAAACAACAAAACAAAGCAGAAGATTGGATGAAAATAAGAAAAGTTTAAAGCAATCTCTAGTGACAGGTAATGCAAATATGGAAATAGCTGCTTCTGCTCCTATTTCTATCTAGATAAAAACCAGTATTTTTTTCAGATTGAAAGATAAACGTAGCATTATAATTCATGCTCAGTGTAAGGGAGTAACATAATAATTAAATCAAGTTTCTGGGAACACCTTTGTCTACTAAGGACTAAGAGTTCCCTTTCTAAAATGTTTTATATATTCACTAATCTTAATTTTAATTCACATAATTTTGTTAAAACTATGTCTTAGAGGATTGTTGCCTCAATGTACTCTAAAATTATGAATCTCTGAAAGCTAAAATAATTCTCATATCACTGCTGGTTACCAGTGCTTTCTACTAGTTATCAGAACAGAATGATACTAACTTGGAAGACAAAATTTGGCTAACTTCTGAAGTATCATTACCAGAAAAAGGATCTCACATACTCTGAAGGACTACTTAGAGCAAAATGAGGATGAATGTAAGAAAATATTTGAAGAGGTACAAAAATAAGAAAGTCTGGCTCCATTCTGTTTGAACATAGTCTTAGGTTAGTTCCACTGGAATGCAACTATGAATATCCATGATGCATATGCTAACTTCTCAAACACTGATGTTTTTAAGAAGGAATAGCCTCAATTACGAAGGTTACTGAGTTAGGGCACAAAGCCCTTCTTTCGTTGGTCTTCCAAGGTAAGTAAGCTCTCAGTTCCTGAATACTGGACAATGACTACATAAATCTGAATAACATCAATAATTAAGCAAGTTGATCTGAGTAACATCAATAATTAAGCAAGTTTTAAATTCTGAAGCAAACTAGAAAATGCTACAATACTGAAAAAAATTAATTTTACAGAACCTAACTTTTTCAAAAGTATCTAAGAAGTTGTTAAAAGCACCAAAAGTTTGAAACATCAGAAATGAATCATAACACTAACCTTTGAATTAATGACACTTTTTGTAAATCTTGTCTTTAAGATTTCAGCATTATGATTCATTTCCCAAATACAGGAAAATGCCAACCTTCAGAGAAAAAGAGACAGTATTTGTTTATGGGAGTTAATCAACAGAGTCAACAAGACACTCTTAAAAACAATGCTGAAATACCTGTCAACGTTGGATCTTAAGGAACATAAGTTAGAGCTAAGCAACTCTGGAACCATGTCAATCCTCTGAAAAAGATGACAACATCTTAATTACTCGTCACACTCAGACATCTTAACTACCGTCAAATAGCATAAAGTGAGCAGAAAGGGAGGAGGTATATTCTGGTACTTTTGACTGGAAAATGACAAAGTCTATAGGAAAAGACACAAAACTGTTACAGAAGGCAAAAAAGGTGGCAATCATGCCAGTGGATTAAGCGGTCAGTCCTCTATATGAAGCACCTACCTATCCTCTCAAAATCTGAACTTTCTGGTCAACTTTCTGGTTGATAACTGATAGCTTAGACACCCTTACCAGCTGAGTGAGATTAACCACTGATTAACCAAAGCTACATGGTGTTTTAAACACTTAAAAGTGAGAGGAAAAAATTAAAATTTTGAGATTAAGTTTTATGGTGTACTTTGAGCATGAACTTATAACAGATCAGCCTTCCCTCTCTTCCCCTATAATCACCTGCTATATATAAATCTATGAAACCATACTTTAAGAGAGTATTTTTTGTGGTATGCAGGTTTTACTTGTATGTATGTGTATGTACCATGTACGTGCCTGGTGCCTGAGGAGGTTGGAAAGGACATGAGATACCCTGAAAATGGAGATACAGACTGCTGTGAGCCATCATGTGGGTTCAGGGAATCAAACCCAGGTCCTCTGGAAGAGTAGTCAATGTTCTTAACTTCTGAGCCACCTCCCCAAACCCCTTAAAAATTATACTTAAAGAATAAATGCTAACTAACTTATATCAACTACATTTAAATGTCATTTGGACCACTGGATAGCAAAACAAAGCAAATTACAATTTTGTTTTGTATCTGAGTGTGGTATATGTCCTTGTTCAGGTAGGGAGGCCAAAGGTTGACATTAGGTGTCTTCCCTGATCACACTCCACTGTATTTTTTGAGACAGGGTCTCTCACCAAACCCAAATTTCACTGATTTGGCTATTCTGGCTGGTAAATGAGCTTCAGGGATTTGCCTGTTTATACCCACCAATGCTTGGGTTAAAGGTATGGTCAAGTTTCTATTTGGCTCTACAGAGCTGAACTCAAGCCCTCATGCTTGTGTGAGAGGTACTTTACCAACTGACCCACTGAACCAGAACACAAAATGTAGTATTTTCTGTGATTTAGGACACCTTCATCCATGTATTTCTTTCAGCTAAATATATCATGTATTTACTTCAACTGTGATTGTTCACAAATCCAAAAGTTCCTGGCTCAGCCTTCAGGAAGATGAGGCAGGAGAATTAAGAGTTTGAGGCCAGCCTGGCCTACATATCAAGACTCCATACCCATCAAAACAAAACAAAATGCATAGTATTATGATCACTAGTAGATTTTAAATTTAATACATACCTTTTCACAAAGATAAACAGTTGTCCCTCTTCTGGCTGATTCTTGATCCAATGCATTTCCTGGCCTGATAAAATGGCTAACATCAGCAATATGAACACCAACCTTCAAAAGATTTAAATGAAAGGATGTCAATCTGGATTATTAACAGCACACTTAAAATAGAATTTAGATGAGAAGAAATGTAGATAAACTAAAAATGGACTTAGTCACAACTACTATTTCTGACATAGACCTATCAGTTTTTGCAGTTATAATTTTATATTCTACCCTGAGTCAAAAAACAATGAACCGTAGGACTGCATCACATTTAGGTAAGAGTGTTGAGACAACGTAGACTGTAAAGGATCACTTGGAAGATGTTTTTGTTATTTTGATTTCTTTAAAAATGGAAAATGGCATATGGATTAGGTTTGTGTTCCCACCCCAGGTGTGGTAGACATTTATGAGTTGGATTTGGAATGCTAGATGCAGGTGGCTATAATTTGGTTATGTGCAGTTGTTCTGGCACTTGTGTAGCTTGTCTTTGGAATTGTATGCCGCATGGGTTTATGGGGAATTTTCGGCTTAAGGGCATAAAAGGTCTGAAGCCCCAAGAGTCAGGTGGGAATTGGTTGGTGGTTTCTTGGTTGAGCTGCTGTCACTAGTTAGTGTGATAATTTCTAAAAGAACAAAGGTTGGAGAGATTCGAGGTTAGGACAGCCTAAAAGGAAGATGTGAAGATTTCTATCTTTCTCTCTTTCTGTATCAAGACCGCTTGTAAAAGTGGAGAACATTTCTATCTTTGCGTTCCTTATCCCCAAATAGACGGTAAAAGATTGTGGCGTACTGCTACGATAGATACCTCCAAATTTCCATTACTGAGTTCTCTACAATGCAGGGCATCATCTATGTCAGTGCATCCTGGAGGGTCTACACTGCAAACACACAGATGTCTCAGGTCTTCTCGATTTTTCATATCCTAGAAGATGCCATGTAAAAAGAAATAAAAAAAAAAATAACTTAAGTAATACAACAGCAACATAGTTCTCAGGAAATAAATATCTCCATAAAAATAAGTTAGCTTTCCATGTTATGGAGCAACTTGACATATACTATTAGTTCTATGGCCTTTCAGTGAAAAAAAGCAAATGATTTGTGAAATATCTAAAAATGCTGTAACTAACTAAATGTGAGAAAAAAGGAGCCATGATGTCTACATATTTAAAACACATACAGAAATTAAATTACATCCAGTCTGTTAGTACAGTCCTGCAATCCTAGATACTCAGGAGGCTGAGGCAGGAGAAATGCAAGTTCAAGCCTACTTGGGTTACAGAGTAAGATCTACGCCAGCCTAGGCAACTTTTTCTGAAAAGAAAAACAAAACTATAAAATTAGAAAACTTATAAAAATGAGAATTTAGCTCAGTGGTAGAGTGCTTGACTAACCTGCTTAAGGCCCTAGGTTCAATCCCCAGTACAAACCACAAAGAAATAAAACCTCCCTAGGATAAGGTAACAGATAATATTCAACTTACCTTCTCAGTAATGCTCCAGGGCATCTTTGGCAGGAAGCTAAGAACAGCCTGGGAAAAAGGCTGATGAGGAACATCGTGCTCAAGCAGCAAAACCTCTGTTTCTGTCTCTTTCTCTCCAACATCACCTAAATTTTTTACAAAGTGTCCCTGAAATCAAAAGGTACATTTTACAGCTAAGGCCTGCTGGCTGCTGTTCCCCTTGCACCACTCTCAGCAATAAGGCCTAATTTGCAACTAATTCATATCTTATTATACTAAGTTTTCCAGCATTGGATAAATCACCTCAGCATTTCTAAATGTTTCTCTAACTACAAATTAAAAACAACCCTTTGGGTCTGAAAAGATGGTGCAGTGATTAAGAACATTGGTTGTTCTTACAGAGGACCCAGGTTCAATTCCCAGTCCCACATGGTGGCTCAGTCACAGGAGATCTGACCAACACCCACTCTGGTCTCCCTGGGTGCCAGGCATGTAATAAGGTACACAGACATACATTTAGGTAAAACACCCATATACATAAAAACGAACTAATGAGCAAGCAAAAACCCTTTGGTAAATTAAAAGTGAAAGTGACAAGACTTAACTGCCTTTGAGGCCTGGTTCTTAGACCATAATGCATGCTTATTTCCTGCTAACTTCAATGTAAAATGTACTTTGCAAGCAATAGTTTTAAAATCTACTTAGAATTTGTTTAGCACCCAAATGCTTCTTCCATAAAGTTGATCAGTAAAAGTTGTTTGACAATTTCAGTAAAAGTAGCCACATGACCTACACTGGAATGGTAACAGTGAAATATCTGTGTACATAAAAATACTCTATTTTTACTGAAAATCAACAGTACTAGTAACAAATTTTTAATTAAATACACAAAGGTAAAAACCAGTATTTTAAGCTTACATTTGGATATCTAGAATTTCTGGGCCAACCATCAATGGCAACAATAATTCTTCGTCCTTCTAATGCAGAAGCCTGTCTGGTTTCTATCCGAATTCGTGGAATTCTCTTATCAGCAGGTGTAAAAAGATGTCTTCTTGACTATTAAGAAAAAAAACAGTCCAGGGATCAACCTTAGGCCCTAACACAACATCACTAACCCAGGAAAAATGACTTACATACACAGAATCTGGACAAAGGGGCAAAGAGAAAGCTTTGAGTTCTAGTCAGTGATTATCATTTTTAATAATGGCGTCACGTGCTTTACTTACCTCTTTAATATCAGACTTGGAAAGCATGCCGCAATATGGTCTCCAATTCCTTTTTATTATTCCTACGACTCTACCTGTAGGCTTTAACATTTTTTCACTTGCAGCAGCCTTAAACTGAAATATAAAAAACAAAATTCTTCTGTTGTTTTTCTTCTAAGAAAAATGATTTTTCTTCTGAATTATGATATGCACAAGGACACTAATACTTTCCGGTAGCAAATAATGAGATGAAATTCAGAACGTTTATGTCTCAAAGTTCTACACAAGCATGCCAACCGAACAATGCTAATTGTTCCATAATAAAGCACTCCATAAAACAGTAAGTCAAGAAGCACATAGCTGAATAAATGTGTCAGAACTCACTGTTTTCCAATTTATATTAGGATTTACTGACAAAACCATATGTAAGTCTAGGAATAATGAGAGACTAAGATTACCTAAATAGATTAAAATACCAGTTTAAGCTAGTTAGATAAACTGTACTTTTTATGGTGATCAGGTCATGTTGGATCTAATCCATTACAAAGTAAATGTATCTTTAACTGTTCTATCTTTTCCAAATTAAAAGTCAAATAAAGAAAATAAGCCAATAAAAATAGATCTTAGAATATTACAGTTAGAATATTAGACCTCTAATACTCCCCAAAGGACTGGATTCTCAAGAATAATGTTATAGTAAGACTTCAGAAAATTGAACGTTACTAATATAAAAAGAGCTACACATGCTATATTTAATACATTTATCCTCATAAATAGGTCATTCCTAATAGATGTACTAACATGTAAGAAATAACTTATCCTCTCTAATAAATATATTAGTAGAAATGGAATAATTAAGCATCTCCAAATGCAAAGATCCAAAAAGCACATTTTCTTAGAAAATTTTAAAGTTGCATAAAAAATTTCAGAAAATTTTTAAAAATTTCTATTTACTTAAACTTCATTAATTCAGATCACATACTGAATGTCACAAATTTCCATTTGCAAACTCAATTTTCTTGTACTCAGACCCATATAAGTCAAACATCATTGAAAGAATATGTTTGTATACTCAGCAGAAATCAATTATGTACATGACTTGTATTAAATTTAAAACTACAGAACATGGGACTGGAGAGATGGCTCAGTAGTTAAGAGCTGGATGTTCTCCAGGGGATTTGAGTTCAATTCCCAGTATGGAGGCTCACAACTGTCAGTAGTTCCAGTTCCAGGTGATCTGACATCCTCTTCTGGCTTCTGCAGGCAATGCACACACATGCTGCACAAACATACATGCAGACAAAATATCTATACATTTAAGATAAAAATGAATAAATCTTTAAAAAAATTTCAGAAGTATGATTTCATTCAAGAAATACACTGAAAACAATGGCATGTTAAATATTGCAACAATACAGACAAAAACAAAACTTGCTTTCTCTCATACCATGAGTTCTCTCTCCTCTTCTTTCTCCACATCATCTTCATTTTGACCTTCATCTTGTAAAACCACAGAGGATGGTGCCACCCACTGACTCTTGGGCAGAAGCTCCACGGCTACAATGTCTTCATGAATACTTCTGTTTAGATGTTTAAGTCCCTGTATAAGTATCTGTATAAACCAACAAATGGCATGTGTTGAAACAGATTTAATGATAATAATGAAAAAGTTATCTAGGGTGACATATGGTCTAACTACTGCATGTAATATCTATTTCTCCTTGTTGTTCCTGTTTTAAGATAATATTCTGAGTCAGGCTTTCTGAGTAAAAGTGCTTGTTACAAAGACTTAAGTTGATCGGAATGTGGTCCACAGAACCCTTGGTAGACGGAGAAAACCAACTTCTGAAAGTTGTCCTTTATCTCCCCAACATACTGTGGCAGGTGCATCCCCGACTCATACATTCACAAAAATTAAAATATTAAAGTACTGTTTTCATTATACAATCTTAATATATAAACTTTAAAGAGAAAAAAAAAAAACAACAGGATATATGGGTTTTGTCTATGACTGTACCATAAACAAAGCAATACTAAACTTGAGAAAATTAAAACTATTTAAATCTCAAAATCTTGGTGGGTAAAAATGAAAACACAACTACTTTCATAGATAGGGCTGAAGACTAAGTGAAATGCTGCAAGTCAAAAGTTAGACAAACTTTACGAACAGCAAACACTCTAAAAGCTAGCTGCTCCCAGCTGTCATGAGCTTGTGAGTCCTCTTTTTATTGTGCAAATAGAATTCATTACAAGTAGAAGTAGATGCATAAAGAGAAATCTCTCAGTTTATAGTATTTGATGATTATCTTAAAAGTGAGTTAGCAGAAAAAATTTAAATAATCAGTCTCATAAAAAAGTCATTTATTGTACTAGTGTTCATTACTTTCTTATCAAGGTAGACTGGAGAAATGGGTCTGTCATAAGGTGCTTGCTTGCAAGCATGCAGATATGAATTTAAGCCTGCAAACCACATAAAAAGGCCGGGCATGGCAGTCCATGCGTGTCACAGCCCTGAGCATGTGGAGAAAGAAGGATCTCTGGAGCTCACTGGCCAGTAAGTCCAGCCTAACTTGTGAGCCTTAGGCCAAAAGAAAGCGTACCTGTAAGGAACTAGACCATACTCTACAGATATCACTGGAAGCTGTCCCATGGCCTCCATACTCACATGTACACAAATACACACATGAATTAAAAATAAAAAGGAAAACTTAAATTCTCCTACAAAAATTTAATGAATACAAAGTATGTTGCTGTATCAAGAATTTACAGAGGGGCCAACGAGATGGCTCAGCAGGAACTTAGGCTTGTCACTAAGCCTAACATTCTGAGTTCAACACCTGAGACCCACTGTTTTGAAGCAGAGAACCAATGCCTGCACAAATTGTTTTCTGACCTCCACACATATGCACACACGTGTGCATGCACATATACATACACACAATAAAATGCATTTACATACTTACCTCTTTATCTTCTTCATCTCCATGAATCCACACTGTAGCTTCTAAGTAATTTTCCCTGCTAGCTCTAAATGTTCCTTGAAGGTATGAGCCAGATTTTATGCCTTGTTGGAGCTTACTTAAGGGAAGGTGCTCTGAAAATATTATTTTTCCACTTTCTATTTCATTCTATGAAATAAGCAAATCAAAAGTCTGTGTAAGGTACTGTTTTCATTAGTATCATACAAGTTAAAAATCTACATTATATAGTGTACAATTGAATTAAAATGCATAGAGCAAAATATTTTCTCAGACCACTGCTATTACAAAAACAACTTGCTGTAATAAAAGTGGTATCTTTTAATGATGTTCAACATGGTAGCCACTAAGCACAAATACCCTTCAATAGTTATATAATAGTTATATAATATAACTGAGAAAATGGACTTTTAAATTTAAATTACATTTAAGCAGCTACATACAAACCAATATCTACTTATTAGATAGAGTGCTCCAAACATATATTCCAAAAGGCCAATCAAGCTTGTGTCTTGTACCATTCTTTTAGTTTTGCAAAGTAGTTAAAGACAAACAGGATGGGAGAAAAACAGAATGGCTATTTGCATCATGTCTGATTAAATAGGGCTACTTCTGTAACAACAGCTAACCCTGTTATCAGGTAATAAACACTTGAGTTTCCAAGAGGATATAAAGTCAACTGTTTTCCTGAGTTTTGATAATGGTAGATAAGTGCTTTAAAATACATTTTGATCGTTGAAGTGTGAAATTCAATGTGAAGTTCGACAGCCTCAGAATGGCTACTTTAACTATACAGAAGTCCATTCAGACTTTAGGTCTGATTGATATTTCTGAATGCTTTTTTTATTTGTGAGTTCTTATGATAAACTTTAAAGAAATTAAGAAAACTCAATAGCTATCATTTACATTTCACGTAGCTATGTACCAAGCAGAGAAAAGAATGTTATGAATGCTTCCAATTATATTTCATTCAGCTCTCCTTGTAATGGTATAGTTATTGCTAAATGTGAGTAGTGTGTGTACCCATAAACTGAAAAGTAAGAGTTGAAGTTCTCCTCAGTGGTTTTTCTCACACTAGCTATTACTGTCACCCTTTACTTTGTCTCAGCCTCCAGTCTTTCCACTGATTGTCTTTTACACTGCCAGTAGTCTTACAAATAAATACATTTCTGATCACTGCTCTCTGCTCCCAACTCACTCTTATATGCTCTTTGTTTCTTTTAGCCTGACATATAACAAAGAGCTCGGTCCTATCATAGTAGACCTTTACGGAGGTTGTTATTAACCACTTGAAAAATTGACCTATAGAATAAATAAATGCTAGCTCACATTGTAGAGTCTTCCTGTAATGTTCCGTATTTCCTATGACTCCTTTCCTGTCTCTTTTAGACTTCATGTTGCATACATGGTTAGTCACTCTTTATTATCAAACTACTAAATTATTCACAAATGAGCCATGAGTTCATTTATTTTTTCATTCAATGAACAGAGATACTATGTGTCAAACCCTATTTTAGAAAGCCGATTTATTTAACAATGGCATTTCAGTAAGCCAATCACAATTCCCTTGTTTATAACCTAACTGTTCCTATTCTAGCTTACTGGCATGTTCTGATTTTTGAAATTTGGTAACTATAAGCCTAATATCCAAGATGGCTATTTTTATATTTTCATCTTTTTGAAAACAGAACATACTGAAACATACCATTTCTTCAGACAAACAAGCAAGACGATCTATAAGTTCAGGGTTAGCAGTCAGGCTCTTTACATACTCTTCACCTGAAAAATAACATTTTAAAATTCAAGTGTCTAATTTTATCTAGGCATGAGATAAGATGGATGATCTCATTTTGACAGTACGTCTGTCCTTTTTTTTTTAAAACAAGTAAAACAAAAAGCAATCTGTTGATCATAACCAAAAAGAAGCAATGGGTCCAGGACACACATCGATTTTTACTATGTCAACTGCAAATAGTGAGGAAATTTAAAAGCCACTATTTACATCTTGCTTGCTTACTAGCTCACTAATTGAGAAACTTAAAATGTCAAAAAGAGATGGCTCAGCAGTTAAAAACGTGCTGTTCTTGCGAAGGACCTGGTTTCTGGTTTCGGCACCCACATGGGTCACAGCCATCACCACCTCTAGCTCCAGGGTTCGATTGCAGCTTCTGACTGCTACAGTCAAAGCATGCATGTTATGCACATATATATATGTAGGCAATGTACATGCAGGCAAAAGAGTCACACACATTAGATAAACTGAAAAAGCTTTCGATTCATGTGTAGAAAGAACACATGGAATTATACAGGAAAATGAAATTACGAGTCATGTGAGCATTTGGCCTGATTCCGATTTTTATATACAGCTACAAACATGCGTAAGACCGTCTACGTTCAGACCTACATGTGAAAGCTGGTATTCCTTCTTCTACGGCCTTTTCTTTGTTTTTCTTGTCATTTGTTATAAGGATAACTTGTAGCTGATTTTCTGCTGACATTTTCTTCAGGTGCTCATTGTACCATTTTGCTGCTACTCGAATGGCTCTATCATTTCTGTCATTAGCATTTTCTCCCTGTTCTTGTTCTATGTAGGTTTCTCTAAATATAAAAAAGGAGGGAAAACACAAAATAAAAGTTATTCAGTAGAAACAAAGACGTGTAAAAACTTCTGGGACATAAATGTTCAAAGTGAAAAGTCGGTAGTATATATAATTAACTTAAATTTATATGCTTACGTTCCAAGAAATAATTTTAATAAGATCCTTTTTAAGTTTCCAAGACAAAAACTTTCTTGGGAAGAAACTTATGTTAGTAACTGGGAAAATATGGAGGCTCAAATAGTTTCATTTCACAAAAAGAATAAGACCAGAATTTATACTTCAAACGGGAGTGTTAAATAATAGGTTGGGGTGGGGGGGTTGCTAATAGAACTTTGGAGACCAGATAATAAAATTTAACTCAAACTATGGATTAACAGGCATTGCTAAACTCTACAGCATGACTGACTAGATATATGGTTTAGATGCCATTCAACACATCATCCATGGTAAGTACCAAATACATAGCAAATGCTATCTGTGTAGACCCTAAAAGGCCACAACTCTCAAATATCAAAGTACACTCGCATACTTTTTAAAATCTGCTCTTCAAAGCCAAATCTTTAGTATTACTTTATTCCCTACCATTAAATGTACCTACTAACACCCCGCCGGGTGTCCAATCTTTAGACACTACAACATATTTCTGTGCATCTAAAAATTCTCTGGGCCACATATGTAACAATTCTGCTACATAGGGGTCCTCTAATTACAAATTTGATAAACCTAAGTTTATCAGTGAAAGAAAGGGAAGTATGATTTGAATTTGGTTTTAACATGATGGACTTAAGTAACAAAATCTATACTATTTGCTTAGTGTCCAAAAGTCTTCTAAGCAGTCCCTATATTCCTAAGGCCTACTCCAAGCATTTGGACTAAAAAGAACCTGCTAAGCCCACATTCCCCAATGATTAACACTTTCCACACAGTCTTTGTCTTTTGGTACTAAAAAAACAAGTGCTATCTGCTCCTGGAGTTTAAGGAGGTACAATAAATGAGCACCCCACGGGTGCTTTTACTTTGTGTATGCTTGTTTAAGAGCAGTACTTAGTTTCAAGATGTAAGAAAGGGCCACACCTGACAAGGTCTAGAAACATTCTGAATTATTAATCGTGGAATTGATAGGGGAATGCCATCTGCACACATCTGGCGTAGGCAAGAGATGCCGCTAAGCACCTACAACATATAAAATAGATTTCACACAATAAAATACTACATAGTTCAAAATGTCAACAAGTCAAAATTGAGAAAGTGACTTAAGTATCATATGTAAATTATTTATTATAATAGGCAATCCCATATGTTCTGACAGGACACACCGAGTTCAATGATCATGAATCTGAATTGTAATGAACTGTTTTTAGAAACCAAATTTCCATAAATCAACTGTAAAATATTAATTTAAACTTTAAAGCTCATTAATCATAAATTCTTATTCTTAATATCTTTTTTTCACAAACTCACACATTTTTAACCCTATATTCTTCATTCACATAATGTGATATTTCAGGAGCCTAGATGATTTGAGAATCATATCCATAGAATCTATCATTCAACTCAATAAATACAACTTAAAGAGAGTATTTCAGAAATACTACTAGTATTTCTAATACTAGTACTAGATCCCGGTTTAAGGTGTGACCTCATTAATACTGTGACCTTAGTTGAGCCCCACTTAGCACTATCTTCCACACAGCTGGATCACAACCAAACAGCACATGAAACTACAGATCCCACCTTGGAAAAATTACTCCCGGGCACTTCCTTTTAAATTCAGGCAACCCTGAGGTTTTGTGACACTTACTTATGGTGCTCGTTAGTGAACGTATAGAAATGCTTCTCGTGGTTGTTGGTCACATCCCTGATTCGCTTGTATATGGGGGCGCTCCGGTTTCTCACTTCTTGCAGGACTGTCTGGAGCACAATCACATTCCTGATGGCAGGGTCCTCGAGGACATCGATCTTAAAAACAAAAGCAGCCACGAGTCACTTTTCCCCCACGTTCACTTCTGAACTGTTTCTCCGTCAAGCCTAAATTCCTGTCGCAGTTCAAAGCACTGACTCCCCGTTAGGCTAAAGTGACAACAGTCCCTCGGCCCTGCAGGCTCGCGGAGAGCAGCACCCCTGAATGGACCACAGAAAAGTCTGCAGTTCGGAAGCTTTTAGTAAATAAAATGCGAGGGCCCACACAGTTTTCGTTCGTAGGCACTTACAAGCTGCCTGGGGGTCGCAAGCTGGAGGCCACAGAAGCCCAGGTCCCCGGCTTCCAGGCACTCACAATCTAAAGCAGAAGAGACACCGGGAGTTAGGAAAATCAACGTGTCTAGAAATACGACTCCGAGAACCGAAAAAGAAAACTATAAATAAATAATGCAACGTGAGAAGTACCTCGGCCTTTGGATCACTGGAAGCGAGGGTGGCCGCGGTTCTGGTCTCCCCTTCCCGAGACCCGCTCCCCCTACCCCGGGTCCTCAGTTTCCCTATCTGCCACGCCTCCTCGTCCCCGCGCGGCCCGCCGGCCCACGCACCTGGTGCAGCAGCACGTTGGTGTCCGGCAGGAGGTAGTGCGGCCCCGGGCAGAGGCTGCTTGCCTGGTCGCGGGGCTGCGGCTCCAGGGCCGGGCCCCCGTGCGCCCCGCCACAGGCCGCGCAAGCCGGCGCCCCGCAGCCGATGTCATCCCGCAGGTAGTGCTCGCGCACGATCTTCACCACGCCGCCCGCGCGCGTCTTCTTTAAGAACGTTTTGGACTTGAGCATCTTATCTCGCGGCGTGGAAGTCCGACCGGGGCGGAATCCCGACCGCTACGGAAACTCTTGAGGGAAAACGCGTAGCACACGAAACCGAAGAGCATCAGGAAGCTTCCCCTCGCATTTTCACCTCTTCCCGCGAGCTGTTAATAAGAGATCTCGCGAGAGAACACCAAGCCTGGCTGATGAGAGTTAGCTTCCTGACAGTAGTGACGATTGGGCGAGAGTAAGCTGTTTCGTCCCACAGCTGGGAGGGGCTCTTCCGGACTACAACTCCCAGCCTGCACTGCTTCGGACCGACTTCCGGGAAGGGGAGGGCATGGATACCTGCGCGTCCTAGCTTTTTCCGACTTCTTCGGAGGCAGGGCAGGTGGTTGTCTTGGTGACCGCTCCTAACGGTCCGGTTGCCCCGGGATACTCATAGAGGTGGGTTACAGCCTGAGCTGCTGACGGAAGACGCCTTTGATTTCTTCAAGTGTCCGAGGTGAGGGCTGGTTTTAGCCTTGCATGTGGAGTTATTGACGCTTGAGACGTAGCTTCCAGGAATCGGTCTTCCTTCCTTTCGCGCGGGGCAAAGATGCTAAAATGCGTCAAGTTTAGAATTTCAGTTTCTTAGCCAAAGAGCGAGAAGCGCGTCCCTGGTCCTTGATAACCCACGCGGGGATTTGTCTTTGATTTCACCTCCCCCACCTCCCCTTCCCTTTAAAAAGGAAGGAGGCTGCGATCGCATTAAATCTCTTCCTGTCCCAACCCCGTCAGGCACACACTTCTTTCCTCATCATTCCCTTTTACAAAAACTGAAATACCTAATTGTGTAGTATTTAAACAAGGGAGTTGCTAAAATTCTTGTGAAGGCTAAGATGTGCTATTTAGAATAGTAGAGCTTCTCCACCTCTAGCCTCTTGGTTTTTTAAGTTAATTAAAAATGTTTTTGTCTCATTGTGAGCCTATTTTCAAATTTTTCACTGATGTCTTCCCTGTAAAGTAAACCTGA
This sequence comes from Cricetomys ansorgei, assembly GCA_026225945.1. Classification (NCBI taxonomy): domain Eukaryota; kingdom Metazoa; phylum Chordata; class Mammalia; order Rodentia; family Nesomyidae; genus Cricetomys; species Cricetomys ansorgei. The sequence continues at coordinate 2,547,420 of JAMJFZ010001816.1, forward strand.
CGTATAAGCCCATACATTTTTGATCCCTCCTCCGCTCTTGTTGTAAATATCCTCCACCTCCACATAAACCTTTTCTTGTGTGTGCCCAGATACTGCTACTGCATTGATCACATGTATATTTAGTTTTTATATATATATATATATATACATATATATATATATAATGTGTGTGTCAATACACACACACACACACACACACACATATATATAATTTTTAATTTGTTCAAAGGACTGAGTTCCTGATAGGATTTAGTGACCCTATATTTGATTTGAGCAGTGATTCACAGTAGTAATCTTGCTTAGACTTCAACCTTCCAGTGCCTAATGATCTAGGCAATCTTTGGTATCTCATTAATGCACTATATGTTCTGTAGTAGTTTTTCAGTATATTTAAGTTTATTTCTTTTTACTCTACAGAAGATTTATCCAGAAAAGTAAAATGTCTCGAAAAATTCCCAAGGAGTCAAAAAAAGTAAACATCTCTAGTTCTCTGGAATCTGAAGATATTAGTTTAGAAACAACCATCCATACAGATGATGTTTCCTCGTCAGAAGAGCGAGAGGGTAAAGTCAAAATCACCAGGCAGTTGATTGAAAGAAAAGAAATGCTTCATAATATGCAGTTACTGAAAATCGAGCTATCCCAGAAAAATATGATGATCGACAATTTGAAAGTGGATTATCTTACAAAGGTAAGATCAGATGCAAATTTTGTTATTTTACTTGCCTGTTTGCATTTAAACTGAAGATAAATAAGACGCTGGTATGTAGGCTAGGTGTGATGGCACACACCTTTAATCCCAGCACTCAGTACTCAGGAGGCAGAGGCAGGCAGATCTCTGTTGAGTTTGGTTGGCCAGCTTGGTTTACATAGGGAGGTCCAAGAGAGCCAGGGCTATTTAGAGACCCTGTCAAAAAGAAAGGAAGGAAGGAAGGAAGGAAGGAAGGAAGGAGTAAGTTGGTATATCTGTCATCTGAACAGTGGTACACTTGACATTTTTCCAGAACTGCCTTTTTACTATCATCTTAGAAGTAATATATAGCCAGAGTTTTCTGCTCCACCAAATGTGATGTGACTGACCAGTTTGATAGGGAGAGTCAAGATTAAGTCTGACTTCAAGTGACCATTGTCCTTAGCAAGTGCATGGAGGTAAGGATGAGCTAGTTCTTGTATTTCTGCCTTGTGTGGTCATTTAGTCCCAGAGTAGTTCGTGGAAGATCTGGTAGGGATTAAACTAGCCCTAAGAAATAGATTGCATTCAGGTCACCCTTCTTTAGTGTTATTACTTCTGTTCCTGAAAAATTACTTCTTTCTAATTGTCCACTTTCTAACTTACTCTTGGTCTTAGCGCTTCCTGCATTAACCCATATATGCAGGTAAAACATTCAAACACATAAAAAAAACATAAAATATTGATTTAAGTTTTTATTACTTATTTATTGTTGAGATGCTAGGGACCGAACCCAGGGCTTTCAGCATGCTAGACAACTGCTCTCTCCATGAGGAATCCTAGAACAATTTAATGGTGCCTCTTTAGAAAAAGGTGTCCAAACCTCAAGATTTTAATGAAGTAAAGAAATAATGGATCATATTAATGAGCCAAAAGCTAGCTGAACCAATAGAGCAAGTTAGGCTAGTGCCTTACTCTGTTTGTGCTACTGAAACAAAAAACAATAGGACTTTGTTTTGCACAGTTGTGGAAGGGGTGTTATCCAAGATCAGGGTGCTAGTTTGGTGAGTTCTTATCCTCTTCTGGGTTGTATACCTTTTCCTGTGTCCTGCCTAGCTTTCTCAGTCGGCCTTTCTCATAAAGTCGTGGGCACACCAGCTGTACAGCCTAAGCATTCCCCAGAGGACCTCCCCTGTGCTCCTATTACGTTGGTGATTAAGTCTCCATAAGGCTCGTAGAAATGAGAGTACAAACACTTAATAAACACACAATACATATTACCAATTCTCAACTGAAATGATACTGTAATTTTTCACCCCTTTGTGTATCAAATTATACACATGTACACACCTACAAACACATATAGAGCGACATGGTTTTGTTTATTTTGGGTATTCCCCCCCCCCATTCAGTTTGTGTGTGAGAGAACACCCATATAGAGCACATGTAGAGTTTGAAGACACTTGCAGGAGTTGGTTCTCCTTTCTCTTATTTTTCAATTCAGTTTTTGAGAATTTCATGTATGACTTTTGTATAGGTATCATTTCCCCCCTCCCTCCCTCTAGCTGCTCCTGTGTACCATTCCCACCTACCCCCAAAATTCAAGGCTTCTTACTTGGCAAGATATCCTGAAATGTGTAATAGTAATACTTACATCCTGGAGGTAGCTAGCAATCATCTCATTGGACTTATGGTCCACGCAATACAAGGAAATCCATGCCTGGTACTGTACCCTAGCCAACTACCTTTGGCTGGTGAGGCCATGGACCCTAGAGGAGAACCTGTTACTGCCACTTCCCTAAACCACCATAATTTCTATCTGCATTAGAATGTATCCTTGTACCCACACATAAATTTAACTTTCCCCGCCTATCAAAAAAAGTTTCTTTTTGCAGCAGACCACAATTGGTCAAAATGCAGAAAACAACTGACCCTGGGTAGTCCAGCCAAACTGATACGCTATGACTCAACCTCTGTATACTTAAGGCTCAGAGAACGTCTTGGAAGATTTTAAGAGTCAGCACATCTGCTGCTTCTTCCCTTCTACCACGTGGGTTTCGGGGATCTAACTCTGGTCATGAAGATTGACAAAAAACACTGTTACCTACTGAACCACCTTGCCAGCCCAACTTTGTTAGTATCGTTTAATTAGACTCCAGGGACCCTGAGTACAAGGACATATTTTTATTGTGTTACTGCTGGATCTCTAGCACTTTGAATAGTGCCCTGCACATAGTAAGTGCTCAGCTGTTTAACCTCATTTTGTCCAGTCAGGTAAATATTCAGAAGTAACCACTGGGTCTAGCATTATAGACCCAGTTTTTAAAGGAGAAACCAGAATTGCCTGGGTTGAAAGGAGAAGAAAAGGGATGAATAGACTAAGGAAGGTCCAAGTGTGTAGGGTTTACAGAAAGCACAGCGCACTGGGGACGAGAGCCTTGTGTCTTTTCAGTTAGTCACAGAGGAAGTTGTCGGCAAAGGTCTCTTCAAGTGCACTCTCCTACTGTTTAGAATTTTTTACTAAGACAAGACTTGAGAGTGGTAAGTTTTTGTTAGCACGGTTTAAACGTAAGGCAAAGGAAGATGTGGAGGAGGTTTGTGAAATATTAGGAAAGGAAACTGGGAGGGAAGCTTACAACTTACAATAGTCCAGGCAAACATATCAAGAGGGACTGTCTTCTTTTTAATTCAAAAGCTATAGGATTAGTGAATTTAGCCGTCACTCCTTTTGTTTTGGATGTTTTTGATACCACCCATGTGGCAGTCAATGGAAGATGTACAGTGCTCAGATTTGACTTATCAATGTGAGCAAAACACTTATATGAAGTTTCAGTCTGAATGAGCTGTGCATGTGAATTAAGGGGAACAATCATCTTTAATGATAGCTTGGCAAAAACATTTGTAAGACAGTAGTTTCAGCAGGTGGTAGTGGCACATGCCTTTAGTCCCAGCACTCTCGATGCAGAGGCAGGAGGATCTCAAAGCCAGCCTGGTCTACAGAGCGAATTCCAGGTCAGCTAGGCCTACTCAGAGAAACCCTGTCTCGAAAAACCAAAAAAAAAAAAAAAAAAAAAAAGTCAACCCAGAATAGTTGTAGACTCTTACCCTGTTTCTTTTAAGTGTTTTTTACAAAAGATATTTTAACTGACAATTTTTCTTTATGTTAACTGAAAGCTGAACTTGTAACTTACTGGATTCTCTCTGTTCAGATTGAAGAGTTGGAGGAAAAACTTAATGACGCCCTTCACCAGAAGCAGCTGCTAACTTTGAGATTAGACAATCAGTTGACTATTCAACAGAAAGATGCCAAGTAAGACATGTTTTTCACAAAAACATAACATCAAATTATCAACTAAAAGTAATTTTATTTTTGTTTATATGCATTGTTATAGGCTATTATAGAGAAATTTAAAATTATATATGCTTATTATCTTCATATCCAGACCACCAAAGGGCAGTTTGCTTTATAACAGTACACAAAAATGCACAGTCAAAATTCAGCATTTGTTCAATACATACTGACCCATGTCAGCAACCCATAAATTACAAAAGGCACTTTCTAAATTGACCACAGCTTGGTGTATAGATAAACTTTCTCTTCATTCACTCTCTAAAACATTCTGGATGTTGGATTTTGCTAGCTTCATTTATAACTACTATGCCTATCTATGTATTTTGTTCAGGTAGGTATATACTAATCAAGAGTGAATTAAGCCTAGTGTGGTGGCACACATCTGTAATTCCAGCACTTGGAAGGTGGTGGCAGGATATTTAAGAGTTCAAGGTCATCCTTGGCTAATTGGAAGCCAACCCTGCCTAGTTGAGGCCTTATCTCAAACAGTCAAAGAAACAAAGTAAGAGTTTATCATTTACCCATATATGTACCTATGCTAATATTTATGTAATTTAACTTAAAGTGACAAACTATGAAATATTAGTAGAAAATATGTGTTATTTCTATAAAAACCTAAATAAATTTTTTGGAAGCACTCAGTAAACTTGAATGACAGAAAAAAACAAACAAACAAGCAAAAAAGCCAACAGTCTGTTTCTCATGCCTTTAATCCCAGCACCGGGGAAGCAAAGACAGGCAGATCTCTGTGAGCCAAAGTCTGGTCTGCAGAGTGAGTTCCAGCCAGCCAGAGCTGCATAGCAAGTTTATCTTAAAAGAGGGAGAGATGAGAGATGAGAGAGAGAGAGAGAGAGAGAGAGAGAGAAAGAAAGAAAAAAAGAAAGAAAGATCATTGGTTCTCAACCATCCTAATGCTGTCACTCTCATGTTGTGGTGACATCCAACCATAAAATTATTTTTGTTGCTAGTTCATAATGGTAATTTTGTTATGAGTAATATAAATATCTGATATGCAAATCATCTTAGGTGACCCCTTTGAAAGGTTGAGAGCCACTGAAATAAATAATTAATTAATTAATTAAATAGATGTCAAGTCAATAGAGGCAAGACATGCTTAAAGACAGAGCAAAAACAGATCCATGAACAGTATCTTCTCCGATTTCTGTCGGTGTCTTTGAGGTTTCCTCTCTAGACTGGGGAAATGGCTCAGAGGTTAAATGCTTGCTGGAGGACCTGAGTTTGAATCCCAGTAAAAGCTGAGAGTGTTGGAATGTTCATGAAACCCCTGCACAGCAAGGGCGAAGACAAGTAGATCCAAAGAGCTAACTGGCCAGCCAGTCTAGCCAAAAGGGTGGCCTCTAGGTTCAGTGCATGCTCCTCTTTTTTAACAAATAAGGTGAAGAAACAGTAGAGAAAGACACCACCAGGACAGGTCAGTGGGTGGCTCCTCTGGTTAAATGAATACTTATGGCGTTCAGTGTTACTGTATTAAAGAGATATGTCTTGCAGTACCAAGATAAAAGAGAAATGGAAATAACCATGATTCAAAGCCAATAAATATATAAGGTTTTAAAACTTTAGCAGATTAAATGTATAATTTTGTGATTTGAATTTTTAAAGTTATTATTTAAGAATGTTGGTTCTCTAATAATTTTGGATTATACATTTACTAATCTGTATGGATTTGTCACTTTGTCATGTTTAATTGGTTACATAAACCAACACTGATGATAACCAAGAATATGGAACTCTAAACAAAATCTCAGTGATTTTAAAGCTTGTTGTAAATTCTCTCAATGTAGAAAATATCAAGCACTAATGAAACAAGAAATGGAAACCATTTTGTTGAGACAAAAGCAACTGGAAGAGACAAATTACCAGCTAAGAGAGAAAGCTGGAGATGTTCGTCGAAACCTGCGAGACTTTGATCTGACAGAAGAGCAGTATACGAAGCTAAAATCTTTTCCTGAAGATCAAATCTCTATTCCTGAATATGTATCTGTAAGTATCTTGCTTCATCTGTGCAGAACTGCAGAGCTGGGGTCGTGGGGCTTGCTGCAGTCTCAGTCCTCGGGACATGGAGACAGGATGATCCTCCTGCAGCTATGTAGTGACGTGGAGCCATCCTGGACTGTAGGAGTCCCTGTCTAAAAGGCAGACAGAATAAACAAAGGAAAAAAAGAACAAATGAAATTCCATGCATTTTCAGATGGAAATTGGCATTTATATAGAGGCATTCTTTATATATTCGGGTTTTCTTTAATTTTGTGTTTTAAATTAGCCTCCAAAGTAATGAGTTCCATTTTGGTGCATATGACATTCTGTGTTGTTTCCACTTGTCCTCCTGTCCCTGTGTCCTCCCTCCAGTGGTTCCCTTCCTCCCTATAAGTAGTCCCCTCTTCTCTCTCCTACATGTAGTCTGTTACTCTCTTCATCTTCCACTCCACTGAAGAACTCTTGCCTCTCATGACCCTTCCTGGGCTCATAGACACACAAGTGTAAGGAGAGAAAACAGAATTTGTGTGCCTGAGTCTGGCTGGATAACGAAAGGAGGCAAGAAAAGGAGGTGCACAGAGGATGAGCAAGCCTAGATAAAAGAAAGTGGAGGGCTGTTATGCCCTCAACTGCTACTGAGGTTACACTTTTAACAATGGCCTCTCATAATGCCAAGCCTCAATTGCTCTCCATGACCCCCTTCATGCCTTCAAAATCAGCACCACCTGGGTTAACCCTTACAGTACCAAGGTCGGCTGCCAGCACAAGATACAACCTCAGCCAGTTCTAGAAGACAGCTTCTGTGTGCTGTCCCTGAGGAAACACTTTCCAGATTTTAAGATAGAGTCTGGTTTGCTGGAAAAATAACTGGTCACTTTGTCTCCAGTAAGGGTCCCCTTGTGAGTGGAGTTCTCATCACCATAGCAGATGTGTCTTATCAGGACCTCTTGTAGACAGGTTTGCAGAAAACAAACAAACAAACAAACAAAACTATTCAGTTTAACTAAGTGGCTTTTTGGCTCTAAGCCATGGATGGCTTCCACAACAGCCCAGGGTCCTGGGCCAGTAGGAAGAATCTCTAGCTGAAACATTCTGGCAATTTGAAGTTCCTTCTCACCACCTCTAAGGGAAAACATACCCTTCTTCATAGAACTTAAACGCAACATCTTGAGCTTCACACACATACAACACAGTTATCAGAAAACTCTGTGAAACAGCATGGTACCACCAGCGGGAAGAGGGAGCATCGGCTCCATGATAAGGAAAAGCAGTGAGAACCTTGTTTTATCCTGCTCCCAGCTGAATTTTTATTTCTTAGTGCCTCCATTCTGTGGCTCTCAGCTCAGGGCCTTTTTTCTCATTTATTTACTAATTTCACAACCTTTTCTCTTCACAGAAGCTTATTTGCTTTCTCTCCTCCTTCAGGAGCCTTCAATTAATACCTCAATCTCAATCTTCTGGTAGCTTCCCTGAGTGTACTTTACTGGTCTCTGTGAAGTCTGCAGCTTCTTTTCTTCCTTATCTCCACATTGTATTAACAGGCATGATGTCCTGCCCCACGTTGGTGCACCATTTGTAGTAGTAAGCTGCTGTGTGGACTCAGCAAGAGAGACAAGAGCATTTTCATAGACTCAAACCCTGCCAGACCTCAGCAGAGGGAACCACCTTCATGGCAAGCACCATCCTCAACAGTGGAACCCGAGCGGCTGAGCTCAGGTGTTTTATTGATTTGGAACTCCTCAGGTGCAGATCATTAGCAATTAAACAACCCCCACAGAAATCCAACACCTGCAAACAATACAAAACTCCCTAGGTAGACCTCACTCAACAGTGCATAAAACAATTATTTTATATATAATTAAAAATAAACTTCTGCAACATGTTAAGTGTTTTGTCTAGCTTTTGATTTAAATGGGTCAGTTATAGTTTTTTCTTTCCGACATATATTGCCTAAAACAATATTGTAAGTGCTATCATTGAAGCTTCATTCATAGTAGATATAAAGTATACACATTTTTGCTTTTTGGTTAGTATTCTTTTACACTTTTGCATGAACTATTACTCTGACTAATTGATTCATGTATAGTCACTGCCATAAGGACCAACCTTAAACTTACCTCTTTCTAGCCAGGGTAGTTTTACAATACAGTCATATATTAAGGATTTTTAGGTTGTATGCCTATGGAATAAGTAATCCCTAATTGTTCTCTCCAGACTCATTGATGACTTCTTAGGTTCTTAGAACCTTGTGGTTGGAATACTTTATTGAAAAATGAAGAGTGGTCTGAACTGAGTGGAATAGGAGAGGTACCTTCTGATTCATCCTCAGAGCCACTAGCTCTGCAGGGCAGCCACATGGTAGAGTGTCACCAAGAACCTGGGATAAGAGCAAACAATAGAATTTATCTGTTTATCAAATTTATTATTTAGATTGACAGAGCGGTATATAAACCAGGTAGAAATCCCTGCCCTCATAGAGTTTACCTTGATGTAGAACCTAACAAATAGCAACTTAAACATGTATGTGGAATGTCTTATAAATGCTCTGGAGAAAACAAGCAGGAATGAAGAATAAGGAGTTCAGTTAGTTTTGTAGATTATTTTGTTGTTTAAATTCAATTTGATTTATTATTGATGGAGAATGCATTCCTACCTACTGGTAGGTAGTTCTGAATCCTTGGCAGCATGCTCTGTTTTCTATATATGTATATCTATGCTAAAGATTATATAAGATGTTGACAACATAGCTTAAGAAAAACAGTTAAAGCCGTATACCTTAATAAAATAAAAATTTGGAAGATTTCCAAAATTTTCCACTTAATATTTTTACCACGAGTGAGTGAGAATAAGTTGAGAGAAAGTGAAGGCACAGCTGTGCTTAATTGTAATTTGGATACAGGATTGCTTCCTCTACTTTGTTGTTCTTGTTTTTTTTTAAGATTCGGTTCTATGAACTGGTAAATCCTTTAAAAAAGGAAATCTATGAACTCCAAATGAAAAAGAATGAGCTATCTGAAGAATTAAATACAAATAAAGGCCAACTGAAGCAGCTGACAGAGGTATGTATGATTTCTATCACTCTTGGAAAGACAATGCAACTTCTCTATAAGGAGCTTCTCAGCGTCCATGGTGAGAAACGTGAAAGGGACAGAGAATGAGACGAGGGATGCCGCCTGCTGCAGCTCTTCATGTGTCGTAAGCAGAAGGCTAATTGAAAATTGACACAATAAATTTGGTTTTAACCTGTCGTCCATAGTACAACATATTTTATTGTAACTCACTTTCATAATCAAATGCTTTTGAGAGCACAAAATGAGCCGTATCTGAATGTTCTTGTGAAATATATATGGTATGTGCACACAGAATTTATAATTTCTCTAGATTCAATATATAAGATATAGTCTAGGATATATGAAGGTTCTCTTATGGGTGCCATTAGTAGGAAGACAAAGGATGTGTTTGACTTTTTTACTAAAGACTCATAAGTTCTCCTTTGGCAGGACAGTCCTCATTAATTGCTGGCATAAAAGTATTAATAGCAACCCTGCATTTTTAGAAGTATCTTAATCTATTTGATAAATTATAAGGCTCTCATGTTTACAACTCTTCATTTACAGAAGGCTGCACTGATCATTAGTTTGATTTTAACATTGACCAAATATCCCAACATGCCATCATGTACTTCTAAATGGCTAAATAAAAAATAGTGGTGGATTGATTCATTGTACTCTATAAGAGCTTAAAAAGAAATCTCCAAAGCTTTCATCAAACTGGAAGGAAAGCAAGGTTATAGTTTAAGTAGAGAATCTACAGCAGTTGTTCATTATGGGCTAGCCTTGTCCATGGTATGAAAGGCAGCTATGTCATTGTGTCAGTCATTCCTCGTCAAAGCAATTAGTTCTCATAATTCCTGTGAGCATGTGTACTGACATTAGTACTTGCCCTGCATGTCATTAATGTGCATGATGCTATTCTAACTGCCAGCAATGGTGAGAGACAGTATCTGCCCGCTTAGAGTTTAAGTTCTAGGAGACTAAAGGAGAACATTCTCATTTATTCTCTGATTGGCCAAGCCACTTAACATTTTCTTTCTTTCAAATGAAGATAGATACTAGTTTGCCCTTTTCTGTCATTGGATCACCCATGATGTTATTTGAAAGTAAAATATCATCTTCTCAAAGTTTCCTACAAATATTTACATGATGTCCTATTTCAAAGGCAGTCTTTTTTCCAAAGGTCTGTTACCCAGAGGTAAGTCATTTTACTTAGTTTGTATTTTCAGTGCTATACTTTTGGCACTGTGGGCAGGAAGGAGGGGTCTAGCGCAGTTCCAGCCTGACCTCTGTGTTCTGCTGCATAAGCCCATGGCGCGTTCAGTAAGGTTTGTCATCTAGTTTCCTGTGACGCAGAAGCTCCAGATCCCTTAGACACTAATCTACCTTCCTTCTCCCTGCCCTGAGAACTACTGTTCCACTTTGTTTCTATGATCTATGACTACTTTAGATACTTCATATAAATGGAGTCATGTAGTGTTAATATATATTTCACTTTTTAAAAGTCTGATTCATTAGTGTTTTAATATAATTTCCTTCTTTTTGAATATGTGCATTTGCCATATTTCTTTGTTTATCTGCAGTGGTAGTCATCTGGGTTGATTAAACCTCTTGATTATTTGACAGACTTTTCAGAATTGTTATCTTGATTTCTGAAGGAATTGCTTTTCTCAGCAGTTGAATGATAAGAACCAAAATATAGGAATGAAAAGGATGTCAGAGAAAATATTCTCTAGAGATAAATATTAAGTCTAATTTTATTTTTATTAAATAGTTTAATTTACTACATTGATGAGGAAGAACAAATTGGATCTCATGCTTACTCCTTGCAAGGTTTGTCTGAGCAAGGAGTACCAAATTAGTAAGGCAAGTTGAAAAACAATGTCACATTATAACTTGTAGATTCTCCATTTTTATATAAGCTGTCAGTTTACATGTCCAATTTAACATGTGCAAAATTTACCATCAGCCCTAGAAATTGTAAACTTTTTATCAATTATAGAAATTTTAAAGCATAAATACTATTAGCTGATTTCACATTGCTACAATAAATACTTGACATAATCAAATTGTGAAGAGAAATGGTTTATTTTGGTCCACAGTTTTTGGAGGTTTCAGTCCACGATTGATTGGGCCTGTTGTTTAGGGGTCTGGTTTAAGACTACACACTATGGTTGGCAGTCTATAGCAGAGTGAAACAGCAGAGTTCTGAAAAGAGAGAGGGAAGAGAGCCAGATCTCATGATCCCCTTTGAGAACATCCCTTCTGAAGTCCTCCCATGAGAGGGACCCTGAGAGGTTTCTATCACCTCCCATTAGAGCCATGCTCAGACCAGACTGTGCCTCCTAATACATGGAGCACATTTGGAGCATCTTTGGAGCACATTCATGATCCTAACAGTAACAATAACTTAAGAGAATTTTATAGTAGTTCTCAATGTATATATGACATAATTTCTACCATTAACACTTAGGTTTGTCTTATACATATCTGTACCTCAATTGTATTTACTTTTGTGAGAAAATTTTAGGCTCTTCAGGTATTAGTAGTTTCTTAATTTTCTGCTGAAGACTATTCTACTGTGTTTATGGTGGGCATTTGATATGCTTCCATTTTAGTGGAAGCCACTACAGTATTTGCACATACATTCTTGTTTCTTTTAGGTAAATCCTTAAGCATGGAATTTTTTTGCTTCAAGCATTTTTACTTCATTGTTTATTAAAGCTTTTATTTCTTGGCTATTTATTATAACTGTCATTTTTTGTGCCTTTGAGATAGTTTAACTAACTGCTTAACATCATGCCACTAATTCCAATATGTAGGTCACCTTAGTGTGTCTCTACGGTCTTTTCCTTTAAGTACATGTCACGTGTTCCTGTTTCTTCAATTAGCTATTTTTTTTAAATACATCAAATAATACAAATAGGTTATACCATGGTGAGGAGACTATGCTTTTGTTCCCTCTGAATTTTTTTATTTTAGGAGATCAGCTTCACCATTCCCAAACTACATACTTTGTCCCTTTGGTAGCAGTACAAATTTCAGTTCTGGTATTTTGACCTTTGTGGTCTATAGAGAATCTGCCCCATATATGTTTTGATCAGGGGGTGAACAGCCTGGCAGCAAACACCCACAGCATCCAGTTTCCCCTCTCTGTCTCTTGAATTCCTTCCTCCCTCTCCTGCAGCTGCAGTTGTCCTCTGACCATGCAAGGTAGAAGACTAATAAGGAGTTTGCACTCCGCCTGTGTGTATCCAGCGTGGCACAGAATGGGCCTGCGCGCCTGCTAAACACCGCTGGAAGCAGAGAAACCCACCCAAGTGCTGTTTTCCACTTGGAGATGGACTCCTCTCTGGCATCCACCAGGCTTTCAGCTTTTTCCTGAGCCTCATCCCTGAGACTGCAGCAGTACTAGTCAGATGGGAGCTTGTTCGACCATTGCCTTAAACAGAATGGCACTGTTTGTTTACACACAAGACAGAAATACAGCCTATAATGAAGAATATTTGCCCTTGAAATCTCTGTTCCTTAAAAAGAATCTTAGTTTCATTGGAAACTATTTTTCTCATTTGGCATTTGCTGATAAGAATGAATCATAACACATATTTTTAAACCATTACATCTGAAAGAAAATACTAGAAGCAAAACTTTTAATAACATGACCAGAAATTGAATAAAATATGAAGTATTAGAATATTGTCAGTTGTTATAGTGTTTGAACTCCTTACCATTAGTCATTATTAATCCCTGATAAAGCAGTAAAGTTCAGAGCATAGAAACTAAAATCAAGTAATTGGGAAGCTGAGCTTAGCAAAGACACTTAGAGATTGGGATATGTTAACTGGACACCCAACAGAAAAATTGGCAAAATTGAAAAATAATGACTGAGCTATTGACTTGAAAGAGAACACATTCAATATAAACACAGGTTCAAAAACAAATACTTTATTCCTGCAAGTAGTAAGCACAGGGGAACGGAAGAGAAAGCAGCAGCCAACAAATGAGAAATCTCAGGAACAACAGCCTGGTAGACTCTTACCAAGAGAAAATCAGAATTTTTTAGCTACGTCTCTGAACTTGAGACTGGTAATTAAGAAACCAACTTTTATTTTTGTTTAAAAACTGCTCAACTTGCCAGATCCGTCATCGGCTTGGTGTGTTTTCTAACCACATGGTGGCAGTGTATACCCATCTATCTTTAAAAACAAACAAAAACTTTGGGTTATTTGGAAAAGCTTGGTTTTCAACTTAAAAGTGAAAACATTGCATCAATTTGCCTTTTTATTTATATTTCTTATTTCCAATTAGCTGCCTACAACATCAAATACTGTTTTTCCCAGTAAAATTCAGTAGATTTGTAACTATGAGAAATAAAAAAAAACAAAGCTTGTCTTTCATAATATATAATCTTCAGATCAAAGATTCTTCAGTTACTACATGAATTTCATAATCACGCCTACCAAAACATTGAGTGATGTTAAAACCGCACAATTACAGTTAACCCTACCTTGTTCAGACAATCAGTTCATTCTTGGCAGGTAGGAGGCGAGAAAGTTCCCGAGACTTAATAGAATTCCTGACTTTAAAAAGAGAATTAACTTCCTGAAATGCCAATTTTAATGGATTCCTAGGGTTTGTTTTGTATTTGTTTCTATGTCTAATTATTTGGAATATGTAGATGCTACAGGGCAAAATGTGGTTCACTGTTTACTTCGAGTCTGATTTCCAAGTAGAGTGGGATTATAGCCTACTTTGAGCCATACTGTGTTTATAAACTTGTCTGTTTATAGATATGTTTATTATACATTTCTTTGGTGTGAGTATGTGTAAGTTGTATGAGCACATGTGTGTGTGCAGTTCTCAGGAAGGGATGCTAGCTGTCCTGCTCTCTCTCTCTCTCCCTGCCTGGTGCCTTTAAGACAGGGTCTTTGACTGAACCTAGAGCTAGACTAGCAGCCAGCAAGCCCCAGCCTTGTGCCTGACATCACTGAGGTTAAAGGTACAGTCACAGTCAGCTCTTTACAGGATTACTGGGGCTTCAAACTCAGGTCCTCATCCTTACACAGAAAACACTTGTCCAGCAAGCCATCTGTAATGCAGCTAAGCTATGAGCAGCTGTTTTGCTATCATAGAGTAAATGCTCCATACTTCTTTCTTTTCAAAGAAACAATGTGAACTGTATTGTGTAAGGGCTTAAGGAGTCTACGCTTAGTAAAGCTTTAAGTTATATGAGGATATGTTGAAATACCTCTTACGAGAGCTTTGGTAACTAGGAAGTTAAAATATGCTTTGTGAAGCATAACTTCCTTGTTTAGAACATTGGTTACATTTCTTGAGAAAACCCTGCAAAATTACCTAGAGGCTAATCATAAATAGATGAATAAGACAGCTAATTTAACTTTTATGAAAATGAGGTGTTTTGGTAATGATACATACTTGTTCAAGTTTGATACTTCGTGGATTATAAACAGTTTCTCTCAAATTATTTTTAGTTCTTTTCAGCTTATAAGCTTAAATTTCCTTATAGAATGTATGCTTAGGATGCTACCCATCAGACACAGTTATCCTAGAGTGCTAAACATATTCATTAGGAAACAGTAATATATTCAGTAACTCTGCTTAAACTTTCAGTTCGTGGATATCTGCATAGATTCTGATTTTAGTCTGAGATGCTAAAGAGCTCATTTCCTATAAAACTCAGGATTCTGGTGTGACAGGTACATGGACCTTGAACATGAATCATTTGAAAATAGAATAGGTTTAGTTTGCTCATTTAATTGATGTTTAAAAAAAAACTTCACATTTTAAAATCAAATTTCATTGCTTTGACTTTATATTTTCCATTTATATCTGATATAAAAGTGAAATATTCTAAATATTTTACTATTTAACACCTGAAAATGTGACTGGAGTCTCAGTGTACAGTTTGTTATTACTAAATCACATTTCCTACCTTTTCCTTTGAAGCCTATTGCTTTTTTCCAAAACCTGTTGTATTTTTACAAATAATGCAATGATGTACAATTAAAAGCTCTCACATAGGGAAAAGCTCATGGAAAGCTAGCATATGTCAGCTTTAAGTTTGTCATCAGATTAGAAGCCTCCTTTAGCTCATTTCACACATGCTTTTGTAGTTGTACACCTACTATGTGGGCTCACTAAGAGAAATAAAGAGGCGTTTTTCATAATACTTCTAGACCTCAGCAGAAGGAACAACTATCATGGCAAGTGCCATACTGGACAGTGGAACCCCGAATGTCTGAGCTCAGGTGTTTTTACTCATACAGAACTCTTCAGGTGTTCTAATGATAGAACCTGCAGATCATAAGCAATAACATCCCCCACATAAATCCAACACCTGCAGACAACACAAAACACCAAGACCTAGGCTGCTCCTCACCCAACAATGCACAAACCAATTGTTTTATATATAATGAAAAATAAACTTCTGCAACATGCTATGTGAGGAAACAGCCTTTCAAAGATTAACATGCCTTTTTCTTTATCTTACATTTGCTCCTGCACTTACAATCTTAAGTAAACCCCTCAGCACTTTTGAATTTTAATTTCAGGGGCAGGCTGTGAGTAGTTTATTTGACATTGAGATGATCTTCATGTTGTAGCAGGGGGGATACCACCCAGAGAGACCTTACATTACAGAGACCTTGGATTAACTCTGGATATACTATGACCACTCCATTCTGTTGGTGATTCTTCCACCTTTTTCAGTGGGTAGAGAATAATTTGTTGGACTCAGCTACCTTTTTAGAATCCACCTGTGAGCTCATCTGGTTAATCAGTCTTTGAACTTGGTCAGTGGTAAGTCTTCACTTACTTTTGTAACATTTTCCTAGTAACTTTTATTCATTCATATTTAATTCTGCATGTCTACTCATTTACAAGCTCTACTTTGTTTCGTATAAAATACAGTGTTCCTTAACCCAGAATCTGAAGGCATATTTTTGATCATTACAAACTATATATTTATTACATCATTTATGCTGTGTACATGTGTGTGCACACATGTATAGGTTGAAGGACAACTGACAGGAGGAAGCACCACTTACCATGTGGGTCCTAGGGATGGAACTCAAGTGGTCGGGCTTGACTGTAAGCTGCCTTACCCACTGAGCCATCGCACTCTCCCGTTTTGATAATTTTTACTTTTATAATATAATTTATTCAGTGGTTTCAATAATTAGTAGATATGTATGTTCAGTGTCATGACGGGATAGCTGTATTTTCACTGTGCCGTCAGGGTCCAGACTGAGGCAGAAATATGGTGAGTTTGTGGTCAACCTAGGGCTGCGTGATGAAAGTCTGTCTGGAAAACCTCAAAGCCAAACCTAACCCAACCAACCAAAAATGAACGTGCTTAATGTAAGTTGTATAATGCAAAAATTGAGAAAGGATAGGTGAAGAATTCTGGGAAAAATTGGCAGATAAAATGGAGCTTAAAATTAAAATCATGCAACAGAGTAACAAAATGTATTATTACGAAACGTGTTGTTATAGGCAGAAATTTTTACATAGTGGATGACATAATGTTTATAAAGTAAAATATGAGAAGTTAGTAAAGCACAATAAGGTTTGGAAAATTTATTTTGCTTCCATGGGAAGTGGTATAGCTGTGATCGATAAAATAAATGAGGTCTAGAGGAACCAGTTCAATGTTTTGATATAGCTGCTGTAAAGAAAGCCTAAGATGCCAGGTTGTGGAGTCACACACCTTTCCTCCCAGCACTTGGGAGGCAGAGGCAGGCAGGTCTTTGTGAGTTCCAGGACAGCCAGAGTCACAACAGAGAAACCCTGTCTGGGAAAAAAAGAAAGAAAGAAAGCCTAACAGTCCCTAACTAGAAAATATGTTATTTTTAAACATCAATGGAAAATTTGCAGGACTACTGTGTATATACTTGATCACATAGGAAACAAATACATTTTTAGGCACAAGTTTTATAGTTCCTATTTTTATCATAACTTAGTAAAACAGAGACAAAAGGTGAAGGGAATTAAACTTTCTTGACAGTTAAATTCATCTTTTTGTTCAGAAAATTTTAAAACAAAAGCAATGAAAACAAGAATATTTTATGTCAGAGTTCTCAAAGCATATTTAAAATTGTGCCAAAGAAAAATCTATGGCCTTAAAAATCTCTTTATTACTACACAGAAAGACAAAAATAAAGATATGCATTCTTCATCTGAAAAAAACAGAAGAGGCAGGCATGGATGGGACATGGTGCAAGCCAGCCCTTCAGCTCAAGTCAGGGCATCTAGAAAACAACACAGAAACTAATAGAAATAAAGTATAGGAAACCGATGTGTGTCTGTGTGTCTGTGTGTCTGTGTGTGTGTGTGTGTATGTGTGTATGTGTGTGTGTGTGAACAACCTTAAAACTGAAAGTGAAGTGTGCCAACAAAATGTAGTTTGTAAATTAAACAGAAGTGTAATCCTGAACCCGATACCATGGAAATATTCTAAAGGGAAGGGAAAGTGTCCCACTTATCAGGTTTACTGCCAGGTTCAGAGATGGATTAATCTCGGTGGGTTCACGGAGTACTAAAAAAAAGTGGAAAATTTGGAGGTAGCATACAAGCAAAACAAAATAAATTTATTAACCCATTTAATTTATCCTATTGAAACAAAAATTCAAAATAAAATGTTCACAAATGGATTCTACTATTATGTATATATTTTATGTGTATGCCTGAGTATATGTTTGAGTATATGTTTGCAGTTGCCTATGGAGGACGGAAGAGATATCGAATCGACTGGCAGTTATGTAACTGCAGTTATATAGTGTGGCACCACGAGGGTGCTGGGAGCCACATCAGGGCCCTCTGCAAGAGCAGTAAGTGCTCTGACTCAGCCATCTCCAGCCTTAATTCTACCATTGTATCAAAATAATGGTATTTTATATGATTAAAGTAACATTCCAATCACAGAGAGTAATGTATTTTCAGGTTGAAGGAGATTAGTTAGGTGAACATGTCAGTATCTGTAGCAACTGATGGTAGTGTTCAGCTTTTGTACTTGAGCCCCCACCTTTTTGGATGTAGTATTTTCCCCATGTGTGTCTCTAGCACAGCAGATAATGGACTCGAGAAGAAAGCTGTAAAACCTGTGCTGGGAAGATGGCTCAGCTGTGCAAGCAAGAGAACCAGTCCTGAACTCCAGAGCCTATGCAAACGCCTGGTGGGAGTGGCAGCCTCTGGAGCTTAAGACAGGTTTCCCCAGCAAGCTGACTAGAGTCTGTCTGTGTCCACTAGTTCCGGGTTTAATTAAGAGATCCCACCTCAGAAGAATAAAGTGGAAGAGCAGGTGAGGAAGATTCCCAACATCAGCCTGCAGCCTCCTTACCAGTGTAAGGAATGTATACCACCACACAGAGACACGAAAAGAAGGGGAAAAAACACTATGAAATCATGTTGTTGATATGGAAATACCATAGCTTAGAAAGCACCCAAGATCTCAAAAGTATGGTTCTATGATTGACATATTAAGCAAGAGCTGTTAAGTTATATTCCAGTTTTTTTTGTTTTTTTTTTGGTTTTTTTTTTTTGGTTTTTGAAGACAGGGTTTCTCTGCTGGAACTCATTCTGTAGACCAGGCTGGCCTTGGACTCAGAGACCACCCGCCTCTGCCTCTGGAATGCTGGGATTAAAGGTGTGCACCACCCCACCCCACCCCTACCCCGGCTATATTCCAATTGTTTTTGGTTTAGTTTGGTTTGGCTTGATTTGATTTTCTTGATCATTTAGGAGATTCAGTGGAAAGAAATATAATGCAGAATTAAGTGTGGGCAACTTATTTTGGTTGATGTGAAAAATAAATGCTCCAGGATTTCCACAAAAAGTATGAAAAGGAAGATACAGTTAGGGGAATGTGGGATGTGGTAGACGAACCAAGAACTCATTGTAAACCTTAAAACTTACATAGACAGCTAAGTGTGGTGTTGGCAGGTAAACGGACAAATGGTGGTGTGAAAAATTGTCCTTACATTTTATATGATAGCACAAAATTAATTCCATGTAAGTTAAAAATGTTCAAAGAAAAAGAAATCACACAATTCCTTTAACAGTCACTGAGCTTTTTAACTTACAGTCAACACATTTTTAGGGAGTCTAAAAAAGAGATTGTTTCCATTCAAAACTGAAATTTAAGATTTCTTACCTTTTTAAATATAATTCAGAAACACTACCAGTTCTTGTGACTCTTAACATTTGAAATTCAGTCTGCTACGTGCTTAAAATTTATGCTCATCTTTATGTCAACATTATGTAGTTCTTAGACTTTAGACCTCACTAGCTTTTAACTTTAATGCATTTACAAAAAAAAAAAGACATACACAATTAAATATTTTGATGGCTTTATTTGATTTGTAATTCTGTGTGTTTTCACATGAGCTTTTAGAAATAGTGCACTCAAAAGAGGTTCACAGGTATCACTAGAATGCTACTAGAATCCACATTACAACAAAACCCTTTAAGAATCCCTCATAATGCTGTTATTAACAGGCTCTAAATGAATGTGAATGTGAGACTTTTAGAGATCTTGCTGACCTGAAACCTGGTACACATATTTTAGTGGAAATTGAAGATGGCTTATCTTTAACGTACTCTGGGTGATTCCTGTCCCAATGTATGCCAGCCCATAGACCACCTGAGCAGCCAAGCTCTGGGGCTCAGCTGTGCCGCCACCTGCGGCCATTTATATTCAGGCTAATTAAAATTCAGTTACTCAGTCTTACTACCACAGCTGATTCATCGCCAATGTACTGCACATGCCAGTATAGAACATTGCTCTCATTGCAGAAAGTATTATTGGGTAGCATT
Source organism: Cricetomys ansorgei (assembly GCA_026225945.1). Taxonomy (NCBI): domain Eukaryota; kingdom Metazoa; phylum Chordata; class Mammalia; order Rodentia; family Nesomyidae; genus Cricetomys; species Cricetomys ansorgei. Next base: position 2,567,323 of record JAMJFZ010001816.1, read on the forward strand.
GTTTTAGAGGTCAGAGTAAACGTTTTAGTAAGATGTAAGAACCCAAAAGCTTTAAATGGAAGAATCAAAAAAGATGGCACATATAAAGCATCATATTTAAAGCATACATTTTGGGGGATATTTGGAATGCAGATGATAAAATATAATTCCAGAACCATTTTTAAATGCCCTTAATGCCAACTAGACAAAAATGGATAAAGACATAAGGCATGTAAGTAAACTCCACATGTCCAAATGGTGAAACTTACAAGCTGTCTAACTTGTTTTCTGTGCTGTGGCAAAACACTGACCAAAACTAACATGGGGAGGAAAGGCTTTATTTGACCTTTATTTATCTTTTTATTCCTCAAGACTCAAGATAGGAGTTGAAGTAGAACCACACAAGGTGCTATTTACTGGCTTGCTCCCCACGGCTTGCTCAGATTGCTTTCTTATACAACCTGGGACCCCCTGTCCAGGAGTAGCACTGCTCAAATGGAGTGGACCCTCTCAGAGCATTAATCAAGAAAATACCCCTACAGACTTTCCTAAAGACCAGTCTGATGGGGGCAGTTCCTCAGCTGAAGTCCCGCCTCTTCTCAGATGACTGCAGTCTGTGTGAAGCTGACAGAAACCAATTAGCACACTAGCATTTTTAGAAATACGGTTAAAGTAACAATGAGAACTGAGGCTTCAGAAAGACCAACGATCCAGTAACTGATATGGATCTAACTAAAAGCAAACCTATTTCTGGTGAGAACTAGACAGTAGCCAGCAACACTGAATAAAATGGAAAAAAGCATCCTTCAACAGAGGGATTCCACTGTTGTGTCTGTGCCATAAAATACTAGGTTGTCAAGCACTATGGTGTACAGGGTTTACTGTAGCATTAGTTTGTACAACATAGAGAAGGAAGAGGCCAGAAACAAAGTAAAAGCCATCAGTACAATAGCAAGGAAATGGTTGCATAAGCTGTGGTACAGGCTACACCATGAAACATTATGCAACCACAAACATGAATAAACTAGCCAGCATTAGGATTTCTGAATATGAGACCAACTTCTTTTTTTTAAAAAAAAAGAACAAACAAAAAACTGCTTGTTCCATTTTTTTTTCTTAAGGGGGAAATAACCACTTTAGCCTTTGTGAGTCTGTAGGCATATGTATGTGCCTGCATCAACATGGAGAGACACATGTTCCTTGTCCTAAGAATGAGAGTCAGAGGGGACGTAGAGAGTTTTTTTTTTTTTTTAAATCCTTAGCTTAAACTCCATGTACATGTTAACTTCCATGTATGTGTATATTCATTTATCTATGTAAACCATGTTTGTGTATGTTTAAAGACATTTAATGAAATGTTAAAATACAATAATGGCAGTTTATAGGAAAACAGAGATGACTCCATGTGCTGACAAGTCATCTGCCGTTGCTCCATATAGTCTCATTCCCTTTAAAAGTTCCAAACAAAATAAAGCAGATATCATGGTGTTTACTCCCATTGATGGGTCAACTTAATTCTTTTTTTCCCCCCATGTAAACTTCTTAATACTGTTAGTGCTAATCTCAGTGGCACAGAAGGCCTGAAAAACCATACATTTGTCTCATTGATATACTCACAATCTTTGGTTGATATATGACAGTTTGAAAGTAATATATTAACTTGGTCTCTCAAATGTTAAGATGAAATTTGAGCTGGCTATGTTGGTGCATGCCTGTAATTCTGACTCTCAAGAGGCCAAAGCAACAGGATTGCAAATTTAAGGCCAGCCTGGGCTATATATTTAGACCTTGTCTCACAGAGGGGGAAATTATATTTGGATCAGTATCTATTGAAAAGCCAGTATTTCAGGTTTGTTTCAGCTGTAGGCAACCTGTCATTCTAGATAGCAATGTAATATTCGCCACACAGATTCTGACAGACTTGTAAAGTGAAGTCATCCAGCAGTGAATGAACTGTTGATCAGGATCAGTTCCTGTACTCATTTTGCAGGGCTAGCGTTAAGTCAAGAAAAGGTGAGCTAGAGCAGTCACAGGCTTGAGCTCTTATCTCATCATAATCCAGTGTCCGTATCTAATGAAAGTGCTTTTTTTTTTTCATGTAGAGTATTTTTCCTTTAAAAATGTCTTCAATTTTAAACTAATAGCATTCTTCTTAAAGAGCCTACCAAGGACAAGAGTGGACCATGGCCACAGAGCAGACCCTTGGTAAAAGGTGCTCTATAGCAGTCAAAGGCGAATTAGGCTCCTTAATTAATTAATTAATTGTTTGGATTAAAGTATTGATCATGTGAAACCTGTGGGAATTCTAAGGTATGAATTCTCACTTTCCTAAAACAGTTAAAACATATTTTGTTATTCACTAATTGTCTTTCCAGTGTAAACTGCTTCTGAAATCACACCTCAAGGTAATTTTGCTTATATCGTCTTCCCAGGCTCCTTAGTTGCTCTACCTTGCTACAGTGGGGAGAGTACTTTATTTGTGAGCCATTTATTTTGACACATAGGTCGCCACTTCCTTTTCAGTTTGCCTGATGTGAGAGACTGCAAATTTATCCAGATGCTTAGAAATTCATTATATCCAGACTAATTGCCATTTGCTTACACATCTTACATTTAAAATGTGCCTGTTTCATCATTGAGTACTTTTTACTTCTCATAGAAACATTTAGACTTGATGTCACACTACTGAATGGTTTTCTATATTTAGGTTTGCTTTTGAAACAGGGTCTGTCTATGTAGTCTAGCCTGTTCTTGAACTTAATCCTGCTACAGCTTCCCAAAGGCTAGGATTGTAGTTGTGTAACATCACAATGTACTGTTGAATGATTTTTTTAAAAATATGTATTCAAGAAATAATTGTAGTGATTGTTTTAGAGGAGAGAGTTCAGAATTAACTTTGATTTATGTACATGTGGTATTTGAAGCCACAAAACCTGTAATTAAAGTGGATTTGAGCAGTAAATAAAATTAACTTCTCTTCCATGGTTTTATAGTTACTAAAAAATGGATCCTTCGGAAAACAAACTTGAAATTAAGAAAAAGGACGAACTATGTGATTTCAAGATCCTAGGTTGTAGACCTGGGATCCTGTACAAACCACTCAGCCCTTCTAGGTTTCTGTTACCTTGTTTTTGATTCATTTTTAAGTGGTTAGGCTAGTGGCTTTCACTGTGGCATTTTTCTACAAGGGTGTCATTATACTTTGTCTCCTTGGTTCCTTGTCACTACTCCCCTCCCTCCTTTCTCCCACTGGTTCCTTTTCTTCCAGACTCAGTACCCCTCCCTTCTGCTTTCATATCACTGGCTACATTTCTCTTTTTCCTGCCTTCCTTGAGAACTCTTCTTTCCCTCTGACAATCCCTTTTCTAGTTTTGTGACACCCCCTTGCCACACACATATAAATACAGATGCGTGCGTGCGCACTCTCTCTCTCTCTCTCACACACACACACACACACACACACACACACATACACACATAATTTCAACTCTATGTTATACCTATTTTTAAAAGGTGATATTTATCTTTCTGAAAATAACTTATTCAATTAACATAATTTACAGTTGCATCCATCTTGCTGCAGTGCCATGATTTTGTTGTTCTTTGCCATTTCATGAATTTCCACTTGTGTGTATGTATATACTATATTTTCCACATCCATTCATCTGTTGAACATCTAAACTGCTTCCATTTCCTAACTGATATAAATAGTTCAGCAATGAACATGAATGGACAAGTATCCTTCTGGTGTGTTGTCAAGCACTGATCTTGGAAATGAGATTGTAGCAGATTATCTCTGGTGAATTTTTAATCAGAAATGCTGCGGATCTAAAGTAGCTGCTGTTGTTTGGAAACAAGAGACATGGGGGTGGGGTGTATTACAGTATGATGAAAAGTCTAGCAGTGATAACTTTGACAAAGCACAAATAGTCAAACAGTATATAAAGAAATAATCAGAAATATATAAAGGAAAAGGTTTTTCTTCATGACCCTACACATATCTCCCTGTCCATTCCTTACATGTGCAGTTTCTGCCTTGTTAATATTTTCTCCTATTGACGTCTCTTTTTTTTTAAGCTTGTAATACATAAAGAAATTTAAATGGCACCACTCAATTTTTCCTGAAGCAAACGTCACCTATTTAACAAAATAGAAACGTCCTTCATACTACCTCTCCAAGACACACACACACACAAACACATACCACATATATGTTGCATACAATATTGTTTAAGATGTGATATTTTGTTTAATATCTAATTTTGGCTGGGAGACTAATATTTGTTAAGTCCATATAAGTTTTGAAGTAAATTTGTCTGCGTTTGAGCTACTATTTTAACTGCTAGGACTGTAGAGTCTTACCTTTTACAATTAGTTCTCTCTAAGTATTTCCAATGTGATGAATAAGGATCACTGGATATACAAAGATAAGACAGGTCTTAAAGGATCTCAAAGTTATATGTGGCTATAAGAAAAGGGGAGGGATATAGATGAGAAAAGAAAACACACACTTATAATTACAGATACACTATTTTCTACATGGAGATAGCAAACAACTTAAGTGAAAATATATATAGCATTAACCCTGGCAGTCAAAAATCTGTTTTGTTCCAGGTACATAAGGTTGTCAGGCAGTGGAATCTGAATGCTTCAGATTGTGCCTTTTTCCCCTATGTAATTGTTTTCTCGATTCAAAAGAGCAATTGATAGTTGACTGGCTATTGGTTCACCTATTGTTAACTAGAAATTTCCAGTTTGAAATGGGTGGTAAATGCATAGTTTGTGCCTGCTTCTTTATATATGAAAAGATTGACACTTTTTTGCATTTCTTTCGGTCTATATGATGCCCTGTCTTGCTGCCTTTCCATAAACATTAATTACAAACCTTCTGCATAAAAGCCACAGTACTATGTGGTAAGATTATAAGAAAAAAGATAACCTTTTGCTTATCTTGTGGGAGGCAAGCAATGGTTGCTCACATGCAGTCCACTTTCCAACAGTGAGAGAACATAAGATAGGCATCTTTATTCAAGAGTTGAGGTTCAGTATCTTCCCAGAGAAGACAGGGAAGAATGCAGTGGGGAATATAAAAGTAGTCTGCTTTATTTTTTTTTAATGTCTTTTTCACAAAATTCTACAGCCATAAAGTTTGATTCCTTTTTGAGGCAATACACTGTTTTCTGTTTTCCAAAGCTATTCTGTGAACCTTAGTTTAATTTAGTGTGGAAATGAGGTCTAACTGCATAACGAGGCTGATCTGAAACTTGGAGTTCAGTTGCCGCAGCCTCACAAGTACTAGGCTTACAAACATGTCCCAGCATATCTAGCTCTTACTTTTAGTTTATAAGAATACAAAATGCAGATCTCCCTGTCCCCAAAGTACAAAAGTTCCAACTTTAAGTGGAGATTTTTTTTTAAAGTTTAAAAAAATTTTTTTTTAAACTTGTTTATTGAAAAAATATTTTCATACAACATATCGTTCATGTTTTTCCCCTCCCCAATTCCTCCCAGGTCCTCCCCCAACTCCCTATGCACCCAACTTTGTTCTTTTCCTCTCTCTTTAAAAAGAAAAACAAAACAAGAAACACACACAAAGATGGAGCACGTCCACCTTCACGGTTGATTTCCTTCTTTGCGTGTGCAGACACTCAGCCACAGTTCTCAGTTGTGTGCTTTTAATCACAACAAAATTTCCCATGCATATGATTTAATCATTCCTAAAATGTGCTTCCTTCCCTCTCCACTATGTCATCTGTCTTCAGCCTTTCTCTTGTTGATGACCTTTAATTTCAACTTTATTTTCATCGATCTGCCCTGAGGCACGTCAGCTTCGTTTGTCTAGCTGAGTGTTGCTGGAGGAAAATCACATTAGCAACAACAAGCTCTTCAGATTCTTTGTTAGCAGCCTCCAGTGAAGCACCTTTGTGCTCTCTTTTTTTCTAGGTCTTTCATTTTCCTAGGAAGCTATTTTAGGCCTTCCACTCGGTCTACCCATCTCCAACGTTCCATTTCTCGTTTTTTATCAGATCACTTGGTACTTCATTTCACAAAGAAAATGGAAATCCTCAGATGAGAATTTCTACAGTTCCCTGCCAGGAAGGCCATAAACATATACCTGTATGCATTCTGATTTGTTTGCTTTTACTGCTTTATTGGGAAGGGCCCATAAGGAATAGAAAACATACACCTTTACATGATGACCAAAGCAAGTTGGGAAGGAGAAGGGTTTATTTGGCTTATGTTCCCACGTCACTGTTAATCGTTGAAGGAAATCAGAACAGGAACTCAAACATGAGCAGGAACCTGGAGGCAGAAGCTGATACAAGAGACCATAGAGCAGCTGCTCTCTGGCTTGCTCAACCTGCTTTCCTATAGAACCCAGGACCACCAGCCCAAGGATGATCCCACCCACAGTGGACTGGGTCCTCCCTCGTCAATCACTAATTAAGAAAATGTCCTACATGCTTGCCTACATCTGTGTCTTATGGAGGGGTTTTTTCAATTGAGGTTTCCTCCTTTCAGATGACTCCAGTTTGCATCAAGTTGACATAGAACTAGCCAGGACAGGAACCAAGTAGGTAATGTAAAAATATGAAACATTAGGGTAAAGCTAGACCATGGGCTGTAGCAAATGTTAATACATCCATGAGCCTACTACAAAGGACAAGACCACTACTGTGATGTATATAAAATACCTCAAGATGGGATGGTAATATAGCTCACATGGTGAATACTTGCTTTGTATGCAAGAAGCCCTGCTTCAATTCCCAGTGCCTCTTAAACTGGGCATCATGGCAGTGCCTGTAATCCAACCACTCTGAAGATGGATTCAGGAGCATTAAAAGTTTAGGTTCACCCTTAGCTAAATAGTGAGTTCAAAGCCAGGGGTGGGATATACATGAGACCCTGTCTTAAAATAATAATAATGGTGTTGCGTTTTTTTAATCCCAGAAGTAGGGAAGCAGAGGCTAGTCTCGTCTACATGACATGTTCAGGCCACTCCAGACTATACAACGAGACCCTGTCTCAAAACAAACAAACAATCACAAAACAAGGGCATAATAAGTACTCGGATATGTTTGTTTCAGTCTCCACTTCTCTGTCTTCTGTCCCTACCCTTGAATTCTTACAGAAGTTTGTTCTCAGAGGTTCTGAACCTGTGGGTCGCAACCCCTTGGGGGGCGACTCATAGGGGTCACCTAAGACCATCTGCATATCAGATATCTATATTACAATTCATAACAGTAGCAAAATTACAGTTATAAAGTAGTAATGAAAATAATTTTATGATTGGGGGTCACCACATGTTTGAACTGTATGGAAAGGTCACAGCGTTAGGAAGGTTGAGAGCCACTGCCTTAGAGTGACCTTTCCTGCTGTTTCTGATTCACACATCTGCTTTGATACTCCATTGGGTTCCTTGGGTGTGTTATCTTTTGCCCATCCTTTAAATGTGTGTATTCCTCTTGTTTATACTCCTCTGGATTACATCATACTCTTTGTGCAGTTATTAAACTACAGATTTGCTGCGATCTTTCAGGAAGTCAAAGCAAAAAGGAAATATTATGGAGATATTAATTTATAGTTAGTGATTATTCATTATGTGTTATGCATTTTATAAGCACTTTACATGTGTTATTTGATATAATCTTTACAAGAATTCCATGAGGTAAACACTGATGTTTACACAAATGTCATATTGTAAGTTACTCCTAGAAACTAGATTCTTGAACTGACTTTACTAATCACAAAGCTGTACCCTCTCCAGAGACAGTGTTTAGAAGGATGAAGTATTCTTCGGCAGAACTGAAGCTTCTTTTAGAACATAGGTTTTAACTGATGTTCAGGATGATCCCCTGGGAAGTAACAGTGCATCCTCAGCTAAATCCTATAATGAGAGCAGTAGCATTCCATTCTCACAAAGAACCCCAGTGTAGGAGGCCTAGATGTCAACCAAAGCAAAGTGCTCTGTCTTCAGATTTCCCACAATTAAGTCTTTCAAACAGTTCTTGGGTAGAAATTTGGAGCCTGTTATTTCAGTGTTATATTTTATGTTTTCAAGAAGGAAGAAAACATCTTACTCCTCTTTGTATGTACTATATCTAGCCCAAACCAGTCACATAGAAATAATTTAATATTTTGGGAATAACTTACAAATAATTTTGTGAATTCAAGATGACCTGTCTTTGAGTAACTACTATTATAAGCAATTTGAACATGTTTTAGTTTAGTTATAAGGACATTTCATAGTTTAGCAGAAAAATTCAATACTAAATTTGGTTCACGTTGAAATGTTTAATTTTTCCTTTGATTTATAGGCATATGAGAAAGATCGAAGAAACAACTCAGAACTTCAAATTCGATGCCAAAATTTGGCCTTAGAATTAGCAGACACAAAGCAGTTAGTTCAGCAAGGCGATTACCGTCAAGAGAACTACGACAAAGTCAAGAGGTAAATCGTTAAGGTGGCCATGGGAATTTTCACTTTGGGTATTCTTCACGGTCACGTGAATATGCATCACCCTCACAGGTGTTTCTCCTTTCCCTCCTTTCATATAAAAGAATCTAGCTTGGTGGCTATCAGTTGTAGCTTTCTATTGGTGTTTTTTAGTTTATGTAAAAGTTGCTACCACCCTTTAAGATGTAAAAGAAAATAGGAACCCTGTAAAATGCTTTGTGTGAATATTCATTAAATGGTTATTTGATGAATTCATGTAATGTCAATTTAAATTTTCTCAAGTGATTTTCAGCTGTTCCTTTTCCAACAGAAAGTTTTCACTCTTTGAAAACAACACCTTGTAAGAATGTTTTCCAAGCATATTTCTACTGAATAACTGGGAAACTCTTCCTTTAACTGGAATGGACCACTCTGCTCTGTATTTAATGAGCCTCTCTAATATATTCCTGGTTAAATCTCTTTAAACCTGAGTTTTGTCATATAAGATTAACTAAAGGAATATTGTGAATGCTTTAAAGTATGTCAGCACTGTGTCTTTGTGTATGGGGTGGATTTATCACACTAGGGCATTTGTTTTGTCTGCTACAGCTAGAATTCTTGAAGTATAGTAATCACTTAGTAAGTATTCTAATGCTATAAGTGAATTTACAAAGATGTAGCGAAAATATTGATACTTCTATTCCCACCTTGACTGGTATGTGGTATGCATGTATTTATCATTATGCCTAAATATGGTAATTACTTGAACTTGAAACCTATGAGAGTTATTCTCAGTGGACCCCTGAATACAGCTGAGTTTTTTAAAAAAACATTTTATTTTCTAATTAAGTTTTTTGGGTTGTTTGTTTGTTTGTTTGTTTGAGACAGGGTTTCTCTGTAACTCTGATTGTCCTGGAACTTACTGAAAATCATGCTGGTCTGGAACTCACAGAAATCCGCCTGCCTCTGCCTCCCAAGTGCTGGGATTAAAGGTTTGCACCACAACATCCTGGCTGTAGTTTTATTTTTTATAATAAAAAACTTGGAAGAAAAATGTAACCTTGATTAAAAAATGTAAGCAATTTTAAGTGCTAAAAATAGAACAGTAAATAAAAAAGGGGAGGGAGGGATTCTGACTGAACCTTTTGGTTCTTGAATACATTTTTAAAATATATGGTCACGCCATATATGGTGGCAACAGACCTGTAATCCCAGTGTTTGGGAGCAGAAGCAGGAAAGTGATGAGTTCTTGAGTACAGCATGAGCTACGACCAAAATCCTGATTCCAAAAACTAAGCCTGGTACTATATCCAGCCCTATGACTCAGGGTCCAGTCAACATTTCAAGGAACAAAAGGAAGAGGACAAGTCATGAAAATATAAGGTAGCGTGGTAGATAAACACTTTGATAAATTCTCACAAATGTGTAACAGTAATCAGCATATAGATCTTTTGTCATCTCTAGAATTCAAATGCTTCTGGATAACATTTGTTTCTACATAAAATTATTTGTGGCAGTTAAAACTGTTAACTTATGTTTGAGTCACTTTTGTTTCAATAGCTCTACAACTTCTGGCAGAACATAACGTTCCCAGTTTTATTTTGTAATTTAATTGTCTTGACCCTTTCTCTAAAGAGTTCTGATTTCTAGTAACAGGAAATGCTATTTCAAAATTAACATTTGGGCTGGGATCACTGCTAGATCAGCCACTATTTCTTGGCAAGGGCAGGAGAGAGGGAAGAGGGAAAAGCATAACACACTGGATGAAATCATACTGATACCACAGTAGTCAATGAAGAACCTCCAGCCAATTAAATATAATGTAGTACACCCTGAGTATAAACATAAAAACCAACAATTATGAATTATAACCCATTGATAGAATAAGAATCTCTGAGGAAATGCTAACACTAAATGGGGAAGAAGATCAGATCAGTATATTTTCAACTGATAAACATGTGTATGTCAGGAATGGCTGCTTTGTAGCCTCATTAATAATATTTGATTCAGAATCATCAATGGAATCTGCAGCCTCAGGTAGAATATGTTAGGGAATAGGATGCCTATATCATCTAAATGGCATAATGAAAAGCTGGTGAAAATGAAACGATTTTCCTGTGGCAGTCCAGGAGTCAGTAAAGCCCCAGGCCCTTCTGACTGGGAAGGAGTTAGCAGCAAATATGTATTTCTCTACTCAGTTTTGAAGATGACTGTTGACTGTTTTGGTCCAGTTCTTAGTTTCATTGTCCTGGGAGAGGGCTAGTCTGAAAGGAGAAATTAAAATATCTGGGTTAATCATAAACAATGTGTGAGTGAAACCATGCCCTGAGCGCCTGCCTGTGTGCTGCTGTGAGCGCCTGCCTGTGTCAGTTAAAAGTCATGATGTTGAGTTGTTTAAAGCATTGGCTTCAGGGTAAGATTGAAGCCCTGTGAGATGGCTAACGCTTGTAATCACAGTGTGAGAAAAACAAGACAGGAGGATTGCTATGGGTTCCTGGCTAGTGGGGCTAAGTGAGCCCATGTCTGAAACAACAGCATTAACAACAAAAACCAAGAGATAGTGGGGAAAAATGAAATTGTACCTTAGAAAATATGCTTAGTTTACTGGCTAGTGTAATTTATGTATTTATATTTGAACGCTAATATTCATATCACTTGTCTGAACAAGGTCTTGAGCCTTCTAAATTTGAAAAGTAGATACACAAAAGCCCACCGCTTGGTCAGCTTCTCGCCACTCAACCCCTTCTAACTGTGAAAGAGGTGTCCATATTTACTGTGTATTTGATTTGGTTTTCACAGTGAACGCGATGCTCTTGAACAGGAGGTACTAGAGGTTAGAAGAAAACATGAAATACTTGAAGCCTCTCACATAGCTCAGGCTAAAGAAAGAACTGAATTATCAAAAGAGGTAAGCTCCCAAGTCAGCCCACTTGTGTTTTATTACATATTTATGAACAATAGCCCAGGATAAAATTATGGGTGAAATCTCACTTTTCTCTTTCTTATGTAGTTACCAGAAAAAAAAGAGAAGTGACTTAACAGGCATTTTTGCATAAACAATTGCCAAGGCTAAGAATTATCACTTTTTAGAAGGAAAATTTCTATATGATACACACAATGTAAGAAAGAGAGTCAGCCTTGAGAAGTAACAGCTCACTCTGGCTGTGACTCTGAATCTCCATAGGTAACCACCTTGCAGCAGACAGTTACCCTACTGCAAAAGGATAAAGAGTACCTCAATCGCCAAAACATGGAGCTCAGTGTGCGCTGTGCCCACGAAGAGGATCGCCTGGAGAGGCTGCAAGTGCAACTGGAAGAGACCAAAAAGGCTAGAGAAGAGATGTATGAGAAATACGTGTCATCCAGGCAAGACTCTGATCGCTTTCCTTGTAATAGATGTAAATGAGCACTTCAGGGGTGGGCAGGATCAGTTTGTGAGAGCACAAGTGGTCTGGGTCTGTAGGAAGGTACTGAGACAATTCTCTTCATTTTGTCTCCTCTCCAAGTTTTCTTTTCTAGTTGATCTCTTAGAGATATTGTGGTTTTCCAGTAACAACAAAGGTCTATTTTTCTTCTTTTAGTTAAAAATTTTAATTAGCATATATTTATTACTGTGAAATTATTGGCTTATGGTATTTTCCTATGTGTACATCATGTACTATATTCATATTCGCTGCTTCCCATTACTCTGTTTCTCCCCCTTGTTCCAAATAGCCTCACTTGCACTTTCACCCCTTCTACACATATTTTCATAACATAGATACACGTGAGAGAGAACATGAAAAGATTTTTTTTAATCTGGCTTGTTTCACTTAACATAATGATCTCCACTCTTACACAGTTTACTGCAAACAAAATAATATCATTCTCTCTTGTTTTTAATCAGTAAAATACATATACACGCATATATAGATAAACCACACTTTATTTATTTTATCATTGCATGAATGGTGTGTGGGGTGGGTGGGCATGCCTGTGCCACAGGGCATGTTTAGAGGTCTGAGGACAACTTTCCGGAGTTGGTTCTCTTCTGCCGCTGGACCTGAGGGTGCAGATCATCAAGCTCTCACAGCAAGCGTTTTTACCTGCTGAGTCTTTTCACTGATCCATCTCATCGTCCTTATCCATTCACCTGTTGATGGACATGTAGCCGGAGTCCACATCCTGACCACTGTGAATAGTGCCAAGTTAACCTTGAGTGTGTGGCTGTCTAGATAGGATGCTGTCACAGAGTCCAGAAATGGTGAAGCTGGATCATCTGCTGGTTTTCTTTTCCGTTTGTGAGGGAATTCTATATTGGTTTCCACAGTGGCTGTATTGATTTATACTACCACATCTGTGTAAGTGTTCTTTGTCCACCTGACCCCCAACCATTGATGAAATTTTTATTAGTTTTTCTTGATGGCTCTTCTGATTGGAAAGAGGTAGACTCCTGTTGCAGTTTGATGGCCAGGGAGCATGAGTATCTTTTGTATATTTATTGGCCACTTGTACTTCATCATCAGAAAACTGTTAAATTGAATTATTGGTAGGATTTCTTGTTTAATTTGTATAGTTCTTTAACAGACTCTAGATATTAATTCCCTGGCAGCTATACAGCTGGCAAAGCTTGTCTCCCACTTTGGGGGTTTTATTTTCACAGTTGATTGTTTGCTTTGCTGTGTAGAGCTTTTTAATTTCATGTAATCCTGTTTTTCACTTCTTATTTTCTGGCTTATTGAAGCTCTTTTCAGAAAGTCATGGCCTATGTCTTTATTTTGACTTATTTTCCTGTAGTAGTTTCAAAGTTCTGTGCCTTACATTAAGGTCTTTTTTTATCTTTCTTCAGTTGGTTTCTGCACCATTAGATAAGAACCTTGTTTTGCTCTGCATGTTAGCATCCACTAGCATCCACTTTCCCAGCACTCTTTCTTAAAAAGACAAGACTCTTTCTTCTAGGTGGGGTGTTGTTGACTTGGGTCCTCATAATGGAAACCAGGACAACTTTCAGGAGTCAGTCTCTCCTGATATGAGGTCTAGGGATCAGGTTGTCGGTCTTGTGTAGTGAGCACCTTTGCTTGCTTAGTCATATTGACTGCACATAACTTATTATTTTAAACAGCATCTTTTTAATATTCTATTGATGGGTGAAGAGATTAGTTTAATGGCTGAGTACTTTTTAATATACACAAAGCCCTGGGTTTAGTCCTGAGAACTTCAAAGAAAAGAAGTCCCTTGACCTTGTGGCTAAGATTTCTTATTAGTAGTTTTTGAAAGCCTGTACATATCTGTGGAAATACCATTTTGGAGAAAATCTAAGTATACTTATGACTTTTCCGACTGAAATATGAAAGAAGAATGAGAAAGTTTTGCATGGTTTTCACGTCACAGATCTTGGACTTAGGCTGCCTGCATCTCACAATCATCTCATCTACTAAATACTATCATATATGCTGGAGTTCCTTCATATCCATGGCTCTCATAATCTTTGGGATACTTATATTTATCAGCATGTCAGAAACTAAAAAAAGTTCAAATGGAGAGCTGGTTCAGCACTTAAGAGCACTGGCTGCTCTTCTAGAGAACCTAGGTTCAATTCCCAGCACCCACATTGTAGCTCACACGTGGAGCTGTCACCATCTTTAAGTCCAGTCTCAGGATCTAACACCTTCTCAGGCCTTTGTGGGTACAGCACGCATGCAGTGCACATATTTACAGGCAAACATCCCTACGCATAAAATAAAAATAAAGGAAAAAAATTTTTAGTTAAAATTTTACATGTGACAGTTCAACATTTCTGGCTTTCCCGAGCCTGTTCCTTTTTATTGGTTTGAGCTGTGCTTACTACTAATACCCTATGTAATACTCTGACTTTACTTAAAAAAAAAAAATCATTGTCTGACTCTGTTTTCTGTGCTGAGAAGGAAGTGTTTTATAAAGTCAGCGATCTTGGATTATATTTCTATTCTGTGTCTCAACATCCAACATCCATGTACATCAGTCTTCAGACCTCAGCCCTGTGCATTAAAAACAGTGTTGAAGATGAGCTTTCAACATAACTTATTAGCATCTGTTATTGTAGTAATTAATTAAGCCTATGGAAAAGTAGTGAGAAGTGTTAAGAGCCTGGTCCTAGTTTGGAACAGTATTTTTAGAAATTCTAAAACATGTGTAAAATGACTATTTTCTAAACATACTATGAAAGTATACTTCATATAAGATATTAAAGTCTTACCTGGAGAGCAGTAGTCCTGTTTTTTGTTTGTTTGTTTGTTTTTTCATGAAAGAAAACCATGACTATGCATTGTTTTCTTTGTAGAGACCATTATAAAACAGAATATGAAAACAAACTACATGATGAACTGGAACAAATCAAATTGAAAACTAATCTAGAAATTGATCAGCTTCGAAGTGCCTCTAGGGAAATGTATGAACGAGAAAACAGGTAAAAAAAGAAAAAGAAAAGATTGAGCGAGTTTATATGATTTTTTTTTTTAATTTGGAGATTCTAAGAAATTTGCTGAAATTAAATGCCATTCTGAGATGTCTTTTTTTTTTTTTTTTTCTGAGACGAGGTTTCTCTGTTGTAACTCTGGCTGTCCTGGAACTCACTCTGTAAACCAGGCTGGCCTCGAACTCACAGAGATCTGCCTGCCTCTGCCTCCTAAGTGCTGGGATTAAAGGCGTGCACCACCACTGCCTGGCTTCTGAAATGTCTTATTTAATAGTTTTAAATATAAATGGGAATGTTAAAATTCTAAAATTTTTGATGGCTAATTGCAATGGGGCTCATCATACTTTAGGTCTTTTTTCTCTGATGTTTCTGTTACCTGTTACCTCAATTTAAACTGAAGACACAAATAAGAGAAAAATTAGAGAGTACTAAGACAGCAATAGTTCTACCAACCATTCCTCTTGGATACGTGTAGAAACTGGAACAGTAATATGCAATGTTATATGTATGTTATTTAACCACTGTTTCTGAAAGATGTTACATCAGACAACATTGAAGAATGTTTTTATACATGTAATTACTTTTGAATGGTTATGTGCTAGGTTCCTCTAGTAATTGGCAGCTTTAGAAGATAATAAATGCTACCTATTTCAGTGGCAGTTGTTTTTGTATATTAACTTTTCAGTTACTGTGGCTCTTGAAAGGCTTCCTGCCTTCCGTCCTCCCTTCACTTTCTCCTTCCCTCCTTTCCTGAACATCCTCAGGCTTCCAAGGCAAACACTTAACCAACCAAAGCATCACTCAGCCCAGATTGGCACAGTGCTCAGAAATTGACCTAATTGGTGAGAGGGTAAGAGGAAGCTAAAAATGTCAGATTTTGTGTTGAACAGCTGCATGGGTAGGGATTGTAGTTGTTAAAACATTAGAAAAATAGTAGGCTTTAATAGAAACAACATGATGAATTAGTTTCATTGGAAGTATCTGTGGGATATCCAAATAGAGCAGTTAATTTAAGAGTCTCACTTCATCAACAGAACGGTCTGTACTGTGACATAGATACTATTTCTTTCTGTGGATAAATACTGTTTAGTTTGGTGGTTCAGTTCATTTCTGTTACACATTTTGTAAGTTTTTGTTGACCTAACCTTAAAATTTGTGTCATCATTTCACAATACAATGTATGGTTATTCCTAAACAGTCTACATTGCTACATATATGTTGCTATGTAATCATTGTGACAATTTATTAATTTTTTAGTTGTCCACCTAAAAACAAAACAAGAACAAAGAGAATCCTTTAAAATATGCCCTATAGTAGCATAAGCTTATGTATATTAACTCCCTCTCCAAAATAGCATAGTAGGTTGGCAAAGCTGTATAGGAAAACAGGCAAGAGATAGTTCTCCAGCAGGAAAGCTGGCGGCAGCTTTGCTTATCTCCGGGACTATTCTGAACCTAGGTTCACATTAAAATGGATACCATCAGTTCAAGCTTCATTTCTCTCACGACAAAACACCCTGACAACAAGCAACTTAAGGAGAAAGTCCCTTTAACTTTAACTTTAGCTCACAAGTCCATCATGTTGGGAAGTCGAAGCAAGCACCAAAAGCAAGTCCTTACATCCACAGTTAGGAGCATAAGGAGAATAATTGTACTTAGGTTTGCTGCTCGGCTTGCATTCTCCATTCTTAAACAGCTCAGGGCCCTAAACCAAGAAATGATCCCTCCCACTTTCAGGCTGGGTTTCCTGCATCAATTAAGGCAATCAAGGTAATCCCCACGCTGGCCAATGTGATCTAGACAGCATCTCATGGAGACTCTCTTCCCAAGTGATTCTAGGCTTTTTCAAGTCTACAGTTAAAACTAACCGTCATACTACATAACCAGAAAACTGATGGGATTGGACCTACGCACTCCATTAAACCAGGATTTTAGACTGATCCATAGATATTAACACTATGATAGATAGTTGCCACCAGATGGTGCCGAACTGCAGCCGAATCCTATGCCAGCACAGGGACACTTAAGTAGCCAGTTGTACAAGCTTGTTATTGTTTTTAACTTCACAGTAATCCGTCCCTGTGTTTATGTGACTGAATCTTCATTATGACAGATCTGAAATGTAATTATAACTTCTGTCCCCTCAGTCCTTCACAAGGTAAAATAAATAGTATGTTCTTTTGAAATCTGACATCTTTGAATGGATAACTTATAAAAAACAAAATTCAGAAAATGTTTACATATTTAGTTTTGTTTTTAATCTAAGTAAATTAATCTTGCTTTGAAGTTAGATACATAATGTTGTCCTTTATACTTTATCAGTGTGCAGTTGTTTTATAAGTTAAAATGTAGCGAGTTTTTATACTTGCATCTTTCTACGTGCCTAGATGAGGGTAAGAAGCTGAGAGTGGCGAAATACCCTGGTGACTGGGGGGACATAAGGAGGGCAACTCAGTTCAACGGCAAGTTTTTAAATAATGTGCTTAGGTTTATGTGACCGATTGTGGTGCCTCTTACATGTTTACAAATAAGACAGTCTTTCAAAGCAAAGTGCATAACTGCAAGACTAGGACTCAGAGTTTGAGACAAGAGGATCACAGGCTCCAGGCCAGCCAGAGCTGCTATACCCAAGCCCTTTCTTAAAGAGAGAAGACAGTATTCCATGAGTGAGAGCAGATTCTAAGAGATTTTGAGCAGAAAGACTAAACTTGAACCCTGTCTCCACCACTTACAACACTTTCTAGCAGGCTGAAGAAGCCACTTCGTATCTCTGAAGTTTTCTAGTTTTCTCTTTTATAAAAATGAGCTAATAATAAGGCTTCACCGGGTGGTCTGTGCAGTCGAAATGAGGTAATACATGTGAAAAGTACATTACAGCTTAAAAATATATAATATGTATATAAATGTTTATTTTTATACCTTTTGCCTATGTGTAATAAAACTTTTGTTTGATGACAATTTAAGTAAGATGATTATTACATAGAGATCAGCTGTAACATGGAATTATTACATTAAAGCCCACTATTAAAAAATATAGAGGTCTACGCAATGGCTGACTTATTTGTTCCCTAAGCAGTTCTAAGAGATCATAAAGGGGAGATGAATTCAGGTGACTGAATTTCTCCAGAACACAAAACTCCCTTTAATGTAAGATACTCTCATCAACACAGAAAAGAAACTGTTGCAATATGAGGTATGAGTGTGTTGGAAGCATCCGCTAGGCTCCTCCTGCCGCACAGAATCTGGAAACTCAACAGCTTCACAGTTGTTTGAAAGGGAGTGCAGAGTAGCACAAAGGAGACTGAAATATGCTTCTAATTGTAGCCATTAGTGCGATGTTGCTTTGGTAATTTTATTTCCTCCCCCTGTCAGTGCCATCTTGATCACAATGTACTGTTTTCCAAAGTACTCAAGAAGCCTCAGTGACAGGTGAAATGTGCACAGAATATTAGTGATATTGAACAGCTCTAAATCTTGAATATGGATTCACTTACGGGGATTAATTGAATCCATTTAACCCATCCTAGTAGATGAACTCGGAGCTAGATTACAAAGGTTCTATTCCACGTCTTAAAAGTGAATGTCCTCTTTAGTGCTCCAGCTAACAACCTCTGTTGCTCATATCTTGCCAGATAATATGTGTAATTGTTAAAATTCCTTGTGAAAATATTTAAGTCTTTTTCTTTCTTTGTTTTATTTTTTGGTCTTTTCAGCTAGATTATTCTAAAAGTAGGTGATTTTGCAGGTAACTTGGTGTCTTGTGAATTAGCGATAGATGGGTTTTCTCACATCTCTCATTTGTTATTACCCCATACTCCTCTGGGTAGTTCTTCTCATCATTAATACTTAAGTACTTTGAGGTGTGTGGGCTGCCCCATGTAAGTTGTAGGTGAGTTTCAGTTGTGCTAGAGTAACATATAAATTTACATGTACATGTATGTTTACATATACATATACAGTGCACTGTGTGCAGTGGGGGAAGCTGGGAAAGCAGAATGGGGTTAGATTGCTATAAAGAAGCCTACACAGAGGTTTCTAATGCACTGATTAGGGCTGAGCCTGGAGAAAGATACAGAAGTTACTCAGCTGATCATCCACCATATTTATTCAGTTTCATTTTGAGAGTAACTGCTGACCACTTTTAAACCTCAGCATCATGATGGATCTTAAACTGAGGATTTTATTTTGTAAATTTCTTGTGTACATGGACTTCTCTTGTATGTATGTCTACTTTGATATGGGTTGGATAGTTATTTACTTTGAGTTCATATCCACAGCTAGAAAATGAAGAAGTTCATGTGAGCACTTGCTGACTAAGCCTACTTTTGTTACTATAACAGAATACCTGAGACTAGGTAATATGTGATGAACAGGAATTTATTGTCTCACTGCTCTGGAAGCTGGGAATTTCAATATCAAGGTGCTAACATTTGGCAACAGCATATTTCCTGCATCCATGCATGGCAGAAGGCCAGGGAGCATGTGAGAGAACAAGAGGCAGGCAGACCTACCCATTGTAACAGCATCAATCCTGCTCAGAAAGGCTTCTCCCTCAGAGCTTGTTCTTCTCTGGAGTCTTGTATTATTACTGCTATAACAGTAGTTACTGTTTTTTGAACCTGACTTTTAGAAGGGACAGACATTCAAACCACAGAACTAATTATAATAGAATAGAATAGGAAATTATAGCAGTTTTTAGTCAACAATAATCTCAAAATGTTTCTTCTCCTAAAATGCATAGCTTTTCTTAAGAAAATATAAAATAAGAGTGCCTGCTAAGTACAATGGCATATTTCTCTAATACCAGAACTCAAGAGGCTAAGGCAGGAAGATCTCAAGTTAGGCCAGCCCTAGGCTAAAGTTTTTCCAATTGTTCTAATGTTTTCTGTACCATATTTAGGTATAAATTTAGATTCAGCCTATTAATGCTAGGAAATTTATCTTCTAGAAATGAGAAAATATATCCCATTCTGTTCAGTAGTCTATACACATTTTGCATTGAGGTTTTTAAGCTTCAGTGTGAAAAACTTTTGGATATACTTACATGTATTAAATTGTTTACTACAGAAATGACATCACAGTGCACGTTAAAAATGCCCAGCTTGTCGTAATATTAGACACTTGTTGTGTAGATGAATGATTAGGAACTTAACTTTTAAGAGATTTTCACTGAGTATTATAACTTATTTTTATCTCTTATTTTATCTAAACAACTTGTGGTTTATGCTAGTTTCTTTGTCTTATTTATAGTGCCATCTTTTGCTATGAAAAAGTAATCCAAGATAAATATATGGATTCACTCCCACCCCATTACTCTAGTAGTAGCCTGGGATGGCACCCTTTTATTTATTTTATTTTCCCCATCTTTTCTTTCAGTGTACCTCCCAACATTAATCTGAAGCAGATAGGAAAACTCTACCTAGGAGAAATTAGTTGGCAATAACATGAAAGAATCATGAAAAACAATTTTGGAATAAAATCTTAGCTATATAAAAATGTTTTTGCACACAATTAATTGTTTTTAAGGTTAATTAATTTCCAGCTTCCTTGTCTATGAATTCCGTATCTACTGATTCAACCAACTGCAGAGCAGAGACACTTTGAAGCAGATTGCATTTTTGCTAAAAGTCTAGAGACTTTTCCCTTTCATTACTTCTTAAGCAGGACAGCACAACAACTTAGAAGACACTCCCTTGTATTGGGCCTTGTCAGTAATCGAAAGTGTACGGGGATGCCTGTTGTAAATCATATGCAAAAAGTGTGCCATTTTACACTCAAGACTTTGGCCTCCTTGGGTTTGTGTATGCTCAGGCTAGGGTTGTGGGGTGGAGCCAGTAAAGGATGTTCAAGAAAGCAACTTAAAATGTTTGTTATATTAGCCAGTTGTGCAGCTCCCAACATATTTCAGTGTTACTCTAATTGCATCTTTGTTACATTCAGTTTGGAATTTTAAAATCTCAACCCCATTAGTTTATTAGACATGCTATAGATAGCCTCTCTCAATTTTTCAAGTTTCTCTTTTGAGGAACATTTCAATTCCTGCTATTTGCTCTATAATTATATTCATTATATCTTCTAATGTATTTAACATTTGCAAATGGATTATTCATTAATTATGTGGAAGTTACTGTTTTATCTATATCAGGGATGCAGTGCATCTGGCGTTTTTTGTCAAACCAGTCTAATTTTAAAAGAGCATGTTACACTATGAGCCATAGAAACAAATACATAATATGTCCACAATTCTTTTAAGGCTAATTCTGATTTGACATCTGTTTGCACCATGATGTGGTCATGCAATACAAATCTCATAATGTCAGAATATCCCAAGGAGGAAATGTCTGTGAAAGAAAGGAGTCCTGAGAAAAGCAACATAGTGTGATTCAAAGCATAGAATAGGAAGTAGATTTACCAGGCTCTACAGTGTACCTTACAATGTGACCTTTGGCTGGATCTTTGTATTTCCGTCTTGAAATAGATTTGTAAAATGAAAATGATACAACATATGACTGATAGTTGTTATGACAAGTTACTACTGTTTTAGTTACTGTTGTAGTTACTTTTCTCACTTTCTCTGACCAAATACCTGACAAACAAATTAAGGGAGGATGTATTCTGGCTTACAGTTCAAAGGGACCATTCTGTCATGCTGAGAAGATCTGCAGCAGGCAGGAAGGCATGCATCTTCGTTACTTTTCAATTGTATGATAAGACACCGTGACCAGGGCAACTTATAGGTAAAAGAATTTCCTTAGGACATACAGTTTGAGAGGTCCGTGACCATCATGGCAGGGAGCATGGCAGCAGGCATGGATGGCACTGGAGTAGTAGCTGAGAATTATATCTTGATCTGCAAGTAAGAGGCAGAACTAATTGGGAATATGTCGGCCTTTTGAAACCTCAAAGCCTGTGCCCAGTGACATACCTCCTGCAACACAGCCACACCTCCTAATCCTTCCCCAGCGGTCCCACCAACTCTCATTCAAACCACCACAGCTGGCAGTAAGAGCAAGGGGCCATCTGGTCACAGAGTCTCTGTTTTCAAGAAGCAGAGAGCAAAGAGGAAGTAGGGCCAGCTACAAAACCTCAAGACCTACCCCCAGCAACCCACTTCCTATAGCAAGCCTCTACAACCTTCCCAAACAGTGTAACCAGCTAGAGACACAGCAGTTACCATATATGAACTACCTAGAACGCCCCAGATAGATGGTATCTGTTTACTATCACTACTGTAGTCAGTGGGAGAGTATATTCAGTTTATCTCTTTCAAACTTAATTTGAAGGATGTCAATTGTCTAATACATAAAAAAGTATATATATAATGTTGGTTGTAGACGTAACTAGTCTACATGGAAGGCATGACAGCCGAGAAAGACGACAAATTTACAAGGAAATCTTACCTATAGACACCTAGGGAAAAAAGACTGATGGTAAAACAGACATCTAGAACTTTCTCTTACTTACTTTGGCTTTCTCTTCAGAATTGTCTTAGCTATTTGTTCTTTAAGATTTTTTATATTGAATCACTTTTTAGAAAAATATCCCCTTCGTTCTTTCGTGTTACTTACTACAGTTAAGAATAAGTATCTCTTCCTTGTCTTAAAATTGTATTTATGCCTTATCATAGCACTCACAGTTAGCTGGACATTAAACTGTACTCTCTTTATTCTCTAATAAGCCTCTTTTCATTTGGTTCTCTGTGGCTTGGCTTTATTTCTAATTCATTGTGACTAGAAAGCAAGTATAGTTAGGACTGGGTCTTCTCCATCTACCAACTAAGCAATGATGTTTAACTAGTTCTTCAGATGTGACCTACTTGGCATTCTACTACTTAAATCACATTTAAAATGATGAGGCCATTTCTCGAAAGGAGAATTGGAACTAATTTGTGGTTTACTGGCTAAGATATGTAGGTCATCTTAGTATGAAAATATATAAATGTTTACGATTCTTAGAGAATTGTATTCCCTAAAATTTATTTTTCATGTTTTGTTTGGTTTAATAATAGAATAGTTTTTAAGGTCATTACAGTCAGGATGACACTAGAAAATAATACTGCACTGTTTTGTAATAGCTACTTAAGAAAGCAACTCTACCTAGAACACAACATACAAAAATTATTGTTATTGTTTTTTGACAAGAGTCACCTTTACATAACTTTTTAAAACTTCAACAGTTTCTGTTCCTGCTACCATCATAAGTGGATGGCGTATGTAGTATTTGGGACTCATATTCCTTGAGCCCTACATGAATATTGACTTATCTCGGTCTACTCTATCTAGCCATCTGAATGGAGGCATCCTGACTTGTGATCAACTAAAATTCTGCCACATCCCAGGTGGTGGTGGGGCACACCTTTAATCCCAGCACTTGGGAGGCAGAGGCAGGTGGATCTCTATGAGTTCAAGGTCTGCAGAGTGAGTTCTGGGACAGCCAAAGTTACAACAGAGAAACCCTGTCTCGAAAAAATTTAAAAAAAAAAAATCTGCCACAGAAAGTGCTTTTTAGTCTAAGCCTGACTACACGCCATTACATACGATCACAGAAGCTGAGCAGGGTTAGCCCTGTGACTATTTGGATAGGAGGGTGCCACTCTGTCCCCAAAGCACTGTTCTCCAGTAGCAATCTCCAGTCTGCCGTGTGTATAACTTGCACTAGTCTATTTGACACTCTCTCAGGCCCTCTGTCCTTTCTCCCCTGTATTCCTAATCCGTCGGCCTTTCTGTATTAACTACTTTACTTGCACAATTAAGATTCTAGAACCCAGTGTTTCAGCTGTTCCTTTGCTATTGCCTCAAACTTCATTCTCATTTTGATTCTTGTGATTTCTCTCATACATCATTCATAAAGCATTTATTAGCTGCCCTCACCCTCAGTTTTCTTGGGGATATTACATCTCCCTCATTGGACTATGGTAAGGATAAAATGAGATAAGTAGACACACACTGTTTTAGCCTACCCTTCCATGCATGAGGAAAAAGGTATAAAGAAACCATTCAAACTGTGGGGACAGTTATTCCAACTGGCACCCACATGAGTAATTAAAAGCAACTAAATTCTGATATCTAGCCCAGCTCTATTTAGAAATAGCCTCTGTTTACTCCAGTGTTGCTGCCTGTTGTCAGAATACTCTCCGATCCAGGCAGCTTCATGTAGTGTGTACTGGACATCACCAACTCTAGAAAGTCCTTAAGATAGTCATCTAAGCATTGTAGGTAGATTTGTGAATATTTAAAAGATAGATGCTTATGCATTAAAAATAACTTAGATGCGTGTTTGAATTTTAGACATCTTCGTGAAGCCAGGGATAATGCACTTGCTGAGAAGACCCGAGCAGTGACAGCGGAGAAGGACGCTCTGGAAAAGCATGAGCAGCTCCTAGACCGGTAAGGAGGGAGTACATATGCTACAGTTCTCCAGTGCTTGTTCCCATTGTGTTTCCATTTAAGAAAAATTTGTTTTAAAGCCAGCTATAGTAGAGCATGCTTGTATTCCCAGCACTTGGGAGACTGAGGCAGGAGAATGGCTGGAAGTTTGAGGCCACCCTGAACTGCCTTCTGTCTTAAAAAATAAACAATGTGTGTGTGGGTGTGTGTGTGTGTGTGTGTGTGTGTGTGTGTGTGTGTGTGTGTGTGTGTGTTTGTTTAATGGAACTATGATCTTCATTTCAGTTGTAATACAATTTAAATGAATGTTTTTTGTTATAAAATTGTTAGCATACATTGAAACCATGGTATAGAATAGTTAAGTCATTCCACAGACCTGTGCCCTTTCAGTCCATCCTATATTGCCCTTCAAGAGACAGCAGCCTTCTGACTATCACTGTCATCAGCCTTGTTCTTCTTGGACTAAACCTCAACAGAATCATACATTGTTTACTCTCTTGGATCTAGTTTCCTTGATCCCGCATTTGTGTTTTATCCATTTTGATATTGATCTTTCCTTACTATTTCCGAGTCTGAATATTTCAGTTTGTTAACATATTCTCATGTTGATAAAAATTGTTCTTGTTTTCAAATTCAGCTACCAAAGTAAAGCTAATGTGAATGTTGTTATTCTAATTTTGATTATATTTATATTTGAGTACTTTTTTCTTTTTGGTAGACGCCTAGGAATAGAACACCTAGGAGTCATAAAGCATAACATTTTAGTGTATAAAATTCTGTGAACACTTACTCTAAAGTGGTTGTACATTGTACACTCCCCAAGTCATTTGTCAAAATCTATATGTTCTACTATATTTTTGTAGGGAAGACAGTAGAGAAGGCTTTCTCTTCAGTTACCAATACAGGTGGAAACTTATTTTATTAGTGTAATGAAAAGGAAAGCAATGACAAGCATTAAGTTAAAATACTCTAAATTTTAAATAGTTTGCCTACATGTAAGGAGTTATTTTGTTTGTTTGTGTGTTTGTTTTTGGTTTGGAGGGGTTTTTTGTTTTGTTTTGTATTTGTTTTTTTGTTTTTTTGTTTTTTTTTTTAGAAACAGGGTTTCTCTGTTATAACTCTGGCTGTCCTGGAACTCACTCTGTAGACCAGGCTGGCCTTGAATTCACAGAGATCCACCTGACTTTGCCTCCCAAGTGCTGGAATTAAAGATGTACACCACCACCACCTGGTTTTCCTTAAACGTTTTATTTTGAAATAATTTTAGACAAAAGAGTTGCCAAAATAGTATAGAAAATTTACATATGCCTTTCAAATGGTAATAATCTTTTAAAATTAAGCTCATTGTTTCCATTTATTGACAAAGTCTTCAGATTAACTTGTAATTATCTTTCTAAAAGTTCAAGTCTCAGGCTGGAGAGATAGATGGCTTAGGGGTAAAAAACGGTTGCTGCTCTTCCAGAGGACCGAAGTTCACTTCCTAGCACCCACATGGCAGCTCACAACTGTCTCTATCTCCAGTTCCAGGGGTTCCAGACATACATGCAGGCAAAATACTCATATACATACAAATTAAAATAAAAAAAAAAAGTTCAGCACTCACTGTGTTACCCAGACTGGCTCAAAGTCCTAGACTAAAACCATCTTCCTGCCTCAGCCTCCCAAGTAGCTGAAAATACAGGCACTTGCCTCCATGCTCGGCTTCTAATTTGTAATTTAATCAATGTATACAACTAAAATTTGGGCTAATGAGAAGCCTTTCAAAATGCCTTACTTGATCAGATAATTTTCTTTCAATAAGATGTTCAGACAAGTCAGCTCTCAGGAAGAATGTGTATGTTAGGATTGAAGCGTCAAATGGGTGGTTTGAGGAATGCTAAGTTCCCTGTTTTAACAATCTTAAATTTCCTGTAATTGTTTTATTAAATAATTTATCTAATAGTCTTTCATGAAGTCCCTTTTTTAAATCCTTTTGTAATCTCTGACAATTGCTTGTAAGAATGATATACTGGTTAAGTCACAACATAAAAGGAATAATAAACTCCCTGATTTTGATGGTATTATTTTAAGAATCTCCTCATTCACTTGTCTTTTTAAAAGTTAGGACTATGACTTGAAAAGGCTGCTCTCATCTGTGACCACGTCACCATGAATGCTGGCATTTGAGTTGGGCACATAGCTAAGTGGTTAAGTTTGTGTTTAATGTGAGCCTTGGACCTCATCCTAGAACAGCAACAGTACATTAATATGTGTATATATGTACTCAATTTACTGAAAGTTGTGAATGTTGATGCCTAAATGCTTGACTTAATATACTTTGGCATACTTTTTGTTTATTTGCTATTTTGTATTTCTGGGACACTGAACCCAGAACCTTGTGTAGGCCAAATGGGCACTTCACCAATAAGATACTTCTAGTATATTTGGGGATGTTGTATATATTAGTATGTGTAGCAAAACATAAGAGTAAAATATTTTTACATTCTTCAGGGATTGGCTTTTTAATGTCCAGATATATAATTCTGGCTCCCTATTTTTCAAAATGAGAATAAACAAATGTATTTTAATCATTAAATTGGATGTGACTTTCCTGAATCATGTTTAAGTCAACCATTTGACATGTGTATACACAATTTTCCAGTCATGTATAATTAGTACCATCATTTCCTTTTATGTGAGAAGGTTTTCTTTATCGAATGCCTCATTTTATGATTAAACAACCCATGTCATTATAGAAAAAAGGCATAAGGAAGCAGTGTGCCATTTTCCAACATGAATGAAAAAGGCTTTATACTCCAAGGCTTTAATTTCCTACAAAGAAAAGGACTTTTCTTGGGTATATAAAAGACCTATGTATGTCCCAATTTCTAGCACAATAAAGTCTCTAAGAATAAGTACCAACTGCCCAGCACTTGAGAACATGAACAGAGCACCAGTTCCTGTTAGGTTGCTTTGAGTCTCTGTGGACTCTGAGGGTTCTTCCCACCAGAAAGGAATTTTAGAACTCCGTCAGTGTGAGTACCAGAAAAGACAAATACTGTCTACAGCTTGGGGATTCTTCATAAGAAGCCTGGATTTAAAGCTTCAATGTAAGTGTACAATTCAAAATTAGTTTGCATTGTAAATACTTTCAGCTATAATTTAGCTTGTTTTAAAAATGTTTCCTAGCTGGACACAATGGCATACCCTTGTAACCCTAGCACTTGCAAGGTACAGGCAGAAAGGTCAAGAGCTCAAGTCTCAAGAGCTCAGCTACATAGCAAGTTTGAGGCCCACCTGAGGGACAAAAGACACTGTCTCAAAAAGTAAAAGTTATACATGCTTGTGAGTGTAAGGGGGTAAGAATTTTGTGTTTTGAACATCTGGTTTAAAATCATTTTCTTTCTAATTTTCAAAGGACTA
This sequence comes from Cricetomys ansorgei, assembly GCA_026225945.1. Taxonomy (NCBI): domain Eukaryota; kingdom Metazoa; phylum Chordata; class Mammalia; order Rodentia; family Nesomyidae; genus Cricetomys; species Cricetomys ansorgei. The sequence continues at coordinate 2,594,959 of JAMJFZ010001816.1, forward strand.
TTAGTTTGAAATGCTTTCAGCCTCACAGCTTGTCTGAACATACCCTTATGTTTCGCTACACATACTAATATATACAGCATCTGCCAACAACTTCTCTGATAATGGTAGAATTTTTGGAGTCATTTTTACTAGTAGAAGATATAGGGTAGAGTGTATTGGAAAGTAGGTGAGCAGAGTGACATTTGTACCATTCTGAACTAGTTTAAAAGCTATTATAGCCAAGCATGACTGCAATCCAAGCAGTTGGAAGACAGAGACAGGCTTGTGAGTTTGAGGCCAGCCTGGGACCACAGAGTAAGACCTATCTCAAAAATAAGCAAAACAAGGCCAACAGTTGATATGGAAACAATTCACAAGTTTCCCAGAAGGAAGATGTTAGATAAGCTTTCACTGGCCTCTTTTCCTAGTTGTGGTGTGTTGCCTTTGCTTGTCTTTCTTTTAATCTGCTACCGCATTTCAGCAAGGAAATGTCTATGCGACTTACAAGATGAACTTAGTGGAATGAAGCCTGTTGAGGTATGAAACAATAGAGATAATATATCCAAACTTAGTGTTGTATAAAACAGATTGTTTTATTTATATTATTCCTAATTCTCATGGCTTATAAAGTAGTTCACATGATTATTTTAAATGCAGAAATTGCTAATCTGTGTTTCTTCCTGAAAGACACAGTATACATCAACATCTTGTTCAATGAAATCTTTAGTGTCTGAATTTTTTGTATGGTATTCTATGAAGTTCTTCGCTGCTGGGCCACTCACTTTCATTAGTTTCTCGGAGTTTGTAACATTAGTTTTTGTTACTTGGTTCTCTTATTTCTTTGCACCCTTCCTTTTCCTCTCTAGGCTCACCATGTTCATATTGAAATAGAGTATTCATGTTCAAGAGACCATCCCTGATTTTTTTCCTAAAATTTCCTCTCGGCTCTTAAGTTGCTAATCCGTTTGACATATATGTATTTAGATATTTCTTCCAGTGAAGGCTTTGGAAGCAGTAGTAATAGAGTGAAGGTGAAAGCAGTAAAGAAGTGTGCATCCCCATGCAGACTATCTGTTCCTCTTCAGCCTGGACGTGAGGTTGTGGACAGAACTGATAAGAACTCCGTATGCAGAGTACAGTCTACCCACTCTATTCTTATGCCCTCTCCCATCTGGTTTCCCTTCTCCTTAGGGGTGGAGTCTATTCTTTTGCCCTCCCCCATCTGTTCTTCCTTCTCCTTATGAGGCATGAGTCTAAACTTAAATGCCTTTTTCCACCAGAAACAGTGACCCTGGCAGTCTGCTCACCATCATGAGTAACTTCTTGCCTATTCCTGGGCATAAGCAGCACCAGTTGTAAGTTTATATAACTACATCCATATCTAAAACAGACTTATCTTGGATATTTTTGTCTAGAAAATACATATATTTATCAAATATGTAATTCGTCAAAAAAATAGACATGCTAACAGCAATTTGATATCCTTTCTGTCATTCTTTTCTCTAAAGGAGAGACTGATATGATCCACATAGCATTGTATCAGAATTAGTGATAAATATTATTGTTGTTAACCTGAAATTCTGTGGGACTACACATCTTTATGCAGAAATGGAAACTGTATGTATCTGTGCTTTTGTGATATAAACTGCTATAGGAAAACAAACATTTCAGTGCCTTTTAACATTAACCAAATGACTGCCACTCTCAAAGGATAATATATACATGCATATATATATAATCATTATTATTGCTATAAAAAAAATCACACACTGAAATTAACCAGACCTGAAGTCTATATATCACAATGACCTTCTTCCTACAGTCAAGTATATGATTTTAAGAGAAGCTATTCTTGCTTTTCTTTCTAACCTTGAAGCAGGGGTTCAGAGTCTGTTATATTAACTTTCATTCTTTCATGAATCCATACTTTTTTAAATAAGAACTGATTAACAGATTAAGGATGACCCTTGAAAATATCAGGTTGTTGAGAATTTCCCACAATTAGTAATGTTTTTGTCAAATTTTTTTCAGGTTTTAAAAGTTTGAAATTAAAATGCAGTTACATCATTACCCCACTTTCCTCCCCTCAACTCCTCTGTGCCCTCCCAGCCCCTACTTGCACCTTTTCATAGCTTCTTTTTCTCTGTTATTGTTACATATCTATGTAAATGCATAAATTCATAAATACCACCTGCTCAGTCCATTCAGTGTTAGTTGTATAAGTGTTATTTGTGTTATGTGTTAGTTGTATATGTGTTATTTGTGTTATGTGTGTTGTGTTATGTGTTAGTTGTATATGTGTTATTGAAGGGCTGACCACCTCAGGTTGAATAACCATCCCTGGGGATGACTCTTTCTCCCACTCTCAGCATTTCTTGCCTGTAGTTCTTTGTTTCAGGGCTATGTCACCTTGAGATCAGCCCCCCACCTCCCATTCACATGTCTATTGTCATCCTTGATGGGTCTTTAAAATCAGGCCTGTGGGCTAGGGATGTATTTCAGTTGGTAAAATACTTTCTAGATACAAGAGGCCTTGGGTTTAACCTGAGGCAGCAGGTATGGTGGTACATGCCTGTAATCCCAGCTCTAAGAAGAGTGGAGACAGGGTGAAGAGATGTTCAAGGTCATCCTCAGTACAAGACTAGTCTGGGCTACTTGAGGCCTACCTCAAAAAAGTGAATGAATGAATGAATGAATGAGGCAGGTGCCCTACCATATATAGAGAGAGCACAAATATAGAGCACAAAAAAATGGTAAATGGTATGTGCCCTACCATTTACCATTTTTTTTGTGCTCTATATTTTTTAGTTTTGTACTTCAGATAGTTTGAGATTTTCACAAAAGTTATATAAGTTGTACAGATTTTGCTACATTATTATTATTGTCTCTCCCTCTTAAGTCCCCCCCTACCCCTGTCCCCAACACATGCCTACAAACACTCATTCATATGCTCCTGTGGCTTATTTCTGAGTAATGTATGAATAGATCGCATCATATGTGTTAACCGCTTCAGAGTGTATTTCTTAAGAAAAGAAATGTTCTTACAGAACTGCAAAACATATTTTAATACAAGAATATTTGATAGCAATTTGCTTATAGCAATGCTTTTTCATGTTTTTGTCATTGTTCCAATCATGTCCTTTCATAGTGCCTTTCAAACATGTTTTAATCACACAGAGATCAGAAGATAGTGTCTGGAATTGGTTCTTCCCTTCCTCCGTCCCAGACATCATGCTCAGTGCCCTTACTGGCTAAGTCACTTGCTGACTCCTGGTACTGTGTCTATGGTGCAGGATCCAGCTCAGAAGCAGGCATTTCCTCACTGCCCCCTGGGCTTCTTCAGATTCTTCTTCAGTGTGACTCTACTTTCCATTTTGTCTTCATGACACTTGGTTCCTCTTCATTTGATGTTACAGATAGTCTTCTATAGGGCTCTTCCACTCTACTTTAATGCTGTAGATACAGCCGACACTGTTTAAAACTCTGGTGCCTTGTGCCTCACTGCTTTAGCTACACGGAAAGCATTTTTATCTGGATGCTTACCTGGAACTTTAAACTTGGTGTTTATGAAGTATCTTTTCACGTTCAATCCTCTGAATACAAGCATCTTCTCCTGTTGGCTTTATTTCTATGAATCAGTCTACCACCTTTAAGTCAGGTTATTGGAATCTTAATAACAGCCCTCTCTCTTTGCTCCAATATTGGAACGTTGGTCAAATTTCAGCCTGTGATGCCTCTGCAATGCTCTTCCCTCCTGCTGCGTCATCCTGAGTCAGCTTCCTTTGCTTGTTGGCTGCTGTCGTACTATATACATTATCCTCTTAGTTGCCCCATCCCTCCCTACTCAGTTAATCCTCTTGCTGGGACCTGTTCCTCCTCTCATAGCTTTACATTCTGACATCATCATTTGCCCAGGCACTTGAACAACACAACTGGTAATTCACAACTGCCATTTCCCATGCTCACCTTCCATATCATTTATTCAACCAGCAAACCTTTCTTGACACCATGACCCAGGTGCTGTGCTACAGTATTGTATACTAAGGGTGTATTAATAAATACGCTGGAGATCGCCACTGCTGAGAGCTAGTTTAAGGATACAAAAACAAACAATTATATAATTGCAAGACTATAATTGTAGAGCTTAGTAATTACTCCAAATTAATTGTGTAATAACAAATTATAGTGGCGGCAGGGGTACCATGATAGGGCAATAAAAGAAGCACCCTCTCTGACATAACAACCATGTCGTGTAAATTCTCGTTTTTAAATATATCTAAATGTTCCCCACTTCTTAATCCCAAATAGTGCTGCGTTAGTCCAGCCTTTATTTTTCTTTTGCTAAACTAATCTCTTTAAACTATTTTTCTGCTTGTAGCTCAGGCCTCTCGAGTCTCGTCACTCTACGTGGATAACTAAGAATTCTAATTGTGTGGCTCAACAAATGGCATCTGCACTCCTCATTATTTGTTTATTTTATCTTATTTTATTTAGACAGGGCCTTGCTATGTGTTGTAGACTGGTCTCAAACTTGCAACTTGTTATGTAGCTCAGAGTAGCTTCAAATTCATGACCCTCCTGCCTCAAACTACCAAGTAGCTACTACAGGCATGGGCATTGTACCCACCGAAGCCAGAGACTCTATTCAGCTCCCTCTTCTTTGCTTCTCCACCAAGCCTTGTTATCACCATATTTGGATATAAGTTCTTACGTATCCATTTTCTCAAAAGTTTTTCATATTGACTTTTGACTTAACAACCTTGTACACAAATGCAGTTTGAATGCTGAAAAGTACCCAAGATTAATAAATTTTCCTTCTTCTTCCCAAATGTAAATGGATCTCAGTCATCTGGAGGTTTGCTTGGTTTTGTTGTTGGGGTCTTGCTGTTGTTTGTTTTATGTGAGTGGGTTCTTATTTTCTTTTTGTTGTTGTGAAACAGGATCTCATTTAGCACGCTGGCCTTGAACTCCCTGTCTTGTTACCTGTACTTCCCAAGGGCTGAAATTATAACGCTTATCGTCACCATTGGTTCCTGGAGGCTTTTTATGTTTAGGTTGTGTTTGTATGTTTCAGAAGACATTCCTTTGTCTACTATTCATCACTCCTTGTGAATGAAGACTTTTATAGGAAGGTTCAGAAATTTTGTCAGATTTGTTGTCACCAGTATCAGGATGGAGAGGGAGAATTCTACAGTTCCATTGAGCTATACAGATTGGTAGACAGTATACAGATACAGAAGTTTGTTTGTTTGTTTGTTTTAATTCCTAACTCTAGCTCTGACTGGCCTGGAGCCATGGAACAGAATATGTATCCCAGTCTGACCAGAAACCCATGCCAGTTCTTCCTCAAGCTCCAAAATGCTGGGGTTACAGATGTGTGCTGCCATACCCCACTTGAGAAGAAATCCTTTGTGAGTGTACAAGTGGAGACCAAAGGTTGGTGTCAGGTGTCCTCCTCAGTTCTTTCTCAACCTCATTTTTGAGACAGGCTCAGTCTCTCACTGACCCTGGAGCTCACTGATTGGCTGGTCTATCTGGCTAGTGAGTTCCAGAGATCCTTCTGTATCTCCCCAGCACTGGGATTATAGTATACCACCATACCCAAGCCAGCCTGGAATTGCATATACAGCCAAGGGTGAGCTTGAACTCCTGAACCTCCTGCCTCCACCTCTGGATTTCTGGAATAATAAGTATATGTCATCATGGTCAGATGGTCAACTCAGAAGAAAAACTTTTAAGGGAAAATTTACATGTATTTGTTTGTGTAGCCTGCATGTGTGCACACACACTCACACACTGTCACAGCACACATGTGGAGATCAGAGGATAACTTCAGGAATTTGTTTTTCCCTTCTACCATACAAGCTCCAAACATAGAACTCAGATCATCAGGTGGTGGTAATTGCCTTTATTCACTTAGCCATCTCGCTGGCCCTAGGAGAAATTCTTAAAGTGCCCCATGAATAGGACTAGAGAAATGGCTCAGTGGTTACATGAACTTGCTACTCTTCAGGAGGCCTGAGTTTGGGTCCCAGTACCCATATCAGACAACTCACAGTCGCCGGTAACTCCAGCTGGCCTCGTGGCATACACTTAGACAGACATATGCCCACTGATAAAAATTACAAAAAGAAAAAAGAAATCTTCAGTAATACCCTCTAAATTAACAGTCCAGTGGGACTTTGTACAATTACAGAGGTCTTCTCTCTGTGCCCTGAATCATTCCTTCATGCTATCTGGGGCAAATGTGTGCCTGGCTAAAACTGCCTTCATTGTGGGATTAGTGGATGGTGATAGTTGTGTCGGAGAAAGACAAGTCTAAAAGGTAAGTTTGTGTGTTGGTTTGTCTATTAATGTTCGGGGATTGGAGCTAAAGACTCAGTAATATTTTTAAATGAAGAAAAATAACATGGGTAATATAAAAGGAGAAGAAAATTTCGAAAGATTTATTCAAGGAATCAAAAAAGTAGATTCTAATATAGGTACAACTTAGAAAATTTACAGAAAGCACAAGATTTGTGAGACCAATAAAAGGATGATAGGGCAAGATAGAAGAAAACCATGACGTGGAAGCATAGCAGTGTGTTCTAAAAGTAATGACAGAGAACTAGTTGGGTGGAGGGGGTTGGGGAACCAAACTGAGAAAGATGTTATAAACATGGAGTAGCGAGTAAAGGACAAAGTGAGAAAATCAACTAGAGGAGTAAACATAGGGACCAAGCAGCACATCTCCACGGTAAGGTCTAGGCACAAAAGGGAGGGGAAACAATAAAATGAAAGAGGGAAAATCCATTTAACACATTACGAAAGAAAACTCTTCTGAAATGAGAATCAAGGATTCTGGGTGGTGGGGATGAGGTAGGAAATGGCAGTTTTGTTCCTCCAGCCTAGAAGTGGAGGACCAGTACTGAAGTACCAGGCAAGGAAGCCCTCCACTAAGGGAAGCAAACCTGGCTGGCTGGTTTCCCTCTACTGTACAGTTTGTTTTTTCTTAGCAGTGCTTATTCACCATCCACTTTGAGCCAAGCACTGTTTCTAGGCACTGGGACTTAAGAGTTTAACAAAATGAAAGGGTCTTTGTCTTCATAACAACATTCCTATGGTACAAATCAGAAAATATACAAATAAGCAGTATATAAACCCAAACACTGAAAAAGATGTAAAACAGACTGTAATTCAGAGCAGTTTATACTCTGAGTGATGAGAAGGGACCAATCAGTGAGGACTAAGGAAGCCAATTACGCTGCTTGAATTAACTTCACCAGAGCACGTATTGTAGAACTCATAAATCAAAATACCAAGATACAAAAGAACAGGCAGTTAACTTTTAGTGTAAAATTAAACCCTAACTACCATTATTATTTTGTTTACAAAACATAATCTTAATTGATAAGGGTAATATACAATATCAGCATATTAATTTAATGTAAGTAAAGACAAAATATAAATTTGAGCTAAACTTAGAGAATCGATGGCAAGAGGAAATAGTGTTTATATAATATCTATATTATGTATCAAATAGGTACATCAATAATTATGTTTAAAGTGTATCATAAAGTATGATGGTTAGTCAAGATTGTCAGCTGTTGTATGAGCATGTATATGGGAGATCAGAATTATGTTAATTGAGGTGAGACGACATTCCCTCTGTTGGTGGCACAATTCCCTAAATGCAGGATCCTGAACTGTCTAAGAGTATAGAGACATTGAGCAGAGGAACAGTATCCATGTTAATTGATCTTCTCTCTTGACTGTTTCCTGCTCTGCTTCCAGCCTGGGCTGGTTCAACAGTTTTTTGGCAGTCTGATGGTTCTCCACTCCTAGAAGGTGTAAAATTTAGTGCACATACCTGATCTCTGTAACACACTACAGCATGGAACTCCTGGACTCAAGTGATCTTCCTACCTCAACCTCCCAAGTAGCTGGGAATAAAGGCTTGTGCCATCTGACTGCTTTTGGCTATGGATGTACTATGACTAGCTGCTTCAAGTCCTGCCACCTTAGCTGCTCCACAAGGATAGACTATAACCTACATATTTTGCATATAACCAAAAGAGAATAGGGGAAAAGCAAGCCCAGATGTATATAACTGACAGCTAACAAAGCATACAGCAAAGAAGTTTTTAAATAACCCGGAAAAACTGAACGTAACTTCTCTACCAATTATAGCTGTGATGCACTCACTAGGTGTCTGTGGGAAAGAAACACAGCTTGAGTAAGAAACTGTTCTTTTCATGTTCATAAGTGACATGAGATCATTAAAAATGACTTAAAAGGCAAAAATAATAAAGGATCTAAAGCAATTCTAAAATTGCTTAATAATATTTGTTTCAAAACAATTATTCAGGGTGTTGAAAATCCTTTCCTAACAGCAATGTATATGTATTAAAGATATGCTCAAGAGGCAGCATGTGAGGCCCAAGAACATAGCTCAGTGGTAGAGCACTTGCCTACCACGTAAGAAACTCTAGATTAGAGCCCCAGCACTGCCAAAAAGCAGGCAAAAAAGTGGGGGCCTTAAATGCCTGATATCCAAGAAAGAAAGCATTTAGTGTCCTAGCGTGGGTTGCATAGATAGGTCAAAATGTCTCGGTTATTTCCAGAGAACATGACCACATTCAAAAAATATAACTTGAAGCTGGACGTGGTGCACATACCTGTCACTCAGAAGGCATCCATAGGACTGAGACAGGAGATTAGTGAGTTCAAGGCCAGCATAGGCTACATAGCATGACCTCTCTTTTAAAAAAAAAAAGAATGGTTTGGAGAAAGGAAATTATCTAGATTATGGGAATTAAACAGAATACTTTCACGAACTGTTTTACAATTCCTGATCAGTACAAAATAACACATCAAGGAAAACTGAAACAGCCTGTGCTAGTGCTGTTCATCAGTATTTATCGAATACAGCTTAAGATCACGTGAAACTTATGATCGTAGGTATATATTTAACTGGTGTGTCTCACCAGTTAGCTTGAGCAGAATGTGTTGGTAGTGAGACCCATGTGTTGGGCATGTGTTGACCCAAGTCCAGCAAAACTCCTTAACAGTAATGTGTGACTCACAGTGGAGGCGAGTTGGGTCAGCATGAACACGTGAGTACATGCTCTTCTGATGACCTCTTAGTAGTAACACTGTGTTCGAAAGTTAAAGACTGCACATGATTTGGTGTACACATTTTTAAGGATATTTCTAAGAAATCTAGAGTCATGATCATTCATTATAAATGTGAACTAAAACAGAACAATCATGAACTTACATAGTTCGCCTTATAAACGCGGCTGCTCCTTTGCTTTGGGGCATTTTTCATAGATTTACATTTGATAAATGTGCCCACTCCCAAAATGTTGTATTAAAAAATTGAATGCCAGCTAGCTAAATCAACTAATAAAAACTAAAGTTAAAAGTAAGGTATTTTCCATGATTATTTAAAATATGATATTTACTGGAAGGAAAATCCAAAGAATTACCACAGATGAAGTGTGAGTGTATTTCTCCCACTTGTAAATGAGCTCTTATTTCCTAAAGTGTATATTCTGGTCCACAATGAGTCATTTTCAACATGTTTCAATTTAACTCCTAATACATTTTTAAACTTGGCAGGCATATTTAGATGAACATTACTTCCAGTTTTAGAGACTGCTTCTAAATTATCCTTCAGTTTTGCAGTCATCATGAAGAGTTCTTTCAGTAAAAAGGAAGCAGGACTGATTGGAATTGTATGTTTTGGAAAAGGGAAAAATACTAATTTTAAATTTCATCATACATAAACCCTAAGTGTTATCTGAAAAAGCTGTAGTTGTGTTTTGTGTAGTTGTAAAAGAAGAAATCTAAAAGAAGTTGTAACTTACCTTGGATAGGATTTAGTAAACTCTATGTGTAGCACTGTTTCGGTGTTCTACATGGATTAACATTTTGACAATATTGGAGTCATATTTTAGTTTTTGTTCAGGCTATTTTGGTTACAAAACATGGAACCTGACATGTTTGGGAAGAGAGCTACACGAGTGTAAAAGCTGACATGCCTTTGAGCTCAGTACTCAAGAGGCAGAAACAGGCAGATCACTGGGAGTGTGAGGTCAGTCTGATCTACATAGTAAGACCCTGTCTCCCCCAAAAAGTCAATGAGTGTGTGGAGGATTACTTTTATATCTAACTCAGTGTATATTTTATAATTACCATTTATTGGAGCTGTATGAATCTTCTAACATACTTCATTTGACTACTATTAATTTTTTAATACTATGCTTTTATTGTGACATTTACACTGTCTAATTATTTTTAATACTTTAAAGTTAGAAAAACTTATCACTGGGAATAGATCAAAGCTCATATGAGCTCACAGTAACTGAAGTAACATCACAGAGCCTGAATGGGTCTGTACCAAGTCCTTTGCATATATATTTTGTCTTCCAGTTTAGTGCTTTTATGGAATTCCTGAATGTGCTCACCAGTGGGCCTCTGTGTCTGTATCTGTTTCTTGTGCCTTTTCTTGAGGTTTTTTTTTTTTTTTTTTTCTGCTGTTTGGTTGTTTTGTCTTTTTCTGATGTATTAGTTTTTGTTTTATCTTATATTTTACTGTATTATTATTCGTTAGAAGCCTCTTTGTTTTCTAATAACAGAAAGGATGTGGATCTGAGTGGGAAGGGAGGTGAAGTAGAACTGGGAGAAGTAGGGAGAAGGGAAAATGTAATCAGGATATATTGGTGAGAAAAATCTATTTTAAATAAAAAGAACAAAAGAATTAAAAAATAATATATTCTACTGATATTGCAAATGATGGAAGACATTAAAGAGATTGTGTAACTTGTCCCAAGTCACACTGCTACTAGAAACAGAGCTGAGATTAAGATATCTGACATTTGTCTCTTTTGTTGTTGTTGTTGTTTGGTTTTGTTTGATACAGAGTTTCATGTAGCATAGGCTACCCTCAAACTTGCTATGTAGACAAGGCTACCTTGAACTCCCGATTCCTCTTCTTCAACCTCTCAGGTACTAGGATTACAGTTCTACACCACTGTGCCTGGCTAAAAGAAATACTTGTTTTGTTTCTAGTTCAATTGCTCTGTCTGCCATACTATTATGATACACTTATGTAAACAGTATGTTAAACATAATATGTTTGTCATACAATACCAGTAGATAAATTTGTACTCTCAAATATACTTAACTAAAAACAACAAAATTTGAGCTAGGCGATGGTGACACACGGCTTGAATCCATTCAAAGGCAGAAACGGGGATCTCTGTGAGCTCAAGGTCAGCGTGGTCTACAGAGTGAGTTCCAGGACAGCCAGAGTTACAATAGAGAAATCCTGTCTCAAAAAGTCAAAAAAAAGAAAAAAATCAAAACCAAGCTTTGAGCCAGCTTGCACTTTCCAAAAGCTCTAGGGGAGTCCTCTTACTGCTATCCACATCTGGCACTCCAGATGCTCCTTGGCTTCATTGACTTGTGGCCACATCTTCATTGCAGCCTCTGTCCTTGCCTTCGTATGCTTCTTATAAGATACATGAGATGGCATTTATTGCCTACTCAAGAAATGCAGGTTAAGTCTCTTTTCCTAATAAGGCAATATGCACATGTTCTGGGAGCTGGGACATGAACAGATCCTTTGAAAAGCCGCAGTTCAACTCACACGTGAACATTTTAAGCCTCATGATGGGTTCATTAGTTGGAGTAGCATTTTATTTTTAAATTCAACCAGATTTTTTTATCAGCTAATTTTAGTAGTTATTAAAATTCTGTATTTCTATAAATTATCTTCTTAACTTTAATAACATACTATTTAACAAATTATTTATCAACTCTTGAGCAAAATGCTAGGTTTGAAACTTGACTCCAGTTCATTTTATTTAGGCATGTATTTATTATGAATTAAAAGTCACCCTTCCATCTTTTTTTTTTTTTCATTTTTTAGAGGGAGAGGGGCCGTGTCATGTATCCTAGACTGACTCTGAAATTGCTGTATAGCTGAGGATGAACTTGAACTTCCAATCCTCTTGCTTCTATCTCCCAAGTGCTAGCATTACAGGCATGTACCATCTGATGGCCAGTTTTACTCAGTGCCTGGGGTTAAACACAAGGCTTTGTGCATGCTAGGCTTTCATGCTAGCTACAATCCCAGCCCCATCTTCCGCGACTTTTAATAGCACTCATTACAAACCTCATGACATAACATCAAGAATTAGTGAAACAAGAATTGTGCCTTTTTTTAACTTTTTTTTTTTTTTTTTTGGTTTTTGGTTTTTGAAGATAGAGTTTCTCTATGTAGCCCTGGCTATCCTGAAGCTCACACTGAAGACCAGGTTTGTCCTGAACTCATAGAAATCTACCTGCCTCTGCCTCCTGGGTGCTGGGATCAAAGATGTGCACCACCACTGCCTGGCTCAGAGTTGGGCCTTTTTAAAAGATGCAGTACTAAAATAAATTTTGAGGCAAGCTATATTGTTCATTGGTTTTATACCCAAGGCCTTGAGCAAAATCTTAGGAAAATCTTCTTACACTGAACAACATCCCCAGTCTTTGATATTTTGAGACAGACTCTCATTACTCTGTCTCAGCCTAGCCTAAATTCTGTGTAGCCCAGGCTGATCAGGAACTCAAAATCCTCTTGTCTCCTCTTCCTAAATCCTGCCATTACATGTGTGTTTGCCACCATGCTCAATTCATTAACATCATTTACACTATGGAATTACTGCTTTCTGTGGAACAATTATGGGGAGAAATTTGCTCTATTAGCTGTCTTATTAAATAAGATTTTGAATAATTTGTATTTCAACATATATTTCATTCTCCTTTATTCTAATGAATATGGGAAACATATTTTATAGTATATGCCTATTATGTCATCATTCGTTTTCGTCTTACAGAAATCATTACTACATGTGAAAACATTCCCAATTTACATTAAAATGTAAAGTGGCACATGTGGGCACATCCCCACATTCAGAAGACTGGAGAGGACCATGAATTTAGGTCCATCTGATAGGCTACATAGACAGTTCCAGGCCAGCTTTAGCTACATAGCAAGACACTGTCTCAAAAGTTAATAGTATATTTCTGTAAATGAAAGAAGAGAGTCAGTATATAATTTTGTGCTTCATACAATTACTAGAATTGAATGGACTTACATCATACAATTACTCAAATTGAATCAGATTTATGATACAATTTGAAGTTCTCAATAATTACTCTTTATCATCATCATCATTCAATTAGTTGATTTTTGAAGTATGTTATTTTTAGTACCAGAAAAGCTGTCGTAGTTTGCATAAGAATGACCCCCATAGGCTCATATATTAGAATGCTTGGGCATTAGGGAGTTGTGCTACTTGACAGGGATTAGGATATGTGGCCTTGTTGGAATGGGTGTGGCCTTGGTGGAGGAAGTATGTCACTGGGGGTGGTCTTTTGGGTTTCAATGCTCAAGCCAGGCCTAGTGGCTCTCTCTTCCTGCTGTCTTCAGATCCAGATCTGAATGTAGAACTCTTAGCTCCTCCAGCACCATGTCTGCCCAGCTGCCATGCTTTCTACTATGTTGGTAATGGACTAAGCATCTGAAACTATAAGACAGCCCCAATTAAATGCATTCCTGTATAAGAGTTGCCATGGTCATGATTTCTCTTCACAGTAATATATATCATGCACTAAGGCGAAAGTAGAGCACCTTCTGACAGCTGGTCAGACTGTTTCATGCAAGTAGGTAACTCCTGGTTCAAAACTTTCTAAAGGAATTTCTTGCTTCACATTTACTACATATTCTAGTCAATTCAAACTATTGGGGGTTTCATACATTTTCACACTTAAAAAATGTATACCCTTGTGTTTTAAAAAAAATTTTAACTGATGTTAAAATATTCATGAGAATTGAATCTCATTTTACAAAAGGAAAACCTATCTTATTTGCAAAGAATAGAACATCAGTTTGTGTATCTTCAGACCTCCAAGCTTAAGTGATATTCACAGATACGCTATTATAATTCATAATTTCTTTAAAACCACTGGGACCCCAAATGGGATTTCACATTATTTAGATTAATCATATATTCTATTGAATGGAATGATGCCTAGCTTGTCTCAAACTCTTTTTTATTAATTGTTGTTATTTTGTTTATCCTGCATGTATGACTACATGTTCCATTCAGGCCTAGTGCCCACAGAGGCCAAAAGAAAGTGTCAAATCACCTGGAACTGAATTTTCAGCCTGTTGTGAGCTACTATGTGGGTGCTAGAAATCAAACCTGGGTCCTTTGGAAGAGCAGCCAGTATGCTTAACCACTTAAGTCATTTCTCCGGCCCTTAAATTCTTTTTTTAATCACATTTTTAAAACTTATTTATTTAGTACATGGGCATGGTAGTACATGCCTTTAATCCCAGCACTTTGGAGAGAGAGGCAGGCAGATCTCTGCGAGTTAAAGACCACATATGGTCTACATAGCAAGTGTCAGGCCAGCCAGGGCTACGTGATGAGACCTGACTTGAGAGGGAACGTGTTTGTTTAGGATGTATGTATGTCCCTGCACATACCACAGATCCCTTGTGACAGTCAAAAAACAGCCTGCAAGAATCAGCTTTCTTTCTCTGTCATGTGGGTTCCAGCAATCAAATTCAGGTTATCAGGCTTGGCAGCAAGCACCTTAACTTACTGAGCCACCTTGCCAGTCCTCATTTCTAAAATTCTTTTTGTTTAAAATCATCAAGATTAGATTGCCCCAAAGAATCCATCTCCTTGACCCCGTGGAAGTGCACCCAGGTCATTCAAATCAAATAGTCTGTTCCTACGGAAGCCTGTGAAAATTCCATATGCATATAAGGCACAATGAAATGTGAGCCTTGAAATAACTTATCTAAGTAGCTTACAGGAAAATCAAGCTATGGTAGCCTTTCACTTACAAGAGTAAAATGTTCTGTGTATTAGTGCCACAAAACATGTTCTTTCTTATTTGTCTTCTTTTGCCATTAGCTAAATTGTGTACTTGATCTATAAGTAAGTAAAGGTGTTAAATGAGAAATGCATGTTGTGACATTCACTGATTCACTATATTGTAAATAGAGACTTTCTTGAGCCAAAGAAATAGTAAGATCATAAAACATAAATTATATTCTTCAACAAAACACCAATCTTTGATTTCCAAAAATCGAAGCTATGAAATGAATGCTTTTAAAGAAAAACAGTGTGTTAGCCAGTTTCCCAGTTTGTTAGTGACTACAACTTTAAAGTCCAATTTAGCCAGTAGTGCCTCTCTTATTTGTAGAAAACTATTCACCATCTATAGTTTTCTTAAATATTAAGCATCTACATACAAGAAATTTGTTAGCCCTTGTGCTGGCTAGTTCTATGTCAACTTGACATAAGCTGTAGTCATCTGAGAGGAGTGAATCTCAAGTGAGAAAGTACTTCCTTAAGATCCAGTCTGCAGACAACCCTGTCTCAAAACATCGAGAAGACAGCAATAAAGAAAGAACAGAATCTCTCTGCTTTCACATGCACATGGACAGTCAAAGCAAATGCACCTGGATGCGCACAGGTGTGCATACACTATATACACACACAAAAAAATCAAAAATATATGTTTCCATGTAAGTTTCCATAAATTATAATTGCATGTAGCTAAACTCATTTTTCTTTGCTATTTTATGAGCACTCCTTTTGTTTGAGGGTGGGGGTTGGGGTATGGGGAACTTAAGGTTCCCTGTATGCTAGGCAAGCACTGTACCGCTGAGCCACATCCCCAGCGTCCTTTAACTGTATCTCCCGCAACACAGTGGAACTTAATCGTGACTGCTGCTTCCCTGTGAGAAATGAGTCTTTGTGGCTTAACTCTGTGAACTGTTCTCTGCTTTCTTTATTCATTAGTGTATGATCAACCTAAGGTTACTTCCCGTTAATTCCAGATGTTTAACATTGCTTGCCTTGACTCTCTTTATTTTAAATGAGAGCCAACATTACGAACTCTACACCTTACTGAGTACATCAAAAGTCAAAAAAGCAACATAACTTTCCCCATGATTTCTGAGGAGAATGTAGAGAAAAATATGTACACTATGCTCCTATTTCTCTTTGTTGGTGTATGGTGATGGAAAGAACAATGAAGAACTAAAACTGCTCTCTGGACTTTCCTTGTGACAGAACAGAAATTTTTAACTGAACATCCTTTGAACCTTAAGGAGGAAAACAGTATAGAGACTACAATACGACACGTAATGTGTTACCAATGAGATGAAATATAATGTATGGACATATTAGTATTTTAAATAAAAATGTTACATCTCAATCACTGTCCACCTTGCTTCTTGGAACAGGTCTCTCACTGAACCTGGAGCCCAGATTCAGCTAGACTGATTTGCCAACAAGCCACAGGGATCCTCCATTCTCTGCCTTCTTAATGCTGGGATTATAAGCACACCATTTCAGCTAGCTCTTTTTTAACAATATTTTTACTGATAATTTGAGTTTCATACAATGTGCTCCACCCTCCCACCCTTGTGCCAAAAAAAAAAAAAAAAAAAAAAAAAAACAAATAAAATTAAGTCGAGCTTGTGTGGCAGGATCAGCTAGCTCTTAATGGGCTCCAGGTCTCAAACCCAGGTCATCATGCTTGTGCAAACATTTTGCTGACTGAGCCCTCTCCAGCCTAAAATGTTATATATCAGAATAAGCCAGTGTCCATGTGTGTTTTTTAATTTTTTTTTTTTAGAAAACATACAAAGCAATAGGTTTCAGTGTAGCATCATCATACTTGTGTATAAATATATTTCTAAATTCACTCCCTTTACCTACTGTCTTTGCTCTGCCCCCTCCACTGCTGGCTGGCTCCTGCTGTATAGAGGAGTTGGTGTAAGCAAGGAGTGGTTGAAGTGTGAATTTTGACATAAAGGTATTGGAGAAGAACATTTCAAAATTTCGATAAACTTAAATATAAAGAGCAAAAGTAAAAGAATTTGTACAGGGAAGGAAAGGTTAATTAAACTGAGAGTATAAAAGTAAGTAGGAGATAAGCATGTGACGGTTTGATTTTTGTTAGTCCTGGAATATCAGGATAGCAAGTCTCTGTTTACTTCAGTAAGCAATGAGCACCTGACCTGATGAAAATCGCGTCTGAGAGAATTACCTTGGGAGTAGCGCCTGGGTATAGATTCAGAGTGACTCAGACATGGCCTGAAAGCCAGTGATTGTAATAGCCAGATGGCAGCATAGGGAACAGGGATGAGAAGGCTGCTTGTAGACATCAGCTGTGGATGGTGATAGACATCGTTCCACCCTGCTCTCACCATCCGCATCCCCTGATATATAGGGTCGTGTTCAATGGTAGTTCGGACCATGTTTCTAGCTCAGTGACTTCTAGCTGAAAAGTCCAAGCATGAGTACATTTTCCGCCTTTCATCTTTCAGAACCTAACTTGAGATGATAGGGCACTGTTGATGTGTAGAAATACAGTAGACAAATGGAAATAAAGAGTTTACTTCTGGGAGAAAGATCCAGAAAGATTTGAGACATGTCAACAGGCCAGGCGGTGGTGGCACATGCCTTTAATCACAGTGCTCAGGGGCAGAGTTCAAGTCCAGTCTGCTCTACAGAGTGAGTTCCAGGACAGCCATGGCTACACAGATGGCTATTGTCTTGAAAAAAACAAAAACAAAACAACAACAGCAAAGACATGTCACCAATCCCGATGTCAGTAGGAAGAGCTCTGCAAGCTCAGAAGGACTTTAAAGTGTGCTGAAAACTTGCAGTGGTTTAAGGACTATTAATGTTTACATATTTGGTTAATCCTCACCCCTCCTCCATATCTGCTGCTTTTATGTGAGGAAATTAAAAATCAAGGAGGTTTTTTCTTAAAATAACAGGGCTAGAATCTACAGAGAAGCTACTAAAAGTAACTAGATAGCAAGATACAAGGGAATCGGGTGCAAGCCTTTAATTCCAGCACTCAACAGGCAGAGGCAGGCAGACCTCTGTGAGTTCAAGGCCAACCTGGTCTACAGAGTGAGTTCCAGGACAGCCAGAGTTACAACAGAGAAACCCTGTCTTGAATACCCTCCCCCTAAAAAAAAAAATACATGGAGTTCAATTTGTATTGGCCAGCTATTCCTGAGTTTATGGAGCAGCCTTTCCTGTTTCGTTTTGTTTTGCTTGTTTTCCTTGACCTTTCAGTCACATACCTTCACAGTATTATCTCCTTACTCTAATTGTCTCTGTTCACACTTAATGTCACTGGAGACTGGATATATGGTTTGGGTACACGCCGTTTGTGTGTGTGTGTGTGTGTGTGTGTGTGTGTGTGTTTACATGTGTGTAATCAATAGCAAGTGAAAAAAAGGGAATAGTGGTTAATAACACGAACTTTCCTTCATCCAAAAGAGCAGAAGAAAGCCACCCTGGGTATGAAAACAGTGAAGCATATGGAGGCAGATCCGGTACAGGCCTGTTCTCGCATACATGAGGGCATGAGGGTCAGCAATCCAAGGTCAGCTGTGGCTGCATGAGTTCACGAGACCTACCGAAATAAAGCAACATAAGAGGCCCCAAATACTTCAAAGTAATTGCTTCAAAATAATGAAGTATAGTTTGTTTTAAATGTTTACTTTTAATTCCATTATTTTAGTCTGTAAGGCTATATTAGGTACTTCATTTCATTGTCATTCTCAAGTGCCTATAGCCATAAATAGAGGATTAAATAGATTCTAGGTACGTAAATATTTTCTGGAGTCTTATAAGCTGTCTCCATTTGATGAACAGCTGGAAACATAAAAATGTCCTTATAGCCTGATATGTGTTCACTGAATGCCTAGCTGGCACAGTGTATCTACTGTCTCCTTGAGTCCCGAGAACACTTCATAGGATAACTGAGAAGTACTTACTTAGTCCGTTAAGTCTAGCATGAGAAATGAAAAGCTGAGAATGTGGCCTGCCAAAGTTATTGAAGTCTTCTCATCATTGTATGCTTTGTCTTCTTCACTCTTTTTATTGTTTTGTATGTCCTCATGGTAGAGACCGCTACGTTCTTGTGAGTAGGCAGTGACTCCCTTAGCTTTCTAAAATTGTCTAAATGTTGAAATAATTCACCTCATTATAGAACTTAGATTCTGTCATTGCATTGTTTGTTCATTCTTTTGCATCTGTTTTTAAATGTTTCTAAAATGTTGTCATGTCTCTTTCTACCACCATTATCATCATCCTAACTGTACATTTTTAGAACCTTTAATCTTTCTTAGCGCTCAGTCACACCTAACCTGTCATCATTTTTTGTTTCTCTTTTCTTCTTTCCCTGTAATTTGTTTTTATCTCCCACTGACACCTGACCCTGGAAATAATAATCTTAACTCACTAGCCTTCTCACACTATAGGAAAAAAAAGATTACCCTTTATCAGGTCAGTGTCTGGGATCTTGCTTTGTACAGCCTACTATTAATCTATTTAGCAATTTAAATTTTACAACACCTGAAATTATTTGTTAGTATGACTGTTATTTCAGTAAGAGTTCATTGAGTTTGGAGAATACCTACTGATATACTGGATGCTAGGAATCAAAATATGATCTAAACAAGAACTCTATACTCATGAAATGTATGTTAATTGTACAATTGTACATTGTAACCATTTTGCTTGTCGTAGCTCATTTAATTGCTCCCAACTTGAGTAATTTTTTTTTTTTTTTTTGTCCTTAGAGATTTTGATTTATTTGGTTTAAGGCTGAGCCGTGATATGTTGAATTCTTAGAAATTCTACAGATAGTTCAGGTGTTCTTCCCAACCTGGACTAGATAAACCAAGCTCAGGAGTTGTCCTTACCATTTGGAAAGAAATGTTGTGAATGATCCAAGTTACCAAACCTGAGAGATCTGAAAACCCAGAACTCTAATTTATAAATCCCCACTGAAGGAGTTTACATGAGTTCTCTTGCAGTTGTGAGCCATTTCTTGCAAGTTCAGATTTATAGGACATCACTAATCCAGAAATCAATATGTCAGTGACTTCCTTGCTCCCTTCTAAATGTTACAGTACTTTATATTCTGTGATTGCTTCCACCCTACTATTGTTAAAGGCTACAGAAAAGCAACCTCCCAGAAGTGCTGCTGCTTTTTTCTCTTGATGAGGGGAGTACTAGGGACTGAACCTAAGACACAGCACTGTATATGGTCAACAAGCAAATCAGCACCGAGCTATACCCCCACCCGTTGTGTTGTGTTTTGTTTCGTTTGGATAAGTTGGGGTCTCACTAAGATGCCAAAGCTGACTTGAAGCCTGTAGTCATCCTGACTCCTGAATAGCTGGGATAGCTGAGATCATAGGCACATGCTCCCACACCAAACCAAAAGTGCTTCTAATGATGTTTTTAGAAGCAGTTGCTCATTCTTCTACTTTGTGTAGCCCAGTACACACAAACAGTGAAAGGAGCATGAGATGGTTTTGAGTGCTGTGAAGCACAGATACAACAAATACTCTTGGTTCAAAGGACAGTTCAAGGTGAATTTTTAAGTGTTGTCGTGTTTCCAGAAAAGACAAAACAGAAAGCTGCACCATTCAAAACACTGTTATAAAATGTTTTACTTTAAAAGTTTATGTGCTGCAGGCTCTGGTTTATTTTAAGACAGCATTCCTTTCTTGTATTTCTTTTAGTTAAGTACTTTTATCTCTACATACCTGTAAAACCCACTTTTTGCTTTAACAAATTTGCAAATATTACTACATAGTGTTTATTTTAATAATGGCCTTACAATTTTATTTGATCATGATATGATAGATGCATTGAATTACTCTAAACGCATGCTTGAAATTCTCATAAATCCATGGTACAGTTGTTAAACATACTCAGCGTTTTTAACTCAGCAAAAAACATCTCTCACATTCATTTAAGAATTAGCTTGTAAGCCAAAAGTGACAGATGTAGTATTACAGCTGAGAAGCAAACTGGTTGAAGAAGTCTAAATGAAAGAAATGTCTGCACAAATATCCAACTGCCTTTTAAATTCTTTTCTCATGCCCTATAGTAATCACGGTTGCCACATTAATGGGGGTTTTCTCAGTTTCCCTTACCTGGTTGCTTCTCAATTTGGAAAATTCCACAGTGCAGTATATATTTAAGCTCCTGAAATTGTTCCCATAATTTTCATTAAAAATAATTTTTATTTGTTTTCTAGGTATGTATGGAAAAAAGCACAATTTCACATAATATTTTCTATTTTAACATTAACATGAAATGAATCTCTAATAAGTAGTAATTCTTTTGTTTTGGCTTGGGAGTTTTTTGAGACAGAATTTCAAATAGTCTAGGCTGACCTTGAACTCACAGTATAGCTGGGGATGACTCTAAATTCCTGACCTTCTTGTCTCTACCTGCCAGGTGCTGGGATTACAGGTGTACCACCATGATTGTTTCTAATACATAATTTTTCCTAAGTTTTCTACATTGAAAACTTTCACATGTGTGATTCTCATTAGTACTTCTCTTATTACATATAACAGTGTGTGTGTGTGTATGTGTACTGGGTTTTAAGACAGGGTTTCCCTGTGTAGCACTGGCTGTCATAGAACTCACTCTGTAGACCAGGCTGGCCTTGAACTCACAGAAATCCACCTGTCTTTGCCTCCTGAATATTGAGAATAATGGCATGCACCACCACCATCACCCAGCTACTAACTCTCAATTGTAGCACAAAAATGTCCCATTTGGGGACATAGTGTACCTAGTTTAGGACTAGGGGTTTAGTTTATTAATATAGCATGTGTTTAGCATACATGAAGCCTCCCTGGCACTCAAAAACTAAAATTATATATATATAAGATATGCCAAGTTAGTGTATAATCTAAACAACAGGAACTCTTTCTTGTCAAATAACATATAAATTGTTATAATTTAACAAAGTAACTATTTTAATATAAAATATATACAAAATTATTTTAAATCAGCTAATACTTTATTGTATAGAGTAAAACAATGAAATTATTTAAATAAAAAGGACCTAATTTTTATTTTTAAATTTGCCATTTCAAAATTTGAGTTGCCTTTAGTGAAATTACTTTTCAGCCAAACCATGCAAAGTTAACTAATTTTCCCTCTCCCCTGCTCTTCTCAGATATCCCTCACAATCACTGTCATTTCTTTAGGATGTGTACGTCTTTCTCATCACTGTTAAACTCTTGTGAAGGTAGCAGCATCCATGGCTAGTACCTAAATATGTGTGAAGATGGTGAGTCAGTCTTCTCCTTTGAAAAGAAGGGTATCAGAGCATGAGGAATCAAATAATAATACGTTCATCAAGGCTGTGGTGGCACATGCCTTTAATCCCAGCACTCAGGAGGCAGAGGCAGGCAGATCTACAGAGGGAGTTCCAGGAAGCCAGAGTTACAACAGGGAAATTCTGTGTTGGAAAAAAAACATTCTTTACCAGAGTTAGAACATTTGTGGCCCATAAACTTTTAACTGTGCCAGTATTGCTCAATAGGGTCCTTAGAGCAACTTATTTCCTTAAAACATGTATTTTGCTTTTGGAAATTCAGACATGATTCAGAAGAAAGCTTATTATGATGTTAGGCAGATAATCTTGGCACTATTTGATTGGGGGGATTATACAAGAAATTGGGGCCGAGGGCTAGTGGTAGAGGAATTACTAGAGTAGGAAATCATGACACAGATGAACAACATTGATAAAGGCACTTAATAGCATGGAGCATTTTGTTTTGCTCTGTAGTGTGTGTGTGTGCGCGTGTGTTCCTGAGGACTGAATGAACGATAGGAAGTCCTCCACTGCTAAGTGATGTCCTCAGCACATAAAAATACTTTTGCAAGTTACATCAAGGGGAAATGAGCTAGCAAACACTATTTGAAGGTTTAATTAATAGAATATAAGCAGCAATTATTTTATAGGTAATGAAAATATTTGTGAAAATATGAGGAAACCATAATTTTTATATTTCTAGTAGCATCTTAAGTTGATATAGCTATTTAAGGAATAAAATTGGACAGTATACCAAAATGTTTGTTGTTTGGTGGGGTTTTTTTTTGGTTTGGTTGATTGGTTTGGTTTATTTGTTTGGGGAGATTGTTTGCTTGTTTTTGAGACAATGTTTCTCTGTACAACCCTAGTTATCCTGGAACTCTCTCTATAGACCAGGCTGGACTCAAACTGAGAGATCTGCCTGCCTCTGCCTCCTAAGTGCTGGGATAAATGTGTGCTCCACCACACCCAGCTAGTTTACCAAAGTTTCAGATCTGTTGTCCAGTAATGCTATTTCATGATGGAGATGTTTCCTTGTGGATGGCAGGTGGTTATTAAGATGTTCTTTGGAGCAGTGAGAGTACTCGACAGCTTTTTCAGGCACTATCTAAAAGTTTCTCAGCCTAGAACTAGTAAATGAAATGAGTTAATCATGAATGTGTTCACATTGTAAACTAGCATACCAAATAAAAGGAATGAGTTACATGCAGGCAGAAAGTAATCCAAGACACATAAAGTGAAGGAAGGGGTTGTAGATATGTGCTATGCTGCCATCTGTCTAACAAGGGAGACTGGAGTCTGTCCTCTACATGACACATGCATGTTTGCAGGGAGTGCTTTAGAACATTACAAGGAAAAACCGTCTACAAGGAGAAATGGAATTGAAAGTGGTGGTAAAAATGCATGTAGTGTTTCGAGTTTATCCTAAGAATTAGTTTAATTGCTTACAGAATTCAAAAGAGATTTGATAAATTACTTGTGCAGAGCAGAGGGAAATAAGTGGAAATATAATCAGCAATCATCCTATGAGCAAGATTTAATTCACATCTGATTAGATATGTTAACCTCTACCCTTGTCAACCCCAATTTCCTACAGCTAAATCCTCCAAAGGTTGGAGATACAGGGACATTTCTGTGTTGAAGTATTCCCTTCACATACAGTAAGCTTTTCAGAAGCCATTGCCCCCAGTCTCTTGTAGAATTAGAACTAAAATGCCATGCCATCAGAGGATTTACCAGTTCTAGCCATGGCTATGAGACCCTAGGAGTCTTTGTACTAGCTCCTCAGGAAAGCACTGGAAGCAGCTTTCTTCAGCTGCTTGTCCTGGTGTGCAGCTCCTGGAATCCCTCCCTCATGCTTAGCTTTTGCCAGCCTGCCTGCCGTCAGGAGCGTTCCTCCCCTTTCCTATACTCAGTTGTCTTGCTGCATCCAGACAAATGCTCTGCCTCAACCATCTCATTGTGCCACTTCCAAACAAGACCAGCTGCTAGATTTCCTAATACGCAGATCATTTCCTGGTTCTGGCGGTTGCATGAGCATTATCACTGAATACAATACAAGTTAGGCACTGTGCCGTACACTGCTTGTCTACAAAATGACATTAGGTTACTTTGTTCCCAATATGTGTCCAGTTTTAATGTGGTAGAAGCCATGAACATTTTGTAGACAAAATTTAAAAACCATTTATTTCTCATTTGAATGAAGAACAGAGATTAAGTAAAAGATTAATAATGGGAAGAATGAGTCCCAGTTGCAGAGCACTTGAGTCTGTGTTCGGTTGCCAACAAGAAAGGAAAAGGAGGGATGAAGGGAGGGAGGAAGAAGAGGAGAAGGAAAGGTTGGGGAGGCGGAAGGAGAAGAAAACATGGTTCTTGATACAGTAGCGCATTCCTCTAATCTCAGCACTGGGGAAGTAGAAGCAGGAGGATCAGAAGAGCAGAGTCATGTTTGTCTTACAGAATGAGCCCCAGGGCCAGCCTAACCTAGAAAGACCCCACTTCAAAGAGCTGGGGAGGAGGCAGACAAAAAAAAAAAAGGAGGAGGAAAAACAGGGAACGGTCTAAATAAATCTTACTTGGATTATGGCCTTGTTGCTAACACTTTTTTTCTTTTCTTAATTTGTGCTGGCCGTGTGTGTGTGTGTGTGTGTGTGTGTGTGTGTGTGTGTGTGTGTGTGTGTGTGTATGCTTGTGTGCTCACTTACTTGTATGCAGGCACATTTAGATTAAAGGACAAATTCAAGTACTGTTCTTCTGGTGCCATCTGTAGGTTTGATTTGGTTTGGTTTGGTTTGCACAGAGTTTTTCACCTAGTAAGCTAGGTTGCCTAACCTGGGAGCTGCAGATATCTGCCTGTCTCTGCTGCTTCAGCACCAGGATTGCAAGCAAAGGCAGCCCCACCCTGCTTCGCCTTCACATGGGGTCTAGGAATGGGCGTCCAGCCCTCATGCTGCAGGGCAAGCATTACTGACAGCGCTCCCCGAGCCCCACCTTAAGAGACTTCCTGAGGTTTAACTTCTTGTAACTTTCCGGATAATAGCAGATTTTCACTTATCTTTTTTCTCCTTATTCTTCTAGCTTTTAAATTTCTGTTGCAGTGAATATTTCTTTGAACATTTCATTCCAGACTTTCCATTCTTGTTTTAAAGTCATATGTAGTATATAGGTGGCTCTTATGAAAACTAAAGAGCCAGTTACAAATACATCATAGAGACAAATGTAGCCAGATACCAGGCCCCAGACAAGGTGGTCCTGAGGACAGGTAGAGATTCTGATTCTACTTCATAGGAAGTTTGACCTCGTAGGCTTACTCTGCTGAAGCAGCACACCAGACGAAAAGCTGTTGATTTGTGGATGATACTGACTTGGTTCAAGTAAGTGTGCAAATGGAGAGGGGTGAGATGAGAGATCTGAGTCAACAGAGTAGAATGCAACAGGTTATGTGAGCAAAACAAGTTAAGTGGGAGTCACCTGAAACTGCAGGCTGGGCTCTTGGCGTCATCAGTTCCTCACTGTTAGACCTGCTTTTGTAGCTATTATGTTTGTTCAGCGATTCACAGTTCAATTTACCAAATTAAAATAATCAAGACTATTACAAAGACATAATGACTAAGGCAAGTTCTTTTGCTGGTTAAACAACACAAAAATAAATTAGTCTTGAGAATTATCTTTTGGTTTTAGAGAAGCTCCGTTACTAAACTAGACTCGGGTTTCTAGGAGACATTTATCATTTTCTGTTGGATACTTGTTCAACCTTTGTTAAGTTACGTATGTTCTAAATGTCTGATTGGTGTCAGTGTTTCATGCTTTAATATAGGGAAAGAACTTTCAGGTGCCAGGTCGTGAATAAGACCAGGTGGTGCTAAGAGCTGCTTTAATTGCCTGTTTGGAGCTGGCGTTGGTATAAAAAGCACTTAAAATGTTAAAAAGGCAAATTTTCCAGCCTAATCTTCCTAAAACAAATTACCTTAAAGGTCAGTATCACATAAATTACTCATCCAAATCTACTTTGGTTATGTAGTTTATATGTGTCCTACAGTTTAGCACACAGAGAAAGTATTGCTAGTATGTGTTTGATTTGGATTGGTTGGTGGGAGTTTGAGTTTTGATACAGTCTTGTGTACCTTAGGTTGGCCTTGAACTTGCTGCATAGGCTAGGATGATTTTCAATTCCCTAGCTCATCCTTCTACCTCCCCAACTTGGGGTTACAGGTGTGTGACATCATGCAAGATGATTTCATGTGTTTTATGCATTCAAATTTACAATGCAACCTGACCCAATGAGTAAGGAGACATTTTCCTTTCAATAAAATACTGAATTAGTGTTTTTGAGCATGATAAATGTGTATCATTGCACACCCAGTAGAACAGCTGTAATAAAGCAGACATTGAGAAGTGTTAAGTGTGGTGATTCTGCCACAGTCTTTGTTGCTGATGGGATGGAGAATGACACAACCTTTGTGGAAAACAGTTTGACAGTTCCTCAGATGGTTAATAGGGTTCCTTTTTGGCCACAAGAAATGAAAGCATGTTTATAAAAATTTGCAACTAGCCAGGTAGTGGTGGCGGTGGTGCAGGCCTTTAATCCCAGCACTCAGGAGGCAGAGGCAGGTGGAGCTCTGTGAGTTCAAGGCCAACCTGATCTTCAGAGTGAGTTCCAGGACATCCAGAGAGAACTACACAGGGAAACCCTGCTTTAAAAGCAAACAAACAAAAACCTTGCATACAAATGTTCATAGTGGCATTACTCATAATAGCCCAAAAGCAGAAACAGCACAAATGTTAACTGTTAAATGGATAAAAAATATGGTATATCAATAAAGTGGCATGTTATTCAGCCATAGAAGAAATGAAGTATTGATTCATGATGTAATATGAGGGGATCTTGAAAACATCAAATAGTACTAATTATATGATTCCATTTATTTGAGACATTCACAGTAAACAAATCATTTTAAAAGACAGATTAATGGTTGTTGAGACTAGAAAAAGAATGAGTAGAGAATGACTTCAAAAGACACAAGAAGAGCTTCTGGTCAGCCAACCTGGCCTCATAACACAAGATAGCCAGCTCCCAAGGAATGGCACCCATGGTTGACCTTTGGCCTTCACATGTATGTGCACATACATGTGCACACACTGAAAACGTTGTATTAGATTGCAGTGGTGCATAACTTTGTGAACTTATTAAATACTCTTGAATTGTCCCTACTTAAAGTGATGAATCTGTGAGTTATGAATTATATTTTGATATAAAATTTTACAAATGTGTGCTTTTTCATATTAAAAAAACTGTGTGAGTACATGTTTTGTACACTTGTGCATGGATATAGAGGCCAAAAGTCTATATCAGGTGTCTTCCTCAGTTGCTCCTCACCTTATTCTTTGAGGCGGAGTCTCTCACTGAACTTGGAGCTCACTCACTTAGCCGTGCTGGGTAGCAGGCAAGCACAGCACTCTTCGTGTCCCTGTCTCCCCCCGTGCTGAGACTGTGAATGTGTGCCATCCTGGCTCTGTCATGGATGCTCAGGATGTGAGTGCACGTCCTTGTGCTTCTACAGCAAGCACTTCACCAACCTCTAAAATGTATTTTTAATGAAATTCGGATAAGAACTTTTAAAATATATAGTGTTTGGGTGTTCCTAAACAGCATAGAAGATGACTTTTTCTTGAAGATAAGTGTGCCAAGAGTGAAGTGGCCTTTGGCATATGCTAAGGCCTATGCTCTTAGATTACATTTTTTAAAGTTTTTATTTTATTTTTTTAATATGTATAATTTATGTGAACATATGAATGTATGAGTGCAGGTTACCTGGGAGTCCAGAAGATGACATCACACCCCCTGGAGCTGGAGTGTGAGTGCTAGGTACCAAACTCGGGACCTCTGCAAGAGCAATACACTCTGCTCACCACTGAGCCATCGCTCTAGCCCCTCAGATTATATTTTGAATGCTATTGTCACTTATTACATTTAAAAAATATTTTACACTTAGAAAATATTTTACATTTGAAAAATATTTTAAATTAAGAGTATCACATAAATAAGCACAGTGTGGTAGCACAATGATATAATCCCAGCACTTAGGCGGTTGAGGCAGGGAAATGGCAACTTCAAAGACATGATGAAACCCAGTCTTAGAGTCTAGACACACACAAAAAAAGAGTACTGTATAATAACAGAAGGAACATTGTTATTGATTATAAAACTGCATTTAAAACATAACCTGAAATTTCCTAGCAGTTTATTTTTGTTAAGGAAATTATTTGACATCTCCAAGCTCCAGTTTCTCCTGTGCAGAATATCCAATAGTCTGTTGTAGGGTGTTGTAGGATTTACTGAGTGCCACAGATAAAACAGATCACATTGCTTCACTCCCTGTCCCGCTCATACTGCTGTTTCTCCTGTCCCTGCCTTGTCTCTCCCAGATGCACATGCAGATGCACATGTGTGTGTCACACAGAGAGAGAGAGAGAGAGAGAGAGAGAGAGAGAGAGAGAGAGAGAGAACATGTTGGTCTCTTTTCTGAATATTCCCATCAAACATAAAGATTATCTTATTGAATCATTGATCATTTTTGGATTTTCATGTCTATTTTCCTGTCTTCCCAGATAATTGTAAGTTCCTTAAGAGAAAAAGAACAACCTTTTCCCTGGTGTATTCCCATTATTACCATTACTAACTCAATATCTGAATAAATGAATTTTAATAACATACATAACTTTTACTGGGTTTATGGTGGCTTGGTGAAAAAATACAATGTATCTGCTTTGCTTTCTCTTAGAACATCATCAACATGAAGTATTTCCAAACTTAGAAAATGAGGTCATTTGTATGTTAATTGGAAATATTTTTATTGTTATACTTATGAAATAAAGAGAATGCCTCTTTCTGGGTTGTTAAATGTACCATTTGCTAATTGGTACATCATTTTCTTGTAATAGTCAAATTGATAGTTTTTGTATCTATTCCCATACATATGCCTAACTAACTTTTAAAAGCTTTTCTGAATAAATTTAAATTATTAACTGTGCAATCATAATATGAAGGTGTGGAAAAGTAGAAATGAGGTTAGTGCTTCCATAAACCCTAATTCCTACTTGAGAGGCTGTCACCATTCTGCTTCTTTCAGGTACAGAGAACTCCAGCTTAGTACAGAAAGCAAAGTGTCTGAGTTTCTCCATCAGAGTAAGTTGAAGACCTTTGAAAGTGAACGTGTTCAACTCCTGCAAGAGGAAACTGCGAGAAATCTCACACAGTGCCAGTTGGAATGTGAAAAATATCAGAAGAAACTGGAGGTACCTTTATGCAGTTTCCCTTGACATAAGCACAGAGTGTAAGCTTCTGAAGTACAATATTTACATAGAACCTTGTTCCTTCTGGAGGACCCTGCCTTGTCCTCACAAGAAAATAAGGAAATAAAGCCCAGAACAGTGGGTCATATCTGGGATCCCGTAGCCAGAGGATCAGGAGTTGGAGGCCCACATAGCCAGCCAGAGTAATGTAACAATGCTCTATTTAAAAAATGAGTTGAGTTAGGTCTGATGGAAAGCTGGAGAGCTCGTTACGGTGTTCTTATACAGTTTTGTGTAGATTGTCCAGTAGCTGACTCCAGGTAAATTTCACACTGCTGCTTCTGTTTGAACTCTAACGAGCAAATATTAATCTTGCCCCTAAATTCGGTTTAATTCAGCATTTGTAATTACTGACAAAGCATTTCATAACTTTGAGTTAAAAGCACCGATATTATTTACCTTAGAAACAAGTATGTGTTATTTCCTCATTAGGTCCTGTCAATTGAGCTACTTTTCCTTAACATTTGCATAGTTAAAACGAGAAAGGGCCTAACTATCTCTGCATCATCTTTATCTTTTAGCTGTGAACCTGAGCAATTCTTAATTCTTTAAACTTTTGTCATTCTTCCACTATTAGGTTTTAACTAAAGAATTTTATAGTCTCCAAACTTCTTCTGAAAAACGCATTACTGAACTCGAAGCACAGAACTCCGAGCACCAGGCAAGGTTAGACATTTACGAGAAATTGGAAAAAGAGCTTGACGAAATAATAATGCAAACAGCAGAAAGTAAGTCTGCCCCTCCTC
Source organism: Cricetomys ansorgei (assembly GCA_026225945.1). Taxonomy (NCBI): domain Eukaryota; kingdom Metazoa; phylum Chordata; class Mammalia; order Rodentia; family Nesomyidae; genus Cricetomys; species Cricetomys ansorgei. Next base: position 2,625,255 of record JAMJFZ010001816.1, read on the forward strand.
CCCTGCTACTTGTACCCATGTAGAGTCTCTTTTATTCTGGCTACAGAGTAAAGCCGGCATCATTTCTAAAAATACCGTGGTGTACTTTTATTTAAATATAAGTGGTGATCATTTTTAAAGCATATTCTTTGTTTCTAGTATTACTTGATGTAAATTTTCAGTTGCTAGACTTGAAAATTAAATAAGCTAAATTTGATAGATTTTATGTGTTTAATTTGCTCATTCTATAAGTATTAAGTGTTTCTTTTTGTCAGGAAATGGGAATAAAAATTATGTGCAAAAATTTTCAACTCAGGGCTAGACATGAAGCTCACTGGCAGAGTGCTTGTCTCCTGTGTACAAGCTTTGGATTCAGTCCCTAGCACACAGCAAAAACCAAGACAGCAGCACCAGCAGTTGATAGTGGTCATGGAGACACATTCCTTAATCCTAGCACTCTGGAAACTGAGGCAGGAAGAGCTCCAGTTCTGAATCAGCCTCAGCTATGCGCAGTGTGACCTCTCCTAAAACAACAAAAATTCTTTCCTCACAAATATTTCTGGTCTAGTCTAATAAGAGAGGCAAGCATGCTAGCTAATAAAACGAGCTAGACACTGGAAGCAGGGACAGATAGGACTTTTGTAAATACAGCAAAGATCATGTGTTAATCAAACCTTTAAGGTGAGAAACTCCAAAAGGGGCAGTGATGTGTGGGGTCTGAAACTCACTGAGTGCTGGACCGGAATGTTTGCTGTTTGCCCCGTCCTGCAGTCTTCGTCCTTGTCCTTTCTTCCCCTTGAGTCAGAGAGTCACTCATGCTGGGCTTCAAACTTGTTTTGTATAAAGGCTGACCTTGAACTCCTGACCCTCCTTCTCTCCCTCTCCAGAGCTGAGGTTATGTAGCTGAGGTTATAAGTAGGCCACCTTGTCTACTTTATGTGGACTGGGTGTTGAATTCAGGGCTCCATGCCTAGCATGGAGTTAAACACTCTAGCAACTGGTGTTGGCCCTTTTGGGGTTTATTCTGTGTGTTTTGAGACAGATTCTCATAGCCCACACTAGCCCATGCTCATCTTGAACTCATACATAGAGTCAGACTTTCGTGTTTGACTTTTTATCATAAGACCCCTGTTTATCTTTCTATTTTTCAGGTTTCATTTTTCCCTCTCTTGTCATATTGTTTTTAAATGTTCCATACTCATAATTTTATGACTTGACACATGTCCTTTTATCTAAGCAGATTAGTAGTAGAAGAGAGTTTGTCTGATAAAGAGTAGCTACAGAAAACCCATAGCTACTATTAAATCAGTGGAGTGAATACTGAATGTGATCTCCACTAAAGAGACACAGGGCAAGGATTTTTAGTTTCACATCATCATAAACTGCATTTCAGCAAACCAATGAAATAAGGCTAGAAGAAAGACATGTTTCATAAAGATTAGACATAGGTAGAGTAGTTGGATGTCCTAGTTAAATTAACACCATTACCAAAAAAAGACAAAGTCAAATGCAATACTGCATATGCTGTTCAGGAGGCTGAGGCAGGCAGACTCCAAGTTCACGAGCATAAATGGGTCAGAGACTGAAGACCAGAAATGGGAAAGATAGCCTTTTCATTTTTAGATAAAATGACTTCTATAACTAATTAGATTTAAGAACCCCTCAAATAGAAATGTTAATATAAAAATAGCTTCCTTTACAGCCAGATGGTGGTGGTGCATACCTTTAATCCCAGTACTCAGGAGGCAGAGGCAGGCATATCTATGTGAGTTCAAGGCCAGACTGGCCTACAGAGTGAGTTCCAGGACAGCCAGAGTTACAACAGAGAAACCTTGTCTCAGGGGGAAAAGGAAGAAAAAAAAAACTTTGTTTACAATCGTGTCAACTCCCCCCAAAAAACAAACAAACAAATATGAAATACTACTTAGGAGCCAACTTACCAACAATAAAAAAAACACAAAATTCTAAGAGAAATAAGGAACCTCTCCCTTACTCTCCTTTAATGTCAAGAAATGTTCCATGAATTCAGTCTGTTTGGTTTGATTCTGTCTCAGTCACAACGCCAACAGGCTCTTTCTGTATTCGCTTTATGGAAATTCAAGGAATGTAAAAGAAGAGCCAAAGTGAATTTGAAAAGAAAATAAGGCACAAAGTTGCAAGGGTGGCATTGTCTGACTCTAATATTTATTGTAAAATTGCAGTCTGGCTAATATGCGGTAATGATGTAAAGACAGATGTACACAACAGTGAAGCAGATACAGAACTCAATTGGACAGTCTTATGCCAGTGAGCCTCAGCATACCAATATTAGCTTGGATTGATACCTACGTGTAATAGCTGAAGCTCTAAACCTTCTGCAGATTTAGGAAAGTATCATTCCCACTTTTTAAAAAAAAGTAAGATTTTTTTTTTTTTCCTTTGAGACAGGTATTACTGTGTCACTCTGGGTGGCCTGAAACTCCCTATGTAGACCCAGCTGGCCTAGAACTCACAGAGACCTCACCTGCCTCTGGAATAGAGTGAGATCTTGAAGGTAGGGCCTGAAAGAAATTGCTGTAAAAGAAAGAGGGTAGACATCGCCAAAATTATTCAAAAAGCACTATTAATAAATGAGCACCCAAGCCACAGATGCCAATAAGGTAATTACTGACAACAGAATCTCACAACAGAACACTATCCAAAATAAGAAAATTCCTAGGGGCAAATACAATGATTATAAATCAGACAGAGAACTGGTTGGTGTCCATTTGTGGTAGACTGAGGATGTCTTCCCGGAGATGTCCACGTCCTAATCTCTGGATTCTGAATATTTTACCTTAGACAACAAAAGAGACTTTGCAGTTGAGATTAAGTTAAGGCCCTGTAGACAAGATTGTCCTGGATTATCTGGTTGAGCCCAGTGTAATCACAAGAGCCTTTGTAAGAGCAAAGGAGGGAGGCAGGGAAAGTAAAATCTGAGAAAATATGAAGATACTGTACTGTTTGATTTGACATTGAAGAAGAGACTAGACGGTAGCATTGACCACAGCCTTCAGAAGTAGAAATGGGCAAGGAAATAGATTCTTCTCCAGTGCCCCCTCTGAGAACCAGCCAATATTCTGACTTGAAAACCCTGTTTGGCCTGGGGAGTTTGCCTTCTGGACATAAGGCCCTGAGGTCCGTCCCCACCCTTGGGGTAGAGGGATCTTTAAATGAGAATAAGCAGCTGACGAACTTCTAGAACTGTGTAATAATTACTTTGTATTATTTTAAGCTATAAAATCTACCCATCTAGGAGTAGTAGCTGAAATAAGAATTTAATAATTGGATACACAAAGAGCTCATGCAATTCAAAGAAAAAATAGTCCAATTTAAAACCTGTAGGCCAGTGAAATGTCTCCACAGACAAAGGTTCATGTCTCCAACTGAGAACCTTAGTGGGACCCCCAGGCACACATGCTGGAGGGAGAACCCCTTCTGCAGGCTGTCCGCAAACATTACTTGCATTATTTGTATTTCCTCGTCTCTCCCTAGAATTAATTTGCCTGTATTTTGATGAGTAATTAGTTTAAAACATCATCTGATCACTGAGTGCTTCTCTTGTCAGCATTGATTCCTCCCTGTTTTCTCTGGTGCCTACCTACTCAGCCCACTCCTGCTCAGTCTGCATGGCAGTAGAGTCTAAGTTCTTACTCCATTGCTGTAGTGGACAGTATTAATTTTGGAGCATTGCTATAATTTGTCAGGGATTCTCTTTGTCACAAAACTAAGGCATTGTCCCCATTAGTTCAATATCAGCATCAACAAAAAGCCATCCATTATATTACCTTGTATTAATCTCTCTGAGTTTTGTATTTACCATAGAATAAAATCCTTAGCCTAGGAAGATCTTAATTCCATTCACTACTAGAACCAAGCTACCTTCTTTACCAATACTTTCTAGACTAAATCCAGCCGTATTTGTCACAATCGATAAAACTGTATATTCTACAAGATTATGCCCCTGCGAATACAATTCTCTGCTGTGCCTTCTCTGAATATCAATCTCCATATGTCTTGCTAATGACTTCTAGTATGGGAAATAGTGGCATTCAGATACAGTTGTTTTGTGCTCTGTTTCTAAGGCATGCTATTCAATATCTTTAGTATCACTTCCCATGTGGTATAGTACTTTGTTTTTCTAATCAAATCCCTAGAATAGTTACAGCATGAGTTATTAATCATCAAGTATTAAACTCAGATTTAGCACTTCTATCAATATCTAACTCTTGTTAAGGAACAACTGATTCGCTGACAATGAGATAACATCTCTTTCATGTACCCCTTCTAACTGTAACACTGCATCTAAAAGTTTGTTCTGGTTTACCATGAAAAATATGAACAAAATGAAAGGAAGACAGCTACAGATTTTTAAAAAAAAATCTTTGCCTCAAAACTACTTGTCAGAGTTAGGTGCATAATATACTTGTGTCATGTGTAGTCAAGTTTACCTTACAGTGTATATTTGGCTTTGTTCTAAATCTAAAGTTCTCCTGAATGTTAGTTTTGCCCAGTAACATTAAAATAATGGTTGTTGCTTTGTACATAACTTCATGTGTCTTTAACTGCTTTAATTAGAAGGAGAATAAAACGAATTTTTATGGCCTTTGGTAATATTTTTTAATCTCTATTTCCAATTAAATATGCCAGCAAGATACTCAGTGGATAAGGGTACTTGTCATGAAGCCTGACTACCTTTGTTCAAGTCCAAGAGTCCAAATCTTGCAAGTTGTCCTCTGACCTTCACACATACACTGTGGCATGCTTGTGCATGCATCCACAAATACATGCACACAAACACACACATAAACATTAAAAATGGCACTGCATTTAAACTTTTATCAATTAAGAAGCTAATATATTAGTTCAAATACTTTATAGGCAGTTCTGTGACAATTGCAATTTTTTAAATTATTTTTCCTGAAATTGTTCTGCATTTACAAAATTAATGCAAAGCATATTTTTCGGGGATTAGGGATTAGCTCGTATGTAGACTTTCTTCCTAGCATTCAGGAAGCTTTAGATTCAGTCCTCAGCACCATGTAAACTCAGCAATGTTGTGTGCTTCTGTAATCCCAGCACTCAGGAAGTGGAAGCTGGAGGATCGTCCTGGGCATAGTAAATTTAAGGGAAGCCTAGGCTACACCAGAAATTGTCTCAGAACCAAAACAAAATTCACCCCTGTCAAATCGATACTGTAATTTGGTCATATTTTAAAATGTATAGTCCATGTTAAAAGCCTTTGAATCCTTCAGAATAATATACCTGAGTTATTGGGCTCTATAAGAAAGCACAGGCTGTCAGGTGATGTAATCCTTTAACATCTTCTAAAAATAATTCAGAGAATCCAAGCAAGGATACACTTTAACATGCTGTACCTCTCTCAAATTATGCATTAGCCCTTATGAATGTTCTTGGGATTCTTAATTCATTAGCATGGTCTTACAGTTTCACTTCTGCTATGCTCTTTAAGAAAAAAAGTTATTTCACGTCACATATTTTTAATATTTTTCAGTTGAAAATGAAGATGAGGCTGAAAGGATTCTTTATTCCTATGGCTATGGTGCTAATGTTCCTACAACAGCTAAAAGACGTCTAAAGCAAAGGTGAAATCCATAGAGATTTATCTTATCTACTCAAGCTAAGTGTAATTACATAATACATTTTGATAATGTGCTGAGATGAATGATAAAGTTACTTGTTCTTAATATTCATAAATATTAAATTGCTCACAAAGTAGGACATGCTAATAACCATAAACTTCATCTATATTTAAGTGAATTTAATGGTTAGTAGTTGTGTACATTAGAACTTTCATGTTATTAGATGCAGTAACTTTTTAAAAGCCATTTTATTTTCACATTAATTTAGGATAAGTACAAATGTTTTATAGCAATAATTTTAAATCTAGAACTAATTATTTTTGCTACCTTCAATTTGTATATCTCCTATTATTTATTTGCTTGTATTCCTTGATATGTATTTTAATCTATATGAAATATTATTTAATACATAATGTATATTAAAGGAAGAAATATGGAGAAAGTATATGCATTGCAGTTAAAACTATACAAATTTTTTAGTTACCTTTCTTGTTGCTGTGACAAAATGCCTGACAAGAGCAACTTAAGGAAGGATTTATTTTGGCTCACGTTTCAAGGGTACAGTCCATAATGACAAAGAAGTCATGGCAACAGGAGCATAAGGTAGCTGGTCACGCTGCATCCACAGTAAGGAAGCAGCATGTGATGTGTGCTGCTGCTGATGGCTCCATTTATCTTTTATATTCATTTTAGCATGCCTACTCCTGTTATGGTACACCCGCATTTAGGCAAATCTTCCCACCCCAGTTAATCTAATCTAGATAATCTCTTACAGACAAGCTGAGGCTTGTCTCCTCAGTGATTCTAGATCATGTGAAACTGCCAGTTGATATACAAATGAATCACACAAGGCTACTAGCCACATGTGATGGTGCACACCTGATCCTCACCACCAGGCAGGATGATCTTAAACATGAGTCATGAGTCCTACCTGAGCTATACAATGAATTCCAGACCATTCTGTGGTCTAGACAGAAGAAAAAGAAATGAAGAAAGAAGAAAGGGCAATGGGAAGACAGGTGAAGGAGACAGAGGGAAGTGGAAGGAGAGAGAAAGAAAGGAGGAAGAATAAGGCTAACTCTCTGAGAAGGGCAAGAGAACTGGTTAGAGGATGTACTAGCCACACAGTACGGTTCTGCTTGAATGGCTTTTCCACTGCAGCAACAGGAAACTGCACCAATCAGTTTGCTAGCTCTTGCTCCCCAAATCATCCTGCTCTATAAAAACATCCGACTGTTCCACTTGCTACTACCTCCAATCTTAGTGCTTCTGCCAGACTTGCAAGCCCGTGCATAATGTGAGCCCCACATCAGCATCCTTATGTGTCTCTCTACTCAAAATGACAGTAAGACTATGTCTCCACTTGTAAACATCTATTTTCTCTACATCACAGTAACATGTTTCCTCACCTAAATAGAAGTTCTTCATGGTTGGCAACCATATCTTATTCTCTAACTTTCCCTAACTCAGCGGAGAATACGTAACAAAAAAATTTTCTTTATTTGAATGTTCAAGGTTTCAAAACTGACAGTCTATTGTTTTATGGCGGTTAAGAAAATATGTCTTATGATACTTTTGTAGAGGTTTTTCAATGATTTTCAATAAAGATTTTTATTTTTTAGCTGTGTGTGTGTTTGTGTGTGTGTGTGTGCGTGCACGCGTGCACGCGCACAGGCACATGTGCACACATGTATTTATGCATGTCTATGCACATGTGAGCTCAGGTGCCTGCAGAGTAGAAAGAGGATATCAGATCTCTGTGCGTGTGCCTGTACACATGTGTCTGAGAGGGAACATCAGAGTCTGAAAGATCAGATCTCCTGAAGCTGGAATTGCAGGTGCTTGTCAGCTGCCCATCATGGGAGCTGAGGACAGAACTTGCGTCTTTGCAGAGTAGCATGTGCTTTTAACCTGTGAGCCATCTCTCCGATTCCTTCTGTAGATTGTTTGAAGTGACGGATGTAGTAGCATAAAGAGAATGATTTATCTTTATAACCGTATAAAGTAGTGTGGTATACCACTGTAAAGGAAGTAAAAGAGAATGCTTAAGAACTTACGTTGCTTATTGATCTCCAGATCACAAGTAAATGGATAGAATTTGTAACTAGTTTGTAACTAGAATGATTAATTCTGTTTAGTAGAGGTTCAGATGCTTCTAAATTATATATTATTTGAAAAATTGCTTGCCATTCTATCCCTTCCTGGTGCTTGCAAAGGCTGATGTGACTGATTCAGCATATTTTACAATTTAAAAAAACTATACACGTGCACACACACACACATACATGAATATACATGTGGGTAGTTTCATGAATAAGAGACTTCTCTATTAGCAGAAAAATGATTAGTAAAATAATCAAAATTGAAGTCTAATGGAAAAATTCTGATCTCTTATTTTAACATCTGAGTCCTGTAGACTATTTCTTAAAAGGGGAAAAAGAATTTGCTGTTATAACGTTTCCTTTCCATAGCCTACAGTGTTGAGCTTTGCCATTAAATGTGATTGTTGCTGTTACACCTTATTTCTTAAATAAGTTCCCAAAACCCGATGTTGGTTTTTTTGGGGTTTGGGGGGGAGGTTCTTTTTTTGTTTTTTGTTTTTTGGTTTGTTTTTTTTTTTTTACGCCCAAAGATTTAAAGAACCACAAGTGATTCATAATCCAAATGATCTTAACTGTCCAAATATTTCTGAAGATTCTATCGCTGAGCTATCTGTGAGCCCTGAACAAGTGCCTAATGGGTATGCTATTAATACCCCTGCCAGCTGGTGCCAGGCATTCTTCTCATGGTGAGCCAGCAGGCTATTTTGAGGAAGTGCTTCTCAGGTCATCTAAACTGAGGGAAGAGAGTGTAAGTCTAGACATCCAGAGAGGACATGTACACACCCTACACCCATTCATTCAACAACTTTTATTGAGGGCCTACTATGTGCATAGTTTGGTAGTGGCACCTAATCCACTTTAGGATCTGGTACACTTTTGAAGTTCCCAAAAATCAACATTTGATTTTTTAAGAGCTATGTGTACAGAAAACAATTGCCTTGTGCCCTCTTGAAATGTATTTACTTAAGGCAATAACAATGTAGCTTTTAGAGAATCTGTACTTACTGGTCTTTCGCATTTGAAATTAAAGCGATGCAAATATAAAGTAAGTTATATAAAATGACTCAAAGCAGTAAATGGAGTACTTGCATCATATAGTTGCTGTTGTATGTCAGCTTATACAAAAGTATATTAAAACTTCAAAGGAACTTATTTCTCAACTGATGCATAATAAATATATCTTCTTCATACTAAATTTTATTTAAAACTTTATAAATTCAACAGCCAATATTAAATATTTTATGTTAACATTTCATTGATTATAGATGTTTATTTCATTTTAAAAATTGGGCAAAATGTTGGTAATCCCATTATTCAAAATAACCAAAAATTTGCACAAACACATTCATTTCATTGCATTTTTTAGACATGCATTTTTAGTAGTTTAGTTTGTACATTAGCATTCCATCATGAACATGCTATCAATGAATATTCTTCAAGATAGACTAATGGGGGCGGGGAGGACAAAGGGTAACAGCTGGAATGGGAAGAGGGCACAAGAGAGAAAGAGAAGTGAGGGAGAAGAACACGAGAAGAAAGGATAGTAGCATGCATGTGTGACATAGCATGCTGGAATCCATTACATCCCATGAAAATAAAATAATAATTATCTCTTGCTACCAAAAAGAATCTTTTAAAAATTAAATTGAGAAAATGTATGTGAAGATTGCTACACAGTGTTTGGCACTGGATAAGTGTCCAGTAAATGCTATCAGTTATATCTGTTAGCATATTCTTAAGTCATTGCACAGATAGAAAAGCCAGGGTTCCAAAACTTCTCCCTAGACACCAATTGAAATGATTCAGTTAAATATTTTTGTTTTAAATTTTTAATAAAGCCTTTTAAAATACATGAAATGTGGGCATTTGCTTTCCTTGATATGAATCCATTTCTGAAGGCACTCTAATGCCAACTTCCTGTGAAATAGTAGCAGTAACATTGTTTCTCATTTGAAATATAACTCTAAAATTTCTGATCAATGTGCAAGTATACAATAAAGTAACTCACATTTTGAAGTTACATATAAGCAAATAATTGCTAAAACTTCTTAAAACTCTTTCTGGTTTACAGTTTTGGAACACTGAGAGGGCTTACATAATTGAAGTAAATTAAAATAAAATTAACTCCTTGACATGACAGAACTTGAAAATCTGAAGTAATGTTTCTGTTTGAGTAGCAACTATTTGAAAACAGCAAACAAGATTTTCTGGTTGTATGCTTTGCTTGTGCTTCCACACTAAGAGGGTGACACCCAAGCACTCTGTGCTCTTAGTGTGTACCTCTTTGTTTTGGTTGATCTGGATGCTTGGAGACATTGTTAGAACATTTTAATTTATAAAATTTACTGCCTACTGTAGAGTTTTTTTAAATTCTTTTTTTGTATTTTTTTAAATTTACTTTGTGTATGAGAACTTTGCCTACACATATGTATATGCTTCATATGTGTGCCTGGTGCCTGTGGCGATCAAAAGGGGTATGGGATCCCCTGGAACTACAGTTAACAGCTCTAGGACTTTATATACCCAAGCTATAGTACCTTCCTTCTGCTTTGAGTTGATTTTCTTTAAAAAAAAATGCCTTAATTAAAACCAGCGACATTCTTATTAGGATCCTGCCCCTGTGTTGACACTAGATCACTGGCAAATAATTTCTTAATTCAACATTTATGCTATATGATATTTTTCATTTTGTCACCATACCTGCATAAGAGCATTATGCTAAAAACAAACTGCTCACACCAAATGAGCAGTATAATGTACTTCACTTAACATCACCTTCGGATTGTGGTTACACTGGTAACTGTTACCTCTAGCTATTTCTAGCATCTCTCATCTCTTTGTAGAAAAGAACAAAATTTTATTTGCATAAGAATTCCATCTCATCTGTATGACTTTGTAATTGAATTTGACTGTGTTTATTGTTTTATAATCAATATTACACAAATATTGTCTATACTTTCAGCATACATTTGCTGAGAAATTATTATTTAGAAAAAAGCCTAAGTTCTGTGAGAAACAAAAATATGGAAAACTATACTCAGCATATATAAGGGTGAGAAAGAAAATGAAAGCGTGATTTATAATCAGAATTGCTTTAATTAACCAAACAAAATTGGAGCTAGTGATCTAAAATACTGAGTTTATAGATATAGTTAAAAGCAACATTTAAAACCAACAGATTAAATCCAAAATTAGCATTTCACTGGAGCCATCCATGGTGGTGCACACCCTAAATCCCAGTACTCAGGAGACAGAGACAGACAGATCTCTGAGTTGGAAACCAGCCTTGCCTACAGAGCAAGTTCCAGGACAGTGAGGGCAACAAAGAGAAATCCTTTCTCAAAAAACCCAAAATTAATACATTTGTTGAATTGGCTCATGTAGAAAACATCATCTCCCCCCCCCCACCTTGGAGGGAGAGATTTTGTAACCTGAATTTTTTTTTCTGTACAAAACTGTCAAATTCCATTACAATATTAATATATAAATAAATTGTATTGCTATACATAAAGTATTGTTTTAAAGTAAAAAAATAGTAATAATAAAATGTAAACTATAAATTCCTTTAAAACCCATAAAGAAGAAAGGGATTCAGAAGTTCCCTAAAATGTAGTAGAAGGGTTAAGAGGCATTTAATAGCAAGTGGAGAAAGACAGGATGACTGTTAATAAGGTAACAATAATGGTCTTAAATTATGTTATAGTGGTAGTTGCACAACTCTGACTGCACTTTAAATTGGTGTTTATTGTGTCAGTTGCATATTATTTTATCAGTACATGATTTCTTTTTAAAGAATGATTATCAAAAAATGAAATCTGCTTTTTTTCATCTTTACTTTCAGCTGGCTGGCAAATGGCGTGCCAGATCATAGAATGTAAGATGTAGACAGTGCTGAGAGATCACTGTATGGTCAGAACTTACCTTTTATTTGGATGAGTAGTTCTTACACATCCGTGTGCTGGGTGATATTTATACCCTCAGACTCATGCGGACTCCTTGGTCTGAGGTTGGGAAATATAAGAGCAGTGGGGCTCATCTGTTCTGTAGTGTTATTCGGAGGGGGGAAATCTTATTGTAAAAGTCCTGTCCTTTTTGATTCCGTGAATTCTACACTCATAGGTTAAATGATAGATAAACTAATATAGAACATGAAAATGCAGACTAGGTCTTGAGAACACCATGATTTCTCAGCATTGCTAGTACTTCTTTAAAGAATTGTGTGTGTTTCCTTTGAGTCATTGAAATTATTTAAATAGGTGAAGCTTTTTTTTTTCTTTTAAAAATTGCATCTTAAACATGGAATCGGATGGACTGCATGTTGTGATATGCTTGTAACCCTAACATTTGGGCTGACGTAAGAGGTTAATATGAGGCATGAATTGAGCCAGCCTTGGCTACAGACTAAGACCCTGCCAAGAGAGAGGGTGTGTAGTATGGTAACACAAATCATTGGAAGGATGGAAGGTTCTTTTAGTACAGATTCTTTGCCTGTACTGTGGAGATTCTTCACATTTTATACATTTCTTCCACTCTACTTTCAATAGGAAACCTGTTCGATTACATTTTGTATTATAAAATCCACAATGTTGGCCTGTGTAAACACTTGCCAGAATGTAAGCTCATTGTTCATAGCATTCAGCTAATTTATTGACCAATTCATATTTGGGAAACTTTTGTTAAAGTGAGAAAGCTATGAATGTCTATCTTTCTCTGTTAAGCTAGTAACATAATGTAAGTCTACTCTGATGGGAAGGGCTAGAAACATTGATCACAGCGGTCAGTGTGTCACAGTTACCATATGGAATGTTAGGGTGGTTACTTTCAGAGTTCTGAGTTGATGAGGTATTGCTCTCCCAGTGTTCTTTACTCTGTGTGTGTTCTTAAAGATGACAAGTCAGTTTTCTAGCACACAGTATCCATTCAGTGCTTAGGCAGTGGTCTACTTTCGTATGCATGAATGCTTTTCATTTTATTCACCTAGTGTTCACTTGGCAAGAAGAGTTCTCCAATTAGAAAAGCAAAACTCATTGATTTTAAAAGATCTGGAACATCAAAAGGACCAAGTAAGACAGCTTTCACAAGAGGTGAGTAGCTGCATGAGACACTGGGAGAAACGTGGCGATTGCCGTCTGCATTCTTTGTTAACGCTGACAATTATTTGCTGAGCAGTCTGAAAATGAGCTGGTTGCAAAATGGTTTCAAATTTCTGAAGTTCACTGAATGTTGAGACTTTAGGAAACAACGTAGAGTGGATGGCAAAACAGACCAGAAGGGAGAGCGAACGCCCAGAATGAGGAAGTGTCACTGAGGCCGGACCCACAAAGCTTCAGCCGCTGTGAATATCAACTGGCAAAACAAGTTTAGCAAATTCTGTTGACATTTAAGTTTCTCACTGACATCTCATTTTTTTATGTTTCTGTTTGATCTTTTTTTAAAAAAGGCACATAGGCTTTTTTGGCTTTTTATTTTTTAATTGAAAAAAAAATCCATACAATATATTTTGTTCATGTCTTTCCCTCCCCTGATTTCTCCGCAATCCTCTGCATTTCCCTACTCATCCAACCTTGTGTTCCAGGTCTCTCTTAAGAAAAAAAAAACACAAAAATCAAAATAAAAAACAAAGACAAAACATAAGACAAAAAAATGCAAATCAAAATGAAACAAAAGGTTCACAAAAATACCACATGTTTGCTTTGTGTTGGCTAGCTACTCCTGGCATGGGGCCTGGCACCGAGAGTGTGGTTGGTATACCCAGTAAGACCCCATTAGAGAGAACCTGTTTCATTTTGCCAGTGAGTATCCATTGCACATAGTTTCTTCGTTAGGGATGCGACCCTGTGTTAGTGTCACTGTTGCTGAGATGAAACACCATGACCAGAAGCAACTTGGGAAGGAAAATTTGGTTTGCACTTCCACATCACTGGTCATCATCAAAGAGATCAGGGTAGGAACTCAAACATGGCAGTATCCTGGAGGCAGGAGCTGATGCAGAGGCCATGGGGTGTACTGGTATTTCACTATAGTTCTTATTTCGCATTTCCCTAATATCTAGTGATATTGACATTTCTTCAACTAGCATTCTTTGTCCTCCATTTATCTATTGGGGGAAAGTATCTGTTCATGTTTTATCTCTCTTGTCAGATTGTCTTTTTACTGAGTTTGAGCATCGGTTATTGTCTCTAGATACAGGCCTTTTATTACATACATGGCTTGCAAAGCTCTCCTGTCTCTGGGTTATCTTTCTCCCTTAATGATATCTTCTGAAGAGATGCTTAGTCAAGTGCAGCTTATCACCACATTCCTTGATAGATGGGCTTTGGTGTTTCATCTAAAATATCTTTGCCTAACCTAGTCACAAGGATTTTTGGTCTACATGGTGATAGTTTTAGGCTGTGATCCATTTGTGGTTTTTTGATTGTTGTTTGTTTGTTTGTTTGTTTTACTTGAAATAGAAAGCTTACATTAAAATTCACAAATTTTCTCACTGAAACCCAACTGTTCTAGCACTTGTGAAAATCACTTCATCATTTACAAGTGAGTCTAGACTCTGTTCTGTTCTAGCCGACTGCTTGTCTCCATGTTGGTGCCACAGTCGTCATTACTATGCTGTGTAGTATCTTGAAATCAGATGTGGTTGATTCTCCAGCTCTACTCATTTTCAAGGCTTTTTAGCTACTCTATATTCTTAGCACTTACCTGTTAATTTTATAATCAGTTTATTAATTCCTTAAAAAAATGGTCACTATAATTTTGAGATTACAATGAATCGATAAATGAAATGGAGAAAACTAGATTTGTGTTGTGGCTCTGATTGCCAGCATGGACAAATCCCTAGGTTCAGTCTACAACACAGTTTAAAGAATGAAACAGTGGTCAGGGGGGAAGAGTACTAGGAACCTGGCAGTCTTCGACCATGGAGTACTCTGACCCATTAACACAGTATGTTTGCTCTTATTTATTAGGTTGTTAATTTTTTTAGCACTGTTATTTTTTAACTTTTGATTAGTGCCAGCAAGGCATGTTTTCTATCCTTCTGCTTTTAACCAGTACAATACACTGTGTGCTTACTGTAAGTAGAGTTGGAAGTTAATACATTTATTGGTACAGTTATGACCCACCATCTTGCTATTTTATCTGTACTGTTGTTCCTTGTGCTCTTGTTCTTTTTTCTTCCTACTGTCATTTGAATTAATACCTTATCATCTCCTTTTATTTTATTGTTACTTATAATTTTATATTGATTGTAGTTGTGTTTTTGTAATTGTAGTTGTAATTTTGTAATGACTGCAGTTTAAATAGAATTATATATTCCCTCTAGTCTTGGTGCTTCTGTTGTTGTATTTTTTATTTGTACATATATGAACTCCACAGTACATTGCCTTTATTGTTAAATGACTAAAAACCCTATGAAGATAAATATCAGTATGAGGAAAAGACACTATATTTAATTGAATAGTTACCGTCACTGGTGTCAGTTCCAGAGCTTATCTTTCTGTTTATCCACTTTCTTTTATTTTTAATGAATTCTTTTATTTTCTGTGTATGGATGCTTTGTCTGCATGTATGTAAGTGCACAATGGAACTGGATCCCCTGAAATTGGAGTTACACATAGTGTGAGCCTCCATGTGGGTTCTGGGAACCAAATCTGGGCCCTCTGCAAGAGAACCAGGTGCTCTTACATGCTGAGCCATCTCTCCACCCTTCACACACATACTTCTTTTTGAGACAGATTTCTTCCCAGGTTCAAATTCAGTATGTGGCCAAGGATGCCCTTGAATTCCCTGTGCCTCCAGCTCCTAAACTCCTGGAAATTTTGCCAACTTCCAAGTACTAAATGCAATCTGTTGTTGTCATTGTCATCATTATTATTATTTTATTATTCAGATAGCACAAATTCATCATTTAAATATTTTAAAATTCAGAGAGTAGCCTTTGGCATGTTTACAGTGTTGTATATCCATCACCACCACTTAATTATAGACCAGTTTCATCACCCTAGAAGAAAACTTATTCTTCTTAAGCAGTCACTCCCCACTCTAACCTCTTCCAATCTCTGATGTGCACTTAATGTACTTCTTCTTTCTTCCCTATTCTATAAACTCCATATAAATGGCAACCTGTGACCTTCGTATCTGGTGTCTTTACTAGCTATAATGCCTTCAAGATCCATTGACATTGCAATCTTCTTACATTATATCAGCCATGTCATATGTATATGTGTGTGTGTGTGTGTGTGTGTGTGTGTGTGTGTATACATATATATATGGATTTATTAGTATGGTTTATAGGCCATACTGAGTGGTCTAATAATGGATATCTCCTGACAGAAAGGCCAAGGATCCAGTAGATGTTTAGTACCTGAGACTAGATGTTAAATGTTTTAGCAATCCTAATCTGGTGATGAAGTCCCAGTAGAATCCTACAGAGCGGTTGATTTTCATTCTACATTGGAATCCCCAAAAACATAGGTTCTAATATCAGGGAAGAAATGCCTTGGCAGCAGAATAGGTGCAAGACTGAGAGCAAACAGGAAAAAGCAAAAGCTTCCTTCATGTCTTTTTATATGAGCTGCCACCAAAAGGTGTGGACTAGATTTGGAGTAGGTCTTCCCACCTCAAATGATCCAATCAAGAAAATCCTGCAGAGGAGTTCCTAACTTCTTAGATTTTAGTTGATTCTGGATGTGGTCTGGTTGGGTTAGCCATCCCATGCTTGCTAGTTGCTTTTGTTAATTCCAGCCATCTTTGTGGATATGAAATTGTAGCTCATTGTGACATTGACTTGACGTTTCCCTAATGACTAATGATGTCAGGCATCTTTTGAGCTCTTCTTGGCTATTTCTGTGTCTGTAGAAAAATACCTGTCTTGGTCTCTTTTCTACTTTGAGGATAGTACAGATTGGGTAACCTGTATACAATAAAGGTGGAATTTGGCTCATGATTATGATGGCTAGGAAGTGTAAAATCATGGAGACACATCTTATTGCTACATGAGGACTTGACAGAAGGCATCACAAGGTAGAAGGGAGCCAGATTTACTCTTTCCTTTGTCTCTGCCACTCTTGTGATAAGAACTGCAGTCTGTTCCTGAAGACTCTCTGTGGTCTCATCACCAGTGTCCTGCTCCTTTGTGTCTATGCTGTCGTTATTCATGGATTTGTTACCCTCCCCAGGCAAAAGTTCTACATGAGCTACTCCCCTAACCCAGATCTCAGGTCTTAAGATAGTCACAGTGACAATCTAATTACCATATGAGTTAAGGAGGGACTCTCAACCATAGGGATATATTTTCAACTCATTTTCCCTGCTGTTTAATTGTACCTTTTGGTTTGTTGTTTGACAGTGTATTCTGGATTGCAGGCCTTTAACAGATAAATGATTACAAATCCATTCTTTCAGATTGTATGTTATCTTATACCTTCTGATGACTGTTCCTTGATGTATGAATTTTCTTTATTTTGATAAAGTCCAATTTATCATTTTTACATTTTATGACTAATCACTGGTTTTTAATTCTGAGGTGAAACTCACATGTCATAAAATTAATCATTGCAAAGTGAGTCATCACTTGTATTCATCAGTATATGGTGCAATCACTTCTATCTAGTTCTAAGACATTTTTATTACTACATAATAAAACCTGTACCCACTAAGCAATCAATTCCCATCCTGTTCGCCCCCAGCCTCTGAGAGCCATCAGTCTCTTTGCAGTGTATTTGCTTCTATGTGTTTCCTTACTCCAAATAGTCAGATAAACAGAATCATGCAGGATGTTTTCTTACTGAGCATACTGTTTTCTAGGTTCATCTACATTGTAGCATATACCTTGTTTCTGTGCCCTTTTATCTATAAATAATATTCTATCCCATGTATTTATATACTTACCATATTTATTCATTCAGTGGTAAGCATTTGAGCTCTTCCTACCTTTCAGCTTTTGGGAATTATGCTTCAAGAACAATACAATGTTTGAATCCTATTTTCAGTCAAGTGGAAATGGTATTGTGGGCTCAGTTGTGTTTCTGGAAAGATTTTTTTGCCCAGGTAAAACTTGAAGTTAGCTGAGCCTGGCAGTTCAGCTCTATAGATTCACTATTTCAGAGAGGAGTGTAAGTTCAAGGCCCACTTGGGTTACAGAGAGAGTTTAAGACTAGCCTCAGCAACTTATAGGACTTTGTCTATAAAATTTAAAGAAGTAAAAAGAGGACTGGGAATTTGATTCAGTAATAGAGCATATTCCTAACATGTGCAAGGCCCTAAGCTCAGTTCCTATCTAGGAAAGGTGGGGGAGGTGTGGGGAGAGGGTGTGTGTGGCACTGATTTCTCTCTGTCTCTAACTCTTATGTAATCTTCAGGATTTGGGAGCTGTTTTCACTCTGTAGTTTACAGTGTTTCTGCCAACATGCTGTTCTCCTGACCTGTGTTCCTCCCTAGGATGTTTGTTCTCCTGACCTGTGTTGCTCACTAGGTCGTGTACCATTATTTCTTTAGCTGCTTTGCAGATTGTCCTTCTATCATTGACCTGGGAGGGACAGTTCAATGACAATGGACTTGCTGTGGTTTTTTTATGCTTGCTGTACTTGGGTACTTCCTATATGTGAGTTAAAGAAGTTTACCCTTTGTTGTTGGAGGTGGTGGCTTTATGAGACAGGGTTTCCCTGTTGTAACTCTGGCTGTCCTGGAACTCTCTCTGTAGACTAGGCTGGCTTCAAACTCACAGAGATCCACTTGTGTCTGCCTCCTAAGTGCTGGGATTAAAAGCATGCACCACCACCACCACATGACTGAAATTTACCTCCCCCCTCTTCTGTGTCTTTTGGGGACTCTAGGGAGAAATGTATGGTTGCATAAAGTTGTTCACAGCAGATTGAATGCTGCGTTATATTTTCAGTCTTTGTTCTGCTTTTCATTGTGTGTAATTTCTCTTGTGGTGTCTTGTCCTCTGATGTTTCTTCACCAGCATATAAACTGCCATTAGTCTAACCTAGAATCTTCTTCATCTCAAATATTAGTGTACAGTTCTAGATGCCCATTGTGCACCTTTATGGAGCTTATAAGTCCCTAATTAACATTCCCAAACAAACCTCTAATGGGGATCTTTTTTTTTAACTTTACTTTGATCTTTAAAGGTTTTATTCAAATACTGTTTCTCACTACATGATAGTTTCATATATGTATATAATGCATTCAAATCACACTCATTCCCCTTATCCCCTCCCAGCCATGCTGTTATTCTTCTTCCCAGAAAGCTTCCTACTTTCATATCTTGCATGTGCATGTGTGCGCACGTGGGCATAGGTCTTCTACTGAGCATAACAAGGTTGGCTGCATGGGCATGGATGGGGAACTATCCACTGGGATATGGGTAACTCGCCAGTAACTATGACTGAAGATCATGGACTCCCTCTCCCATTAGTCTTCAGTTACCAGTAGCTCCTTAGGAAGGCACAGCATTCCTGAGTCCCTTCCCCAGCCATGACTGAGTGTTGTTGGGCCTAGTCTTCTACAGGCTCTGTGCTGGCAACTAGAGCTGCTGTGAGTTCATGAGTGTGGCAGCCATGACATGCCTGGAACACAGTATTCACACCCTCTCCCCATCCTCTCAGTCTTACCTTCTTCTCTTCTATCATCTTTAATGTTTCGTGAGCTTTGCAGCAGGTGATACACGTTTCATTTACTTCTTAAGGGCTCAAGCCTCAGCACCTTGACTAGCCATGATTCTGCATTAACAATCTTTGTTCCTTTCATAAAGAAGCATCTCTGACCATGTCTTAGAACAGTACTAGTTTATGTATATATGAATAGTTATCTAAGAGAAAGCTTGGTAACACATGTTTAGCAAAACAAAGTCATGTGACCGACCCAGCTGTGCTGGCTGGTTTTATGTCATCTTGACACAAGCCAAAGTCATCTGAGAGGAGGGAACCTCAATTGAGGAAATGGCTCCATAAGATCAGGCTGTGAGGCGTTTTCTTAATTAGTGATTGATTGGGGCAGGGGGCATTGTGGGTGGTTGTATCTCTGGGCTGGTGATCCTGGGTCTATAAGAAAGCAGGCTGAGCAAGCCAGTAAGCAGCACCCCTCCACGGCCTCTGCATCAGCTCTTGCTTCCAGGTTCCTGCTCTGTGTTAGTTTTTCCCTCCTGCCTTTGATGATGAACTGTGAGTGAAATAAACCCTTTCCTCCTCAAGTTGGTCATGGTGTTTCATCACAGCAACAGTCCCTAAATAAGACACTAGCCATGGGCCTTTGACCAGGTCCACAGCACCAGGCATGAACTCCCTCTGGTGAAGTGGGCCACATATCCAGTCAGACCATCCTTGTTTACTCTCATATACCAGTCTTGCCACTATTGTACTAGTGGGCAGATATTGTCTCACCAGTCACTGTTTTTGCAATGTAAGTTCTACAGCTGGATAAGAACACTGAGGGCTTTTCTCCCCAGCTATCCACATAGTACCTTCTAGCAGTATGAAAGCTAGTCAGCAAGAGAGGGGTCATTTCCAGTTTGTTTGTGTTTTTTTCCATGTCCTGCAACCAAAGTGTTGTATATTCACCAACAGGGTCTTACCATTTAGGTCTGGTTGACAAGCCAGAGCAATACCATAACCTATATTATTTGGTAGCCTCTGGAGCCCTCTTAACCAACAACCCATAAGGAAGTATCCTACATCTGATACTGGGCTTTTCATTTTCTATCTCAAGGATTCTTGAATCAGCTCTATCCAACTATGCAGAGTACCTCCATTCAAACTCCTCTTTAATTTTTTTTTTAACTAGCTCATATATTTATGGATTTCCAAATGGTTTCACCATACATCCTTAATTTTGTTTAACCCTCCTCCAACCGTTCCTTTCTCTCTTCCATTGTTCTGCCCATCCTTGTTTAAGTCTTGCTACCCCCAGTATTTTCTCTCTACTTTCATGTCACAGGTGTTCTGTATTCCCATCCTCCTGAAGGCCTCCCCCTCCCCATGGCCTGGTTCTACTTTATAGACTCTACAGAGATTCCAAATTAAACATTTGAATCCAAAGACTCGAAAGCTGTGATTCACATATGGAAGAAAAACGTGTGGCATTTGTTTTTCTATGCATGGTTTACCTCGGTATATTTTTCATTTCCATCCACTCTCCTTCAAATTACTTTTTCTTGACATCTGACTAAAATTGCATTACCTATCTGTACTGTGTTTTTATTTGATAGGCATCTAGGCTGATGCAATCTCAAGCTTTTGTGAATAGGGCACCAATAACATGGAGTACAAGTATCTCTATAATAGAATGTGATCTTCTGTGGGTATCTGTCCAAGACTGGTAACCTAGATCATATACTAGTGCTGTTTTTGTTTTTCTTAGAAAAATCCAGACTGATTTCTATAGTGTCTGTACTCCCACCAATACTATATAAGTAGTATTCTTCTTTCCTAACATCTTCACCAACGTTTTTTGTCATTTATTTTCCCCATGGGATGAGATTAAATCCCATTACAACTGTGGTAAGTTCAAATCTCAGAGTAGTTTTATTCTGAATTTCCCTGATAGGTAAAGATGTTAAACACTAGTCATTTTGTGTCTTTTATTGAGAATTCTCTGTCTATCACCGTAGCCTATTTTTAAACCTCATTTCCTTGGCCATAAGTACAGTCACAATATTGTTTTGATATTTCGTGTATGGGTTCTAGTACTATATCATTTCTTGGTTAGGTTCAGTTAAGTTCATGTACTTCATGAATCATATTGCTGTCCTTCTTTGCTTATAATAATCTGTGTGTGCATATGGACGTATGACTTATATGTGCATATGTGTGTGTGTAAGTGCAGGTGTTTGCAAGACATGGCATGTGTGAATATCAAAGGATAGCAGTCTTCAACTTTCTAATTTGTTTTAGATACATTCCCTGTTTTGTTGCTCACTGCTGTGTATGTCGGGCTAGTTGACCCTCAAGCTTCCAGGGATTCTCCAATCTCCACCATAGGAGAACTGGATTCCAGATAAATGCTGCATCCAGCTTTTGTGTGTTGTAGGAACTTGAACTCAGTCATTCACATTTGCTTGGCAAGCACGCTGAGCCATCTCCCCCAGCCTGGTGTTTGGTGAAACTTTTAGAGCAAAGCAAGTTTTCAGTGTTACAGTAATTCTGGATACATATCATAATATATTTGCCTATGCCCAAATGTTACAAGAATGAAACCTAAATTCTGTGTTGAGGTGTCAGTATAGAACTACTGTCTGTTCGGTTTTACTGTCAGTATAAAACTGCTCTAAAAAGTAGAGCTGAGCTTAATGAGGTGGTGCACCTGCAGTCCCACCTACTCATGACACAAAGCAAGGGAATTGCTTGAGCCTCGGAATTTGAGGCCAACCTAGAACAATATCAGAAGGCCATGTCTAAGTAGATAGCCAGGCGTGATGGCTCATGCCTATAGTCCTAGCACCTGGGAGGTAGAAGCAAGAGGTTCATCCTTCGCTACATGGCAAGTCTAAGGCCAGCCTGGGAGTCTCTGAGACCTTGCCTTTCAAAAGAAAAACAAACAATAATGTAAAATCTATTGAGAGAAGGGTTTGGGGAGGCATGGCAAATGGAATCCTACCGAAGAACAGCGGTAGGAAAAGATTAGGGCTGCTGCCAGGAAGGTAGAGGCATGAGAATCATAAATTCAAACAGTCTGGGTAAGACCACCCAAGAAAGAAAGAAGTAGAGGAGGGGAAGAGAAGGAAAGAGAGAGATGAAGGGAAGAAGAGGGAAAAGAGGAGGAAGGGTTGGGGTGCAGTGACTCATTTTCTGGGGAAACAGTCATGGCCAATTTCTGTCTCTTGTGATTTTGACAATCCTTGCTGCTACTTTGTCCTGGTGCATCTGGAAAGTGACTTTCCAGAGAGAAATTGTGACTGACCATCTTAACAAGATTATCAGAACTTCCGCTTTTGTCCTGGGAAGGAATTTGGGAGCTAGCTTTCTGTTTGAATGTGTTACATGTGGTACTTCATCCTGACGGAGTTGGCGTTTACGTGTCATGTAACTAGATATATGAGTACTTTATTGAATTGGTGACTCATGGCAAATTTCGAAGAATTTGTGAAATAGGGTGTCAGGACAAACAAAATTCACAGGAACCAGTACAGCACCAGAACCAACTTTAACGAGGTCACATAGTAATTAACTAGTAATACTTTTATTTCTTGTGTTTTGCGGCTATTCTGCTGTGGAACTTTATAAGAAATATTTGCTTTGATAATGATGAACAGAACTGGGCATGTGGCTCAGGTGGTAGAATACTTGCTTCATATGCATCAGTTCCTATTTGTGATCCCCAGTACTCCATAAACCAGGCCTGGTGGCATCTGCCTGAAATCCCAGCACTTATGGGTGGCAAAAAGAGGATGAGGTGGTCAAGATTATCCTCACCTACATGTTGAGTTCAAAGCCAGCCTGGGTTGCCCTGCCTTAAAGTAACTAATAATTAGTTAAGAATAAAGATCAGCATATGTCCTTATCTTCCACGTGAGTGGTTAATGTACTATACAGACAAAACATTCACCGTTACTGCAGAAGCAGGTCCGTGTCAAACCTTGTGAAATGTTTAAACCAACAAGTCTGCAAGCAGATAAGGTGGCACATGCCTACAATCCCAACCCTCAAGAGACTGAGATAGGAAGACCATGTGTTCAAAGACTGCCTGTTTATGTAGCAAGACAGTTGTCTTTAAATAAATAAAGACAACAGCAATGACAAGATTATGGATCATTCTTAAAAAAAATAGCAGTTATCCTAAATCCAGTACAGTATACCAAGAGCCATTTGCAAAACACCATGCAAATTCTTCACATACTCACACCCAAATCTGAAATTACTATGCAGTTGAGCCATTTTAAATTGGATTCTTGGGGCTAGAAAGATGGAGAGCACTTGGTGCTCTTGCAGAGGACCCAGATTCGATTCTCACACCCACATAGTGGATCACAAACATCTAACTCCAGTTCCAGGGGCCCTGGTACCCTCTTCTGACCTCTGTAGACACCAACCATGCATGTGGTAAACACTCTTACATATGTAACAAATAATTTTAAATTTTTTTAGACTCCAGACATGGATTTCTCAGGAGTAGCCTTGAAAGAGATGGAACTTTCTAGCAGTTGGAGTTTAAAGTCTCCTCTCAGCTCTCCTGGCCTATCCTTCCCATTGCATCTCTACTTTGTTTGGACTCTACAAGGCACGGCATCATAAGTACTCAGTGTTTTTCCAGTCTCTCAAGCCCTTCCTGCTTCACTGTTTGTGGTGCTGAGCCTTGAACCTTATCAAGCACCTGAGCGCTGAGGCTCACTGGCGCTCTGCATTGTCTTGCTGCAGAACGCCTCCACCAGGTGCTTCTCAGCCTATACAGTGCTTTACAACCTAGAGGGTAATCTATAAATATTTAACAGAAGGAAGAAGAAAGAGAAGTCTTTGGGCCTTATGGAAAAGTATTGCTAAAATCTTCTTAAGGAAATCTGTTGTTTTTACAGAAATTTGGAAGCATTGCAAATTCATGTGGCTTAATATCAGCCAGATCCTGCCCTGCTACCTGGTGTCTTTACTTTTCTCACGTGTCCTACTAATTACAGATAACATCAGCTCCCCAAGCCAATTATGTCATATGCCCCCTTATTTTACTATAGCTGTGTCTGAGCTACATATGAGCTGATTTTCACTGAATCCCTTTACCAGAGGGTTTTTCAGTATCTTTTTTATTCTCCCTTCAAATACATTTACTATATTTCTATTATATTTTGGTCCTACCTCAGTTATGCCCTTTTCCCCATAGTCACTAATAACTGCCTAATCGCCAGTATTCTCAGTGCCCATCAAATGTGATCTACCAAAGACATGGCGTTATAGATAATTTGAAATCATTTTATTTTGCTTTACAAAGAGGCTATTATAACTGACTCTGTAACTCAGATGGCTCTTTAGTCTACTTAGCTGGTATCCATCTTCTTCAACCAATGTGTGTGTGTGTCTGTCTGTCTGTCTGTCATGTCTGTGCATGTGTATGTGATGAGACAGTGTGTATGATCAGAGAACAGTTATCAAGAGTCTGCTCTTTTACTGTTTGAGTTCTGGGAATCAGACTCAGGTCATCCTGCTGTGTGCAAGCACCTTCACCCTTTCCTGTGCTGAGCCGTCTCCACCTTCTCCTTCTACCTCTTAAATGCAGTTGATCCTCTCATGTCCTCCCTTTGTTCTCCTCTCATACAACAGTGAATTTAAAATACTGATAAGGTTTGTTCCCACATGTAATGTCAAGACTTGAGAGACTAAGGCAGACAGATCACTATGACTTCAAGACCAGCGTGGCTAAGTTGTAAGTTGCAGGCCAACCTAGGCTGTAGAATGAGACCCTGTCTGAAATAAACAGACATTAATGAGCATAAGAATCATGTATATTTTACATTTACTTTATATTTTGTAGATCTTAAGAGAAAATACAATTTAGAATTATCATCCAAGTATAATATGAATTAGTATTTGAATGCAAGTTATAATATTTTAATCAGGTACTACTTTCCTCTGAATCATATGTACAGGTGTTTGAAACAAAGGAGGAATAACAATTCTATAAACTGTTGTGTCATAGGCTCAGTCCTGAGTCATGTGTTGCATGGTCCCTGAGTCACTAGTTACTAACCCTTCCTATAAGGAAGAGATCAATAACAGCAGGCAGCGGGTGACTTTGAGACTTTTTGATACTTATTACTGTAACTAAAAAAGGCTTTTAAAACTATATTGGGGAAGATTTTTGTAAATATTTTTCTTTGAGGGGGGAAAGAATTTTAATCAAAGGAGTTAAATTCTGTTCAATTAACCTTTTCAAAATTAAAAAATATCACCTTTTTTTTTTTTTTATCAGTTGTATTTTTCCCCCTGGGGATTGAAAATTGTTTTGGGTGGAGAGGCTGGCTTTATACCTCAATGCCAGGGTACTTGCCTAATATGTGCAAGGCCCTAGAGAACTGAGGGTGAGGATGGAAAGAATACTTGGAAGATTTAAAATCCTACATATATAAAAAAAATGTATCCTTAAAACAGTAATGTTATAGTTTTCATGCTTATCTAAAGTGGGAAGAAGTCCCAGTGTGTATATTTGGTATATTGAAGTAAGGCTTTTGGCTCATTTTGTTATTGTCATTTTAAAATCAATTACGTATCATTGCTGTTGAAGGGGGTGAACTTTAAAATCAATTACATATCATTGCTGTTGAGGGGGGTGAACTAAAATGTGTAGGATGGCTGCTGCTATACTCTTTGTACAATTAAAATTAGATTTGATAAGTTTTAGACTGCTCTTTTTAGGCCAGCGTTTACCCCAGTGTGTAAATGTCATCCTTCCACCTTCCCACCTTTGCCCCTGTCCACCTCATAGGCACAGGTAGAAAACTGCACTTTGAAACACAAAGCGACTTGTCAGTTGAGTTTATTCAGCCAGGGTCAGTTCTGTGAAAACAAAGTCAAGGCAATTGTTTGATTTAATTGACTAAAGAAACTGGTTATACAGGTTAGTAGAACTTAGATCGGCTGCATATTTGAGTTCTTCTGAAGTAACTTAGTAGAGTAAGATCCCAGTAACATCACAGTGGATTTTAAAGAACGAATATCAGTACAAAAGAAACACATCAAAACCCTCGCTCGCCGTCCTTCCAAGAAGTTTTCTTTTACTGTTCATTTCTTTTGTTTAAGAAATTTTTCCTAGACATATACTTAATGTAGCCATTAGAAATTTTTAAAATAGAAGTTATATTTTTCAAATATAAGTTATGAAGTGTTCAGATTCTTTTATGAAATAGTCACCTAACTAAAAAGCAGGTATGACTAACCGTCTCCTCTCCGGCTTCTCTTGTCTCCTAACCTGCCTGGACTCCATGCTTCTGTCTACTGCCTTGATGCTTTCCACCTTCCACAGTTACCGCCCCATCGCTATCTCACCGTTCCCTCTGCCCTCGGCATCAGGATGGCTAGTCATTTGCTGTTTTCCTGGGTTTAGATATTTGTGATGAGGTGTATGGGGGGGGGGGGGGTCAAATACACCACAGCACAGGAGATCAGAACAGCTTTGGGATTGTTTCTCTTTCTACCTTTCCATGGAGTCCTTGAACCCAGGTCACAGCCTTTCTCTGCCAGCTTCTTTAGTGCCTTGGGCCATCTCACTGATCCACTTAACTGTTTTCTTTTTTTGGTTGGTTGGTTTTTCCGAGACAGAGTCTCACTCTAAGTCTAGCTGTCCTGGAACTCAATATGTAGACCAGGCTAGCCTCAAATTCACAGAGATCCACCTGCCTCTGCCTCCAGAGTGCTGGGATTAAAGGCAGGTGACACTACACCTGGCTTCTCTTACTGTTTTCATAAAATGAAAATGAATGGAATAAAAAAAAAAACTTGAAATAATAAAATAATTGTGTATAGAGCTTATATTTTACAAGTATATGGATTTTAAAATGGACTTAAGAAAGAAAATTAAGCAGGCATAATGGTCTGTGCCTGTAATCCCCCACTCAAGAGACCGAAGCAAAACCATGGCTTTGTCTTGAAAAATATATTTCAGCCAGTTTCTTGAGTTTGGAACAATAGCTTAGTGGTCAGAGTGTCTGGTAGACATGTTTGCGACCCTGGGTCCAATCCCAGCACTGAAATAAAAAGATTAGCATAGTGGTTCTAAAACATTGTGAGCATAATTGATGCTGTTGAATTATACACTTAAAAGTGGTTTAAATGGTAACTTCTATTTTTTTTTATATTTTAACCACAATTTCAAAAAACTTATTTATATAAAATTATTCAAGTGTGTAAACTATATACTTTAAAAACTAAAGGAATATGAAAACTAAAAACTACTGAATGATCGTTACAAATTTTTAGAAAGAAAGTCTATCTATGGTTGGACAGTAGTGGTGCACGCCTTTAATCCCAGGACTTGGGTGAAGCAAGCGGATCACTGTGAGTTCTAGGCCAGCCTGGTCTTCAGAGTGAGTCCCAGTACAACAAGAGTTACAACAGAGAAACCCTGTCTCAAAAAAAAAAAAAAAAAAGTAAATAAAGTCTATCTAGATGAAAGATTATATTTTATCTAATAAACTTCCATTAAAAGAAGAGAGAGAGAGAGAGAGAGTGTGTGTGTGTGTGTGTGTGTGTATATGCCATGCAGTTACTCAGATGAGCAAATGGAAAATGTGGGTGACCAATCTCCCAAATTGATATCTACTAGCATTTTACATTTTCCTATATTGTTTACAGTCATTATTGCTATTATTTGTAATGATTATATTGATTAGTCATTTTTTAAACCTTCAAATGTATACAAATTTACTTAGCCTTTCAGAATAGTTTGTGTGCAAAAGACTTTGGTGCTCTCTGGGCTATGAGACGCAGCTCAGTGCAGGCATGAGGTCCTGGGTTCAGGCTCCACTGCCAGGAAAGTCATGTCAAGAAGTTACTGTGCTATTGCTAGAGCATTTGGATGGTTTCAGCTTGTTAAGTTTTCTGCAGTTTAATGAAATCTGTGTTTCTTCAGCTTGACAGTGCTAATTCACTGTTAAACCAGACTCAGCAACCCTACAGATACCTCATAGAGTCTGTGCGGCAGAGGGATTCCAAGATTGATTCACTGATGAAGTCTACGGCTCAACTTGAGAGAGATGTCAGGTAAACCATCTACATGTCTTTTATTTGAATAATAAAGACATTATTAATATGCTGCTGTAGATTAATTTGGATTGTACATTTTGAATGATTTGATTAATTTAATTATGAGCATTGTCTTGACTGATACAAGGATTCACACTTAAAAGAAGCTATGGAGATGGCTCACTGGGTAAAGTGCCTGCTCTTGCTCTGCACGCTAGTGTGAGGACCTGAGTTCAAATCTCCAGACCCTACATAAAGCCAGACTAATAGTGCACTCTGTAGCCCCAGTGCTTCTAAGGCAAGATGGAGGGTGGAGAAAGGAGGATGCCCTGAAGCTAACAGACCACTGATCATGGCATAAGAAACATCTTCAACAGGGTGGACGGCAGTGACCAGCCTTTGACCTCCATCCTCTGTGTGGCCTGGCAATGCATACCTTGCTCCTACCTTACCATCATGTTAGAGGTGTTCATATTTCACCTTATGGTCAGACGTCTTAGCATGGAAATAATATTGAACTCACTAGCAAAACACTGCCATCCTAGGGACACAAGAGCCAGCTTGCTCTTGTCCTCCTAGATTCTTAACGGAGATGTAGGGCGGCCAGAGGGAAGGACTTTAAGCAGATGTCATTTGTCGAATCAGGATGACTTTTAAAACAGGTCAAGTTTACACATTTACTTAGATTTCTGTTGACTTTGCCAAGAAAATTCTGGGCTTATCTGCCTCTCACCATCTACATGAAGTAACCCAAGAATTACCTCAGTGTCAATAAATAAATTCCTTTTCAACTCCTTTGTTTAAAACTGGTTCTATGTTAGAAGAAAAAGTTTATGCAAAAGATTTGCTTCATTTGTTATTAGTCCCTCCCTCCCTCCCTCCCTGTCTCCCTCCCTCCCTTCCTTCCTTCCTTCCTTCCTTCCTTCCTGATTTTTTGTAACAGGGTTTCTCTGTAGACCTGGCTGACCTCAAACTCACAGAGATCCACCTCCCTCTGCCTCCTGAGTGCTAGCATTAAAGGCGTGTGCCACCACCCCCTGGCTCATGTGCATGTGTTTTGGGGTTTGTCATGCTTGGCAGCAAGATTACCTGCTGAGTCCTCGCTGGCACCCATTTTAAGTTTTTAAACAGAAAAGAAAAATGATGCTGAATGTTGAGAACAAGGTTTTGACTCATGAGTAGCTGGTTATTTAGCTTGGTTGTTAAATTTAAGATTCATATAAAAATTTTAGTTTTCTGAATAATCGTTGTACCATCCTAAATGTGAAATAAGAGAAACATGAAAACAGAATTTCTAAGATGTACAACCAATAGAATTAAACCCCTCACGTTTAATTCCGCAGTCTGAGCGTTCTCTCAGTCCGAGGCACCTTCATCTCGTGTCATTCCTACCACACCAGAATCATTGCTCTGGAACTTTACTCTTGCTCTTAATTCTTTGGTGACATAATAAAATAAAGTCATATATACAGTAAACATCAAAATAGATAAAAGTTCATTTCTAAAGTTACTGTAAAGTTTAAAAATATTTCTTACATGTAACTACTAACAACTTGATTCAGTTAATTAGTTGATTTCACTACAAGTATGTATTGCGAACAATGGACATTATACCTTTTGTCACCTACTGTGCATGTAGCTATTTTAGGGAATCTAAGGAAGAAACTTCATATGGAATGTTTTCTTCTTATGGTATATATTTATCATATTTGAAATGTTACAATATTATCACTTTACCTTTATAATCTGGGAGGAAGAGAATATATTAAGGGGCTGGAGAGATGGCTCAGCGGTTAGGATATATTAAAACCTGGAGAAATTTATATCAGCCTTGAAATAATTTTCAAATATTCTGTTAAGAATTAAAGTTACTAGAAATGTTTAACATAGAAAAAATAATAGCTGGCTGTTATACAAGATTCCATAGATAAATTCATCCTTTGAAAAAGTAAACAGCTTGTCCTCAAAGAACATACAGTTTGGCAATAGAACCAAAATTTGATTCCATATCTCCCTACTCAGTAAATCTGTAATCTTAGTCATTATGTTATACTGCCTCCCTATGTTCTGCTCTAGATAATGGATAATTTCTCTTTAAATAATATAACTAAGAAAAAGAAGTATATTTATTAAAAGTAAGACTTTGAGTTGATAGTTATTGAAACTGGGTGACAGATCCATATTTTCTCTCATTTAAAACACTCCATAATGTTTTACAACAAAAGAAGTCTTAAGGCATACTGGACAGGCTGGAGAGATGGCTTAGTAGTAATGAGTTTTGCTCTTACAGAGGAGTTTAGTTCTAGCACCACATGGAGTAGCTCCCAGCAGCCTCTGCTCCAGCTCTGGGGGATCCTACACTCTCTTCTAGTCTCTGCAGGTCCTTGCACTCATGTATACACATACCCACACACAGACTCACAAATATACACATAATTAAAAAATAATAAAAGCAAGATCTCTTTTTAAAAGTTGGCAGAGACGGCATGATGACTATAAATAGGTTGCATGAGTTATAATCCAGCCCAGGGCTTCTATTTGAATTGGGGCAAATTAGTAAAGCTTTCTGCCTATCATCTTGTCAAACTTTCTGTAACAGTGAAAGTTTTCATATCTGCACTATACACTATCTGCACAATGACTTGCCACATGTTACTGAGGAACAAATTTCTTAGTTCTATTTAAATTAAATTAATTTTCATTTTAATTGTCACAGTGGCTAATGGCTATGGTATATAGCATGAACTACATAGTTAACTTCTTCATCCATGAGAGTGCTATTAACATACCTAATTCACACGGTTGTTCTGAGGATTGAATTACAATTTTTATAATATAAATATCATAGTATTTAAACATAATAAGTGGTCATAAGTGATTGCTCTTGACAAATCTGTATGTTGATAATAATCTTAAAAATGAAAAATAATGTTTCTCAGAATGTTGGATTTGGACAAAAAATAAAACTCGTATAATTACAGCAATAGCAATCATAAAAGGTAAGTCGGTTGTGGAATTCGCTACCAGAATATATTTTTGAAACAGGTCTCACTGTGTAGCCCTGGCTATCCTGGAACTGGCTACTTAGAGCAGATTGCCCTTGAACTCCCAGAGGCTCACCTGCCTTTGCTTCTTGATGCTGGGATTGAAGGTATGCACCATTATTCTCAGATTACCAAAATATTTTTTGATAAACATCTGGGCCTCTCTTTGTATTTCATAAATTTATAATATATTTTAGTAGATTCTGAACTAATGTTTGATGGGATGTAATATCTTGCTCCCAGTTGAAGTAACTGCCATCTATTGTGAAAAAATCCAAGTAGTGAAATTGTAGCATTAGAAATTCTGCCATAGCTTCTGCCTCCATACATAAATGAATGATAAGATGTGGTGATCACATTTAAAAGCCAGTTGCAAGCCGGACAGTGGTGGCAACGCCTTTAATTCCAGTATTCCAGGAGGCAGAGGCAGGTGGATCTCTGTAAGTTCAGGACCAGCCTGATCTACAGAGTTGAGTTCCATGATAGCCAGAGTTACAACAAAGAAACCCTGTCTCAAAAAACCAAGAAAAGAAAGGAAGGAAGGAGGGAGGGAAAGAGAAGAAGGAGGGGGGAAAGATCAAAGGAACGAAGGAAAAAGGAAGAAACAAGCCAGTTTCAGGGCTAGACTATGGCTCAGACAGGAAGAATAGTTCTGTGCAATCAGGAAGACCTGAGTTTAGATCTTAGCACCCATTTAACAACAACTGAAGAAGCTCCATTGGCCACATACCCGTAATCACTACCATGGGCAAGCAGAAAGAAGGCTCGCTCTGGCTGCTGGCTGCTGGCTGCCAGTCTGGCTCCAGGTTCAGTGAGAAGCCATCCCAAGGGAATAAAAGAGTGATAGGAGAGAAACCTACGTCTTCCTGTGGCAACCACATAGGCATACACACTGGCCCATATAGCACACGCACCCACCCACACACGACAAATTAATTAGTAAGTTGAAGTTCATAGACATCCTCAGCTGCGGAGGAGTCTGAGGCCAACCTGGGACATGTGAGACCTTGTCCTAAAAACAAAAGACCTGAGTAAATTTATTATTTTCTGTGAAAATTAAACAATTCCATTGTACTACCCTTAACCCTTACAAATTTAAACATTTATACAGTTTATTCAGGCAAGCATTCTGCCGCTGTGCCATACCACCAGACCTATTTATACAGTGCACTTAGTATCCAGAAAGGTTTGAGTAAACATGTACTGAAATAAAACCATCAGAAACCTGTTGGAAAGCTCATATTAAGATGTTGCTAGTAACTGCTTTGAATTCCCCTATCGTTAAAGTAGTAATCTATTTTGAAAGTTGTACGTTAACTTTCCACCATACCACAAGAGACAGTCAGTCTGGAAAATATATTGTGATCTCTACTTTGGATCTGAGGAGAGAATGAAAAGAGGAGTTTTCTTTCCCTGCTGTCAGTTCTCAGTTTATTCTTAACTAGTAGTTAGAGAAGAAAAGACTACATTGTCAACTTCTCTTACGAGGCTAAGCCAGAGTATATTGATCCAGGAAGTTAAAGTACAACATATCAGGAATATGTTTTCATATAGCAGGTGAAACAGAGCCATAAACATGAATTCCT
This sequence comes from Cricetomys ansorgei, assembly GCA_026225945.1. NCBI lineage: Eukaryota > Metazoa > Chordata > Mammalia > Rodentia > Nesomyidae > Cricetomys > Cricetomys ansorgei. The sequence continues at coordinate 2,658,244 of JAMJFZ010001816.1, forward strand.
AAGTAATAATTAACAGTGGATTGAACAATTATGGGTGTAATATACCGTTCAAGATAGATGTGCTCTTAAGGAGGTTTGTTTTGTAGTCCTATGAGTCACACATGGAAGCTTTATGTTTTTAAAAGTAACTTTCCACTGTTTTAAAATATATCTTAGGAAGACTACATTTCTATTGAAAAATACATGCTTTTAGGACAGTGAATTTAATAATCGTTACATGAATTTGCAGAAATGCCCACGTTAAAGGAGAGTGTCCCTTGTGATTTAAATATGCTACAGTAAAGACTAAGGCTTTAGTTTTTTCTAAATATGCTACAGTAAAGACTAAGTGTATCCCCAGATCTTCCAGTCACAGAAATGTGGTCTGAAGCATCCATGTTTCGTGTGATAAACTGCTATCTTGCAAATGCAACAGAGTTACTCTGCATTATCCACCCAGCTAGTATTCCATATAGTGTGACTGTTTTGCTGTTTAGTTGTGGGACACTTGAAAAGCTAAATACTATATATAGATCTTTTGTAGAGAATATCCGGTCAGAATCCTTTAATTACCTCAACATTCCATTCCCATTGCGCTGTATCTTATTTAGTAGGCTTGTTGGTGTTTGGGACAGAAAGGGGGAGGGAGAGAGCAGAGAGAGAGACAGAGGAGACAGAGAACAAACTGCACATGAGCAAATGTTTATTGCATGTGTTACTTACACATGACCGTAAACACTGTGAAAGACCTAGTTCTGTTACCAGAGTGTGCATCTTCAGATAAAATGCACATAGCTTCGAATTTGAGCATTTCAGAAACATGTGGTGTTTACTGCCTGAGAGCCTTGCAGAACATGGCTCTCTGTCTTGTACACCATTTTATTCTTTTCAACCGCTCTGCTTAGGAGGCTCTCTGGCGCCTACCTCTGCTTGGCAGTTTGTTTTTCTGCTGAGCTGCTTGCCTTTATTGGCATTTAATTACTGTTTTCCTCTGATGCCTGTTTTTTGTTTGAGTTAGTAATGGTGCGCAGCATTTATGTCGAGTTTTATGTGTTCTGTGCTTTATGTAATCATTCACTAGGTAATTCACATTTCCCTTTGACACACAAGAGTAGCTGACATTTTTGCAAACGTGAGCACCGGGTTTCAGTGCAGCCCTGCGTTTGCTCTGCACTGCACTGCTGAGTGCATGGCAGAGAAGGAAACAAGTCACAACTGCATCTGGCCTGTCCTCTAGAGGACAGGTGATGCTTCCTGGGGAAGCTGACTTATTCGGGAGTAGGCGGAATGTTTGTCTTTTTAAATCCTTGGAATTGCCAGTTCTTCCAGAATGCTCAATACATTTCTTCAAGTTCAAAAACTTCTAATATTTTGATAACTGGTAACTTTAAGTATAAGTGGAAAGTGTCTTACAACAAAATGATTCTCATTAACTTCACTCTCACAGGTTTTTGTCTCAACATTTGAGGAACTGTGCTATTTTGATTTATTATTATTTTTCTTAATTCATACAGAGCTGGTCATGTAGATTTTTTTTTACTAATGATATTATGTAAAATATTTCATGTGATTCCCTCCCATTAGTTTCTGTACATCAAATAGTAAGATTGTAGATAATATAAAGTAATCCACAATTATTTCTTTAGACATTGTAATATGGCATTACAATGGGCTCTGTCAAAAACCAGAACTCACTGGTGAGGAATTCACAATGCAGACACAGAAACTGAATTCTGAACTAAGAATTTCCAAAAAAATTATTTTGAAAAGTTTATAGCAGACTGATTTATTTAAATTGTGTACTTCAAGTTTACTATATGACAGATTACAAAATACTGCTGTATGTGATAAAAGTTTCTATTTGACTTCAATATCTTGTGTTTTAATAGTTACATATAAATATACATACACACTTTCTTTTTACTTCCTGTTAACATTTCAGGAGAAAGCAGTCAATAAAACACTGATTGTTGCCCATATGACAGGATAGTCTCACTGTCAAAAACTCTTGTACAATAGCTAGCTATTCACTCAGTTAAATCTTACAGTGTCTGCTCTGCTGTCTTTATTGATTACAAATCTGATTTATCTTCAGTTCAAACCATCACATTTATGTTTATTCTTTTTATTTGCTATCTATGAACTAAGCTCATACAACATGGTCACTTTTTAAAACTTGGATTTTTAACAGCAATTTAAATAAAGAAAAGTCAGCTCTGCTGCAAACGAAGAACCAAATGGCATCAGACTTGGAACAGCTTCTAAATCACCGTGAGGTACTTTTTTCCACTTTGTAATAGTTTGTTACCTCTTGAGCATTTTCAAAATCTGTGTTTGGGTTACAATCTGGTCTCCTGTGTTCATCAGAGATTTCTGTTTGTATCTCACCATGATCTGTCCATTTTATATCATTTAATTTGTGATATACTTTATCTCATCTCTGAAATGCCTTTCTTGTTGACCAGTGTTAGTTGGGTCATATCTCAAATATCACCAATTTTCCATATTATTTAATCACTACCTGTTTTACTTCTTTCTGCCATAAAACATTCAGTTCCTTTAGCATGCCTCTGTCTTACCTATCACTGATTGCCCATTGCCTCATTTGCAGAATATATGTTGAGTATATATATGTTCAAGTGTTTTTATTGGCTTTTTTTTAAGAAAGGGTCTCATGAACCTGAAGCTGGCCTCCAGCTCTCTAGCCAAGGATAACTGAACTTCTGACCCTCCAGCTCCCACTCCTAAGTGTCAGGGTTATGGGCATGCACCACTATGTGCAGACTCATAAGGTTCTTTTGTATCTTTTTAATTGTTGCTCACCAAATTTTAACTCTTTGATAATTTAATTTATAAACTCTAATATAATTTTTCACACAATGTATTTTGATTATATTTATTCCCTTCCCTCAGATCCTCCCCACCTCCCTAGCCACCTAACACCCACTTTTCGCTCTCCCTCTCTCCTTTCCTCTCTACTTCTCTCCCTTCCTTCCACCTTTCCTCCCTTTATAAATCCATCTAGTCCAGTTTGTGCTGGCTGATTATTTTGTAGTTTAAATTGGATTTTTTAGAAAGTATAAGCAGCAGCAGGTATACAGCTCAGTTGGTAGACGCTTGCCTGACATACACAAGAGCCTGGGCTTCATCCCCAGCACCAAATGAAGCTGAGCTGGGTGCACACCTGTAATCCCAGTGCTCAGGCAAGAGAAGGAGGAGGTCAGAAACCCAAGATCCTCCTTGGCTACATACTAAGATTGGGGTTGGACTGAGATACATGAGACTCTACCTCAAAAAAGATATATAAATAGTATGATTTAACTTCGGGATCATTTACTTCTTTTTTTCTTTTGGCAAATATACATACTTATTACTACTACCACCATCAATATGTAAAACAATCTCACCACCCTCAAAACTCCTGCATGCCCCAATTGAGATGACTTCCTTTCTTTTCCCCTGGCCTGTGCCCTAATGTCAACTGACCTATTTTCTTTACCATAGTTTCACCTTTTATAGAAATGTAGCCTTTAGCACCTGGCTTCTTTCACTTAACTGAGTGTGTATGCCACATTATTTGTCTGCAGCACACTCAGCCAATCCATTCACCAGTTGATAGCTATTTGGGTCAGGTTATGATGCACTTAAAATTTTAATTTACTCATATTAATATTACAACATAATATACTAGTTAAAATTTTGTGTCTGTTTGATGATTACATATTTATCCAATATGTTGTTTATTTGTATGATTCATTTTTAAATGTATTATCAAATCTACAGATAAAACCACTCTAGACAGTTAGGCAAGTATTTGTGCCAAACATGGGCCTCTGTTTCTCTTGGGTACACACTAGAGCACAAATGCTGGGTTTCAGGGTAAGCATATGTTGATAAAAAACTGCCAAACTTTTCCGGATGACTGTATTTTTGTACTTTACATGCAATGATAAGAGTGCCAGTAGTTGTGTATCCTTACCAATAGTTTATATTGTTAAGTGTAATGTTTTGATCCAAAGCATTTTTCCAGTGAACTAGCTTAATCATTGCTTTTTTTGAGCAATGTTTGTAGAAGAACATTTAATCTTTTAATCCAGCAGTATGGCTGGTTTTGCAAGGGATTATATTGGAAGGCCTGTGTGATAGATATTTTATCTGTGATCTGGCAGCATGGCTGCTCTAGGGTAGAAAGAATGTTGTACACACCTTTAATCTCAACAGAGCACATACCTTTAAGCCAACCCAGAAAGCAATGGTGATACATGCCTTTAATCTCAGGGTAGTATACACCTTTAATACCAGCTCAGAAGGAAGTGGTGGTATGTACAAGCCTTTAATCCCAACTTTCAGGATATAAAAGGGGGTTCTCAGTTCATAAAAGTTGGAGTTAATTCAGAGAGAGGCAGAGCTTAGAGAGTAGAAGCAGAGCATAGAACTGAGGTGGAAGCAGACAGCAGGGCTCAGAAAGAAAAGCAAAGAAAAATCAGAAGCAGAGAGCTCAGAGAGAGAAGAAGCAAGGTAGAAGCAGAGGTGGAGGTAGATGGGAAGAGACAAAAGCAGAGCCAGTCCAGCATAAGCAGAGAGAAAGCAGAGAGGCGGAAGCAGATAGTTTACAATACAGGTCAGAGTGAAAGAGGTAGTTCAGAAGATAGCTAGTCAGGGTGAACCCAGTCAGCAGTAATTCTCGGAGGCTGAAACATTCTAGGTTTGGATTCGAAGATTGGATTGTACAGAGGCTGACACCCTCTAGGACCAGGATTGAATTAGCAAAGACTAAACTATCCAAGAATAATTGTAGAATCAACACTTACATCTGTATCTACAAATACTTCATTTTATTGTCTAAAACCAAAAGTTTCAAAAGAAGTCACTGTTTTATGAGAATACTACAGTATTCTTCTAGTCTGGAAAAAAATCTCTCAACTATTTGGGAAGAAATCACTGGAAGAATATTGTTTAGAGAGATTAACTGGGGACTGTTGCTGGAAGCAATTCAAAGGTACATGCCATAGAAGTAGTGTTGGAGGAGCTGAAGAGTTGTCTTCACTAGAAATGGGGAAGAGGACAGAAGAGACGGCTCAGTTAAGAGCCCTTGCTGCTTGGACCATTGGGCTTGGTTCCTGGCACCCATATGGGAAGCTCACACCTGCTAAAATTCTAAGTCTAGGAGTTTTAATATCTGGCTCCTGTGGGCAACTGCATGCATATGGTGCACATATAGTCAAGCAAGCACACACACATACACATAAATTAAGATTAATTTTTTAAAAAAAGAAAAAAAAGAAATGGCTTTTGGAAGAAGTCCTATATGATAGATAAAGAGAAAAGTGGTGGTCATGGTAAAAACTATCCAGTGATGCAGCTCTCTAGATGCTGAGATGGGAAGATGCCGAGTCTGAGGCAAGCTGTCCTAAATGGTGGAACTCCCTGAAAAAGCAAAGGCAAGCAGCAAAAAGGTAGTCCTGAACTGATTTTTTATTACCTTGCTTTTTGATACAGGCTTATGTATCCCAGGTTAGCCTCAAACTCACTATGTAGCAAAACCTTGAACTTATGATCCTCCTGCCTCCACCTTCCGAGTGCTAAGATTTCAAGGTACATGCTACCATGCTCAGTTATTATGCTTCTGAGGACCAAACTCAGAATTTCGTCTGTGCTAGGCAAGCTCTCTACCGACTGAGCTACATCTCACACCTCTGGCCTCCAGCTTAGTGATAACTTGCTGTAGATAAGTCCATCAATAGCAGTTGACAGAGCAAGCTCAAGCTTCTTGGCAAATACTTATTCTTTCTTCTGACTTTGGACATTCTAGACCTTCCCCATCAGTGCAACCATCACTTATGTCCTAGAATTCTGCCTTTGAATAATTGTCTGTGAAAGCCTGAGTTATTCAGAGTATATTTTTAAATCTGAATACTTAAGAGATCATAACCAAAGGTTTTGTTTCATCATAAAGCTGCATAAAACTTCATCTTTTCAGGATGGTCTCATGTAATTCTACAGGATTGTGCTAGACTTGAAAGTTATAGAAGCAATTTTATTTCTACATTTTATATGTCATACTTGAAGCCACATTATTCATGAGTCCAAATAATAGCTGAAAAACTGTAAACCAAAATAATTGATCTTCAAGTTTTTTTCTCAAGTATTTTGTCACAGTGACAAAAACCTGGCTGACATAGCACCCGGGCTACTGGCTTACATCACGCTAGTCAAGGCCCTGGGGAAATTATTTAATGTAAGTCATGGTTTTAATCAGCGAGATTTCAAAAGTTTAAATTAGTGACTCAGAAGGAGAACGAGTGAACACTTTAAAGTTCCTTGGCTACTGTTCTGAGCTAGGGCTCCAGCCCCACCCTTGAGGCAGACCACTGAGGTCTCGTGTGACTGTGCATGTTCAGGCAATGTGAGTGAGACCCAAGTCACACACTGACAACAGGATGAGAAACATAAAATCATCATTTCTAAAACATTTGAAGTCTGACATATACTTTTCTAAGTGAGGTTACCTCAAAGAGATACCATCTTAGAAGTAGGTCCTCTATAGGACTAGGGTGTGGTTCAATTGACAGAGTGCTTCCCTGGCATGCCGGAAGCTCCAGTGGTAGGAAGAGAAGGCAGGTAGATCAGTCCAACATGGGATTTAAAGGCATGCGCCCCACCACCCATCTCCATCTAATTTCTAAAAGGTGCAAAAATATGAAGAGATGATGAATATCAAGGAAAATAACAAGTTATAGGTTGCCTTCTCAGACTACAAAAGCTCACTTGGGTTAAATGTTAGGTTGAACTTGCATAACAAATACTAACCAAAAATGTGATCAGAATTTTTTTTTTTTTGAGACAGGGTCTCTTTGTTGTAACTCTGGCTGTCCTAGAACTCACTCTGTAGACCAGGCTGGCCTCGAACTCACAGAGATCCTCCTACCTCTGCCTCCTGAGTGCTGGAATTAAAAGCACAAAAATTTTTAGTATATACATTCATCAATGTTTGATTAGGAGTAGGTGATTTTTCAGTCCCAACTTCTTTATGGAAAATATATTTGTGAATGGGGATTGGATGTCAGGCCACACTTCTTTATTCTGTGTTCCCCAAGTTTTGTTCCTGTGTTCAGTGAAACTAAAGTGCAATAAAAGACAGGTATCTCAGAAAATTACTCCCATCAAGGCAAAAATATATTGTCATGCTCTCAGCTTTTATGAAGAGATCAGAAAAAAGTCCAATGTGTGTAGCTGTAGATATCACTTTGGGTTCAAAGGCTTTTTAGTCTTTTCTAAATTCAATCACCAGTCCTAGTTCTGGAGCTCTGGAGCATTTCGGCCTCTGTACAATCTAAAACATTTATGCCTAGAACTGGAAGGTTTCAGCCTCAGCCTCCATCCAGTTTAAATCTCCAAGACTTACTGCTAACTCAGCTACTCTGACTAGCTCCTTCTGAACTCAGAGCTGTACTGAACTCAACTGACTCACTGTTTTGGCTCCAAACTGACTGATTCTGAGCCCGCTGTTTCTGACCTAACTCTTCTGACATTGGCAGACTGTGGCTGACTCCTGCAACTTCTCTGACTGAACTGCTCTGCTTGGCTTCAAACTGACTCACTCTTCCTATCTGATACTGACTTCTGCTGAACTGCCTGTGTCTCCACCTCAGACTCCTCTCATTGCCTCTGTGTCTTGTCCCTCTCTGACCTCTTGCTGCTCCATACTGCCTCAGTCAGCCTCTCTGCTTCTCTGACTTATCCTCAGTCAGACTGATACATTGTCTCTGTGTCTTGTCCTCTCTCTGCCTCTCTTAACTCTGTATTACCTGAGAGCTTGCTTTTATATTGTAAGAGTTGGACGTGTCCTCACTCTGTTAACTCTTCCTCTGATTAGTCACTTTGTCTGTCCTTCACTCTGACTCATCTCAGAAGTTACTTCCTGTTTGACCCTGACTCCTTCTGAGCTCTGCTTCCTGTCTCTGCTTCTCTCTTATGGATTACAGGTATGTGCTACCATTGCCTTCTGAATACTGAGATTAAAGGTGTGTACCAACATTCTTAACATTCTTTCTACATTCTATCCAAACCACACAGGCCTCTGAATGTGATCCCTTCATGTGGACCCCTGGATGTGATTCCCTTCATATAGACCCCTGGATTTGAACACTTCTTAGCTATCAAACAGGCCTATTTTCTACATATGTGATCTCTCTCTGTTTTGTAAAACTACTTAAAGAGTCTTCTAAGCTATTTCGTATATATTCTGCAGTTTAATCTTTTTTGCAGTCCACTGCTAACTATCACTGGCTGTGCTGGTACAGATGAAATTAATGATGGTAAGAGTGAAGCAGATCTACCATGCTTACAACTTAAATACTGTTGAAATTTAGAGTAAATCCAGTTTTTCCTTTTAAATAAACCAAATCAACTTATGTTTTTCATGCTTTGCCCATTTAGACAAAAAAAAAAATCTTTATGAGTTATTACTTATATTAGTTCCAGGAAACTTTTGCCTCTGTAAATGAAGTTATATCCTTTCTTTCTGTCAGAAAAATGAAAACTTTGAAATTCAATGTGCTTCATTTTTGTCTTCGTTACCAAAAAAAAAAAAAAAATCATAGCTGAATGTCTTATCCAGGTGTTATAATTCTTTTTTTCCATTTCTATTTCCTTTCCTGTAAGTTATAATCTATTTTACTCTTAGATGTCTTCACGTATACTAGAATTGATACCTGAAGGGGCAAATAAAATAAAAACCTTAAACAGTTAGGTTTTTTAAAAAGAGGTAAAAGGAAACAAATTAACTATGTGCAGCTACTCTTAGTAGTAGCAGGGCTTGAAAACTGGAAGTTGGAAGCACTGTGAGTGAAGGAATTGTGACCTTTAGACCAACTGTTCCCCAGCTTGTCCAGGGGGTCTTCAAGAATCAATCATCCTACTAGTCACCCACCTCTTTCTGTTCATATTTACCTAAGTTGAGGAGATTTTCAGTCACTTCTGAAAATTCTAATTCTGCTTTTCTTTATTATTAGAGCATTTGTTTGTTTCTTTAATGTGGTGCTCGGGGATAAACTCAGAGCCTCACAGGTCAGATAAGTGCTCTACCACTGAGCTGAGCTACACCCCCAAGCCCCTAACTCTTCTATTGCTCTCCTTCTTCCCTCAAAGAGGTCAGATCTCGTAGGTCCTCAGAAATGAACTCTTGAGAGAAGGAAAAATGTCTTTAATTGACCACATGTTTATTTTAATACTAGCCCAAGGTTAAGCAAAAGCCCTTTTCTCTCAGTCTTTGGAACTATAGTCAGGGTACTGATAAGAACTCCACTGGGAAGCTATTCCAGTATTTCACTGTAACTAGATTGCTGATGATGGTGTTAGTCAAAAGTAGACCAATATAAAAGCAGAAATACAGGGCTTGATAATTGAATTTAGGGACTGATGAAAAGGGAGAAATGAGAACTGATGGTCCAACTTTTGGTTTGATCATAGTCTGCGGTGGTGGAAGGAAGAGTAGATTTGAGGAAGTGAAGCAAATATCTAAGTGGTTGTATCCACTTCTGTGTTAAAATATGAGTTCTTAAGCCCAAGAAAGAACTTATTTAGAAAATATTTTTTAAGACAGAAATAGATTAACTCATAAGAGTGTATAGAATGAGAACAAAAGACGTGTGGTGGGATCCCGAGAAACATGAACATGAAAGGGTGCTCACACAACCAAGAGTGACATTGAGAAGAGTGTCAGGAAGGAAGAAAAGCCAAGTACGCCAGGCAAAGTTGCTGTGGGCGAGGTTGTTGTTGGCACCAGGGCATACTGTCACAAGGTCAGGCCAGGCTCGGGCTGCTTCCTATCTACCATAATGTCATACTACATCACATCCTCCCTGACATGATGGACTGAAACATAGCTATCCACTCAGTGGTTGTGAAGTACCGATGTGTTAGCTGACCTTGTGGGCACATACCTCAATCCTAGATCTTTTGAGTCTGGAGCAGAAGGATGGGAAAATTCAGCACAAGTGTGGCCTACATATTGAGTTTGGGGCAAACCTGAACTATATAGTACAATCATGTCTGAAAAAAAACAGAAAGAAAGGAAAGAAAATTGAGAGGGAAAGATAGCCCATGCTTTAATTCCAGCAGTTGAAAGGCAGAGGCAGGCAGATGGCTATGAGTTCTGGGCCAGCCTGGTCTACATAGTGAGATCTACTTATTGAGACCCTATCTTAACCAAACAAAAATAAAAACTTAAAGAAAGGTTCTCACTTCTATAAGGCAGCGGGGCAAGTGGAAGCAACAGCCGCATGTGTGTACATTAGAAAGTATCTCATTGCAGCAGCAGATGACAGCAGCCCACCTAGCCATAGCATTAAGAATAAACTGTGGAGTACTCGGGACTCCATTAACATCTCCACAATAAAGAAGACTGTAAAAAGCTGCAAAACTAATAGAAAGGCAGTGGCAAGCGATAATTACCTCTTAACCTCTCATGACAAAAAGAAAGGACTTGAAACAAAGATTTATGAACTTATAACCAACTCAGGAGAGTCTATGAACCAAGCTACAGCAGGGCCTACAGGTGAAAGGTATAGGGGACACCAGCCATCTAGACTGCCTCCTAGTCTAACTTAGTATCCTCCAGCCAAAGGAGGCCATAGCCCAAAGCTTCACAGCTTCCTTTACCAACTCCTCTCCTTTCCCTCTTTTCCCCACACCTGTTTGCATTGTCCTGACTGAAGGCCTGGTTCCCAAAGATAACACCTTAGAAAGAAACAGTACTAACAGCATTTATAAGCTAGGGCAAAGCAGTTCTTTACAGCATTAGCTCTGTTGATTTGTTTATTGTTGGTATTTTAAGACTGCTTTATTCTATAGCCCAGACTAGCCTTGGAGTCACTATGTAGCTAGCCCAGGCTAGCCTCAAATTTAGAACAGTCTTCCTGCTTCACTTTCCCAAGGACTAGAATTACAAATATTAGCATTTACTTTCTAAGACTTGATCTCAAAATTTCTTGTGCATTCTTAATTTTTTTTTGAGGATCTTAAGGAACTATTGACTCCATAACCAACATTAAAACTGAGAAATGGTTTAAATATATCTATTAGCTATGGGTTATGATCAGTAGTAGAAGCACATGCCAAGCATTTATGAGACTCTTGAGTTCAATCCCAGCACTGCCAAAATAGAACAGCTTTTAATTGGTCTGGATAAAACATACCTGTAATTCATATAATTAGGTGACTAAAGCAAGCTAGTCATAAGTTCAAGACCAACTTAGGCTACAGAGGAGTTTTAGGCTTGCTTGGACTACATAGTGAACCTGTGTCAAAAAAAGAGAAACTATATATTGGGATGGGTATATATCATTAAGTAATTGGAAGGTAAAATACTAAACTCATTATGTTTATTCATCTTTAAATAATATATATTTTAAGAGAAGTCAAGCCAAACATAGATTAAGAAGTATCCATTAGGGGCTGATCATGGTGTCCCACTACTTTAATCCCAGCACTTGAGACAGAGGCAGGTGGATTTCTGTGAGTTTGAGGCCAGCCTGGCCTACGTAGGAGTTCCAGGACAGCCAAAGCTACATAGTGAGACTGTCTCAAAAAATGAAATAAAATAAAATAACTGTAGTTATAGATTCATGACAGTTGTAGCTATTGATTTGGGTTCAAAACCATTTATTCTTTTGTCTAATTAAATCACTGATTCTAGGCCTGTAGCCCTGGAGTTCTAGAGCATTTTGTCCTCTTCACAATCTAGTCTTAATCCTTGAACTGGAAGGCTTCAGCCTTCATACAATCTAGAATACTTAAACTGCTAGCCTGAACCTAGAAGGCTTCAGCCTTAGCCTCCAAGACCTACTGCTGACTGAGACACTCTGACTAGCTCCTTCTGAACTCTTACTCTTCTGGTTCAGCTCACTCTTGTTCTGGCTCAAACTCTTTTCCAAGCTGCTCGGCTTCAAACTGACTCACTCTTCCTGTCTGATACTGACTTCTGCCAAGCTGCCTCTGTGTCTCTGTGTCTCTGTGTCTTTCCCTCTCTCCCTGAGCACTCACTCAGTGCTCCCTCTTGCCTCTTTTGGTTTTTCAAGATAGGGTTTCTCTCAACTGACTCTTAAACTGACTCAGTAACTCACTGACTGAGCTGACTCTTCTGTATCTCTGAGATGAGAGCCCACATTTCTCTCGTGAGAATTGGGCTTGTCCTTACTCTGACTCACTCTGCTAACCAGCTCTAACTGATTTGTCACTTTGCCTGTCTTTCACTCTGACTCATCACAGTGTGACACTGACTCCTGAGCTCTGCTTTTACACTGTTTCTGTTTTAGGGATTAAAGGCATAGACACCACTGCCTTCTGAATACTGAAATTAAAAGTATCCAGACCACACAGGCCTCTGATTATAGACCCCTGAAATGTAGACCCTAGCTTTCACATAGAGCTATTCCTCTACAATAAACAAACAAACAAACAAAAAGTATTCTTTGACTAGGCATTTATTCCCAGTACTCAGAATTTAGAAGCAGACAGATTACTGTGAGTTTGAGGCTAGTCCACTCTACATGGCAAGCTCCAGGCCACTCAGGGCTACATAATACAACTCTGCACTTTGTGTATAATAAGCTGCTATAGCAGTTCCAAAAGCACTGAAAGGCAAATGAGATGAGCAGTAGAAACCAGAAAGCAGACAGGAAATAGGCAAGCCTTGAGCTCCGTGAGTAAGAGAGTGTGGTACAGCTATGGAGGGGCCAGTTGTCAAGATACTTTGCCTCTAGCTGGTCATGATGGTACACATCCATCATTCCAGTACTTTGGAGGGTAAAGCAGGAGGATTTCAAGTTTGAGGCTAGCCTAGGCTACATATTACAATCCTGTCTCAAAAAAGAAAACAATTGAAAGGTATTTTATCTCCCCAAACTAGAGGTTAAAATGGTGACAGAAAGAAACCAAGTATAGACATTACAATATGAGAGGCCGTAGGCAGCTGAGCAGCAGTGTCAGAGGAGGAAGAGCTCACAGCAACTGATGGCTTCAGGCTTATGGCCAGCGCATCGCCTGTGTGTAACTTTAGACGAGACCACGATTGTCTGTTCTAAGGGTAGAGAGTATTTGGAGATAAATGTTAAATAGGTCTTATGGTTTTAGCTTTCCATCATTATAACAAACACTTGAGATAATCAACTTAGGAGGAAAAGAGTTAATTTGGGCTCATGGTTTTAGAAGTTGTAGCCTATGATCAGGTCATTCCATTGCCTTTGAACCTGTGGCAAGGCAGCATTTTATGGTGGGAGTTAATTCAAAGCAAAACTGCTCACAGCTCATGGCCAAAAATCAAAAGAGAGGAAGAAGAAAGCTGGGGCACCACTAAGACATGTCTAACTAACCTAAACAACTCCCACTACACCAGGCTTCACAGATCCTACCATCTCCAGTACCACCAAGCCAAACCTTTAAACATGTAGACCAGCAATTCTCAACCTGTAGGTCTTGACCCTTTTGGGAGTTGAACAACCCTTTCACAGGACTGCTTAAGACCATCTGCAAATCGGATATTTACATTGTGATTCATTTACATTGTGATTCATAACAGTAACAAAATTGCAGTTATGAGGTAGCAACGAAATTAATTTTATGGCTGGGGGTCACCACAACATGAGGAAGTGTATTAAAGGGTTGCAGCATTAAGAAGGCTGAGAACCACTCCTGTAGACCTTTGAGGGACACTTGTCCAAACCATAACAGATAGTAAGAGTTTAAGAAGCTCCCATCTAATGATGCTTTATTTTTGGTTTTTTATTTTGTTTTGTTTTGTCTTGTTTTGAGACAGGATCTCTGTGTGTAACCCAGGCTGGCCTAGAACGTGCTTTATTATAGCTCAGGGTGGCCTTGATTTTGAGACAGTCCCTCCTGATTAAGCTTCTAAGTGGTTGGATTACAGGCACCATGCACAGCTTCTTTTCTTTTTACATTTATTTTGTGAAGGAAGCACATAATACGCATTTAGAGGCCAGACAATGGGTTTCTGGAACAGGTTTTCTCCTGTATCTTTTGAGTCCTAGAGATCAACCTGGAGCTGTGCCTTCACCTGATAAAGTGCCTTCACCTGCTGAGCCATCCTCCAGCCCATACTCTGCTTCTGATGAGGTTTTCTAGAGGAAAAAAACACAATAGCATATGAGCTTTAAAGAAAATAGAATTGTTAAATATCTAATAACAAATGAATGCTGTACACTGTACCAGCAGAAAAGAGTTGCCAAGCTGAAGTGTTATGTATTTATAATAGTTTTAGTTAGTCTGTGTTGTATTTCCATACAAGCTCTTAGCACCCAGCTATAATTATGAAGACGGTGGACAGCTAGCTGTATTGACTACATTCTGCCTTCTACCCTATTTATATGTGCATTCTTCTCTGCCCTTAATGTAATGCTGGACCAGGTGTGTTGACATATGCCTGTGATCTCAACACTTCAGATATAGAGCAAGAAGATTAGGAGCTCAGGAACAGCCTTGGCTTCATAAGGAGTTTGAGGCTATCCTGGGCTACAATGAGATCCTGTCTGAAACAAAAATTGTAAGAATAAGAGTGTGTATATTCTTTATATCACATTTCGATTTTGTTTGTTTTGTTTTGTTTGTTGTAACTCTGGCTGTCCTGGAACTCACTCTGTAGACAAGGCTGGCTTTGAACTCACAGAGATCTGCCTGCCTCTGACTCCCAGAGTGCTGAAATTTAAGGCATGAGCCATCATTGCCCAGCTCACTTGTTTTTTGTTTGTTTGTTTTGTTGTTTTATTTTGTTATATATATCACATTTTGAAATGATGTAAAAAAAAAATGCTTGCAGTCAGATAGACAAGACTTGGGTTTGAGGCAGATGTGGTTGGCATGGCCTGTAAATTCCAACACATAGGAGACTAAATCAGAAGGGTCACAAATTCAAGGCTAAGTGAGACCTCAACAACAACAACAACAAAATTAAGTGAAGATTTAGGCTCCTATCCCAGCTCCACCTAGGAGTTCTGGAATCTCCAGGTTATGATCTAATCTGTCTTCATTCAGTTTCCTCACCTGTAAAGAAAGATGGTATCTGAGTGGAGTTATGAGAAGATTAAGAATGTTTTCCTTCATTTCAAGGCCATCTTGAATACTATCCTTTGAAACTCTGGCCTCCAAAACTGGACAGAGGAAGGCTTGGATTTTTTTTTTTCACCTGAGACAAGTTCCCAACATGTAGTCCAGGTTGACCTTGATCGTCCTGCTCTTCCTTCCAAGGACTGGGCTACAGGCATATTCCCACACAGCACAGCCACCTGCTTGTTAATATTCCTGTTAGCATGCACACCTCTACCGTCACAGTTACACACCTGCCTTGCCCGGTAGGGTACCAGATTCCTCTTCATATCTTTACCTGCCTACAGTGGTTAGTTAGCACAGAGTAAGTATACATTTTATTGTCTATTACACTAATGATGCCTTTCTCCTATCCTTTAATCGTAATTGTACTACCAGCTATCAAATAGCTTTAGAAGCTGCATTTAATATGTATCTCATTTTCTCACCCTCCAGAACTGTTTGTTTCTGATACCATTTTACCTCGAAAAGTACAGAAACTGACATATCTCAGAACAATTTCAAAGAACTGTCTGAAAGTAGCCAATAGAAAGTCACATCTGGAAGGTTTGTCTAGCATCCAGCTACTACTAAAACCCAAGACATGATAACTGTAGCCGCAGCAGCCTCTGCTTATCAACCTCTGAGGAGTAATAAGCATTTGTAGAGCATGAGGTGTCTGTCTGCTTCTAAGACCTAGCATGTCTGCTGTCCTGTCTGTGTTTCTGCCAGTAATGTTTCTGGGGCCCAAGGTCACTTCAGTCAGTATTTAATATAGATAATCAAGCACTCCTTACCAAGCATCTAGAATGTACAGAGCCACACTTGAGAGATGGGCTGACTTCCATTGCCCTAGATAACTCACTTCTTATGGCAGTGCATGTCACCTAGCAGAAGGAAACAAACCCTGCACTTAGGCAGCTTTCTTAAAAGTGAAGTCACGGTGTAATTATCATTCTTTGACGGTATGTTTATGTTCCCAGAGTCTAACTCATATGTTCTTTGTGATTTCTCGGAAGATTTCAGGGGCATTTCACATCCCAAGTGCCCCTTAGGCAATCCACTTCATAAAGGGTTCCAACAAATTGCATATTTCTATATGTGTGTCACCCTTTTTGGTTCATACTTAACTGCTTGGAAAGTTTCTTAAGAATACCTTTTTACATTTTTATTTTCTTATCCACCTATTCAGTTACTTTTTGCAGTCAACATGGCTGGGGAGATAAAAACAACCTCTCAGTAGGTAAGCTAATATTTCCTTAAATAAGAACATAATTGCTGTTCAGGTTTGTACATTTCTAATCGATAGTGGTGGTGCTCTTTACAAGTTAAATATTGTAAAGTAAAGCATATGCAAAACATTACAAATTAAATATTTTTATTTGCTAGATGTAAATGAGTGTTAAAAGAATTGTGCATAGTGAAAACCTATGAAGCACACACATGCCGTGTTAATATTTGCCTGTAAGGTTAAGTTAGTCACTTTTTTGTTATTTTCTTTTTTCTTTTGGTTTGATTTTGGGGTTTGTGTTTTGTTTGTTCTTGTTTCTTTGTTTTGCTTTTTGTTGTTTTTGTTTGGTTGTTTGGTTGGTTTTTGGAGGTCTGGGGAGGAGAATAAGAGGTGCTACTGCACTGCCACCGGTCAGGTCATTGCCTTCATACCCAGGATCAGAAAGATGGCTTCTAACCAAGTGTACCTGGGCTACGGAGTCAGCAAACACCACGCTTCGAGTTACCCTTCCATGCTTACAGCAGGAGCCTTTTGCTTATTCCTTCCAAAACTCAAAAGATGAATCTTTTTGTCCCTGACTGGTGGCCCAGGCCTGTTACCTGAGCCACTCCAGACTATGACAAGAATGTTTGCAAGTCCAAGGACTTCATGGATTGAAGAATGAGTTCAAAGCCAACCTAAGCAACTTAGTAAAACCTTGCACTGCAATGCAGAGTACTTGCCTACCATGCACAAAACTCTGGATATAATCCCTAACACCACCACAAAATAATAATGATAACCTGGTTACAAAAGGTTAAACTACACCCCCCCCCAAAATAAATAGGCATCTTTTTCTAAATAATATTTGATGTTTAGAGGGTAGGGAGATACCGTCATAAAGTGCTTCCCGCTCAACCATGGGACCTGAATCAATCCCTAGCACCTAAATAAAAAGCCAGGAGCAGCAGCACATGCTGTTATCCTAGCTCTGGGAAATGGAGACAGGTGGATCTCTGCCTGGCCTATCCATGAGCTGCAGGTTTCAAAGAGACCCTACCTCAAAAATAAATCAAGGAAGGTAGTGGCCTTAGGAACAACATCCAAGGTTGATCTCTGGCCTCCACATAAACACAAGTGCACTTGTTCCTGCACACAGTGTGTTCAATATTTCTGTCTTACCATATAGTCCTTTTGGCTTTGCTCATCACTCCAGGCCTCACAGGGCCTGTGTGATGGTTTATACAGGAGCAACAACATAATCTCAGTTTTCCATTCTGTACAATGTTAACTCTCCTTGAATTTTGAGTTGTATAACTTGAATCTGTAAGAGGACTTCTAGGCAGGCATCAAACTTACCATCCTCCTGCCTCAGTCTTGTAAATGCTGAGATCACAGACATGTACCAGCATGCCCAGCCATTTGAATTTAGTGGGGACCATTATGTTTACACTGTAGAGAACTTAGTAGAAGTTGATCGGAACTGTTCTGCTCTGAATTTGCCACCTTTAGTCTTTTCAACGCCTTCTTTAAATTCTTAAATGCCTTTGTTGTTTCTTGCATGGAAAGCTCTGCCTTGTGTGAGGCAATAAAATATCTCATAATAAAAATATTTTATCTGTGTATGAATTCCCATTTGGCTTCTTCTATCACACTTTCATATCTGTTATGTGTTGTAGAGACTTGTCAACTTCTGAGTGTCTTTTGTTTTTGAAGAATGAAATGTGTAATTTTTCCCATGTATTTTAGGAGTTTATCGAATATTTTCTTTAAATAGTAAGTATACTTGTCCGGATGTTCCTTTCTTAAAGTGTATGTGGAGTGGAGGACATGTGTGACACGTGCATATATGGATGTCAGAAGACGGTGGCTTTGGCCTTCCATCTTTGTAGCTGTCCAATCACATTGGGCCCTAGATGTAGCCGTAGACATTGATTCAGGTTCAGAGGCTTTTTATTCTTTAGGTACTTCAATCCCAGTTCCTTAGTCCTGGAGCCCTGGAGCATTTTGGCCTCCATACAGTCTAATCAGCCTCTGAGAATTACTGCTGACTGAGCCACCCTAACTAGCTCCCTCTACACTCAGACTCTTTAGACTGCTTATGTGTCTCTCTGAGCTCTCACTGCCCCACACTGCCTCAGCTAGGCTCTCTGCTTCTCTGCTTATCCCCAGTCAGACTACTACATTACCTCTTTATCATCCCCCACCACCATCAGCCTGCTTCAGACTGCTCGCCTCATACTGCTTGCTGTAACTGACTCTGCTATAACTGACTCCTTCTGAGCTGAGAGCTCTCCTTTCTATCATGAGAGTTGGGCATGCCCTCTCTGACTCACTCTGCCAACTCTTCCTCTGGTTTGTAACTTTGCCTGTCCTTCACTGACTCATCTCAGATGTCACTTCTCGTATGACATTGACTCTGAGCTCTGCTTCCTGTCTGCTTCTACACTGTGTTTCTGTCTTGGGGATTAAAGGTGTGGACAACAACTGCCTTCTAAATACTGGGATTAAAGGTGTATGCTCCTACTGGTTTCTGAATACTCGGATTAAAGATGTGTACCAATATTTCTAACGTTCTTTCTACATTCCATTCAGACCACACAAGCCTCTAAGTGTGATTCCTTCATATAGACCCCTGGAATATAGACCCTTCCTAGCTTTCACACAGGCCTATTCCTCTACACACCTTGTTGAAGCAGTCTCTTATTTCTGCTGTTCTGTGTACTACAGGCTAGCTGGCCCTCTAGTTTCCTAGCAACTCTCCTGACTGCACCTCCAATCTGACTATAAGGGTGCTGGCTTTACAGATGTGCACTACCACATCAGGCCTTTCCACATGGGTTATGGGAAACTCAGGTTGTCGGACTTGCATAGCAAGTACTTCTATGCAATGAGCCGTTTTGACAGCCCTGATCTTTGTTAATAAGAAATGAGTAAATGACTTCTTACTATCAGTTTTAACCTTCTGTTTTTATGACTCCTTTAGAATAATAGTTGCTTACGACAAACCAAAGTATTCTAAGACAAAAGGACACACATGCATACCCATGCACATACATTACACACCTAAAAAGTCCTAAGGCTCTTAAAATATGCAGTGGCCAAGAGAAAATACTAGGAAATGATATTAGGCTATGGTCAGAATTATCCTTATTGGTGATTTTTTGATGTAAACTTAACAGGCCATTGATCTTATTCACATATCAAGAAGAGAAGAATGGAATGTTTGAAATATATCTCAGAGAGAGTATATTCCCTGAAGTAAGCTACATTCCAACATGTAGTGATTACAATGGAGGATGGGGTTTAAAAGCTAAAGGTGATGCTGAATGTGAACCACAGAGCAAAAAAAAATCAAAGAACTATTAGATTATGCCAAAACAGTAAGGTGAGAAAATAGATAGCAACTAAACGCAGACTGTCAGCAAATCTCATCAGAAGCTACTTTAGTATATTCACACTTGACTGTGTTCACACTTCTTTAATGTGCCCATATTTCAGTGTGTTTTTACACTTTGAAGCTTTCATGCTTCAGCGTGTCCACACTCCAGTGTGTTCACACTCCAATGCATCCATGCTTCTGCAGCGTGTCTATACTTTGGTGTATGTGCACATACTTCAGTGTATACATACTCCGTGTGTTTTTACTTCAGTGTGTTCATAGTTTGGTATGTTCACACATACTTCAGTGTGTCCATACTTCTTCAGTGTATTCATATTCCAATGTGTTCATGCTTTTTCAGTTTTCATCCTGCACTGTGTTCATACTTCTTCAGTGTGTCCATACATCCTCTGCCAGCATCACTGATGAAAGTGACCCTGAGATCACCCAAGCTCTAGAGAGTTTCTGATTATTTATGTCCCGAAGGCTATGACAGCCCAGTCGCCTCTCATTTGCTGTCACTCAACTGAACACTGCAATTCTCACTGAGTTTTCTCAGTCATTTACGGAGTATAGCACCACACACGGTTGTGTCATTGCAAATATATTAGAATAAGAAGGATCTATAACTTGATCAGCCAGAGGCGGAAATGTATTACTAAGAGATGATCTAAGGAAAGCAAGATGATTAAACATTCCTGCTCTCTCTTAAGAAAGATGGATGGACTGAGGTGTTTAGAAAAGATAGGACAGAAAGAACAACAAGCAGTTCAAAGGACATGACTCATCCAAGGTTGGAAATGTCTTCCATGATGTTTAACTTTGTTTTGCTTTTATTGGCAGGTTGGAGGGGGGGGAGGTGCAGTGGTTATGTGTTGTTTTTGTAGCTCAGTACAGAAAAGCTAAATTGATAGTTAATTTGTCTTTATTTTTCAAGCCGGAGCTAGTAGCCATATGGCTAGAGGAGATGTCTTTTTTTTATTGATTCATAATTGTCCATGTTTGTGGAATACCGTGTGATAACTCAAAGCATGTAAACGGAGTGTGATAAGGGAATGTTTTAATTGTGTATGGGTCTGGGTTAAGTAACTTGAAGCTGCCTTTCAAGCTTGACATTGTGTGTCAAAGTCCTTGATAGAAGGCATATGTATTATTATATTCATAAAGGCCACTTTGAACCCAGAAAGAACTGAACTCGGATTATGTGTTCTCTCCTAAGTAACCAGATGAATTTGACTAGACTTCTCCAGTTTACTAATCCTCGGTTTAAAAATCGAGATCCTAGCTGGGCAGGGAGGTGCATGCCTATAATCCTAGCACTTCGGAAGCAGAGGCAGGCAGATGGCTGGGAATTTGAGGCCAGCCTGGTCCACAGAGTGAGTTCTAGGACAGCTAGTTACAACAGAGAAACCCTGCCTTGAAATACAAAAAAAAATGAAAGAAAGAAAGAAGGAAAAGGAAGAAAAAATTGAGATATTATCTACTTGTTTTTATATGAGAGAAAATTAAATTTTGTAGTATAGACAACAGGCAGAGCCAGTGCCAAAGTGAGGTTGGCCCACTGGATGAGATGTACTGTGTAGAAGGCTGGCCGAAGAATTCTGAAGCACAGTTAAAGTGAAGACCCCGAGTCCAACCATTGTAAGCTAAGGGACTTCTACAGACTAAAAACTCTGCACCCTTGAAATAAAAGGGTTGCTTTAGCATACAAATTCTGTTTCAGTAAAGCTTCTGAAAAAACAATATTGAAGCTGGCCTTCAGGGCTTCACATTCAGGAGTCTGAAGCAGGGGGATTGCCACAAGTTTCAGGACAGCCTGGACCATACAGTGGGTGGCAAGCCAGTATGGCTACAATGTGAAATCCTGTGTTGAAGAACAGGAGTGAAGTTGTTTTGAGACAGGGTCTCACTATGTAGCCCTGGATGTTCTAGAACTCTTTATGTACAGTAGGCTGGCCTTAAACTCACAGATATCCACCTACTTCTGCCACCCAAGTGCTGGGATTAAAGGCATGCACCACCATGGCCAACTGGCATGCTTACTTGTCTTTGAAAATTTTTATAGCAAGATGCTTTCTTTTAAAAAAAGAAGCATGCATGGTGGTTCACAACTATAATCCTAGCACTTGGGGAGCTGAAACTGGGGCAGAGTGATTGCCACAAGTTCAAAGCTAGCCTGGGCTACACTGTGAGTTTGAGATCCTTTCTAGGTAAGGTTGCCTAGAAAGACCATGTCTCCAAAAAAAAAAAAAAAAAAGAAAGAAATAATATAATTTACAATATCCCTTTAAATGAAATTTATGCAAAGTAAGCATATTTGTGACTTAAAACAAGATTAATTTCTACTTTGTATGATCTAAAGCCAAAGACGTTCAGAATTGTCTGGCCTGTTGGTCCTGACATGTTGTTCCTCATATATAAAAACACTTCCTTGTACTCCAGGGGAGCGCATAGTTTGCATTATACTTGTCAGAGCTATTTTCATCAAGAAATGCTATCTATGTGTCCCCTTGCCAACATCTTTGCAGAGTTTACAGCTTTGAGCAATTTATTGGCATCAGCTATGCAATACCATTAAACAGCTTCTCGGCAGTTGAGCTGTGCCAACATGCCACCACTCTGTGTGAATCCTTAATAGTAAGTGACCAAGATGTGTGCTTTGGGATTCATAGAGATTGCACAGTAACAGTAGTCATCAGAAAGGTCGTAAGTGGGTCTTTTGCTTTTACTCTGCCATTCTCATATTATCCTGCAGCAAATCCCCCCCTCTCTCCTCTCCTCCTTCTCCTCCTTTTTTCTTCTTCTTCTTCTCCCCCTCCTCCTCCTCTTTCTTTTCCCCCTTCTCCTCCTCCTCCTCCTCCTCTTCCTTCTTCTCTCTCTCTCTCTCTCTCTCTCTCTCTCTCTCTCTCTCTCTCTCTCTCTCTCTCTGAGTGACAAGGGTCTCTAAAGGTAGCCCAGGCTGGCCTTGAACTCTCAGTCCTCTTCCCTGAGCCTCTTGAGCACTTGGGATTGCTACCATACCCAGCTAACAATAGTGGGTTTTTTGTTTTGTTTTGTCTTTCATTTAGCCTTAGTTTTATTTGTGCAATCAAATACAGTTCTTCATCTGTTAATTTAGTGAATGGTCCATTCATTTTCATAATTAGAATCATTTTATGTATTTTACATACCAGAAAGACAGATTTTTTTTATTTTTGGAAATGACTTTCTAAATTAATTGTCAGCCAAGAATAAGCTAGAATTAGGCAGAATGAAGGGACACTCACTCTTAGGGATGCAGTCTGCATTCTTCCTGATGGCCCTAGAGTTAGACCTGCTAGAAAGATTGTACCCACACGAGTGGAGATATATAGATATTCCACTGTCTTGTTCAGATGAACTGTCATTCAGATGAATCTTGTCATTCTGGCAAATAGCCCCAAACGGCACAAAGAAACCACATAAGCTGTACTTCATTCATAAGTTATAAATAAAAATTAAAAACTATACGGAACTAGGAGAAAAGTCATAGCACAAATAAAAAAATTCCCAACTGACCAGATGGTAACTCCTTTCCTCATTTGAGTGTGGGGAGGGTGGTAACTGGAACAGAAAAGAACATGCAAACAATTATAGTTTGTTTCTTCAGAAGGTTTTAGAAAGTAATATTCCTGGAACATAATCAGTGAACAACAAAACTTTGTAATGTTTTCCAAAAATGCTAAAAACAGGTCATGAAGTTTGCCTTTATAGGTAGGTGTCCATGGCAGCACACCTGTGAGCTCACTACGCGGGGCTGAGGCAGGAGCATCTCAAGTTCCAAGGCAGCCTAGGCTACATCGTGAGATTCTGTCTCAGAAATAAAATATTCAGAGACAGGAAATCATTTTAAATCAAAACAGTATTAGAAAGATACAGGAAATATGAAGGAATCCTGTTAAAACTTAGAAAAATGGAAAAAAAAAAAGATGGGGAACTAAATGACAGAAGATTGCAGAGGTAAACAACATGTCTACAAGAAGTAAGACTCAGATGCCTCAAGCCAGGCAGTGGTGGCACATGACCCCAGTCCGTTGGAGGCAGAGGCAAGCCGATCTCTGCGAGTCTGAGGCCAGCCTGATCTACAGAGCTAGTTCCAGGACAGCCAGGGCTACAGGAATTTAAAAAAACAAAAAGTAAAAAAATTTTTAAGTAAGCCAAGTGAGATTACACACACTTGTAATTCCAGCATCAGGAAGGCAGAGAGGCAGGAGGATCAAGAAAGAGTCCTATTACAGCCTGGACTACACAGAGATTCCAAGTGCAGCCTTGGCTATATATTACAAGACTCGAAAAGGTTAGAAGGTACGTGTGTGTGCGGGGGGTAATAAACTGTCTTTTGAGACTTTATTAATGGTTTCAAAAATAATAAAACTGAGATGATAGAATGGATCAGTGGGCCAAGACACCTGCCACCAAGCCCTGGAGACCTGAGTTTGATCTCTGAAGCCTGTGTGGTAGAGAGCTGACTCCTGAAAGTTATCCTCTGAGCTCGGCACATGTGTCCACATGAACACACACAGAATAAAAGCACAGAAAGCACTTTAAGGAAACGATGGAAGATAGAACTCACCAAGATACCCAATAAGTTTCAGAATAACTGTTATGTGTCAGTCCTAAAAGCAGTCAGTAGAAAATCCATCCCTAACTAAGGCTGGTGGTTGAAGTCCTTAACCCCAGCACTTGGAAAGCTAGGGCAAAAGGATCCTGAGGCTTGTCTGGAGTACATAGAACATTCTGGTTTACCGTAGACCACACAGTAAAACCCTGTCTCAAAAAGAAAAGGAAAAATCAATCTGAAAAAACAGTATAAGTAAGAAACCAGATAATCAATCTTAGGTACTACGGAAAAAAGAAAAGCAGCCCGGGCACTTGGCATATGATTTTAGTCCCAGCACGTGTGAGACAGAGGCAGGATGGCCAGAAGTTCAAGGCCAGCCTTGGATGCACAGGTGAACTTGAGGCAGGAGACCTCAAACTCTCAAATTTGAGACCCTGTCTCAAAAATACCAACAAACAAAAAGGCACTGCTTTACTCTTTCCATCTGTGAGACAAGAAAAAGGCAGAAACTATGAAAAGAGAAACATTTTTATTAAGGAAAAAATCAAAGTACAAATAGGAACATAAAGCCAGGTGGATTCACAGAGGCAGAAGAATCTGTCCAAACTGAAAAGTTTGTCTACATAGTGATTTACACAGCAGCCTGGGCTAGCCTAAGATACTTGCTACATAGTGAGACCTTGTCTCCAAAAAATGAACCTAAATAACTGGCCTGGCTTTGAGTAACTGATAAAGTGTAAGAGAAAGAATCCAGGGGCCAGCATCAGGTAAAGGCACTCGCTGCTGAGCCTGAGGACCGAAATTCATTCCCAGGAAACACATGATGAGAGAATTTCTTCCTATCTCCACACACAGACCATGACCCAAGGCCCCAGCATGCCCCCCGATGTACGTACACACACACACACACACACACACACACACACACACACACACCAGAATAAATAAATGTGATTTTAAAAATTAAAAATAACTGGGCATGGTGACAGCACTCTTGGAGAGGGAGAGGCAAGGCCAACCCTTTCTACATGCCAACTAGGGCTATACAGTGAGCCCCTGTTTGAAATAAACATTATATGTATACATGTAATAAAAAATAAGTAATAAAAAACATTTATGTTACTATATGTTAATATGTTTATATTAATATATTAAACAATCACTTATAAACGAAACACGAAACAGCTGAGGAATGTGTTTAAGCATTATTCTGGTGTGCACGGTTACAGCGTGATCCTAATAGGAATTTCACAGAATCTTGCTTTTAGTGTTCTTTCTGGATTTCAGAGACCATGCTAATATTGTTTATAATCTCAGATGAATTAAAGTAGCGCTATGATCTTAGCTTCCCAAAATGATGTAATCGTAGTCTAGATGAAACAAAGACATTCATCTCCCTTATAATCTCCTGATCCACTTCAAGAAAGATCTGTTTCTTGAACCTGCTTCTATATACACCAGCAAAAGCAAAAGAGAAACAGAATCAACATACTTTAGAGGCCAGTTTAAACTGAGTCATGACTCCACGTGGCATCACGAAACTGAATGAGGAGGTCTTGAAAAATTAGGCAACAGTACAAGAATCTGACCCCAAAATGACCAAAGATTAATTCAAAACTCAAATTCAATGAACCCAGGTTTTCACTGTCAGAGTTTGCCACGGTGCCTCTTACAGCTTCGTTGCAGCCTCTCAGAGCACAGCACTGCCTTGCCCGTGCCCTTACGTCACACGGTGCTAGCTAACACTGCCTGACACCTTAGCCCAGATTCTAGACTACTGTGTGGTGTGGACTGCAGTATTTTTACTATGCGTACAAAGCTCTGCCCTCATAGAAGCAGAAGCTCATCATCATGGAAAATGATGCTAATATTTTCCTACCATCGCTCCTCATCGTATGCACAATTAGTACATCTTCCTAGTGTGTTGTGGTAAAATATCTGTATTTTTAAATTGTTGTTTGAGTCTCTGACTTGAAATTCATCAAAAAAAAATCCTATGAATTTTTCCCTTATGATTAGGACAGAATGTCTAGCAATTTTTGAAAGGGACCTGGATCCTGCCATTGTGTACTACATGTGGAAAGCTGTGGTCTCAGCAGCCATGTTTCTTGTGTCAAAATGTAGATTGTGTCCAGACCGTGAAGGTGCTATCTCCTGCAGCTGACTGAGATCTTTTGGTTTTTTCTAGTTTAATTCGTTATGTAAAAGCAAATAAGCACATCTGTCTCATTGGTGTTCAGAGGTTCCTTTTCTTTGACAAATAGTAAGATAATATGTATACTGTTTTTGATTAAATCTATGGCTCATCACTAGCAAATGTTTGGTTTGCTTACATACTTTTTATACCCGTATGCCCAGGGATCACATAAATTCCTGGGAAAAGGGGTCGCAAGTGGGAAAAGGTTTAAGAAGCTGTGTCTCCAGAGCATTTAGGAGACAAAGCCCTCAAGATACCATTCATATATTTGTAGAATGCTGGTAGGTTGTGTTGGAAGTCATTTTTCATAATTTAATTTATATTCATGTTAAAAAATACTTTGGTGAATATTTTTGCAGATAAAAAAAAATCCACTTGTTTTTTGTTTTGTTTTGCTTTTTATAGACTAAGCAGCCATCATTTTCTCCTTTCCCACTAAGTAGTACAAGAGCTGAAGTGTACCATGAGGCAGAGGACATAGCTCACTTGGTAGAATGCTTGCCTGGCTAAACAAACCTGAGTTCCTTTCCCTTCACCACATAAACTGGTGGTGCAAGCCTGCAATTCCAGCATTTAGGAGAAGGAAAGGTCCAATGACACCCTTGGCTACAAAGAAAATCAGAAGCCAGCCGGGGCTACCAGAGACCTTGTCAAAAAAATTAATAAAATAAAATCTGTTGTAACTGAATAAGCTTAACTTTAAATCAGTGCCTGCATTCTGTACCACAAATTAAATAACTCAATCTTGAAATCAAAATGAGTCTCATAAAGGCCCAAATAATTGTATAACTGTGTCCGTGCACAGTCTTGTGTGCTTTGGGAAGACATTGGTACTGCAGAAAGGAGAAAGGAACCTAGCACAGGTTCCAGCTCCTGCCCTGGCCTGGGCTCCAGCAATGCACCGTGGCTCAGACTCTGCAGTCTGTTTTAAAATATCTACTCCAGCTAGATGGTTCTAAATAGAACTAACGGCAGCCAGAAAAGAGAGGCCTGTAGGGACTTGCTCTGACACGGAGCTGACGTCTATAAACAGATCAGTAGCAGGGAGCAGGGCATCCTTCTGTTGCCCTAGGTTTTGTGTGTTGGCATGAAGATAAAATAATGGGAAAGAATTACCTAGTACAGAGCCCACCATTAATCTACAGATAAATAAGATAGCATACCCTCCCCCGGGTATTTGTGTTTGATGTGTCCATTTAGTAAGTGATCATAAGTATCCACTAATGAAGAGCCAAAAGTTTGTCTGTGAGGAAAAATAATAGGCCTGAAAAGATGTGGTTGGAAATTTTGCTCTAAAGATTCAGCAGTTAGTTTTTCACTCAAAAGGCAAATTAAAATTTAGGTGACACATGCTTTAAATCCCAACACTGTAAAGGCCAAAGCAAGTGGGACTATCTTGAGTTCGAGGCCATCCTGGGCTACAAAGAACATGCCAAGCCAGCCAGTACTACATAGCATAGCACTGTCTCAAATTAAGTAAGTGAGGGAATAAATATTTTGGAAAAGCAACTGGACGGTATGGGGTGTAGCTCAGCCAAGCACTGGGCTGGCATGTGCAAGGTCCTGGACTCAGTCCCCAGGACTGGAGAAATTAAACATGGCAACTCAGGCTAGCCTCATTTACAGAAGGCTACAGAAATACTACAGCTACAGCAATGCTGAAGCTATATTAAACTTACTATTTGAAGTAAACCATGATTAGTAGTCATGAAAAACCATTCTGCTTTCTATTTCTCTACCTTCTCCACTTTAGACTTCAAAAGGTAATAGGATGGTTGAAGAGGGAGGAAAAAATTACCAGGCTAAGACTGCCTTCCCTGCACAAGGCCTGGGTTTGATTTCCAGCAATGAAAGAAAAATAATAGTTACTAACCCATCTTCTCAACAAGTACGCGCAGAAAACTGCGGTAAACTCCAGCTGAATTCCACACAAATTGTGTTACAGTCTTTAGGTGTGATACACACACGTACTTTTTGAAGTCCATGTGTGACTCCAATATGCAGAAAAACTAACAGCCCTTAGCATATAAAAATCAATTGTGTGCTACAAGTAATGTCATTTGTATTATTTTAAGAGTCATGTGCATGATTGTTGTACTTTAATATTTTATTTTCACATCTTTCCTTATATATGCAATATAATTGTTCAAATATTTTATCTACTTAAAGAAAATAAATGTTTTAGTGTCAATCATTATCATTTGCCAAAATCAGACTTGCTATTTTCTTGATTTCATATATCAACAGGAATTTGCAGCCATGAAACAGATTATCATTAAAATGTGTAACAAACATTCAGAGAACAACTTACTTCTTACTAAAATGGAATCAAAAAATGTGGGAGGAAATCAAGCATCAAAGACTTTGAACATGCCAAGAGAACATGAAGACAATATATTTATACCCAAGCCAACACTATTTGTAAGTACACTTAAAAATATCTAGAATTTTAATCTCTGGTTCTCACTAAATATACTTTTTTGTCCTCATTCATATTTGTTTGCAACTAATTTGGATAGTGGTAGGCAAAAGTCTTGCAATGTCTTTAAATGATTCCTTTTCTAAACGTGTACATTAGATGAGAATCGGATGTCCTGTTTCTAATTAGCATATTGAACTTGCCTAGAAATTATCCTAAATCTACACCTTTCCTTCTCTCACATACAGGAACAAATTACAGGGGACTCAGAAATGTATTTTGCATGATTTTTATCTTTTGTGTATGTGCGTGATGTGGATATGTCTGGGCATGTTTGCAGGGGTCATGGGAGTCACATACATATAAGGGGTTAGAGGAAAGACCTGGGTCTCTGGCACTTCCTGGGATTCTCCTGTCTCTACCTCCCATCTTATCCATAGGACGCTGAAATTTTAGACTTGCATTACTGCATCCAGCTTCAGTGGATTCTGGGAATGAAGCTCAGGTCCTCGTGCTTGTGTGTGCTTCTGTGGCAAGCATTTTACCCACTGAGCCGACTCCCCAGACCATGGTGTTTTGATTCACATAAGAATAAAAAGGATAAGCTGTTGGGGAAGTTTATTTTTAGTTATATTTGAAATTGTTTTATGCACTGCTGGGTGAGGGGCTGTCCTAAGTCTAGGGTGTTCTGTGTTGTTTGCAGGTGTTGGATTTCTGTGGGGGCTGTTTGATTCTAATGATCTGCATGTGCTATCAGTAAAATACCTGAGATGTTCTGAAAGAATAAAAACACCTGAGTGGAGACCCTCGGGGTTCCACTGGCAGTCTGGGGCTGACCAGAATGCTGGTTCCCTCTGCTGAGGTCTGGAAGGGCTTCCACCTATGAAAACACCTCCTTGTCCCTCTTGGAGAGCCCACACATTGATGTACAACTACATTAAGCTAGGCAGTGGTGGCACACCCCTTTAACCCCAGCACTCAGGAGGCAGAGGCAGAGGATCTCTGTGAGTTCAAAGCCAGTCTGGTCTACAGAGTGAGTTCCAGGACAGCCAGAGTTACAGCAGAGAAACCCTGTCTCGGAAAAAAAAAAAAAAAAAAAAAGAATAAAAAGCATGACAAGTAGCACCTGCTCCTGCTTACTTATAAAATATTGTGTTCTGAGTCTTTCATAAAGAATTAAACAATTCATACTAACTGAAGCCAGATTTACTGGTACACACTCCTGATATCTCAGCCACTTTGGAGGTTCAGGCAGGACGATTGTAAGTTCTAGACCAGTGTGCTCAACTTGACGAAACCCTATCTGGAAATAATTATTTAAAATAAAATTAAAAGGGTTGATAGCACACCTGTAGTCCCAGAATCAGGGGGGAGGTTGAAAAGGGAAGGACCAGGAGTTCAAGGCCGACCTTCCCCACATAGTGAACTGGAAGCCAGCCTGAACTATGTAGTGAAACCCAGTCTGCAAGAAAGGGATGGGAAAATGTAGAAAAGACCTTAGGAAATATGGAAATTATGTGTTCGAGCAACAATACAGAAAGGAATAAATGACAACAGAAACAAAGAGTGGCATTATTGATTTCTCCACTGCAACATGGTTTTCCAAGAGGAAACAGGAAGTTAACTTTCAATCCTACAAGTCTCAAAACCAGAAAGATTTTGATATTCCAATTCAGTGAATCCTTGAACTTTAAGTATTTTTTATGTCCTCTAGATGCTTATAAAAGTGAGTTGAGTACAGAAATTGTGACCTCAGCCTTCTCTGATTGGGCTTCCCAAGATCAGTGATACGGAAGACATTTATGATCATATAATCAGAACGGCTTTCTTTTTTCTTTCTGTGCAAGGGACTGAACCCCCTTCTTGCACTTGTATGTGGCAAGGATTCTACCTGTGAGCTACAGTTCCAGCCCTTGGATGTTTAGAAAGGTCTCACAGACGGGCTTTGGTAGGCTGACCTCAAACTCACATTCCTACCTCTGCCTGGACACTGCTCAGATGACAGTCCCTGCCACCACCCAGCACCAGCTTTCCCTGTAAAAACGACAGAAAGCTTCAGTATACATCAGAGGAAGGCTATTGTAAGGACACAAGTTACAGAAATGTGGGCCAACCCTAGAGTGAGGGAAGCTGCAAGACTCATCTGAGCAGCCTCCAGCAGCAGCTTGGGAACCAGCGGCCATGGCACTGAGGGTCCCCCAGGCACATGGGCGGCCCCGCTTCCCCCCCAAGTTGTGCTAACTCACAGGCTCCTTCCTCCCTGACTTACTCACGGCCATTGACTCAAGACATCTTTCTGTGCATTCTTTCCACATCTTCTGTTTCAGCACATACCTGCTGAGAGGAAGAAATTAGCCATTTATCTCTCCAGTTCAGTTATCTTCTTAGCTCTTAAAACTACACTCTGTACTCTGGGAACTAGAACTCTCTGGAAAGTGAGAGGCAGTGCAGATGAAGGTAGCAGTGCCTGTGGGACAAGCAGTACTGAGTGTGGCTCTCACTCAGAACCCCAGCTCAGTTAGGCATGATGTCTCTCACCTGTGTTCTCAGCATTTGGGAGGCTGAGGCAGGAGGTGAGCTGTGAGTGAGCCCTGCATGGGTTACCCAGTGAGTTTCAGGTCAGCCTGGACTACAGAATGAGAGAACATGTCTCAAAAAATGAAAGATTAATTTTTTATTTCTAAAGTCAGAAATGCTGTTGTGGCCTCTTCTATATATGATTTAGTAGTAAGCCCTTTGAAATAAATTTCTGAATGAGCATGGAATGACAGGAACACGGGGTGAATGATCCCAGACAGTCTAATGTTTTGTCCAGAAAAACCCAGATCAACTGCCTGCTCATTGAAGTTGGGCCCTACCTGTGAAGACTTAGACATCCGTATTTGTATCCCAGCCTGTAGCATTTTGGAAAACAGAGTAATTATGTCTACTAAACACAGGCTTTCTCTTCCTTAGAAGTTATGCTGATTAAACACTAATAGAGTCTTAATCTCCAGCTCTTTTTCCAGATTCCAGGAGTAATCCACCAGGCTTATTTTGTCTGCTTTTATCAGGCACTGTTCTTTCTAGTTTTAACAAACTTTCCCAATGTGTTATAATCCCCAAGTTACAGATTAATGTTTTAGCTGGTTACTTCTGGATAACACAAAGGGTTTTGTCTTATCAGTTAATCATCTCCAAAATCCCCCTGTAACTAATGAATTACTTCTGGTAGGTTCTCAGTTAATCTAGTCATTTGTTTCTACAACAGCTTTCTGAGTGCCTTACAAAATCAGGAGTAGTTTACTTTGGGACTTGTCAACAGTGCACTACCAATTAAAGTGTTTTTATTAATTTGCACTGTTTTCTCTATAAAATCATAACTATAATTAGCTTATATGAGCACATAAAATAATTAAGGCAGTGATCACAGTAATAAAAAGTAATCATTAAGTATGTCTTGGTAATGTTACATACATAAATAAGTGAAAATTGGCTTCATCTGAAAGAACCTATATGAGTTATGAGTTTAAAATAAGGACTCTGGCCAGGAGATGGCAGACACCTTTAATCCCAGCACTCCTGAGGCGGAGGCAGGCAGATCTGAGTTCAAAGCCAGCCTGTTCTACTGAGAGAGTTCCTGGACAGCCAGGACTACACAGAGAAACCCTGTCTCAGGAAAAACAAAAACAAAAGCAAAACTCTTCTTACTTAAAAGGTTGTGTTTATAACTGAAGGAGGCATATCAAATTTACTTATACACTGTACCATTGTATGGGTTAAAGGGGCAATAACTGTTAAGATAGTAGAATAAAAGAGATACTACTGTTCAAACATCTACGGGTGTAATTATCAAAATAAAGAATAGCTAATTGTATATGTGTCATTTTAGAGTTAGAAAGGTCTTTAAAGGATCCGACAGTGAACAATTTGTCTTTGAGAGCCACATCACATTTTGTTTATTGTTGTGTGTCTTTTAATATATCTAATTCAGTATCTAACCCATATCCAAATAGACCATGGGCATAGCTGTTGCTCTGTGACCCATGCTATACTAATCACTCCATGCTTCTCAAGAGTTGGTAGTGCATTAGAAACTTCTCGTATCCAGAAGTTAAAGCTATTCTAACATACTAGTAATAGCACATAACTAGCTAAAATATTTGGAAATAAAGAATTACTCATAGCATGAGAATCAGAAATCAACCTTTCAAAACCACTGTTAGTCACTTGGCATTTGTTCACATTTTGGTAGTGACAAATAAGACTTAGATACTAAGGTAGGTGAGAAATCACATATTCAATCCTAACGTAGCTCAAAGTAGCTTGAATTATAATTAATATATGACTAAGGGCAGAAGTTTGCCAATAGCCAGATATGATGAAACATGCCTGTAATTGCAGCAGGAGCACTTGATCACAAGTTCAAGGCCAGCTTAGGTTACACAGCAAAATCCTATCAAAAAGAAAAAGGGGGTGGGGGAGCGGGGAAGTTCACTCACAGACCCTTGGGGTGATAAAATGACTTTGAACAGGGTATAGCCCCACATGCTGTAATCCCAGCAGTTGGGAGGCAGAGACAGATGCAGGAGGATTGCCACAAGTTCTAGGCCAACCAGGTCTGCGTAGTTCTAAAATAAAAATCAGTTCAAGTTCATACAGCTGAGTGTGGTATTCCTGTGCTTTGCTAATTGGGCTGTTGCTTAAAATTGTAAATGTCTCGCGTGGTGTTGGTGAAGACCCATGCTGCCTGGTTAGTTACAGCTGTGTTCTCGCCCCACTGTCTTACCTGTTCTTTCATATTGCCCAGGAGAAAGACTGGCACATCAGCTCTCAAACCTCATGCCCAGTCTTACACAGAACTGAGCAGTCTCTGTCATGGCAGATCCAAATCACATGCATTTATTTCTTTGTGCGGAGTAATATTATAGGCAGTAGGTTATAAAATCCTGGCCCTCTTTGCATTCTGGGTGGAGATAAACTATAAATCAGCACACAAAAACAGATAGATTCAAAAATCCAATATCCAATTTTATCCAATGTCAAAACTTAGACTTATATAAGGGCCAGCTGTCAAATACTCTCAGTAACATAGCTCGAATTTAGATTCAAAGTTAACAGTGGAGATATGCTTGCTCACTAAAGTACCCTTTTTTCAGCATCGTTTTATGACTTCCCACAGGGAATGCACAGCTTATTAAGTAGATGCTTCATGTAAACAACTGTAATAACTTAGACAAGTGTAGAGGCTTGGGGCTGGGTGGGTAGCCCAGTTAGTAGAGCACTTGCCTAACATGCACGAAGCCCTGGGATCCATCCCCAGCACCACATGAAACTAGGCCTGGGGCTACACCTGTGATCCTGAGAAAGTGGAGGCTGAGAATTCTCAGCTACAGAGCTGGTTCTTGTTGTACTTCCTCAGGGAGGAAGGGGTGGTCAGGTGTAGCACAAGCTGGCCTTGAATCCACTGCGTGATCTTCTCGCCTCTACCTCCAAGTGCTAGGGCGAACCACCAACCCAACAGCACAGCTAATTTGGGGCCTGCATGGGCTGCGGGAAACTCTGTCTCAGCAGCAGTAATCATCAACTGTAGAGGCTTCCAGTTCTTTAAAAGAGCACACAAAGAAATCCTGAGGTTTCAGAGCAGGCCTCCTGGAGTAGTGGTGACTTTGAACTGAGGCCTGAGTCAAGATGACCACCAGTTTAAAACCAGTCTAATCTTAACACAGACACTGTCTTAAAGAAGAAGAAAAGAAAAAGAAAGAAAAGAAAAGAAATAAGAGATTCCCACCTCAAAACAAAATGGAACAAGGAGGACCAATGCCCAAGGTTGTCTATGGACCTCCACCTGTGTGTGTGTGTAATTTTTAATGTGAATTGAGCTGGAGAGATTGCTTAGCATAAGAACCGAGATCAGTTCCTAGCACCCAAGTCAGGTGTCTCACAAGCAGCTGTGACTCCGGCTCCAGGGGTCTGACACCTCTGGCCTCCACAGCCACCTTCATGCATGTGCACATACTTACACATAGACACATATACATAACGGAAACAATGTATCTATCAAAACACTACTAAGTCCAGATGAACTAACTGAGAGATTCTACCAAACCTTTAAGGATGAAGTTATACAATTCTCCATAATCTCTTTCAAAAGTTGGGAACAATTTCCGGTGTGGGGGATGGGAATGTAGTTCAGCTGACAGAATGATAGATCTGATGGGGTGCCTGCCCAGCAGGCAGGAAGCTCTGGGTTCCATTCCCAGCATCATATGTGTTGGGTATGGGGAGAGCAAGCCGTATTCTCAGCACTTAGGAGGTGGAGACGGGGGTATCAAGAAGTATCAGAAGTTCAAGGTCATTTGGGGCTATGAAACCAATCAAATAAAAACCTGGGATATATGAGAACTTGTTCCAAAAGTAAGAAGGAAGAAATGAGGGAAGGAAGGAGGGAAAGAGTTCCCAGCCTGTCTTACAAAGCCAGTCTCAATAATGCAAAGTATCAAAAACTAGCCAAAAATATTATAAGAACACCATAGACAATTCTCTCCTTTGAACATAGATGAAAAATATATATACTAATTTTTATGAGCATTGAAATTATTCTGTATAATACTGTAATGACATATACGAATCTTTAGATATTTGCCTGAAGACAAAGACTTTCCACGAGCAGTGAACTGTAACACGTGCTCTGGCCTTGAACAGTGTCAGTTGAGCAGTTAGAAGAGATGCACTACCGTGGCAAAGGATGTGGGTAATGGAGAGCAGGTAGCTCAGCTGGGAGTGTGCTTGCCAGGCATTCAAGAAGTCCTGGGTTTGAACCCCAGGATTGCATAAAATGGTGGTACATGTGTATAATTGGAACACTTAGGAGATGGAGATAGGAGGATCAGAAGGTAAATGTCATCTTTGACTACAATTCAAGACCAGCATGTGCTACAATGGGGGCCATGCCTGCCTTTCAGTTTTGCTATGTGCTGAAACCTGTTCTAAACAAAGTCAAAATAACTGAAGTCAGATTGGAAGGACTGATGTGTTCCCAGTAGTCCCAGCACACAGAGAAGATAGATGCAAGATCACAAATTCAAGGTCATCCTTGGTATATAATAAGTTCAAGCCGGGGCTACATGAGACTCCCATCTTGAAACAGAGAGAGAAAGGGCGAGGGGGAAGAAGGACGAGGAGAAGGAAGGGAGGGAGGGAAGAAGAGAGATAGGGAGAAAAGCAAGAAATTGAGGCAGGATGGATGACTCAACAGGTGAAAGATTTACTGCACAAGTCTGACAACGTGGATTTGATTTCTAGGACCCACAAAAGAGGGAGAAAACCAACTTCTGAAAGTTGTTCTCTGACCTAACAAAATCTCAGTCTCTTTCTCTTCTCTCTCTCTCTCTCTCTCTCTCTGTCTCACACACATTAATAATAATGATGATGATGATGAATAACAAAATACAAAATTTCAAACAACAAAAGATCCGAGCATAATTGCACATGCCTGAAAATGCCAGCACTCAAGAGGTTGGGACAGGAGGATTGCTACAAGTTTGAGACTTGGGCTGTATGGAAAGACCTTATCTCAAAAAAGAAGCTGGGCATAGATCTTTGATCCAGAAGTTTTAGCTATGCTTAAAATGGTTGTTTTATGCACTATTGGGAAAAGGGCTGCCTAGGCCTTGGTGTTTTGTATTGTCTGCAGGTGTTGGTTTTATGTGGGAGACTTTGATTGCCCATGATCTGCACGTGCTGTCAGTAGAACACCTGAGGAGCTCAGGTATCAATAAAAACCCCTGAGATGAGACTTCCAGAATGGCACTTACCATGATAGTGGTTCCCTCTGGCAGGGTTTATTTACATCTATGAAAATGCCTCTTCTTTAATGAGCCGAGTCGCCACAGTAGATGTACAGCTACAGATCTTGTGTCTCACACACACACACACACACACACACACACACACACAGTGCAAAAGAGAGAGAGAGAAAAGAAAAGAAAAAAAGGATTAAAAATTCTTTTAAAAATTTTAAAAAATTAAATTTTTTTTTTTTAAATCAGTGGGAGTGATATGGCAGACAGAAGGCAAGAGAATCCTAAGAGGAGGGAAAGAAGAGTCTACTGTTCCAATACACTTGAGAGTATTTGTGGCTCTAGCTGGTGGCCCAGCAGACAGCTGAGGGAAGGGGCCACTGGCCTGTTTTGGTTGTGACTGATGCTGGTGCAGACCATGAATGAGGTCAGGAGAGCTAACCAGCCTGACTGTCACTTTCAGCATTTGCTGCACTTGAGACATGAAACAATCTTAAAAAATAACTTAATGGGGGCTAGAGATGCCTCGGTGGGTAAGTGCGCTGCTGCTCTTCCAGAGGACCCAGCACCCACATGGCCTTAGACCTGAGACAATTCCCCCTCCTCTGTAACTCCAGTTCCAAGAGGTCTGGCATCCTCACACAGTCATACATGCAGGCGAAACACCAATGCACATAAAATAAAAATAAATGAATCATTAAAAAAATAAAATAAGTGAATGAAAGTGCGTCGGGATGTAGCTCCCATGTAGCAGTTCACTAGAATGTGTGAGGCCCTGGGTTCATCCCCCACACCAACAAAGCTACATGAAATTATTAGCACATGTCTGTGTGGGTAAATATTTTGAGGTACGGTTCTTCATAATTTTAAGCAGATATAAGTGGTGATAGGATTGGGAGGTGTGTGACACAGGTTCTCACGTAGCCCATGCCTTCCTCAAAATCACTGAGCAAGCTTGAGCTCCTAGGTCCTCCTGTGTCCACCTTCAAAGTGCTGGAGTTACAGACAGGTGTGTGTCGCCACACCCAGCTCAAAAACAGGATGTCGTACTTAGAACCAGTGACGTAGAAGGTCTGACTGTTTTATTCTCTATCAGCTCATCTCTCTTGCTTTTCTGTTACTTCAGCCTGTCTATTTTTACACTGAACTGATTAATCAATAAGCCCATGAAATAAATCACGGTGGGTCATCCCTGTAATACCAGAACTCAGAAGCGGAGGCAGGAACTTTGCCACAAATTCAAAGCCTGCTTGGCTACACAGTAAGTTCAGGCCACCAGCCTGGGCTATAGAATGGCCTGTCTCCAAAAGTAAGAACACCACAAACAAGCACACCCTACTCTAAAAGTACTGTGGCAGATGCTTGATAGTTCCAACATGCAAACCTGATAGCTGGGAGAGAGGAATTCCCTGGTGTCTGTTGAGTGAATGAATATGCAGTCTGTGCAAGTGCTATAACTAACAGGACATTGTCTCCGTAAGTTTTCTATGAATCTCGGGAAATAGAATCCATTTGTAAAATAGTCATCTCTGTAGATTATATTAAAAATGAGGTGGATCTCGACAGCAGCCCCTCCCCCTCACTTTATGTTGAGGCTGGGGAGCTTATACAAGGCCTGTGGACTCCTTACGGTGCAAACTCAGCAATGTCAAGATGAATTACCTCAGTCTCCATCCAATTCCAGAACCATTAGAGCCCCTTGGAAAGAGCAACACAGTGACATCCATCCTTAGAGCTCCTCCCACTCTCTTGAGTTAAGTTTCCCTATTATGCTTGGGCTCAAGACAAGGAGCTGGGAAGCCAGTGGTTGGGGTGGCTGTGGTACCCTGCATTCCCTGGTACCCTACCACACTGAGGTAAAAAAGCGTGCAAGGATCCCACGTCAGACAGATAGGAGCTCATTTCTTACAAAGGACTAAGCAAACCCCAACGTAAAAGTCCTGTCACGGGTGCTTGATAGTTTTGTGAATTAAAGACAAGTGGATTTTGTCTAGCTTACACAAAGTGCCCCAGATGTGGGTACGAAGTTCTCTCCATCGCCTCCTACTCCTGAGTACTTTATTTAATTCACTCATTTTTCTTTTCTTTTCAGACTAAAAGGGAAGCACAAGAATGGTACAAGAATCAAAAGATGAAGGCCTAGTGTTTGGTGCTGGAGAAAGCTGGAGCCTAAGCCCAGCCAGGTCCCTCCCTCCACTCTGCCTGCAGCCAGGCCTGCTGCTCTTCCTTGGAGCAGACACTGGGTCTTCATGGACTCTTGAGGTGCTGTCTCTGTTGGAGGGGAACATTCGTTTTAATCATGTACTTGACATTTTAATGGTTATTTTAACTAAAGTTAAATTAACAAATTTCAGTATGGTCAATATATAAAGTCAAATGGTCATATACTTTATATTTGATTTTATATATTTTGTTATAAAATAAATATCTTCTATCCTCTGACTAGATTGTAGTTTTTAGAAATACAGAGTTCTTTTTAATGTTTTAGCTTCTAAATATTTTGGTGAGTAAACTTTTTGAACTACATCAATTCTGAGATTACATATTATAATACAAATACCAAAACGACTGACATTTTCTTTCACTAAAGTTATTTGGGGGGCTGTCGAAATGACTTAGTGGGTACAAGCCTAACAACCTAAGTTCAAAGGAAGGAACTGACTCCCAGAAGCGCCTCTGGTCTCTTCATCTCACCATGGCTCATGTGCTCTGGAACGCACAGCATACATGCAAACAACATACTACAGAAGTCTGTAAACCGATAAACCTTTTTTTTTTTTTGGTTGGTTGGTTGGTTTTTATTTTTTGGGTTTTGTTTTCGTTTGTGTTTCTTTGTTTTTGAAATAGGGTCTCACTGTGTACCCTTGACTGCTCTAGAACTCACTATGTAAACCTCAAACTCACAGAGCTCCCAGTGC
This sequence comes from Cricetomys ansorgei, assembly GCA_026225945.1. Classification (NCBI taxonomy): domain Eukaryota; kingdom Metazoa; phylum Chordata; class Mammalia; order Rodentia; family Nesomyidae; genus Cricetomys; species Cricetomys ansorgei. The sequence continues at coordinate 2,697,808 of JAMJFZ010001816.1, forward strand.
TGAAATTAAAGGTGTGTGGCAACACACTGGGCCCTTCAAAAAAAGAAACAATGTATTATAGGGTGTTTCTGACACCCCACAGTAGTGGACAAATACCACGTGGATACTTTCTTTGAATTCTGTTTTTGTGTTTCATTGGGCCTTTTTGTTGTTTGTTTGTTTGTTATTATATTTCATATTCTCATTAACAAGTAAAATCTGGCAGAAAGTCTGCTGTTCTGATGGTGAAGTAACAGTTTACTGTGAAGTCTCAACATTGTTAGTCATGGTGCAGTGTCAGCCAAATGTCTGCTCAGTGTGAAAGGAAGCAGTAGAAATCGTTCTGCCTTATCATACAACATGTTCCCCTGGGTGTGTGGGCATGCCTAAAACCCAGCGCTCGAGTGGCTGAAAAGAAGAACTCTGGGTTTGTGTGTAGCTCGGTGGTGGAGAGGGGGCTCAGCGTGCAGGAAGCCCTGTGCCAGCACCAGAAACAGGAGGGAGGAGCCAGAGCAGCAGCAGCCAAAGAAATGACTGGGAATCGAACCTAGGGCATTGAGCTTGTTAGACAAGTATTCCACCACTGGGTTACATCCCCAACCTACAACTTACAGATTTGGACATAGATATGTCATAAGGCAAGAATGGAACAGATTAAAGATTTTGTACTCTTCCTTTTCTCAGGTGCTAGAGATTGAACCCAGGACACACATGCTAGGCAAACATTCTACTGAATTACCTCCCTAGGTTAAAGACCTTGATTGACGTTATTGTTTGCTGCAGAAATGGACCACTTTATTCTACCAAGTAGAGTCGGTGTTCCAATTAATTGAGCAGAAAAAGTTGGTTTTATAGACAAAAGGAGTGAAGGGAGCAGAAATGAAAATCAAACAGAATGATGACACACTCCTGTAATCCCAGTAAGACCTTGTCTCAAAAAAAAGGGGAGGGGGTATTGTGGGGGGAGTAAAACAACAAAATAAGACAGATTGGTCTTAAATCCAAGTTAACCTGGGGTTGGAAGTGAATAGGTGGCAACAGCGTGAGGTTCTGCATGTACTTCCAGCAGCAAACAAACAGGTGATTTGCTCCTGGCTCCCTCCTTTGTGTTGTAAGGGTTAAAGCAAAGAGAAATCCAGTGACTTCCTACCACTTGGACAGCATCATGATCTGTGAGCTCTTAGTTAATCCTTACCTCCTCCCCTCCTGGTGAACGTTTTATAAAACATTACATAATGTAATAACAGTTCCTACCATTCTGAAGCTCATCACACCAGCTGGGAGCTGTGTTCTGAGATTGCTGCTCCTGTGTGTATTCATCTTCATCGTATCTATTTGATTAGAGGTTTGTTGTTTGTTGTTGAGATTGTTGTCTGGTTGGTTTTGGTTTTTGCCTTTGAGACAAAGTTTCATGTGTCCCAAGCTGGTCTCAGACTCTATGGAATAAGGAATGGAAAGATCACCTTGATCTTCGGGTGATCCTGATTCTACCTCCCTACTTCTGGGTTTGTTGGGATTCACCACCAGCCCCGGAGGTAGAGCTAGAACCTGAGGCTCCAGGAATGCTACCAGCTGAGCTACATCCCCAGCCCTGTCTTCATTTTCGTTTTGTTTTATGTTGGGTTGGTTGGTTTGAAGGAGCTTAATAAAGAAATTTTAGGAGATTTAAGCCTAAGGAATCCGAGCACAACAGGCACCTGGAGAGATGGCCTGGCCGTTAAGACCACTTGTTCTTGCAGAGTACCCGGATTTGATTCCCAACACCTAAAGTGTCAATCCACAACCACCCTTAAGTGCAGTTCCAGGGGATCCAATGCCTCCTTGGGCACCTGGCATGCATGCGGTGCACAAAGAAGTGAGCACATCAGGAATATACGAAAAATAAATCTTAAGAAAGGGGATGCTCAGAAAGAACAACACTCGAACATGGCTGTGTGCTTCTCTAGGAGAGAATCAGTACACCTAATCTCATTTTTTTTTAATTAAAAAAAAAATTGGAATGAGTTAATGTCCCAAGATCAAAAAGTGAGTTGCGGTTCACTGAGATGGTTCAGTGGGCAGAGATGCTTGCTGCCAAGTCGGATGCCCTGAGTTTGATTCCTGGAGCCCACATGGTAGAAGGGGAAAACCTACTCCCAGAGCGTGTGCGTGTGCGTGTGCGTGTGCTGTGGCATATGGATGGATGGATAGATGGATGAACAGACAGACGAATGTAAAAGATTAAAAACTAGGAATGGATTTGAGCTCAGCGAGTCCGTAGCCAACCTGCTCCAGTGCAGGGCACTGCTTCCTGTACTTTCTTCCTTCCAGGCCTCTCTGTCTAAACAGGCTAGGGTCAAGAGGAGGAAGATCTTGTTCTTTGGGTCTTTTTTGTTTACCTGTTAGGCCAGATCTCACTTTGCATCCCAGCCTGCCCTCTAACTTGTGATCCTCCTGCCATTGTGCTAGGGTGATAGATTGCAGCCATCAGGTCCAGATGTTGAATTTGCAAGTCTCCTGCCCTCAGTCTCCAGAGTTCTGGGATTATAGGTAGGCACCACCAAGCCCATGTCAAAACCATCTTGATCAGCTTTTTTTTTTTTTTTTTTTTTTTTTTGGGAGGGGGGCGGAGTTAGGGGTACATATGGGACCAGGCACAATAGTGTATTGGCGCAAGACAAATTCATGGGTAGCAAGCAGATCTAGTTCTACAGATTTGAACGTCGGGCTGTGGATGTTAGTGCCAGGTGTGGTGCAGATCTGTAAGCCAAGTGTTTGGGAGGTGGGGCAGGAAGATCAGTTCAAAAAGTCAGCCTCAGCTACATTAGGGAGTTCCCTGGGCTACATTATGAGTATGAGGCCAGCCTGGCTCAAATGAGAAAAAAAAATAATATTGTAATGATAGAATGTTTGTAGTAAAGAACCCACAACTCCTCTGGTGGCTCTTGTAGGTTAATAGCAGGCAGTCAGCTCTCACAGACCTACCAACTCGTAGGACGGACTTTGTAAGGTAACAAATATGAATTAACTTTCCCCTTTTCTCAAAACACTCTGAAAAATTACTCCACAAACCTTGTGGAGGGGTACATGCTATAATCCCGCTACTGACAAGGTTGAGAAAGGATAGTCTTTGAACTAGCTAGTTCAAGATGTGCCTGGCCAACATAGCAAGACACCATCTCAACAAAAACCATGAATATCTCAAAACTCCTGGAAGGAGTTTATTCTTAATCATTTTCAAAATGGTAATTTCTTAAAAGAAAAACTATCATCTGATAACCCAAAAAATGTTCCAAACTCAGTGTATATACTGGTTAGGGCTTTTTTTTTTTTTTAACATACATGAGTATTTTATCTACATGTCTGTAGACCATGTGCATGCCTGGTGCCCAAGAAGGCCAAAGGAGAACATACAGTTCCCTGGAACTGGAGTTACAGACAGTTGTGAGCTGCCACATGGCTGCTGGGAATCGAACCTGGGTCCTCTAGAAGAGTAGTTCAATGCTCTTAACCACTGAGCCGTCTGTTCAACCCCTCGCTAACTTTCATTGTCACCTTTACACAAAAGAATCTCCTCCATCATGTTGGACTATGTGCGTGGCCGCCTGCGGAGAATTGTCTTGATTGGTGGTTGACGTGGGAGGGCCTAGCCCATGTGGGAGACCAACCCTGGGCATGTGGGCCTGGGCTGCATAAATCAGCTAGCCAAGCAAGTCAGATAAACCAGTAAGCAGAGTTCCTCTAGGGTTTCTCCCTAAGCTGCCATCTTGAGTTCCCGCCCTCACTTCCCTTAATGGGAATTGTAAGATTAAACAACCCCTTTCCTCCCCGAGTTGCTTTTAGTCATGGTGTTTATCACAGCAACAGAAAGTAAACTAGGCATGTGTGCGTGTGTGCGTGCGTGCATGCGTGCGTGCGTGTGCGTGCATGTGTTGTACAGACAGTGTTTTAATAAACAGCAGGAATTTTACTGCAGATTTCCACAAGAGGTGTGGGAGATGGCGATGATGATGTGTGTGTGTATGTACCTGTGTAAAGGTGTGCACATGTGTATGTGCATGCATGTGGAGACCAGAGGTTGATGTTGGATGTTACCTTGTATTATCTGAACTCTTCATATATTAAGAAAGAATTTCAACCTGGAGCTCACTGGGCTAGGCTAGCCCCTGGGACCTTCCTATTTTCATCTCTCCAGGGTTGGAATTACAGATGTGCACCAGTACACTGGCTTTTATTCATTCATTCATTCATTCAAGGCAGGGTTTCTCTGTTGTAACTCTGGCTGTCCTGGAACTCACTCTGTAGACCAGGCTGGCCTCGAACTCACAGAGATCCACCTGCCAGTCCCAAGTGCTAGGATTAAAGGCGTGCACCACCACAGCCCAGCTATGCCGGCTTTTTATGTGGGTCCTGAAGATAGAACTCAGGACTCCATCATGTTTACACAACAAACATCAAAGAAGCCATCTCCCCAGTCCCATGAGGCTTTTATTATTTATTTTTGCTGTATTGGGATGAAGCCATGGTCTAAAAGATTCTGAGCACTCTGCCTCTGAGCTTCACTTCCAGACTGTCACGTTGTAAGGAACCAAGTTCCTTCCATGCTGAAATCCTGAGACAAAATACTCCCGTACAAACCTTGTCACCATGGCTCAAAGAAGTAAAAGTCCCTGCTTTGAAAAACCATTTCACTTTTATTTATTTTTATTTTTATTTTATGTTTTATTTATTTATTTATGTAAAAATACTACTGTCTTGGGGCTGTCTTACAGGTGTGTATAAGATCGTGGGCTCAATTCCCAGCACCAAGTAAGTCGAAATACTATGGCCAAAAAAAAAAAAAAAAATTTGCTGTTGTTGGTGTCTTCGATCCTAGCCACTTAGAAAACTGAGGCGGGATGATTGCTTGAGCCTTGGATTCTCTCGGTGGCAGCATAATGAGACCTTGTAATAAGATTTTTTTTTATTTATTTTTTGAGAGGCCAAGCCTGGCGATGATGTATCCCTATAATCCCAGAAGATTGCAAATTAGAGACCAGCCCGATTTACAGTGAGGCCCAGGCCTCCAGGCCAGAGGCCGTACAGTGAGACCCTGTGTACAAAAGGAAAAAAACAAGCAAACAAAATGGAAAGCTCCTTGTATCTGAAATATCCAGTATTTTTTTTTTCCACTGTGATAACAATGCATGCTGTTGTCCAATTTAGGAAGCTGAGACAGGCAAGAGTCTGTCTCAAAAAAAAGTGACGTTTTGACTTTCTATTGATACTGGATAGGCTAACAATGTATGCAAAAGACAATAGTTTTAATAGTTATCTGTTTAATTAAATAAATACTACAGCTTCAGGGAAAAGTATCCTGGGGCTTAGAGATCACTGGACACTACCAGCCAGGTAGCCACCAGGAGTCCTCAGGGGACAGCGTTTGTTTTGTTTGAGTCTGTAGGCCAATCCTCAGCTCCAAAGACTCAGAAATGTAATACTCTTTGTGTACACGTGGAGTCTTATTTTCTTGTTTTAAGACAGCCTTTAGCTCTGTGGCTCCGCCTGGCCTGGAAATCACTCTGTAGATAAGGATGGTCAAAAACTTGAAGCAGTCTTCCGCCTCTGCGTGCTGGGATTCCAGGCATGCACGGCCATGCTCGGTTTACACTGAGGGGGGAACCTAGAGCTCCACGCATAAATGGGCGAGCACCCTACCATCAGAGCCCTGGCCCTAGAAATGTAATTATCTTCATTCACCAAAAGTGATGTCTTTCAGGAGAATGCCACATTTACTGGCATATACACGCAATGTTAAGTAGTCTTTCCTTTGGAGTTCTGTTGCAGGGATCAAACCAACCCAGGGTCTCGTTTGTGCTAAACACGTACTCTACCTCTGAGCTACACCCCAGCGTCTGAGAGAACGTAAATCTGTAAAGAAGATACGTGGCAATAGGATCAGCCTACCTGGCCCCTGCCGCGCTTCCCTTCAGCTTCTATGGTACCCAACACTCATGGTTTATCCTCTTCCCTCTGCTTTTCCATTTATTTACTTGTTATTTGGAGGCATTGGGATCTGATATTGGCTGATCTCAAATTCACTGTGTAGCTGAGGCTGCCTTTGAATTCCTGCTCCCACTATTTCCATCTCCCAAGTGTTGGGATTGCAGGTGTGCACAACCTTGCATGGCTTCTCTCTTCTCTTCCACCTGACCATAGAACATCAAACGATTTCAGCACCTTTCTCCTGTAAGTTTTTCCTCTTTCCGTTCTACAGTCAATAGATAGATCTGCCCTCTGACCCAGTCACCATATGCCGGTGCTCACAGATAACTGTCTCTGGTCCAAACTGCTACTTTTAATACCCACCTGTTTGGCATTTCTGCTCATGTATCCAATTGTTCCTTAGAATTAACAGGTACAGAGCTAAGCTCCCCCAGTGTATCTTCTAGTGTTCCCCTCTTCAAGAAACAATACAACCTTCCTCTAGCTGTGACTCAGCCACAGCTTGGCAGCCATTCCTTCCCGAAGTTCCCTCATTAACGCCAGCCATAGGACCCAAGTCCCAAACGCTATTGGCCGCCTCACAAAATCTTTTTTATTGTATGTGTATCAGTGTTTAGCCTGGATGCGTGTATGTGCACCACATGCATGCCTACTACCCACAGAGTTCATAAGAAGGTGTCCATCCCCTGGGATCTGGAATTGCAGAAACTGAGCAGCCACATAGGCGCTGGGAACCAAACCCAGGTCCTCTGTATAAGCAGGACGTGCTCTTAACTGCTGAGTCAGTATGCCAGCCCAATCCTATTTCTTTTTTAAACAATGAATGAATGAACAGGGTCATACCTTGATTTCAGTGATGTTTTCATGGGTGTAAAATCATCAATGCTCAATAAAAATGGTACTTGTTTGAGGTGGAGGTCTCTGGAGATGGATAGGGCTTCAGGAAGCTAGGCAGGCCTAGTGCCCCTTGGTCACATCCCCAGCCCCTAAATTATACCCCTTTTTTTTTTTCAACAGAGTCCCATGTAACCCAGGCTGGCTTAGCTGAGCTTAGCTTGGCCTTGAACTCCTTCTCCCTTTACCTAGCAAGTGCTGGAATTACAGGCATGTGCCACTATGGTTTAAATTACACCTTTTTTAAAATGTGCAGTTAACTATTTTACTCAACGAAGATTGTTTTTCAAAAAGAGGAGAAAGTACTCGAGGCGATCACAATCTAGCAAGCCCTGACAAAGTAAATGATTTGGGCGACTATCGGTAGGAATGCTAGAGCAATTAGATACAGGATGAGAGAATCTGAATCACCTGACCTCTAATCAGCCTTATCATCGCTAAAAGAAGAGACAACCAGAAATGGCGTGCCTCTCAGTGTGATATAATGTGAGCTCGAAAACAACACCTGTAAGAATCCTTGCAAAAAAAAAAAAAAAAAATTTAAAGCTGGCCCAAGTCAAGTCATCTGGTCAGATGTAACTTCCAGTCTTCAGGAAGAAGAACCAGAAATGGCAAGCGAGTGGAGTTGGCTCAGCCGTAAAGCGATTGCCTAGCATGCACAGAGCCCTGAATTCTAGCCGCTCTGCTAAACCAGGCTTGGTGATGCTTCCTAGAATCCCAGCATTCTGGAGGTGGAGGCAAGAGGGACAGGAATTCAAAGTCATCCTCCAATATGTAAGTTCAAGGTCATGAATATGCATGAGTTCCTACCTTAAAATGGAAAGAAAAGGGGTTGGGGATGAAGGAAAGAGAAAATAAAATCAAAATAAAGGATATTAACAGAGGCAGCTAATGAAATCCAGAATGTGGAACATTCTGAGCATTGGCAATCCGGATTCTATTTCTTTATTTCTTGGCTTTTGCAATAGACAGGGATATGAAATAATATAGTTTGCTCTTGTTGTTTAATAGAGGGGGAAATCACAAGTCTCTAATGACGTATGCAATTCTAATTGGAAATGAGCTCTTTTTTTTTTTTATAGGTTTTTTTCTATATTTTTCAGCTCTTGGCTTTTATAGGTGTATTTCACTTCCTGCATGTAATTCCCATCAACACTTCAGATCATACCGTTTCATCCTCCTCCCTAAACTACTAATTCTTTTACTCCACTTCCAGACTAGAAGTGCCAGTTGCCTTAAAGGCTAGTGCAGTCTTACCCTTCTGTATAAGTAGGTTCTAGTCATTGTTCTTCCTGTCAGCCATAATGGTAATCTGCTGTAACTCTAGAACTCGAGAGACAGAAGCAAGAGGATTGTTACAAGAATGACAGCCTGGGCTACAAGGAGACACTATCTCCAAAACCAAAACCAGGCAAAGCCGGCCTGGTCTACAGAGTGAGTTTCAGGAAGGCCAAGTCTACTCAGGGCTATACAGAGAAAAAAAAAAGCAAACAAACAACATCAACAACAACAAAACTAAAGCTAGCCGGGCAGTGGTACTGCACACCTTTAATCCCAGCACTTGGGAGGCAGAGGCAGGCAGATCTCTGTGAGTTCAAGGCCAGCCTGGTCTACAGTGAGTTCCAGGACAGCCAGAGTTACAGCAGAGAAACTCTGTCTCAAAGAAAAAACAAAAACAAACTGGAAAAAACAAAAACAAACAACAGAAACTGTAGCTATTGATTTGGGGTAAAAGGCAATTTATTCCTTTTCTAATACAATCATGGGAACCCTGATGTTGGGTTGGAGCATTTCGGTCTCCATACAATCTAACCTTAAGCCTAGAACTGGAAGGCTTCTGCCTCCGTACAATCTAAATCTAAGCCTCCATGTCTTACTGCTGACTTTTGAACTTAGAGTTGTATTGATCAACTCACTCACTGTTCTGGCTCAAACTCTTTTCCAAGCTGCTAGTTCATACTGACTCTCTGAGCCAGGTAACTGTTTCTGACTGAACTCTTCCGACTGGCAGATTCTAGCTGATTCTCTGACTGCCTCAGACTGAACTGGTTCAAACTGGCTCACTCTTCCTGTCTGATACTGAATTCTACTGGACTGCCTCTGTGTCTCTGCCTCAGACTCCTCAGACAGCCTGTCCCACACTGCCTCTGTGTTACAGGTCTTGGTGCCTGTGAGAGGTCCTGGTGCCAGCCAGGTACCCAGTGAATGTCTGGGAACCTGTGGTATGCCCTGATGTCCACAGGTGGCCCTGTTGCCTGTGGGATGTACAGGGACCGGCAGGATGACCGGATGTCCAGGTTGCCTGGAGAAAGACTGGGTACTTGCATGATATCTGGATGTCTTTGCATGGTAACTGGGTGTCTGCAGGATTCCCTGGTGCCTGCAGGAGGTCCTGGTGACTTTCACATGACTGGGTGCCTGTGTGATGTCTGGGTGCCTGAGGATGCCCCATGTTTGCAGGATACCAGGGAGCCTGCTCAGTGTCTGAGTTTGGGTGATAGGGCCTAACTTCAGGTCGAATACTTGTCATGCTTCATCTCAGGCTAGTGTGGGCCAAGTCAAAGTCCACAATCAGAGCAGCCTTCTGCCTCCAAAGACCATGGTGAAGCCTGTTATCCGTGCTCCCACCACACAAGCTTGACTTAATTTTCTTTTTTGAGGGCCCAGGGGTGGGATTATGGAACAGAGAAGAATGGGAAGAGGGTGTTATCGAGATACACAGTATGAATCTCAAATTATTAATAAAAAGTATTTGAAAAAGAAACAAAAAACAAAGCAGGCTGAGCAAGCCATGGATAGAGCAAGCCAGGAAGCATCATTCCTCCATGGCCTCTGCATCAGTTCCTGCCTCTGGGTTCCTGCCCTGCCTGAGTTTCTGTCTTGGCATTCTTCAGTGATGGACTGTGTCATGGAAGCCAAGCACACCCTCCCTCACCGAAGCGTGGTGTTAACCATGGCAATGGATACAGTTGTCCCCCAGCTTGCACTCATTGTCTTAGGCATGTACACACACAAATTGTTTTTTAAAACTAATATAAATGGGAGCTTTGTCCATCGTGGAGCACATACCTACAATTCTAACACTTGGAACACCGAGGCTAGAGGATATTGGATTCTGGACCATCCTGGACTACATAGTGAGACTCTGTCTCAATAAAACGAACAGGTGTGGAAAGGACCACTAATATCAAGATATATATATATATTATAATTTTATCTTGTTTTTGCCCCTGTCTCGAAGCAGGCCATTCCAGTCTCTCTGAAGTACTTACTTTGCCTCACTTTACTAAATCCACCTCTGCTTGGACTCTAAAAAAACATGCTCTGTCATACGGAATAAATAGATCAAGAGCACACATGCCAAAAGAACTTTGCAGGGAACGGAGTCGCATTGGCCTCAAACTTCTGATCCTCCTTCCTGCTTAATAAGTGCAGAATTAGGTACTGGGCCACCACAGTCACCAAAAGAATTCTATACGCCCATCCCTATACTTGAGATTGAAGCCAGACTCCAGAGCGCACATAAGGGCTCTATCTCTGGGCTGTAGCCCCTCTTCCTCATCAAACTGAGAAAGAACATTGGAGATTTGATCACAAAACCTGAGTATAGGCCAGGGTGTTATCAGTAGCAGAACACTTGCCTGCCACACAGGAGGCCCAACTTACCATCCTCTGCACCGCAGGCTCCATCAGAAAAAGGAAGAGTGAGCCATACACCCTTGCCGTTATATCTGAATACACTGAACACCTCTCAGTCAGTCAAGCAGTTAAGATGGGACAGTAAAGAGTTTTCGTCATGACTCCCATAAATATCCATGAAACCCTTTTGTTATACATGTTTCTTTTATATTTTCAGGGAGGGACAAGGCCTCATGTCAACCAGGCTGACCTCAAACTCTACAAAGCCAATGGATGACCTTGAACACCTGATTCTCTAGCCTCTACTTCCCAAAAGCTGAGCTCCCTCATTCCTTGGTTGTTACTTTGTTTGGTTTTGCTTTGTGTTTGGAAACAGGTTTTCATGAATTCGAAGCTGACCTCCAGCTCACTATGTAGCCAAGGACAACCTTGAACAGAATCCTCCTGCCTCTACTTCCTGAGTGCAGAGACAGATAATACGTTAGATGCCAATCTTGGTTCGGTTTTGGTTTTATCACTGTTGTTCATCCTTGCCCAGACTGACCTGGAACTTACTCTGTAGCCTAGACCAACTTCCAACGTACCTCAGCCTCTTGAGTCCTGGAATTGCAGGCATGAGCCATATGCCTCCTTTGAATTCTGGCACTGTAACACCCCTCTCTAAGAAGACTGTATTGCTAAGCATAGGACAACCCATAATCCTAATACCCAGGAGGCTGAAGCAGTAGCATCATGGGTTTGAAGCCAACTTCGGCTATAGAGTGAGTTCAAGGCCAACATGAACTATATGGTTAGACCAAACCCCAATTAGTAATAATAACAACAATAATAATAACAATAATAATAGTATTACATAAGTCATTTAAACATATGCAAATTAATAGACTTATTTGTGCAACATATAAACAAAACCTGGTTTTGTCTCACATAGCAAAATGAATACTAGTTTTCCTTTTAATTTCATTTTTTGTGGGCTTTGTTACTGATGTGGTGGGAATGGAAACCAGGGCCTTCTGCATGTAAGACTATCACTAAGCTACATCCACAGCACAAAACAAAATAAGTGCATTTGCCATAGAAACACCACTTTAATCATCACCTTGCACACACCGTCTCTAGTTCTTATGAAGCAAATGTGGTGGCTCACACCTACCATCCTGGTACTCAGGAGGTGAGGCAGGGGGATCTCTGTAAGTTTGAGGTCAGCCTGGGCTACATAGCTACCTCTTTGCCTTTCTAACTAAAAAAATATTTTTTTTTTATTAACATGTAGTTTAGTTTTTTGTTTTGTCTTGTTTTGTTTGAGACAGGGTCTCTCTATTATGTAGTTCTAGCAGTCCTGGAATTCCATACGTAGACCAGGCTGGCCTTGAGCTCACAGAGATCTACTACTGCCTCTGCCTCGTAAGATCAAATGCTGGGATTAGAAGTGAGCATCACCATGCCCAGAATAGTTACTCTAGCTTTTAGTGTGTGTGTGTGTGTGTGTGTGTGTGTGTGTGTGTGTGCGTATGTATGTTTGTGGGTGTTCATGTGTCATGGTACACTTGTGGAGATCAGAGGATAACTTAGCAGGAGTTCAATCTCTCCTTCCACCAGATAGTTCCCCCAAATCCCCAAGTCACTATACTTGGAGGCATGTGTCTTTACCAACAGATCCGTCTTACTAGCCACAAGAAGTGGTTATTTTAATCAGAAGAGTAGGTCTCTATTTCTGTTTCTCTTATACCAGATATCTATTTATTATAGATTTTCTATATCTAATCATGCTTACCCTCTTGAACAATTATAAAACATTCAAAATTATTTACTGAGACGCTAAAATGAAATTCCTATGCCATCAGTTTTGAAAGTTCAGAAGGCATGCCTTATGTCCTGGATGCTCTGTGGTGGTGCTTTGAAAAACAAGTCATCGTGTAGCAAACTTGTGGTAGGAATGTCACCGAGCACATAGAACTGTGCTCCACAGCAGGGCTGTGACTGTTAGAACATGTGCTCAGAGCGCAGAGTGCTGGCTTCTGCTCTAAACTCTGTGTGGACATTTTGAATTACAGGTGTGGGCAGAGAGTTGCCAGGAGAGTGGTTAAGAGCACTTGTTGCTCTTGCACAGAACCTGTTTCCAGAACCCACATGGTGCTCACAACTGTCTGTAACTCCAGGCCCAGAGGATCCTATGCCCTCTTTTGACCTTTGAGGATACCAAACACATAATCCGCACACAGACATACATGCCTGTAAAACACCCAGACACATAAAGTTTTTGGTTTTTTTTTTAATGTTTTAAGGTAACTTATATAGTGGCAGGGAATGTAGCTTAGTTGGTAGGGTGCTTGGTGAGTACGAGTAAAGTCTTGAGTTTGGTCACCAGCACTGCATAACCCCAACATGGCGACACCTGCCGGTAAAACAACACTTGAGAGTGGAGACAGGAGGATCAGAAGTTCAAGGTCATCCCCAGGCAGCCTGGGATACGTGAGACCCCCTCTCAAAAATTAACATAGGACAAAGTAATAAAATAAAAATCTTATCTAGCCTGTAATCCCAGGAATCATGGAGGCAAAGTTTGGAAGACTGACATAGGTTGAAGGCTCGCCTCCTCAACATACGGAGGTCCAGGCCAGCCAGAGCTACATCACAAGTCCCTTTCTGAAAAGAAAAAAAGTTAAGGCTTACATTGCTGAGCAAGTTGGCATAGATGCCTGTAATTCAAGAAATTGGAAGATGAAGGATCAAAGATCAGGAGTTCAAGGACACTCTCAGGTACAAAACAAGTTTGAATCATACCTGTGTTTACACAAGACCCTCCCTGCCTCAAAAACAAAACAACCAAAAACAAAACAAACAAAAACCTCAAGCTATTTCTACCAAGAATGAGAATAAAGCTCTGAAACTTGGAGATTTAGATCAAACAATTAAATTATTCATATAATTCCTAACAGACAAATTCTATGTCCATTAAATCAAACTCTAGGAGAGAAAGAACTGTGTCTTCTGGTGGAATCCTTGAAGTCAGAATGGCAGTTAGGGTTTCAGAGTCCACGTGAGTGGGGACTGTGGCCATGTCTTGTGTGGTACTTCAGAATAATTCTCACAGCTATTTAGTTTAATTGACTGTAGAACAGGACTGGAGGTGTAGCTCATTGGAAGAATGTGTACTTAGCATGTACAAGACTCTCCAGGGCTCCATCCCAGGAGCACACACACACTCACTAGCAGGGGCTGGGTGGGGAGAGTAGAGTTAATTTGTGTGTTCAACCAGTTGATCAAACCAGTTGTGTAACTCAACACATGAGAAAATATTTATCATGTAAGATCATTAGTTGTGGGTTCAATATTTATCTACTTATTATCCCTTTATTTATTTATATATTTGTTATTATTTATCTATTATCTATCTGCTATTTTCAAAAAAGAAGGAAAGAAAGAAAGAAAAGATAGTGGAGTAAAATTTATTCTGTGATTGTTAGAGCAAGCATTCATGCAAGCAGGGAACTAAGCTGAGTTCTTACAGTAGCCTCGGCTGGTCTGGAACTTCTTGTGTAGAGCAGGCTGGCCTCAAACTCATGGAAATCCACCTGCCTCTGCCTCATGAGTGCTGCGATTAAAGACATGAGCCACCAGGCCTGATCATTTTTAATAATTTTGTGTGTGTGTTGTTCTAGAGGATCAGAGGTCGATGGTTTGGGCAGACCTAAACCGAATTACAAATTGTTATAACTTCTTTGACATCATAAATCGTCTTTAATTGATATGTTACTATTAATTAAGTAACTTTTCATCCCGACAAGGTCTTACATAGCCCTGGCTAGCCTCAAACTCACTAAGCAAGGTCATATGAGAGAAAGGATTTTAAGTGCGCAGAGCATGTCTGCTTTGTGTGGAATTGAGATCCAATCTGCCAGCTGAGATACATTCCTAGCACAGGATTTTATTTACTTTTCTATCTGGGTGCTTTGGTGTGTATGTGTGCGTGTGAGAGAGTTATACACAAGTGTGTACACAGAATGCAGAGGAGGATGTTGGGTATCCTGCTCTATTGCTCTCTTAGTCTCTTGAGCTAGCTCTTCAGCTCTTCCCCTCCTTTTTTTTTTTTTTTTTTGGTTTTTGGTTTTTGTTTTGTTCTTCGAGACAGGGCTTCTCTGTTGTAACTCTGGCCATCCGTTGCATGCTGAGGTCTACACTCAAGGACAGGAAAGGGGAGACCACTGAGGGCACAGCTCACCCTTCTCATTCTCATTTACCTCTGACAGCCAGGTCACTGAAGGGCCACATAACTAGAACCATTCTCCCATGGCTAGCTGCAGGTGCCTCCTTCGTGTCTCACTCATTTCTGTTCACATGCTCTTCTCTCCCCAGCCTCTTAGAAAAAGACATCCTAGCTGGGTGGTGGTGGTGCACACCTCTGATCCCAGCACTCGGGAGGCAGAGGCAGGTGGGTCACTGTGAGTTCAAGGCCACTCTAGTCTATAAAGTGAATTCCAAGACAGCCAGAGTTACAACAGAGAAATCCTGTCTCGGAAGGAAAAGAAGAAAAGGAGAGAAAGAAGGAGAGAGGCAGGGAGAGAGGGAGGAAAGAAAGGAAGGAAGGAAGGAAGGCAGGAAGGAAGGAAGGAAAGAAGGGAGGAAGGAAGGAAGGAAGGATGGAAGGATGGAAGGAAGGAAGGAAGGAAGGGAGGAAGGAAGGAAGGAAGGGAAGGATGGAAGGAAGGAAGGAAGGAAGGAAAGAAGGGAGGAAGGAAGGAAGGAAAGAAGGGAGGAAGGAAGGAAGGAAGGAAAGAAGGGAGGAAGGAAGGAAGGAAGGAAAAAGATACCCTTCAGTGTGCTGTCCTGAGCCCCAGGGTCATTGCCTTTTTTCCCTCCTGATGATCTGTTTGTTGTTTCATGTAAGTAACTGTGCAACTAGTTCTCCATCTTTCTGCCCATTTATTTTTCCACAAAAGTACCAGTCAAGTGCATACGTATGTGCATGTGCACACATAGTAGGTAGATCTGAGAAGAACTGGGGGTAAATATGATCAAAATATATTGTATGCGTGCATGAAACTTTCAAAAAGAATTAATTGAGATACTTTTTTTAAAAAAACAAAGAACTAGCCAAGCTCCATATATCAGTGCAGGCCTACAATTCCAGAACTCAAGAAGTTAAGGCAGGAGGATTTCAAGTTGGAAGTCGGCTTAAACTCCATGGTGGAACCTTGTCTCAAAAATAACTAACTAGATAAAGCTGTGTGCAGCTCAGTTAGGGTGCTCGCCTCGCATGCAGAAAGGCCTTGGCACCGCATGGCACGTAACTGTCTCCCCGTTTCAGGAGGCCCAGCAGTCTGCAGCCCGGGACATGTTAGATCTCATCTCAATGATTAATTAATTAGAAATAATTAGAAATAAAGCTTATATAGCCTGTAATCCCAGTGCTTTGGAGGCAGAAGTGGGAAGATTGATGAAATTTGAAGGCAGCATGGATTTACATAGCAAGATGTGTGTGTGTGTGTGTGTGAGAGAGAGAGCGAACCAGAATATTCTATTCCTGGGAAGTCCCTTCCGTTCTTGTTACATCTTACTCACCACCCTGTGACCAGATAGGTAAGTCTAGGACACTGGGGGTGGGGAAGGGAGCAGGATTAAGGTCCATCTGACCTTCACACAAAACTATGTCCTCCGACAAAGCGCTTCTTACTAAGAAAGGGGTATTTAAATCCGTCCTCTCTTATCTCCCTTATCTACGCATTCAGACTGGGCTTCTCCTGGAAAGAGAGGAGCGGGCAGTGTATCCAGCCCCTCACGTGTCCACCATTGTAAACATTGCCTTTTTTTGTGGTAAATGAGATCTGTATGTATCTGGAAAATGCCTCCTTTACCTTTCCCGCCCTGAGATTCCTCTCCATCCTTGTTCAAACATAAAGAGCTCGCCTCTCCCTGGAGGCTGTGAAAACTACTTTGAGCAGAAAGTCCTTGTCACTTTGAGAGCTGGTAAGCTCCTAAAGTGCAACCATACTTTTTCTCTTTTTTTTTCTTTTTTAAAGTTCTGTTTTTCTGAACAAATTGACAAAAGAAATGACTGCTCCTGTTATTTTCCTTCTTTGTTTATTTGGCTTTCGGTCCTTTTGGGACAAGATCTCACACAACCGCGTAAAAATTTATTTTGATGTGACTTCATAGTTTACAAAAAGCTGGACGAACCACGCAAGACATGCTCTCTCGTTCACCTTTACCCTGATTCCTAAATGTCGGCATCTCGTGGTGTTTGCTCGGTCCTCATCCGGGCTCCTGCGTTTCTTGGGCCTTTTGCAAACACTATGCAGATATCATTTCCTTTACAGCTAAAGTTTTCTATTTTTCTAATTTATTAGTTTGGGGGGGGCGGTGAGGGTGAGCACACGGCATATGTGTGGAGACTGGAGAACGACTCTGGAATAGGTCCTCTCCTTCCACCTTTACCTGGGTTCCAGGGATCCAAATGAAGTCAGGCTGCCTCATGCTGTGGCAAAAGCCTGTATCCACGGATCCGTCTCATGAACCCTACTGCTGAAGGTTTCAATGAATATTTCCTAGAAGGGCCATTTTCTTACACAGGCACGTAGGTGCTGGACATCTGGGAAATTAGCATTGGTACAATAATCAAGAAATTAGCATTGGTACAATGCTATTATCTAATCAAGATGGTCTTCAGATTCCACCCATTGTCCTAATGATGCCTTCTGCTGCCCAAGAAAACTCCAGATTATCCAGGAAACCACCTGCCAAAGTCCCTCTGATCCCATCTAATCTAGGACCATCTTCCTTTATCTTCCATGCTTGCTTTGTCCCTCAGTCAGATATTCCTTTGATTCGTACCCTCCAGCGTGCCCTTATCTTCCGGAGCTATGTGAATAAAGGCATCCCTTGTTTATGCTTTCGCCTTCTAGCACCACTTCTGAGATGTGAGCAGGTAGCCACTCTGAGCCTCAGTTCTTCCTCCTTGAAGTCAGGATAATTATACCTACATCATAGGCTATGAAGATGAAAGCAAGTGACAAATTTAAAAAGAATTTGCCCGATGTCAGGCTAGGTCGCTTGCGTTTTGTGTGCTTTGGTCTCTCAGTTCTCTACTACCACTGGGTCACACTTAACATAGAAGGCGCTATCCCACGTGGCTCTCAAATCCAGGTTCTAGAACTGATGAGACTCAGTTCAGTAATTGGCAGCACCATCCAACTGCTCACTAATGCTAAACCTGTGGTCAATTAAAGCAATCGAGACATTTCCTGACAAACCCTTCACCCTCGTCGTGATTAGCGCTTTCCTAATTATCGCTGCTTACTGATCTGCACATCCCCCACACTGTTATATACCAGGCGCTACTTCTACTATTTCAACCCATCCGCATCTCTGGGTCCAGAGCAGTCGAGACACTAGGCTTAAAAAGTAAATGAGCTGGAATCAGATTCCCAAATTGACATTATAGACTAATAAAATCCCCTCCCCCCTTACTATGGTTCATTTCTGCTCATTGTTTTGAGTCAGGTCCTCACGGTGTAGCTCTGACTGTCCTGACCCTTGCTATCTAGACCAGGCTAGCCCCAAACTCACAGAAATACTCCTGCCTCTGCCTCTCTGGTGCTAAGATTAAAGGCATATACCGCTATACCAAGGGCCTGTGGGATTCCTGATTTTGCCTTCCCACCAAACTGGCTTTTCTTTCTAAACAGAATTTTGTGTGAATCTAGACACGGTGGCACAAAATGGACACCTGTAATCCTGGATATGTGGGATGGAGGTACTAGTATCAGAAACTTAAGGTCAACCTCTTCTATAGGACCAGTGCTAGGCCATATTGGGCTATGTGAAACCCTGTCTCAAAAAAACGCCCCCCCAATTAAAAAGAAATTGACAAAAATAATGTAAATTAACTGTGCGAGCCTCCCGTGTCTTCTTCCAAATCGTGAATAAGAATATTAACAGAGAGTGAGCCTGTTGTGAGAGAGAGATAAATACTGAAGATTTTATTGTAGTTCAAACTCAATCCCTGAGAATAGTTCTCCAAATCACTGTAAATAAACTTTATTGGCTTATGGACTAATTCATCTGTCACCATCTGATCCACAAGAGAAACTGAAGATACACACACACACACTCTCCCCACCCCTGACCCTCACCCCCAATACCTCTGGTGTTCCCTCGGGCTAAAAGTCTAACAGCACCTGTATAGGAGAAGGGAGAGGGAGAGAAGTGGGGGAGGGGGAGCAGAAGGAGCTTGTCTTAGTCTAACTCGGTACTACTGCAATATTGTTGATGTTGGTGATTGTTGCCTTTCTCCTTACAAACAAACTCTTGAGGTGGTGAATGGAGCTTTGTGGTAAAGTAAGGTTGCCTAGCATGAGCAAC
This sequence comes from Cricetomys ansorgei, assembly GCA_026225945.1. Taxonomy (NCBI): domain Eukaryota; kingdom Metazoa; phylum Chordata; class Mammalia; order Rodentia; family Nesomyidae; genus Cricetomys; species Cricetomys ansorgei. The sequence continues at coordinate 2,716,645 of JAMJFZ010001816.1, forward strand.
TTCAAAGCCCGGGGTTCAATTCTATGTATCACACAGAAACAAAAAGCAGCTCTTTAATCACATATTCTAGAATCCTGATACAGATGGACTCAAACAGCGGTGAGCAGCTTGCTGAAATCTGGTCCCTTCCAGTCAGTGCCAGAGAGGAGCCGTCTGACCTAGCGGAGGAAGTGCTTTTCACATAGACATTTTCTTAAAGGAGCCAGAAAATTAAGTCTACTGTCTCCTGACTACTGTAGGACCTACATTATTTGACTTTCGCCACAATCTATACAAAAGATTCCATCTTACAGATGAGAATACTGTGCTTTTGAAAGATTTCAACTGTAAGAAAAGCAGATCAGCACACCTGTGTCAAGTAAACGATCAGGAGTTGAAAGCTGGCCTTGGTCTCCACAGTGATTGAGAACAACTGTAGACTCTGTGAGGAAGACAGGTCGGGGAGATACTTAACCTTAACCCAAACCACACAGGTTCTAAGTGGTGAAATCTGTAGTCTAGGAGCAGCACATTTTTACAAACTCCTCGTGCTACATTTTAGGACACTCTACTGTTCTTGGCTACTTGTTTGTACCAAATGCACAGAGGAGAAAGTCAGTTGGCTCTGCCATCTACTCAAGTGTGCACTACCTAACCAAAAGGGAGCATTCTAGGAGTGTTTTCTAGGCAAACTAGTTCCTCCATAAGCCTCTAGACAAGGCATTTCTCCTGTCAGGAGTTTGACATACATTGCATACTGTTGCGCAAGTCTCTTGGAGATTCAAAGGTCTCTGACAAAAGAAAAAATAGTGCTGACTTTCTGGATCCATGAAACTAGTTTCATGATGTGTATTTGGTATACATGATAACAGAATATTGAAGGTGCCTGGTGACAGTATTTTTCTTGATGGTTTTTGTTTGTTTCACCCTCGAGATTGTTTATTGATTCAGCCAGGTCTAAAGACATGCATTCTCATTTAAATTCACACACAGTCAGCTAGTGCTTTAGTAAATACAGAGGCCTCCTATCCTGGGCATCATTGGGAGGCACCATTACGTTTACCGAAATGTGCAGGAAAAGCTGTAAAATTGTTCTGATTCTGCCCATTGCCTTATACCTAGGAACGCAACACAAATTCTGATGTTCTCAAACCAAAGTCTGTTGTTTGCATGTGATGTGTATCTTTGAGGTTTTGCCTTTTGATCATTTCAAACACTTGCCAAACAGGCAGTTTTGGATAAAGCTATGAAAAAAATATAGGCTGGCCTGTCTCCTGTAATACTTTGGTTACTAAAAACCATATTTGTAAGCTTTCCCCTTCTAAAAAAGCTGTTCCTTAGCATAAGTAGTTTGGAATGGACAGAAACCATCTGATGAGGAGCAGCAAATTAGCCCACAGCTATAGCTGTTTACGTAGTCAAGGTGTGCTTGTTTCTGTTTGAAGATACTTCAAAAATAACAATGGTAAACAAGATTAGCCCTTTGATCAGGAACTCTGCATCTCTTTTGTTTGACCATGAATAATTGGTTTTTGTGATGTTAATGCCTCTTTTAAGGAATAACTATCAGATCTGTAAATGCAACTTAATTACAGGCAAGGATCTGTGACCGGCATTTTATGGAAGGTCTTCTTTACTTTTCCTTTAAATCTAATTAGAGTAGAAAGATATTTTAGTGCAAGCAGGGAAAAAAAAAAAAAAAAAAGATGTAATTATTCCCATTGTCAGTGATGTTCTTGGCGGTTCGGTCCGGAGTCATCATATTCAAGGATAGGATTAAAATCTTTTCTCATAACACAGGATGGTACAAGCTGAACTGACAGAGCATCTGCTGGCTAACCTGCCCCTTTAATTAGGCTGGCAGCTGGAAACTCTGTCTTCCCAAGACTCTACATTGGAAGAACCCATGATTTACACCATCATGGATTCCCGTTGCCTGTTTTAAAAACTGCAACCAGCTAAATAATGCAATCACAGTGCGCGTGGGTATCATGGCAAGGGGGATGCTTTGCAAACCCTCCTCTTTGGATTTTGGTATTAGACTGACTCTGTTGTTGGTATGAGATGTCAGGAAAGGAGATTGCTACACAGCAGATGGGGCAGCATAGTTAGATAAGGGGAAGAGTTTCTCAACAGCACGGTGGGTGAAATCTCCTCCCCGGGAGGTAGCATTTTTATGAAATGTTATGTGGGAAGCCTGAGTGCAGACTGAGGCCTCTTCTGAGAGGGCAACATTTCATGGTCACATTTGGTCTTTTTCATCATCTGAAGATGCTCTTGGACACTGATCCGGTCCTTCTACCTGGTGCTGCCATGCCTTTCCACGCCCAGCAGTTTATTTTAATATTGTGTTTGCATCTAAACTCACCGTTCCAAGGCAGCCCAGAGGGAAAATGGTATCTCTGAGATTGAGATTTCAGCTCTACTCACACTCATTTCATGTTTTTCTCCTTTTTCTAATTATGGCAGCAATTAGCTTTACAGCAGGGCCGGCCTGTATTCATTCCAAGAAGCCAAGATGGGGAACAATCACCTTGTTTACTGGAAGCTAGAGAGTCTGTGCCTAGCTTTGTTCTCTCCACAGCTTAATCTAAAAGCTCTGCTAGGTGTCATCCCACACAGTGGTGTGACTGATCCTGTCTCAAAAGCCTTCCCTCACCTAGCTAATTCAGTGTCATCAAAAACCCTCTACATTCTATGAGATCAAGGCAAAAGTCAAAATAAGCCATTTCAGACTTAATAAGGTGGCACATTTCATTTACATTTATTGAGAGGATAGAGTCTTCCCATTTATGAGTGATTTTTTAATCTGTTAATTTAACCTATTAATGTCACAGAGAAAATCACAAAACTCCTTTGGCTCGTCCTTGCCAACTAATTGGGGTGGCGGTGGCCGTTGTAAATGGTTCTCGTGCAGTAATGGAGAAAAGCAAATTATGAAATGGACAAGTTATTTACGTTTGAAAATAAACTGCATCTCACGCTGGGAAATTAGGTTCTGGGCAATTTTTGCATTGCAACATGAGCATGTCATTAGTTTTAATTTTCCACAACACAGATTTTAGGCGTAATTTGCTTTCATTAGAAAAAAAAAAGTAGTTTCTCCTCTTCTGCAACATTATCATTCAACACTTCTCACCATTGTAGGCTTGTTTCCTTTCTCTTTTTAATGTTTTTAATGTAACCTTTCCCCTTTAATTTGTAAGAACAGCCTTGATTTTCCTAAAGATGTAAATATTATGGTAAAATATCTTTGCACCCAAGGAGAACTGAAACACTGCAGGAGCGCGCCAGGCGAGCGTATCAAAGCCATCCCACAGCCCAGGCTTCATAATGCCACGGAGGCAAACTACACCTCGAAGGATCGAGAAAGACTACATAGTGTGTTTCTCTACTGTAGAATGCAGGCACTGAAGAGGAAGAGCAGCAATCAGTTACACATTAACCATCAGGGTCATTTCTTATAGCAAATGCAAGGTCTGTTGATCAAGTCCTGGTTCTCAGTGGGCAGGAGTCTTGCTGCACAGCTGAGCTCACGGTCGAAGCCACTGCACCGTGAGATATCGTGATCCAAGTCATCCACACGCGTAGCAGGATTTGGACATCGTCAAATGTTTATCTTCATGTTTTTGAGTAATTTACTCACTTTTTAGCTGATCTGCTGTTAATTCTGATGTACATCCAATCTAGAATTAAGCAATTGCCCCACATTTACTATGAGATAGGGAAATTATTAAAAGAAAATGAGTGGCAGGGTCACTCGTGTTACAAAAGTGCCCATAAACTAGGTTCCCAGCATGTTCCGTGGTTTCTTCTCAAACTTAAATAACTTTTCTAGGTACCCTTATCTTCTGGGTACTTCCTGTAACTTCACGTATTATGCAATGGAGCCCATAAATATAGGTAGAAGTTAACTTGAACGGCTCCAGTGGACTTAACCACACACATGTAGTTAAAGCTTTATTACCATTTCTGTCATAAACCTCTCCCTTTTCTTTAAGAGATTGACCAAGCTATCGTAAAAATGTATTATTGCCTGTATCTTTGCGAAACATGGGTTTCTAAGAAGTGACTTGCCTCCTTAAACATACTGGACTTTGGCTTAGAGTCCTGCCACAGAGCAGCGAACATGCTGTTTCAGGTCAGGATGGAGCGTGCTTGTGTCCTGAGTGTTACAGGCTGAGGTAGCAGCTTCATTAATTAATTCCTCTGGTTTTTTGTTTTGTTTTGTTTTGTTTTGTTTTTTGAGTCAGGGTCTCAGGTAGCTGGACTTGATATGTAGATAAAGATGACCTTGACCCATGACGCTGGGGCTGTCACCTCCCTAGGGCTGGGACTCCTGGCATGCATCGCTGACATCTGCCTTCAGTTCTTTTGATGTTTTAAAATTATCCTGAAAAGTTAACACAGTACGGCTCCATTGATGAGGTATAGCTGGAGGCAGACACAAAGATATTTAAGCACTTTACTAAGTAAACAAGGAAATGAAAAATAGGTTTGAGGGCTGACAAGACAGGTAAAGAGGTTTGCCACTAAGTTGGAAAGTCTGAGTTCAGTTTCTGGGTTCATGTAGTGGAAGGAGAGAAAGGACTCACACAAGTTGTTCTTTGACTTACACACACACACACACACACACACACACACATACACACATACATATAAACACACATACACACGCATACACATAAACACACACACAAACACATACACACGAATACACACACATTCACACACATACATATATACATACTCACACACACACACACATGTGCACACACATCTACAAATATAAATAAATGTAAGGATAATACTTGCCAGGTCTTCTGGTACACTACCAAGCCTCTATTTTAAAGTTTTAATTAGAGTACAGTACTCATTGTCCTCACCTGGGTTTTTCTAATGTTAACATCTGCATAACCATTGTGCAAGAACTGAATCCTGGAAAATGGGATCCTACAGTTTTATCTAACCTGTGACCTCATTTGAGCTTTCCCCTTCTTTTGCCAATGGCCTTTTTCTTCACATTGTACTTAGTTGGTTTATCGTTAGCGCTCCAAACTATGGGGATCCTTTCATTTACTTTTGCATTTTTTTAACCTGACATTTCAGAGGATTCGTAGTGAGTTGCAGTTTCTTACGGAAATACACCTCCAATAGGGGCTGCAGAGATGGCTCAGGGGTTAGGAGCATTGGCTCTAGAGGACCCAGGTTCAATTCCCGGCACCTTCATGGCAGCTCAGGACTATCTGCAACTCCAGTTCCAGAGAATTCAAAGCCTCTTATGGCTTCCCAGGGCACCAGGCATGCACGTGCTACACAGGCATACATGCAGGCAAAACACTCATAAGAGAAAGGAATACACCTCCATCGGTGTAGTCTCATGTTTCTCATGATTTGACTGAAATTGTTTATTAAGATTCATTTTTATTTTTATTATTTATTTATTTTTCGAGACAGGGTTCTCTGTTGTAACTCTGGCTTTCCTGGAACTCACTCTGTAGACCAAGCTAGCCTGGAACTCACAGAGATCCTCCTGCCTCTGCCTCCGAAGTGCTGAGACTAAAGACATGTGCCACCAACTTGGGGCTAGATTCATTTTTTATTTTTAATTATGTGTATGCTTGTTTTCTCTCTCTGTGTCTGTGTCTCTCTCTCTGTCTCTGTCTCTCTCTCTCTCTGTGTATACTGGTGTGGTGGTCAGAGAACAACTTCTGAGAGTTTATTCTTTGCTTCCACGAAGTGGATCGGAGAGACTGAACTCAAGTCTTTCGGCTCGGTAGCAAGTGTCTCTACCCACTGAGGTATCTCACAGCCCTGAGATTATACACTTTTGTTAGATCACAGAAGTGATGCCATATTTTTTCTCAGGAGCTATATGATTGATGTTTTGCTTTGTGATGTTCACTTTATCGCTTGGTTAAAGTGATGCCTGCTGTATTTCTTCACTGAAAATTATTATTTTTCCTTGTAGGGGACGTGTCGAGACTACAGGCTCAGTCAGCGTTGGTTTTAGCCTTCCAACCCAACCCAAGATAGTTCGCCAGTGGCTTTTAAAGTGTGTTCGTTGGAGGGCAGCAGCTGGTCTAAGACTGGATGTGCTTCTAAGTTCCTCCATGGCGTAGTTTGGATTTTAACGACCCAACAAAACTTCTGTGTGGAAGGCTTTGTCCCTGGCTCCCAGTGCTCTTTAGGCAGTAATTAGAACTTCAGGAGTGGGGCATAAAGAAGGTCATTGGGGTCATGCCCTCGAAGGGTATGTTGAGACCCCAGCCTCTTCCCTTCTCCTGCACCCCCCCCAACTTGAGTGGACCTCTCTTCTACATGCTGTATATATATATACACATGGTATATGTGTATACCTCACGGTAGGTCCAAAATCACTGGGGCAAAGCATGGACCGGACCCCGTTTTGGGGGCAGAGAGGAGGGTATTGAGACAAAGTCCATCTCTGTTGCCCTGGCTGACCTGAACCTGTGGTGAGTGGTAATCCTCTTGCTTCTGCCTCTGGAATGCTGGTAATACAGGCCAGTGCCACCATGTCTGGATTGCAAAACCCTGAAACCATGAGCCCAACCAAACCATTCCTGTTCATGATCTGTTTCACTTAGGTATTTGGGGTCAAATCCATAGCCGTTTTAATTTGCATTTCCATAATAGCAGGGAAGCTGGGAAGATTTTCACATCCATTGTCCACTTTCTTTGTAAGTACCAATTTAATCTTCATTGCCTTCCCCCACACTTCTCCTTACCTCTCCTCTTCCCGCTTCCCTCCTTTCCCCTCCCCTTTCCCCCACATTTTAAGATGGGAATTTTTATTACTTTTTAAATGAACATATAACAATTGTACAGTTTTCATTAGGCTTCTCTTTTTTTCTCTTTATTGTGCTGGTTACGAAGCCTAGGGCTTCATACACGCTAGTCACGTGTGCTAGAGGGTCCCCCTACACTTTCTTCTTTTTGGTCAGGGTCTCACTAGGTATCACTGGATTGCCTGGAGCTCACAGAGGTGCATCTACCCATCTGGCCCTGCCTCTCTCAAGTGCTGGGATTAAAAGCCTGTGCTGCCATATGCCCAGATAGATTATTTTAAGATTTAGTTTTGTGTGATGTGTGTGTGTGTATGTGTGTGTGTGTGTGTGTGTGTGTGTGAGAGAGAGAGAGAGAAAGAGGGGGGGGGGAGAGACACGGGCGGGGGGTAACTTCTGAGGGTCAGTTCTGTCCCAGAAATTGAGCTCAGGTCTCCAGGCTTGCTTGCTAAGCACTGTTATCAGCTGAGCCGTCTTACTGGCCCCCTCTATTGGATTAGAAATACTCCTGAAGTTGACTTTAATGCATCGGTTCTTTACATAGCATGTGCAAGTCAGGTCTGACTAATCCAGGAGTGGTTAACTCAGCAGTTTTCAGTTCACGTTTCCCCCTAAACCCGAGTCAGTCACCTTCCCCTAAGTGCTGTCTCAGTTTACAGTGTTGTGTTCTCCCCAGGACCAACACAAACACCAAAGTCCATTCTTCATCGCAGATGGCTTGCCCCATGATAGTTATTTTGTAGTGTGTGTGTGTGTGTGTGTGACCGTGTGCGTGTGTGCATGTGCGACCGTGTGCGTGTGTGCATGTGCGTGGTATTGTAACTTCAATGAGACCAGACACTGTTTCTGGAAAAGCCTTGCTGTCGTTTCGTAGCTCTTCTCGGGGGAAATATTTAATCTACACCTTCTCTCAATGCGCACACAATAATGCAGATTCACATTCGCCCCGCCCTCAACTCACTAGGGTTTCAAACTTCCACAATAAAGCTTTGATCAGGGTTAACCATCTGGGAAACTGAGGCAGGAGGATCATAAAGGGCGAGAACTCGTCTTTAAGAAAAAAGGAATAAGTTACATTTTCTGAAAATTCTCTAGTGACAGGAGGATGTTCTGGGTGTTTTAAATTAAAAGCCGGCTAGAGCGCAGCTTGCCCTGAGGTTGCTTTCCCTCCATTACGCTTTGGTTTGGTCTCTCACATGTAATCAGCATGTTGAGCTGTAACCAAAGAACACTTGCTCTACCATGGTAAGGGTCTGGGATTACTTTCTGTTTGTTTTCCAAAGTTTAACGTGTAAAACATAATGGAAACTACATTAGGTCTGGAGATGGTCCAATCTATAACCCCAGCCCTTGTGAGGCAGAAGCAGGTGGACTTTGAAAGTTCAAGCCCAGTCCAGGCTACATGTAGTGAGCTCGAGGACTGCTCAGGCTGCATGGGAGACCCTGCCTCAGATATTTCCTAATACTTTTTAAAGACAAGATTGTAGTGGGACAGTGGAGTCAAACGCCTTTAATCCCAGCACCAGGGAGGCAGAGTCACGTGGATCTCTGAGTTCAAGGCCAGCCTGGTATACAGAGCAAGTTCCAGGACAGCAGGAGCTACACAGAGAAACCTTGTCTCAAAAAACCCAAACAAAACAAAACAAACAAACAGATAAGATTGCCACAATGTCCTTACTGACATTTGATTTAACTCTGTGTGTGTGTGTGTGTGTGTGTGTGTGTGTGTGTGTGTGTGTGTGTCTGTGTACAGGGATGTATTTGTACATATGGTCTTTCCTCAGACGTGCATGGTAGAGACTGACCTGGGAGGTGACTACAGCTCAGTATAGCAAACATAGATTTATTTATATGCTGCTACTGCTTGTGGTACCTCAGATAGCAACATCTTTGAGATAGAGGAATGAAGGATCTAAACCACTTAAGGAAAATGATGTCTTTTAGCTAAGAAACAATTGTTTTTGTGGGTTGCTGATGGTTCCCTTTCCTTGAACTGTGAGGCTTCTACAAATACAAATCTGATGCAAATTCTAAACACTCCTCCTCCTTTTTAGACTTATTGTTCTTTTAGTTTTTGTTCAAAATGTCTTCACTAAAATAGAAAAAAAATGTCAAGAATACTATTAAAATTCTCATATATCTGCCATCCAAATTCACTAGTTGGTACGAGTTTGCTGCAGTGATTCTCTTTCTTGTCCCAGTCCCTATAATGAACACACACACAGACACACAGACACACAGACACACACACACCAAGCCTTTTTCTCCTACTGAATTTACAAGTTAGTTGCAGATCCGATACCCTTTACCTATAAATACTTAAGGTTCTTATTCTTACAAAAAGAGAGAAAGAGAGAGAGAGAGAGAGTATTCGTTCACACAGTCAGTCAAATCCAAATTTGCAGGATTGCAGCATTATAAATTATACTCAAAATTTTATTGCTACCCCAATAATATTAATTTTGGCCCCTTTCATCTAGATGAAACTCAGGACTGACCGTTCCTTTAAAAATGAACATTCCAGAGACATGCTTTGTCTTTTACCACATTTACATTTCTGTATGTGTGTGTGTGTGTATGTGTACAGGCTCATGTGAGCATGCGGGGCACGTGTGTGTACACGTATGTGGAAGGCAGAGTGTGACATCAGGTGTTTCCCTGGTCATCTTCCACCTTTGTTCAAAACAACAACAACAACAAAACAGTCTCTCTCTGAATGTGGAGCTCACTGGTTAGCAAGGCTAGCTAGTGCCCTCAGCCTGCCTTTTCATTTTTACCCCTATGGATGTGTGTGTGCTCCGGAATGCGGATGTAAACGCAAAAGCAAAAGACAGGCACCGAGTGTCTTCATCACTCCCTCCTCACATAGTGGGGGAAGGTCTCTAGCTGAACACGTTCAGTCATCTGGCTGGCTTGCTTGTCCTGAAAATCCTGTCCATCTTTGGAGTCTGGAGTTAAAGTGACCTGCCACACCCAGCCAACTTTTACATGACCTTGGAGGACTTGAATTCCTGTCCTGAAGTTTGAGCAACAAGTGCTTTATTCAGTGAGCCATCACTTCAGCGCCCGCCATGATGGTTTTTGGTTTTGTGTTTGTTTGTTTAACATAAGTTGTTCCAGGGATCCAACTCAGGTCCTCATGCCTGTGTGACTTTACCAACTGCAGTGTCTACCCAACCCTCACCTTAACAGTCTTGGTGACTTCAGCCAGTTCACTGTAGAATGTTCCTCAATTTGTGCTGTCAAGTGTCTTGTGATTAAATCGAGATTTTGTTAAAGATATTTATTTTTATGTGCATTGGTGTTCTGCCTGCATGTATGCCTGTGTAAGAGTGTCAGATCCCCGGCATCTGAGTTACAGACACTTGTGATCTCTCATGTAGGTGCTGGGAATTGAACCTGGGTCCTCTGAAAGAACAGCCAGTGCTGTTAACAACTGAGCCATCTCTCCAGCCCCAGATTATGAGTCTTTTGTAAATAAAATGTAACTGATGCTGTACCCTTGTCAGTTTCTACCAAGAGGGGACGGAGTCTGTTCTTTCTGTTGATGATAAGGCTGATTCTCATGATGTAAAATAGCTTGTTAGGAATTTTTCATTGTTAAATTGTCCTTTTCTGTCATAATGAATACTCCAATCCATATGGAGTTCTGCAGGTGAGCTCCTTCCTCCCTAAAGCCACTCAGTCACCTTCCACTCACCCAGTGTTCCTCAGCTCCACTAATGCTACGGATGAGGTGAGTGAGGGTTGCAACGTGGTGGCTTTGTAAGGTGTACCTTTTCTGTTTCCTGTGGTGCATTAGTCTGTTTTCTGATGCTATAATAAAATACCTGAGCTGGCTCTTTCTGCCTATACTGTTACCATGGCACCATGAACTGGGGGCAAAGTGGGCAGAAGAAAAAAAAAAAGCAGGCACCAAAGTTCATCCTTTACAGTCACCATCCTGAAAAGGTGGGATTCATGGCTTCTGCAGATTTCTATCTTTCCTTCCTCCTCCCTTCCTCCCTTCCTCCCTTCCTCCCTTCCTCCTTCCTTCCTTCCTTCCTTCCTTCCTTCCTTCCTTCATTTTTCTCTGTGTAGTCCTGGCTGACCTGGTACTCTTATAGACCAGGCTGGCCTTGAACTCAGATATCCACCTGCCTCTGTCTCCAGAGTGCTGGGATTAAAGGGATGTACCACCACCGCCTGACTCAAAATACTGTTTTAAATGATTAAAACAAAGCAACTAAATAAAATGAGACACACAAAATAAATCTGAGCAAAAAATTATTATGCGGGAAGGAAGTCCTGCTGGCCATGTTGGACACAAATTAAAGTATTGTATATATTTACATTTAAATATTCCCAGGTTATACCTTTCTGACTTAGACCCCCATTCTGTCATTCCCCTACTCTGTTCTCCAGTGAATCCTCAAACTGCAGAGAGTACAGCCACAAATGGAAATGGAAACGGAAAGTCCTTTGTTCATCATTTCCAGTTCCAACTAACACTTGACTAGAAAAAGATAATGTATTTTTATTAAAATTTTTACTTTGGCTGGGTGAAGGTGGTGCATGCCTTTAGCTCTAGAACTCAGGAGGCAGAGGCAGGTGGATTTCTGTGTTCAAAGCCAGCATGGTAGACAGTGTTGAGTTCCAAGACAGTCAGGGCCACACAGAGAAACCCTGTCTTGAAAAACAACAGCAATAATAAACTTTACTCTGATTACAAGTGATATACATTCTAATTGTTGAAAATGTAGTGAATACTGTTTGTTTCATTTTGCTTTTTTTGATTGTTGTTTTTTAGAGAGGATGTATCTGTTGTAGCCCTGGCTGTCCTGGAACTGACTGTAGATCAGGCTGGCCTTGAACTCACAGAGATCTCCCGGTATCTGCCTCTTGAGTGCTGAGATTAAGGCATGCACCACCACTGAGAGGCTTCACTTTATTGTTTTTAAGACAGGATCTCACACAGACCAGGCTGGATTTGAACTCCTTACACAGCCAAGGATGACCCTGAACTCCTGATCCTCCTGTCTCCACTTCCTGAAAGCAAGAATTACAAGTCTGTGCCTATTTGTGTGGTGTTATGAACACCAAGTTCTAAGCAAGCACTCCACCTAAATTGAACTATATCCCCAGCCTTCAACTTCTTAGGACTCTTGAAGAAAACGAAAGAAAGATGAAAAAAAAAAAAATTCCAATCATTTTATCAACTAATCTTAGGCATCAAAATATGGTTTGTTTATTTGTTTGTTTTCAGTTTGAGGCTGGGGGATGCTATGTAACCCAGGCTGGCGTCAATTTGCTCTCATCCTCTAGTCTCAGATTTACAGGTGCTGAATTATAAGTGTGCACCACCGGACCCAACATGTTAGTTTGAGACCGACCCTCTGGATAGCCACAGATGGCCTATAACTCACTTTGTAATCCAGATGCCTTGCGTTCACGATTCTCCCATCCTTTATTTTGTGCTTTCTCTTCACCTCGGTGGGTGTATGTTTATAAAACCTCTGTTTTTCATTTCCTTCTTCTGTCAACTTGTTTTATCTCCTATGTCAGGAATTCCCCTCCCCCCACTTTCTTTTCATTTTCTAAAGATTATTTCAAATTACCTGTGTGTGTGTGTGTGTGTGTGTGTGTGTACATGTCTGTAGAGGTCAGTTGCAAGTGGTAGTGTGTCACCTGGCATGGGTGCTTAGAACGAAACTCAGGTCTTCTACAAGAGCAGTATATGCTCCTAAGTACTGAGTCACCTCTCCACCCCCCCCCCTTTTTTGAGACAATAATCTTATTGTGTAGCACAGGTAAACCTTGAACTCCAAATCTCCTGCCTCAGTCTCCCAAATGATGTGATTAGTGGCATGCCCACCAAACCCAATACACACACACACACACACACACACACACACACATTCGCACACATATATAGGCTACAAACCCTGTTATATATGAATGTGTGTATGTGTGTGTATACACATATATATGTATATATATTTAGTTGCTATTGCTTATATGTATACACACACACACACTACTGTCTCTTGTTGAATACCTGTTATCTCCAACACTGTATATAAATGTATGTTTATAGTATATGTTTTCTAGGTGGAGAATTATCTATCTTTGTTTTAGACAGGGTCTTGCTATGTCACACTGGATGAGTCCAGGTTGACCTTGGATGTGTAACTATTCTTCCGGCTCTGCCTTTGAGTGCTGGGATTACAGCTGTGTACTGACAAGCCTGGCTTATCTTCATAAGGCCATTCATACTTTTTGCCTTCTTCGTACTTGTTAACAAACTGCCCACCCCCAAAGGTGTCCACACGTCCATGACTACCGCAGCAGATGGAGTTAGGACACTGGTCCTAGAACCATTTTTACACCTCTCATTTATGAACCAATGCCTACGAGGATGTTTCCCTGCGAACCATGCACAGACCATGGAGCATACCTGCACCACACAGCCTGGTGCCATTTCTGCTGCTGTCACAGCCTGGCTAGTAATTGGCTCATTGTGATGCTGATGATGTAGCATCCCTGACGTTCTAAAAGATTGTTTGGTGTAACTGCTCCAGGCCAGGAAGTGTCTCTTCACCTTTCCTATCATATTTTGAGTCAGAATTCAAATACTGTACAGTTGAAGCTGCAGTATGCCTGGCCTATAACTGGGTCGAAGGCATTCATATTTGTCATTTTCATCTGCTTAGTATACTAACAAGGTGGAAAAAGCAGTCCCAGTCCCTCCAAAAGGTAAACCTTTACTTTTTAAAGAAACTACTACTAGTATGTTAAAACGAGGGTGGATAAATTGCACTATGTAAATGTACACTGAGAGCCTTGTGAAATATCATGGAGAATGCATGGAAATCCCAAATTAAATAAAACTTTCTTATGAACAAGGAACAGGAGACAATCAGGACATTAAATTGTTTTCTTAAGAATACATCATTTTAAGTCATACAAAACGAAATCTTTTAAATATTTTAATTACATATCTGTCACCACAAAAGAAACGAAAAAAGCATCTATCTTCCTGTCTCTAAAGCTTTTGAATCGAAACGATTTTCATTTCGTCTAATCTCAATGGGAACTTCTATTTACTACGGCACTGTCTTTGTAACTTCTTTTAAATGTGTGGCTTCAAACAGTAATGAAAAAGTAAAAAGATTAAAGATAGGAAGTATTCCAGAGGACAAAATATCTTCTGTGTTTCCATTGATCCAGATTGGAACAGGGATACACAGTGAATATAAAAGTCACCTCTAATTAAATAATCTTATCCGTGAGCACTGTGTACTGGCTTATCAGAAACTTACTTTTTTGCTCATTCTTGAGCCTTTTCTATGGCCCAGTATCACTTGGTAATTCAACACCTACTGTACGGAAATGGGATGTGCTATGGGTAGTCTCCCAGTCAAAGTGAGTAAGATTTGGGTGTCTCTCTGTGACCATCGAACTAACTCGGGATGTTTCTGTTGTCCTATGTTCTTGTGAATACTGCCCTGCAGATCTCGCCTTGCTTTCTTCGCCTCATTCAGAAGCTATTTATTTTTTTCCCACTGCCTCTTGCAAACCCCCGCCCCCGTAGCTGGATGCCGGCTCAGCCCCCACACATTCAGGCATATTTATTCCCGTAAAGATAGTGACACTTGGGGTTTATTCTAAGACTAAATCCTCGCTGCCCAGTGACTAAGGATCTAAGCATGCACGATGCCTCTCTGCTCACCCTCCTAGCCAGCTTGACTACTCAACATTTTTCTTTCTTTCCCTCAGAATCCCCTGTTTTGGCACACTTCAGTTCACACTCTACTGCCAGGCCACTAATTGATTTCTGAAACCTGACATTTGTTTTTTTGTTTTCTCCCATCTTCCCTAATGGTACGGCACTACTCAGCAGGGAGGAATGCAAAGAACTAGAAAGTTCAAAGTAATTGAGGATCTGTCCATTCACACTGGCTGGCTGCACGCCAGGGTAGAACCTGGAAAATCTGAAAAATATTTATCAAGTTTTAACCCTTTCTTAGGAAGCGGATAGTGCAAGTTGGCAGCAGTGGTGTTTGTCCTGGTTAAACATGTCCTCTGTATGTTTAAAACAACATGGCACACACCTCAGAAAAGGATTACATTCCAATTTCCGTACCATTGTACACGGCTAAGCTAGTTATTTTCTGTGAGATTGCAGAGCTGAGGATTTGAGAGAAACCATTACTTTCTAAAAAGTGGCAGCCCTATTTCCCAAATCTTTATGCCAGAAATGAAATTTAAATAAATGCTGCCATATATGAACAAAAAGTAGATATTCGAGTATTTTAAAAATTATAAATGCATCAGCTATGTGAACCTGGCAAAAGCCAGGCTCATATATGCTTTCTTTGTTTCTTTCTCTCTCTCTCTCTTTTTCTCTCTCTCTTCTTCCTTTTTTAAGTTGGGGAAAAAATGACAAGGCTATAAAAATATGTCCTTAAGAGCCTGTCAAATAGTTTGTGGGCTTTTGTTTTGCCGCAATAGAAAGCTTTCTAAGGGGAAGCATGTTTAAAAAGCTAGTGTGAAATTTAAAAGGATTTCCCACAAAATAAACGGGTCTTATTCTAGTAAAAAGTTACAGCCCACTGAAACTCTTGTGACCAAAAACAAAAGGAAAAGTCTAGATAGGTATAATAGAAAATTAAAATGAAGATAAATTCCAAGATGTAGTAGTAACTTTAAATTGAATTAAGCTTAAAGAGTAAAAGAAACTTTCTATTAAGAGCTATCAATACCACACATTGTGGTTTGACCATCTTACCAGCATTAAGTAACTAAAAGTCTTCCAAGGATCGCTTGTTTTTTAAAAAAAATACTAAATCCAACACCAATTCAATGACCTGTCTCTAAGTTATAAGATCGCATGCTTGGGTTTAATAACAGAGAAAATTAGGCCACATTTTTAAAGATGAAAGTTGGCAACATGAAATTGTTCACTTAGAAACTGAAGTGCAAAGACACTTATTAAATAACACTCTGGTATCAAGAAAGTAGTCAACACCCATTCACTCAAAGCGGCAACCACAACTATAAAAATGAATCATTACTAACAGGAAGGAAAAGGGAGAAAAGAAATCGACTTCACAATATGATTTTATCTTTGCTGAAAGAAACACACGTGATCCTTTCTGGGCATATTTGTTTACCTATATATTGGAAACAAGATTCATACCTTTCAGACACTCTTTGAGGAGCTTTTTTTTTTTCAGAGAACTTTTAAAAAGATGCTTCACTGTGAAGTGCGAATGCGTTCTCTGTAGGTACTCGGGATAATGTGCTCTCAACATATGTACATATGTCGTAATATTACAGGCATTTTTTATCGCAGTTTATCATTCCGGCTTCCCGATATACCAGATGAAATCATGTACAAGAACAATAGGATTAAGGAAAGTAGTTTCCTTTGGTGATTGCTGGCAAAAAAAACCCCAAAAAACAGAAACAAACAAAAAACCACTCACCCTCCATTAAAACATCGCAGTAAATGGGTAATAATATATCTGGCTGTTACTTTCCTACAAATTTGGATTCCCAGTTTTCGGAGCCGCTGATTATCTGTGAATGCTTGTGGCTTCTTTGGTTCCCGTTTCATAGGAAAAAGTGCCACGGTATTAGGTAGATAGGCTATGGTCCTCTGCTGAAAATATTAAACTCCTTTTTTTGCCCCCCCTCTGGAGACGACAGTGCTAGCAAAAATAAGCCAAAGATGTAATGTCTATTTAAATACCCAGTTGAGCTAGCTGTTAGTTCTCAAATTAGATTCCATTCTCCGACCAGAATCAACATGGTTTAAATATTAAACACTTTATAATAATTCATAGGGCCCACCCCACCTCTTCCCCACATACGGCGACAGAAGGTAGAGATGTCTGAAAATTTCTAGCTACTTAAATACCGTAGGGGGAGATATGCCCAGGTTGGTATGCAAGGACTTGAAAAAATGCTTGACATTACAGCTTTTATTCAGGCCTTAAGGATATATATATCTTCTAAGGATAGATAGAGTCACTGCTGAGAGAACACAGAAGGAGAGCTGTTTTACATTTGTTCCCGTACCGACCCTTGTTTTCCTCTAAAGTACATTTTGTATATTTACAAATACGCACTCTTTGGACAAGACTGGAAACCTCAGCTCCCCCACCTAGCTGCTGTCTTTCAGCTTTCCGAGTTTCAGGTCCTTGCACAACACCTACGACGTGCAATACTTTTTTTTCTCCCTAATCCTGGCAGAGAACAGTTGGGAGAGATCTCCCTCCGCGTCTCCACCCTGATTCCCCCTCTTCCTAGATTCCACCCGCTCCTCTCCTTCCCTCCGCCCCGGAGCTGGGCTCCTCCGGCCCAATCTGTCAGAGAAGTTGTGTACAAACTGAGCCGCAGCCCTGAGCGCGAAGCTCCTGGCCCGCGAGGGGTGCGGTCGACCCGTCAGAGGCGGGACCAGTCGTACTTCCTTCCTATTGGCTAGCCTCCGGCCCTGGGGTCTTGCCATTGGCCAGGACGCTGCCAGTCGGTGGGCTGGTCCTGCCTCCCCGGAGTTGGGAGAAATAGAGGCGGGCGTCAAGTGTCAGTAGTCGCGGGGCAGGTACGCGCGCTTGCAGTTTGCTGGCAGAGCTCGGAGGTGGCGGGAGCGGGTTCCGGCGGGCGAGCGAGAGAGCGAGCGAGCGCTGGGGCGGGGCGGGAGAAAGTGGCGGCCGGAGGACCTCGGCGGTGACGCGTGGCCGAGCTCAGGAGTCCCGATCTGCACGCCCGCCTCCGTGAGCCGCCTGCTGCCGGCCCCCGGGTCCCCCCGCAGCGGCCCCGCGCCGAGACCGCCGTCCCGAGCCAGCCCCGGCGTGGTGGGAATCGCGATCGCCCCGCGCCCCTAGCCCCCACGACCCGATCGCCCATGGCCACGCGGGTGCTGACCATGAGCGCCCGCCTGGGACCGGTGCCCCAGCCGCCGGCCGCGCAGGACGAGCCAGTGTTCGCGCAGCTCAAGCCGGTGCTGGGCGCTGCGAACCCGGCCCGCGACGCGGCGCTCTTCCCCGGAGACGACCTGAAACACGCGCACCACCATCCGCCCGCGCAGCCCGCGCCGCCGCCGGCCGCCGGCCCGCGGCTGCCCTCGGAGGAGCTGGTCCAGGTAGGCAGGAGCGGCCGCTCTCCCTCCCCGGGCTCGGGCGTGTCCCGCCGCTGCGAGGCGCGGGCGACAGGGGCCGCTCCAGGCTGGGGCGCGCGGGAGCGGGTGCTCCGGTGGGCAGCCCCGCCCTGCGCCCGCAGACGGGGCGCCGCGGAGTGGATGGGGGAACAGGGGGCGCTCGCCCTGGTCTGATCGGAGGGGGCGGGAGGCGGCCGCGGGCTCACGCGCACCTGGTGTGTGTTTTCTTCCGTGGGCATGAGAGCTTGTACCCACACTCAACTTAAATCGCTTCACCTTGACCGCTCTCTCCCGATGGCCCCGGCGTTGGAAGTCCACCTGCCTGCGTCCTCTGGGATGAAGTAGAAATGGAGATTAGAGTAGTGGGGTTTCATACCTCTGTGGCTCACCCTAGAACGGATTGTGGGGCCCCGTTTGGGAAACTAGAGCCAGGAGATCTAAGGTAGTATTAATTAGAACGCTGCTGGGTTTTTTGTTTGTTTTCCTTAAAAAAAAGAAAAAGAAAAGGAAGGAAGGAAGAAAGAAAGAAAAAAAGGCCAGGGGTGTTGTTTTCTTCGTGTGCGCGTAAATTTCCTCTCCGAGTCGCGTTGAAAGCTGGCAGTTGGCTTTTACACTTGCCCAGCAGCCGAATTAGAGCAACCGCCTGTTTCTTTCGCCCACGCACTGGAGTCATATAGCCCAGAAAAAAACTTCCCGGGACTTTTAGCTAGTCCCGAGGAGGGAAAAAAAAAAATTGGAAACAGACCCACATGCAAACAGCTGGAAGAGCTAAAATCAGAAACCACTGACCGCCACGGGAGCGCAGTGCACGAAAGGGTTTAGTTCGGTTTATTTCAAGACGCTTCGTTTAATAGCCTCTTGCTGTATTGTGCCTATTTCGCGGGGTCTGCCAGCCTCGTCGTGCTTTGAGAGGACAGTGGCATTTGTCAGATGTGACTCACATGGCTTCAGCATGAATCTTTATTTTTAAGTCGTGCATATCCGGGAAATCCAGTCCGTCCTCGTCCACATCCAGATCTTAATGATCTGAAGTCCGAGGTGAGATTCTTTTGATATTTAGGAGCAAAAATATGACTGTGGTTCCCCGATTCAGGTGCAGTGGTTTGTTCTGTGAACTATTTCATTTAGTTGTGTTTTGTCCTTTCTATGTAACTTTCTTTTCAATGTCAAGAAAAATTGAGAGAGAAATTAAGCTTTCGTTATATTAGGAGAGAAGAGAGCTGGGCAAAGACAGGCGGCTGGTCAGAAGCTGGATTATGTGTGTTAAACAATCTGGGCCTGCGAGATACTGGTTTTTTTCATTTTGTCAGTTTTCTCACAGGAGATAGCAGGAGGCTAAGGGATGACTGCGCTTTTTACAGAGGAAGGGGGAATGTAGCATTGGCCCACAGAGAGGACATGATAAATGTTTTGCTGATGACTGTGCTGGCAATACAGCAGCCTCTCCACCCACGGGCACCCTAGCACCCGTCTACCAAGGGAGTGATTTTTCTCCTTGATAATTAAAGATCTGTTTTAGATAGGGATATGAATAGGAACATTTCATTATTACATTAACCAATTACCGAATCTGCCGGCTAGAATCAACATTTAGATCAAATGTTCAATGTGCAACTGTTTTCTGTGGATGGATACAGGGTTTTGCTCCAAACATTAAAGTTTTATTAATCAAAAAGAAATGGCCAAAGAATATTTTATACTAGACCTGAGATACCTAACTATGGCCACATAAAAGGCCTTTGAAATATTAAGATTTGTATAGATTTTAGTTTTCAAATAGAGCATGTTAAATGTAACAGCTATGAACAAAATTGAGGCAGTTTGGCAGTACTGAGACTGTATTTTAGCTGCAAGATTTATCCTTCTTGGACTGGGTGAAACTTGATTGCATCAGAAAGGACTATGTTTTGTCTTTGCTTCCTCTTCCCCAACCCCCTCGGTTTGCCTCTTTCACTTTTTGTCTGGGGATGATTTGGGGAGTGATTTTACTAAAGACATGTCATACAGACTTCTGGTTAACCAATAATTACACAATTGACAAAATAAACTCCGTGTTTATAAGCAACACTTAGGAGTTGGCCCCAGTACTTTACACACCAGTGTTAGAGTTTTTAGTAAGCCCTGTTTATCCTTCCTGAATGAATCGGTAGATTATGTGTATTTATATCTCTTTTTTAGACGCGATGTGAAATGGAGAAGTATCTGACACCTCAGCTTCCTCCAGTTCCAATAATTCCAGAGCATAAAAAGTATAGACGAGACAGTGCCTCGGTGGTCGACCAGTTCTTCACTGACAGTGAAGGCTTACCTTACAGCATCAACATGAACGTCTTCCTCCCCGACATCACCCACCTGAGAACCGGCCTCTACAAATCCCAGAGACCATGCGTAACACAGATCAAGACAGAGCCTGTTACCATTTTCAGCCACCAGAGTGAGACCACGGCTCCTCCTCCCCCGGCCCCAACCCAGGCCCTCCCTGAGTTCACTAGTATCTTCAGCTCCCACCAGACCACAACTCCAGAGGTGAACAATATCTTCATCAAACAAGAACTTCCTACACCAGATCTTCATCTCTCTGTCCCTTCCCAGCAGGGCCACCTGTACCAGCTATTGAATACACCGGATCTCGACATGCCCAGTTCTACAAACCAGACAGCAGTAATGGACACTCTTAATGTCTCGATGTCGGCTGCCATGGCAGGCCTTAACACACACACCTCTGCTGTCCCGCAGACTGCAATGAAGCAGTTCCAGAGCATGCCCTCTTGCACATACACCATGCCAAGTCAGTTTCTTCCCCAACAGGCCACATACTTTCCCCCATCACCACCGAGCTCAGAGCCTGGAAGTCCAGATAGACAGGCTGAGATGCTCCAGAACTTAACTCCTCCTCCATCCTATGCTGCTACAATTGCTTCTAAACTGGCAATTCACAATCCAAATTTACCTGCCACCCTGCCAGTTAATTCACCAAATATCCAACCTGTCAGATACAATAGAAGAAGTAACCCGGATCTGGAGAAACGACGCATCCACTACTGCGATTACCCTGGTATGTGGTCTGCGTGCTTGAAGCTTCAATAGTACAGTCTTTTTGTTGAGTGTGCTCAAGTGCTTGTGTATGCGTGCACACATGTTTTGTACCCATTTTGAACCTTAGGCATGAAAGTAGAAAGGAAAGGTGTACTTGACAGTTAAAAATAAGTCATCTATTTTAGTTTTCTGTGTTTTACACTGGCATGTAATTAGGTAACAGTCTTGCTTGTTTTACCTATTTTAAAAAAATGGCTAACGAGTCACGGTGGTTCATGCCTATCATCGCATCACCGAGGCTGAGGCAGGAAGATAGCCCGTTCAAGCTATCCTAGGCTGCATAGTGATAGCGCTGTCTTTAATAAATATAAAAATCCCAAAAGTTGTTCTAATGGATAGAGTATTCTGGGAATAAGTTACCTTGGACTTATTGTTTTAGTAGTGAGTAAAACTTGGGTTTCTTTTAGTCTAAAGTTGTAGCATTAAATTCTAAAACGTCTCCTGGAGATCAAATAGGGTGAGAGGTAGTAGTGTGTGGTAATGAAGTTCAGGTTGTAGGTACCTCTTGGCAAGTCCAAGGCTACTCACAAGACAGACTTAGGAATGGTCCTGTTAGTGTGTGCTCCTTCTTGAATAAGATACGTGACCCAAAACACAACTTGACATTAATAAGTATATCTCCAAGTTGCTGGCATGAGCGAGTTTATGATTAATACCGGGCATAATTTATTGACTGGTGCATGATGTGGCATGACATGCTTGAAAAAAACTAAAAAACCAAGGTATAGAAAATTATAGTCATCTTGGATAATGGCTCAGCACTGTCAGCTCTACCTCCATTAAATAAATATATATCCTAGGATAGATTCTCAAGTCTCCAAAGCACGTATTATAGTAAAAAGTACCTGGAGGAATAGAAACACAATTTTTCCATTTGCTACATGGCTGGATCACCTGTGATACATAAAGCAGATCATCTCTGCCTTCTCATCAGGTCACGGGGGAGGAGGGCGGGCTTGAAACTTCTTAACCGACGCTTCTGATAATACGTCTAGCAGGAGAGATTTCATCTTTAAAGCCAGATGTTTAAACACTGAATCAGCAAATGTAAAGATTTCAAAAGGCCCTGGAAATGACACGCTGTTCCTCCTCTGTTCCTTTATTTCAGGTTGCACAAAAGTTTATACAAAGTCGTCTCATTTAAAAGCTCACCTGAGGACTCATACGGGTATGTAATTTTCCTGCTAATTCTGTGAGTTGTGTAAATAGTGTGAGTGGCATTCATTCTTTTAAAAGCCAACACGTGTTTGATCTCTTCTTCTGTCAACTTTTATTTTTTAATGGCCTCCCTTTTCAGCAAGGGCTTGACTCAAAATTCAGTTTCCCAAGAAAGTCTGGTCCCAGGAAGGCTGCTGTTCCTCAGTGAGACCTTGCCCTCACGTAGAATTAATGACCCCTGAAACGTAAACAGCAGTGTTTACTAATGGATTTTAAAACTTTAATGGCAATGCTATTCCTGTCTTGAAAGAAGGAAACAAATTATTGGCAAATCATCTTGCTTTAATAAAGGTCTTTTAGGCTCAAAACTTTTCCACTTAGCATGTTAAGAACCAGTGCTCATTAACACATTATCTTTAATTTCACCGGTGGCTTCAGATATTTGTGTTTAGTATATTTGCTGTGTCTGAAAAGTAGGCCTAAAATCTGTAGGGATAAAGGTAGAAGAGTAAGAATGAAAGGCAATAGTTTAAACAGCATGCCACACCCAACCAACCCCAGCCCTTCCTTGGTAGGCTTGAGAGGCCTCATCTTCAGTCTGACTTCGATTTTGGATCACGCTTTCAAGTCTAATCTCTAATTTTATAGTGATTTGTTAAAGTCACAGCAGTCCCTTGTCGGAGCTATTAATCTTAACCTCATATCAAAAAACACTTTTTTAAAATGGAATTTGGTAGCATGCTTTATTAAAGGGCTCCACATGCCCGTAATATTTTCAAGTGTCTGGATGCTTACTACTGTAATTTTCTTAAAGAATAGCCCTAAAAAAAAAAAAACCAGATACAAAAGTGACTGCGGTGTTTTCCTCAATAAATACACCCTCCTTACCTGAAGTTCAAAGAATAAGTTTTCTAATAAAAGCAGTGACCCAGCAAAATGTATTATTCCATCATTGCTATGGAAACCAAAGTATTCAACAGTTCCTTTGAATGGGTTGTTGGATTAGTGTGAGGACTTGAATCTCCCTAGGCTAGATGTTACTATGGTAATTGAGTTTTGATGAATGAAGTAGTTATCTCTAACTGCTGCATTAAAAAGTAAAAGCCTTTGAACAAAGGTCAGGGCTGAGCCCGAGCCCTGTGAGCGTATGGTTGCAGACATCTTGTATGCGTTTTAGGAAGCAGTGTTTGGTGCCTAAATGCTAAACACTTATTAAAACCCGAATGGTCCTGGCCACAGTGTGGCAGAGACCAGGCCTTTCCGAGGGAGAGGCTGTGAGAGGCAAGGCATCTCTTGAATTTATCTGTGATAGGTAGGATTGAATTGTTATGGCCTGAGTTTTTGTTTGCAGGTAAGGGCGCAACAGAGTAATCTAGCATATGATAAAAACTTCAATTTAAAGTTTTGAAATCACAGTTGACAGGTGCCAGAAGGTTCCATATAGAATACGGAAGAAAAAAAGAAAAGACAACCTAAAGTGTTCTGTTGGGCACAGTGGACTTGGGTTCTTGCCTGAGCTTTTGATCAAGGGGAAACAGAAGTAGCTTAGAAACATTTGAGCATTGTTCGAGTTCTCCCTCCCTCCCTCTCAGTCTAGCCTCTTTCGCCCTCCTCTCTCCTCTTTTTCACTCTCCTCTCTTTCCTCGGAAGTCCTTGAAATTGGAGATAAGAAAGAGGGAATGCGTTTTCACGAGGTTAAAGTCCTATAATAAAAGAAGTGCAATTGCATATAATGATATAATCAACTGCTTATTGCAGGGGTGTCGTCAGGC
Organism: Cricetomys ansorgei; assembly: GCA_026225945.1. NCBI lineage: Eukaryota > Metazoa > Chordata > Mammalia > Rodentia > Nesomyidae > Cricetomys > Cricetomys ansorgei. The sequence goes on from JAMJFZ010001816.1 coordinate 2,740,599, forward strand.
CATATCTAAATAGCCTTTCCACCCCTGTCAGGGTTTACTGCTCTAAATGCTTGTACCTGAGATCCTGGAACTTGACCTGCTGGCAACGAAATTTAATAGTGGGCAGTCTGAACAATGCCTGTACTAATAAGAAAACACACTAAGATAGAGGGTCTGGGCCTCATTGGGGTCCCAAGCAGGGACTTTTTCACTCTAAACATTGTGGCCTTAAACATCTAATGACTAAGACCACGTAATGCAATTTAATAAAGTTTTGTTTGATAGCCTTTCAAATGCCTTGGGGAGCGTTTGTAACAGACTCGTTCGTCTGGCTAAACCCGTTCTTGGGTAATCACAGAGCATTGAGGCTCTTTTCTCCTCATTTCTAGTTTCTGGACAATGCCTTTTAAAATTACCTGTGTGCTTGCTACCATCGTCTGCCCTGCTCAGTGAATGTACAGGAAGCAGTTGGGTTTTTTTTGTTTGTTTGTTTGTTTTTTGCCTGGTTATGTTTTTCCTTTTAATGCCCAGGTAGATAACTGTTTTGTTGTTTTGTTTTTTTTTCGTGAATAACATCTCTGATTCAGAGTTTTATCTTTTTTTCTGTCCCCTGTACCATTTCCTCCCATTTGGACTTTAAAACCTATATGGATTTGATGTGTATTTGTGTATATGAATGTGTATTTGATGATATAAAAGTAATGCTTTACTAATGATTGTTGGCAGAATGTGAAGCACCCCAGCGTTTCTGTGGAAAGTAATTGTAGTAGCTTTTAAATGTCACGTTACCATATGTCTCAGTGGATTTAAGCAATTGAAACAGTCTTCATCTGCGTTCTGCTTAATGACTTATTCTGTGGTTTTAGATATGAGTGATTCTTTAACTTGGGTTACAGAGTGAATCTAACTAACCAAATACCCTATCTGTCCACTGCACAGCTCATTCTCCCTAAACTGGGACAAAAGAGTAAAATATTAGTCTTTTTGAACCACAAGTACCATAGCATTCAAGTTTCATAAGTTCATGGACTTGGTTTTTTTTTTTTTTTTTTTTTTTTTTTTACAGAGAATGCATGTAAAAACTTAAAGCTCATCTAAGTATGGCCAGACAAAATCTGAGACATAGTAGTATGTGCATTTATCTGTACAAAGGGCAGCACATGTGTGGATTCGTGTAGGCATCCTTTATGTGAGTGAGTCGATGCTTGTGGATGCTATTTGTGATATGTGTGCACACATTAGTACGCTTCTCTTTAGAAATAGTTACGGCTGTTTCTAGGCAACAGTGTCAATAAGTGGTCTATTCCCAAATCAAAATATTTGTACTTTTAATAGCATTTAAAAGAACATTTTATTGAAATTCTTATGCCTTGTGAAGGTACACATTGCCATCATTCCAAAATTTCAACTGACTACTTAAACACATTCTGCCCTCATAAATTACCATAATTGATAAACTGTCTTCTATAAAAACAGCCTATAGTTTGTGTCCATATGCTTTCCTGTCTTTTAAAGACAGAACTTTCTACATTCTAGGCTACGGCCTTAGCAATGAGTTACACCCCAGACCCCTGTCCCGAAATTCCATTACGAAGATGTAGATCCGTTTTCAGCCTGGCTTTCTGGAACAAGGTAGAATTAGGAGCTGAATAAAGTATTTGGGAGCAACACTTTAGAGCCCCTGCACAGCTCTACTGCTCATGAAAGAGAAAGAGGGAAGTTAGAGATTCCCACAGACATGGAGACAGAAGTAGCAGGAGCACAAAATGGACTCGTGTACTGTGTTCAAGATCCCCTGATGAAGAGGGACGTAGCCTATCCCTCAGTATGACGAGTAGGACATCCCCACCTTCTCCCTTAAGCTGCCATGGGAACCAAATTATCTAGGGACACTTGAAAGATGCTACCATGTGTGCTTTTAAATAATTTTGCTTTCTGCTTTAGTTTCTAAGTTTGTCTTGGGCACTGACCATTCTACGTATAAATATCTGAGTCGAGTCTTTGCTGAGAATTCATTTTCCACCTGCTACATCAGACATAGTTTTGATAACGTTGACTCTGAGATGTTTTTTTTCCACTGAAAATAGCATCCAGCCTATTTCATGGAAAGGGGGTGAAGGGCTTTAAAAGAGAAGCAAGCAAGATGGATTTCATTTCAGGCCATAGTAGATGACGGAGATTGTATGATCTGGGTCTAGAATAGATGGATATTGGTTAAATGCATAACCTGTTGTATCAGAATAAGCAACACATCAGGAAAATATTTTGTAGATGTAGTATCTAGTGATTTTCATGTTTTAAAAAGCAGTGCATTGGAATTCAGCATGTGATGGAAGGTGTTATATTCTTTACTTTCAGTATTATATTTATTTTACTTAAGGATTTGAAATTTATTTTTTCCTTGATTTTTTTTTTTTTTCAGGCCTTTTAAAGTTTTTTTTTTAAAGTAGTGGCCTAAAAGCCTTGTTGGTTTAGACCCCAGGAAAGGTATTTATGAGTATGAAAACATAGGAACAATTTCTAAGTGACTCACTGGGAAGATTAAACATTGCTTCAGGGATGGGTTCTTTCATCTGAAAAACATTTACATAGGAAATTGATCAAACATTGTTTCAAGATGATAAAGCTTATCAAAGGTTAAGAAGCATTATTTTAATTCAGCAGACATTTTTTTTGACTGGTTTTGTGAAGAATCCAAAGAATTAATCTCATCTTACCCCTTAGTTTTGAAGCCAGTGGGAGGAGACAGTTCCTACGTAGATGAAATAGAATTGCTGAAATTGAGCTAGAAGCAGCCGGGCGTGTGGCGGTCGGAGGAATGCAGAGAACAGTATTTAAAAATATATATTTTAATTACCCAGGAATTTTCCTTTGCTGGGTATTTTTAGTTCTACCTGATGGCCTACATTTTCTGGTGAGAGATTAGAAACAAAGTCATGTCCTACTTGAGGGAAGTGTGACTCCTTGTCTGCCTGTACGATTCATATTCATGCACCTCTAACAAATCTGATAAAGGGCCAGGTACTGCTTTAGAAGCACAAAGTGGCTACCTTTTGTCTAAAACCGCCTGGGTAGAATGAATTTCCCTTTTTGCTACTTCATACAGAGGCAGGACAACTGCTGGGTAGGAGCCACTGGATACAGGAAAGACATCATCATCACCCCCCCACACCTCCACACACCCCCGTTGAGTGGGTGAAGTGAGGCCACCCTTCTATTGTGGAGTAAAACATCTAGGTGGTGTTTTGTCCGTTTTGTTTGGTTGTTTCAAAGTTAGTTTTATTAAAAAGAAAACCAACAAGAAATGCCATGTTTCTGTCAGGAGCTTCGACAATTGGAGCTTTACTTCAGCTGTTAGTACTTGTTGAGGCTGAGAAGTGTAGCCAAGTGTAGAAGAAGCAAAGGACCCACCCCACCTGTCCCTTCAGCCTCACAGATGGGTATGCCCTCTGGTTCCCCGTAGAAGCCCCCTTTTCGTGCTTGAGACCCAAACATTGTGGCCTTTTCAGAACTACTTGGACTATTCCAATTCTGAAGAAGGAAATTTGTTTGAAAATCTGTATGATGTGTACTAGGGGATTCTAGTATTTTATCCTGAAGACACTCAAAGCAGGGTTCTTATCTAAATAGTCAGATTAGCCCAGTGGTCCCAAGCCTCACACCAGCCTCTTGCCTTCCCTCATCTTCATTATGAATAACTGCTCAGACTTGGGCTGAACACTTCAGGGAGGCAATAGAGGAGGAATGCAGAACCAAAGGGATAGTCAGGAGTAATACAAATACAAAATACAGCCCACCCGGAAGGCCCCCCTTTCCCAGGGCTTCATCAGACCACCGACTGACTCAAGTGCATTTGATCCCAGGGACAAAACCCACCACCCCGTGCATGAAAACCACAGCCTGTGCCACTGAGCCACATCCTTAGCCCCGGAGTCAGCCTATGTGCTGAGGGTACAGTGCATTGCCACTCATGGTCTGTCAGCTTTTCTAGAGGGAGTAAGGAACTGGATCTAGAAGAACGCGAGAAATTGAAATGTGATGAAGAGGGCTCCTTCCATAATATAGCCTTCACACTGGTTGCTCAGATGGGCCATTACTTACATCCAGGAAGTGTTAGCTTTTATAGTGAGTCTTTCTCTGTTACACTTGTAACAGACCACTGCTGCAAACTCTAATCAAATCTTTTCATGGAAAAGTACTGGCACGGTTATATAAAAATACAAGTCAATGAGTCCAGTTCACTCTCACTTTCCTCAGATATGTAAGCAATATTTTTCCATGATTCCTTCAGTGGTTTTTGTTTTCCCTTTTTGACTATTAGAAGCAAATCTGATACTGAGTTGATTTCAGAAACTAACATCCACCAGTTTGATAGAGAAAACAGCTATTGGTCAGAGACCAAATCTTCTATTAAGCTAGGCATTTTAGGGCAGGCCGTGTCTTTTTGAATTAACACTGGTTTCAGTTCTGGTAGTTTGGGGCTTTTGTCTTTATATATTGGTTAGACTGTGTTTTTATCACCGAGAAGGAAACATTCAAATTTACTGTAATAAACTTTAGAGTTACCTCATTTCCTTTGTTACAACAGTCTATGTAGAACTTTCTAGAAAAATGGCCTTGGTATGCGACTATTGAGAGTGTTCAACAGAGCAGAGAAACCTCCCATTCTAGTAGGTTCTGAAGTCATTCTTAAAATTTGTTAATCAGAGAGGAAAAAAATAGATGATGTTGAAGATGTTTTGAATACTTGGCAAGACAAGGATTCTGAAACCTAGTAAAAGGAACCCTCCTCAAGGTGATATCAGCTTTTCAGGGATCCCTGAAACCCTAAACGATGAGTCTGTTTCAGCCACAGTATGGCCAGCATCTTACACAGTCTAGGCAGTCTCTGAGTCCATTAGCTATCCCCTTCCCTTCAGGAGAGGCTGTAGAATCTCAGTAAATTTGAGCAGTATGTATTCGTTGCTTGAATGATTGAGAGTGTAATAGTGTTTGCTAATGGAAGACTTAAGTGCGACATTAAAGAAAGTGGCAGGCCAGGACTCTTAATGCGGAGTCAGTTGGTCAGCTTCTAACTTCTGGAGTGGCTTTGTTTTAAGGATTGAGTGAGAATTACCTAGCTCTAGAGCAGACTCCTGGAGACCCCTGAAGGAGCCGTGCCTCTTACTTACTGGTGGTGTTTCTGTTGAGGTTTTTTTTAACATGGTATGCTAATAGATTTATCAGTATGGGGCATGTGCGAGTTTAACTTGGACATATTTTTCAGAGATTTAGGATTCTTCAGCCATCCCTATAACCTTAAGGTAAGGAAGGAAGTGCACGCTGGTGAGATAAAGCAGCAGAAGGGTTCCTTCCGCACCACACAAGCTTGCCGCTGTTTTCACTTTGCTCCTTTCCATGGCAGCAGGAGAACTTAAAAAATACAGGGGATGTTGAAAGAGCTTAACTAAGTATTTCAAATTGGTGGTATTGGAAAGAGATTCTTTAAAAATCCAATTAAACTTTTGAAAGCTCTATCCTGTTGAAATATAACTTGGAGGAAGTCAGTTTGCTTTCCCAGAAGTACTGACCGTAGTGTTTCTGGCTGAAGAAAAAAGGCTTGAGGCTGCTCCTCCGCCAGAAATGGGGTACCAGCTTCCTCTGCGATGTTTGACTTGAACAGTGTTGACACTTGAACAGATCCCATAGAAACTGCCCCAAGTGGGGGATAGCTGTCCTTACTTTTATAGTAAGTCTTGGCCCCGCGTAACTGCCCTTCCAGACACTGGTGGTATTCTTGGCTGAATGAGCTATAGATGCACATAAACTGAGAGCAAAAACCCCAAATGTTTTAGGAACTTTAATGGCTACTGTATGTCAACCAATCAGTAAAGTCAACTTTACAAAATACTGGTGCAGTTTATTGCTTTGCAGCCAAAAAAAACAGTGAACAAAAAGAGTCCAGTGTCCTCTGCTTCTAAAGCAAACTCTGAAAGCTCCGTCCTCTGCTATGTAATTATTAAATTCAAAAGGCTTGAAATGATCCTTCTTAAATTGGGACTCCTGAGGAAGTTTTTTTCCCTTCCTTTAAACATCAGAATTAGGCACCCTCCCCCAAGGAATGACAGGAAAGCCATGCTGTTTAACATAATTTGTTTTCACTAGACATTTCTGTGTGAAGTTCTGTGTGATTGGCATCTCTGAGCTGGATAGTTAGTCACCGCTAGCATTAAAATCGTTCTGTGAATCCAGCATTGTGTGTGAATGTAATGGAAGAGAAATGACTTTTCTATTACTTGAAAGCCTGAGTAACTTTACTATGAGACAGCAAAGCATCTTTAGATTCACCAGACTGGACTACAAAAAGGGGGATAGACATAAGCGTGCCTTAAATCAGAGGCCAAAGAGGGGGAGCAGAAAGAAGGATGGCATGAGTATCCTGTAAGTAAAGGCTCCATAGAGGACCAGTTTCATTCGTCCTGGCCTTACATCTTTGTTCTATAGACTTCAGGGTCCAAATGTGATCAGGGCAGTATCAGGACACTGGCCACAAGCTGTGGAACCTGCAGCCATTGTGGACATTGAGATCCAACTGAGCAATAATCAATCACACACCTTCTGGAAGATGATACTTACTGCTAGCCATAGTCAAGAAGGGTTGTGCAGTTGGTCTGTTCAAAACTATTCCAAGTTTCTTCCCTCAGCACAGACTGGCCTTTATTAACAATCTTTTTTCCTCAGGCCAGCCAGAAGAAAACCTTTTTTAAAAGGAGGTTGGGGGGAGGGGGTTATGCATAAAAAACCAAGCAAAACAAATAACAAATGATGTCATGACATGTTTTAGTGCTCAAAGGCTTGAAGTTTTGGGATCTGCATGGGAAAATACCTGATCTTAAATAGGATCAACTGTAAAACAGCAAATTAAAATTTATTATAAATAGTAAGTAGTTTTGGATGTTAAGTGGCTAGCAAATTTGGGAGAACATTAGGACTCATACAGATTATGCAGTGGGATTGGCTCATATCATAGATGGGGGGGGCTGGGAAAAAAGAAAGCAGAAATATTGGTCCAGGTTTGTAGGTGTCAGCCATGTAAGCTCCCCAAGGCCTGACCTTTCTGTTTTACTTGTTCTATTCCACAAATCTGTTGTGCTCTAGACAACTGGCTAATTGTTCATAGGATAAATTTGAGGTGAGAGTTGAGGCAGGGTCTCTCTAGCCACTGGCTGTCCTGTAACTCTGTAGACCAGGCTAGCCTAGAACCCAGAGAGGATCCACTTGCCTCTGCATCCCAATTGCATACTCAGCCTCAGACTAAATTTTAAGAGCCTTTATTTCCAAAACACTTAACCCAGAAAGTTGAAAATATGTGGGTACTAGCAAATGCTAGAATTATTATGGGATGTAGACAAAGGTGGTAGAGTGACCCTTGCCTAACATTGCTGAAGGACATGGGTTCAATCCTCAGCACTCAAACAAAGGAAAACAAATTTATTAAGTATCAAATGCAAACATGTTCAGGTAAATCAATTAAACTGCTTCTGTCTGGAAGCACGGGTGAATGTCTATGTTAGTGTAAATATAAAGTTTGAGAAGACCAGTGTTTTGGCATGCTCCTGTAATCCCAGCACTTGAGAGGTGGAGGCGGGAAGATCTGGGGTTCAAGGTTATCCTCATTTGAGACTTGATTGGGCTACATGAGACACCATCTTTAAAAGATAGAGCATACAGCCTGTGCATCCTCCTGGCCGTGCTGGGAACCTCAGTGTCTGATTGAGAAAATTAGGAGCAGGGTTATGTCAAACAGTGGTGGTAGAGCTTCGTGAAGGAGTGATCTGAAGGTGTGAGCCTTCACCGCCATTAGGCATTGTGTTTACAGTAATCAATGCTTGATTATGTAGAATCAAGGTGATGACATCCTGAAACCCTAGTGGCCTCCTTAAGGATTTTTTGGTGCAGGAGTACTCCAAACAGGGACATTCTGCATCTGCTTGCAACTTGCCATTCTTCAGCCCTCCCTTCACCATCATCTCACTGTGTATCCCTAGCTGGCTTGAAACTTGGCTGGGTAGACGTAAACCAGGCTAGCCCTGAGTACTGTGAAAGGCTTCAGCTTTTGGAGAACACACAGAATGCCCCTTTCTTGGGGATGATCGGACGTGGCACCCCCTGTGGAAGGGACTCCTGAGGGGGCTGGTTCCCGGTGGGGGTTCGGCGCACCCCTCACCCTGTCTCTCTCCTCTTCGTCGCAGGTGAGAAGCCCTACAAGTGCACCTGGGAGGGCTGTGACTGGAGGTTCGCGCGCTCGGACGAGCTGACCCGCCACTACCGGAAGCACACGGGCGCCAAGCCGTTCCAGTGCCAGGTGTGCAACCGCAGCTTCTCCCGCTCCGACCACCTGGCGCTGCACATGAAGCGCCACCAGAACTGAGCCCGCGCCCGCCGCCCCGAGGCCTCGACGTCCGGACCCCGCCACCCTTCAGACCGCACACCTGACTTCACAGATAAAAAAGAAAAAAAAAAGGCATCAAAAGAACTGGAAATGTATATTTTGTATATTCGATGAGGCCACAGGGAATACATTGTATTAATACCAAAGTGTTCTTGGTCATTTTGAGAAACCTGGAAGCTTGCTGTCACCATCACTGCTGGCTCTAGTCCAGCAAACTTCATCTCCAGACAGGCAGCCCCATCTTATCTATCTCAGCACAGGGAACCGGTAGGGGTGCACGGGGAGCGTATGCTGTTTCTATCCAGAACTGCACACACAATCATTTGTGACAGTGTTTAGTATAAACAAGCCAGTTGGCAGGAACCCGGACAGATTGTCAAGATTTTACTTGACATGGACTCGTTTTTTTTTTTCTCAAGATTAGATTTCCTTAGAGGAGGAGGTACATACACAGTGTACCTGGCAATTCACAAATAGCCATTGAACAAATGTGGTTTTTTTTGTTTGTTTTTGATTTTCTTTTTTTTTTTTTTTTTACATGAATGAGTTGCCTATATTTGCTATTCAAAATTTTGTAAATATGCAAATCAGCTTTATAGGTTTATTACAAGTTTTTAAGGATTGTTTGGGGGAATCATACTTCTTTTGAAAATAACTATGAATACATTTACAGTTAGAGTTTGTAGTAAGATACCTCTCAAAAAAAGTTACCAAATCCATTTCTTTGGGGAGGGGATAATTATTGAAATGAAAGTAAGATGCTAATTTCACACTGATTAAATAAGATTTGTTTATTTTAAATATAAAAAATTTTTTTATGTGACTTTAAACTGAAGAGCTTAAAGATACAATACACAGAAGTATCATGTTTAAGTGGGGAAGGACTGGGGCAGTGGTCACATGTCCTTATGGAACTTAGGGACTGTTTTCACTCGTGGAAGCTTTGAATTTCTGATGCAGTTTTTCATAGACTGGGATGTTTGCTCATGCAGTACTGTTAAATGACAATTTATATGGAGTTTTGCATGTAATATCCAGTGAGACACAGTAATTTTGTTGAAATTACAGTGCAGTGTAGTTAATCTGTTGTTAATACTGACTCGGTGTCTGCCTTTAATATCAGTGATAATGTTGAAGCTTACCAATATGCAATATGATAGGAATGTGACATTGCTGTTAACCAAAGGGCAGAAATCCTAGAGCAAAATGCCAAAAGCGGTCTTAATTGAAATTTTAATTTTGTTTTTAAAATATTGTTTATCATTATTTATTTTGTGGTAATATAGTAAGTTTTTTTTTTTTAGAAGAAGACAATTTTCATAACTTGATAAATTATAGTTTTGTTTGTTAGAAAAGTTGCTTCAATGTGTAAATAGGTGACAAATGGTGTAAATAGTTTTGTAAGGCTTCAAGATGTTTATACGTGGACACACCTACATCAAAAGCATAAATCTGCTGCTGTTTTGCTTCTTTGTCCCTTATTTTTGTATTGTGGTCATTTCCTATGCAAATATTGGAGCAAACAGCTGTATAGTTGTAGAATTTTTTGAGAGAATGAGATGTTTATATATTAAACGACAATTTTTTTTTTTTTTTTTTGGAAAATAAAAGTGCCTAAAAGATTTATGTGTTGCCTTCTTTACCTTCTGTAGAAGATAGTGAGCATATTATAATCCTAAAACCAGCTGCTTACGTGGGTACCATCAGGGCAGCTCCTAGACTCCGACTTACATCCCAGCCTCTCAGGCTGAATTCATGGACAGTTTGGGTGACATGTCTGAAATGAAAAAACAAACCTTTGAACCAAACTTCCTTTGAGACAGGACTTATCTATAAAATGGAATCAGGACTGGGTTTCTATCAGCTGGTAGAGTGGACTGCCTACATAGCATGCACACAGCCTTAGGTGCCAGCTACATCCCTGCATAAGCCAGGCAGTGGGGGTACACCCCTGTAACCCCAGCCCACATTGAGACAGGATCTGAAGTTCAAAGTTGCCCTTTGCCAAATGAAATTAAAAGTATGAAGGAGTAACTCAGTGCTTTTACCTTTCTGACCACCGCACACACCAAGCTAACCCTTTCAGCCCTTTCAGTTTGGAGGCACTTAAACTTTGAGTTTGTGAGATTATATTTTCAGAGACAAGAATTGGATATATTGGGTTTTTTTTGTTTTGAGATAGGGTCTCTGTCTCTGGCTGACCTTGAACTCACAGAGATCTGCCTCCCAGGTGCAGGGATTAAAGCTGTGTGCCACCACACCCTGCCAGGAATTGAAATTTTTAAGTTGTAAAATTTAAATTAATTCTTAAATTAATTTCAATTAAATTTTTAATTTAATTTTTAGGTTGCCTCGATTTTTGTTTCCAGTGCTGTGGCTCAATCCCACAGCATTGTGCTACCTCCAGGTGCTGAGAGCTGGTCAACACTGGGTCCTTGAACAGACTCAGCATCAGCACCTGTGTCTTCTTGTATAATCACCAGTGTGAGCACATGGGACTTAGAGTAATGATATCAAATAGCTAATTGTATAGTCACTCCATCTTTAAGAAGAGAACCCAGTGCTCTAACGTGTAGTTTGCAAGATTGACTTCCTCCTGTAAGGAAAGGAGGGTAAGGGGTGACTACAGTGGAGAGATCTGTGGACACCACCCTGGCCAGGTGACCAAGGTCTACACCAATGGTGATAATGTCATGGGACAGTGTGTCCCCCTCATGTGATCTGATGAAAAGAAAACTCGCCTCTGTGGTCTTAGAACGTATATACCCTGTGCTGTAAGAGGCAACAGACAGCACCTTGGCATCCTATTAAAAACTGTCAAAGCCAAAAAAACACTCTGAAGCTATTAGTTTGGCATGACAACCAAAAGGAACGGAGGAGAAGAAGCCTGAGTGAAGGGAGCTGGCCATTGGTGGCCGTGTATTTGACTCTGAAACTTGAAGGAGGAAGGAACGAAAGAAACTCACATGAAGGATGTAATTAGTGTGCCAATGCTGGTTAGTCCATTGTGATAATTATATCGCGTTAATGTACATCTTATTTTTGTGTTACTGATTTATACTTTAGTAATGAGGAATATGGGGGTGGGGTTACAGGGATTTTGTTATCATGGTTATAATTATTTTTGGAAAGGGGAGTGGTTATAGAGTTTCACCTTGTAGCTCAGGTTGGCTTAGAGCTTGCTGTGTATGCCGATTTGGCCTTGAACTCATGATCTTTCCACCGTGCCTGGCTAAACAAAAACATATAAGATGCTCATTTTTTAAGAAAGTGAAGACAAAAAGCACTCTAATTAGTAAGTCACTGTAAATGGTGGTGCTGGGGTGCCCGGTGTGCCCAGATTTTAAAGTGGGAATTGCAGTTAGGGGGTTTGGTCCTAGATGTTTTGTTTCTGCCCACTCTTTCCAGCCTTACAAGTAGCTCGTAGCTCAATAACAGCTTGTTCCCTATTGGTTTCTCATTCTTCTGTGGGGGGGGGGGAGGATAATTTATCTGTCTTAAATTTACTTGTGCAGATCAAAATGAGAAAAGCTACAGCCTTCTTTTTTTTCCTAACATGATCTCTAGCCCAGGTTTCCCTTGCACTTGCCACAAAGTAGAAGATGACTTTGGATTCTGCTACCTCCAACCCTGAGTTCTGGGATAACTGGCAACCCACCTGTTAAAAGGTGCTGGATCAAACCCAGGCCTCGACCATTCTAAGAAAGCATTAGACCAACGGAGATACAGTCCTGGCCACAGACTTCTTGGAGCAAAGAAATGGGTATTTAGTTGTAATATATAATTGTATGAATTAGCCACCACCTTGCAGCTACAGACCTTCACTATTGATTTGATTCCCAGACCGAACTGGCATTGAAGTCCCTAACACTTTGATACAACTTAACCCCGGATGACAAAAGCTGTTTCCACTTCTTCCGGACGCTTAGCTGTTTCTCTCTTCTCTTCATAGTCTCCTCCTGAACAGATCCTGATCGCCCTGCCTCCGTGTCCTCAGTGCTAAAATTTCATGTGTTGCCTCCACACTGGCCCTTCCTGTTTGGCTAGCTACGTGTTTGAATTCTTGCCTGTCATTATTGGCCGCAGTCCTGTTGTATTTAGAGACAGATGACATTTTAACATTTGAGTAATTATTCCAGTGTTGATTGGTAGTCTTTCTTGAATGCTTTTCTTCAGATTGTCAATTCCTTGGCTGAGACCATTACCACCTTCACTGGGAGAATTTACCCATTCTTGTATTGCTGCTGCTATTGGTTAATAAGGGACGTTTTAAATCATAATTACATTCTGGTGCTGTGTGAATTGACTTAAGCCACTGTAGCAACTGAGTAGCTCTGTGGCTCTTTGTGCTCTGTTGCTGATGTAGTCTTGGTGTTGGGTTTTTGATAAGGTAGATGAACGTGAAACGACAACTGTAAATGCAAGCAACCACGTAATGGCCTGTGGATTTTTAAACATTATTAGTCTTCAAGGGAAATATAATTTGCAAAAGACAACTTGCTTAACGCCTTTTCAAAGCTACTAGGAATTTAATTGCCGGTCACTGTTGGGTCCCCTAAATGATTATCTGCGCTCCAACCTATCCCGGTGTTCCTTTGTAAACAAGGCAGAGTAGTTTGACATGACTTGAACCGCACATTAGGTTCCAGTTGGCCAGGACGCAGCTATGTGACTTGATTTCATACCTATGCACCTCTGAGTTTTAACTGTCTGTGGATCATTTTCCCTCCCCTTGACGCAAAGTTGGATTATGTTATCTCCTCTGATCATTGCATTCTTCCCTCTCAGTTTATAAGAAAACCACCACGTTATTGCCTCCATTAGAAACTCTGTTGATAAGCAGTCCCTGCCTGCCTGTACCAAAACGGTTTACTCCGGCTGGGGCATGTTTCCTACCCCTAGCTAAGTCCACCAGAGCTTTTTGGATTAAATCGGGAGCCATACCTCAATGAGGGCTTTTCTTTTCCATTCCTTAGTCTGTTCTCTACATTGAAGTCAACCAGATTCCATCTTCGGGGAGGTTCAGTGCTCCAGTGCAAAACTAATCAATGGGTAACATGTTTCTCCATTCCTTTCAATTATTCAGGGCAATAGATAACAAACATTGGAATTTATTTAGTAAGCATTTTAAGAGGGAGTATTCAGAAAAAGTCCTGGCGCTGGTGGCGCATGCCTTTAATTCCACTACTCAGGAGGCAGAGGCAGGCAGATCTCTGAGTTCGAGGCCAGCCTGGACTACAAAGCCAGTTCCCAGGACAGCCAGGGCTACCTAGAGAAACTCTTGTCTTGAAATCACCCCTCTCCCCAACAAAAAAGTCTGTACACGTTGGTGCATGCCTGTGATCCGAGCAAGAAAAACTTGTTGGAGTTGGTTTTCTCCTATCATATCCGAGTCCATTCTGTCCTGCTGTAGTAAGTTCTGGAGACTGAACTCAGGTTATCAGGCTTGGCACCAAGTACATTTCTTACTCATTTCATTGGTGCCAATTCCCACATATTTGAGGCCAACCTGTTCTATTAGGGAGTTTCATGCTAGTTGGGCATACTAGTGAACCTTGTTTCAAAAAACAATGGAAGAGGTTGTGGGAAAAGAAAGAAAGAAAAAAGAAAAAGAGAAGAAGGCTGGTTAGGCTCAGCAGGTAAAAATCACTTGTGTGAGTCAGACCACATGAGATTGATCCCCGAGAACCCAAAGTAGAAGCAAAGACTGATCCAGAAAGTTCTCCTCTGACCTACACACACACACACACACACACACACACACACACACACGCTGTAACGTGCAAAATAGTAACAAGTATAAAATATTTTTTAAAAGCCTTTATTGATGGTGTCAGGTATGAGAAAGCTATAACTATGCAGAAAGCAGAAAATACAAAAGACAGAATTATTGTAGACACTATAATAGCTTAAGTAAAAAAGAACATAAAGTCACATGTTTAAGAAGGCTCTGAAGAGGACAATAATTCCAAAACAGAGAAGTTTTTTGGGTATTTTTCACAAACCAGTGTTAAATAGATGTGCATCAGTGTGGGATTTTTCAAATCGGGGAACCAAGCAGCTTCTCCATGTCCTAGAAAGTGAGAAACAGTTTCCTGTAAAAGGAGAGACACTAGAACAGAGAGAACTGAGGAAATACCGATATTATTCTGAAGAAAGATAGTTAAAACTGACTGAGCCACCTTCCTAGTCTTACAGATCTTTAATTAAATCTCCAAATCTTAACCTATTGTCAAAATCAGAGGTCAGTCAAAAAATTAATAAAAATGTTATACACACACAAACATTAAAAATCAGAGGTTAGAAAATTTTCTGTAAAAACAAATTGTAAATAGATTAATATATTGTGCTTTGTGGGTCACAGAGTTTCTGTCATGTATTATGTCTGTTTGTTTCCAGTGCACACATAAATATTAATAAATGATTGTAACTTTTTAAAAAGGTAGATAGCATTTAAGGGATACCACTAAAGGTTGACCTCTGTCCTCTCCACATACATTTGTCCACTTGTATGTATGCACATGCACACACAAAAACAGAAGCCCAGCAGTGGTGGCTCACACCTTTAATCCCAACAGTGCAGAGGCAGCGGCAGGTGGATCTCTGAGTGTGAGGCCAATCTGGTCTACAGAGCAAGCTCAGGTGGATCTCTGAGTGTGAGGCCAGCCTGGTCTATAGAGCAAGCTCCAGGACAGCCAGAGTTACACAGGGAAACCATGTCTCAAAAACCCAAAAGGAAGAAAGGAGGAGGAAGAGGAAGAGGTAGAAGAGGAGGAGGGGGAAAAGAGGAAAAGGAGGAGGAGGAGGAGGAGGAGGAGGAGGAGGAGGAGAAGAAATGAAAGTAGCCTTCTGCCTCTACCTCCCAAGTGCTGAGATTACAGGCATGCACCACCTGCTGAGGATGCATCCTGGGTAAGCATCCTACCAACTGAGCTACATGTATACCTACTAGAGTAGTTACATAATGGTAGCATGGTTGGGAATTCACTCAGGATATCTTCAATTCTCTTCGCCTTTTGGTTGCGGTGAAAACATCTACCAAATGAGTTTTTGCTTTTTGTTTCTTGTTTTTAATAAAACTGAAAGAACCAGTGGAACATTGAAGACGATCTCCTGATGAGATTTCGAATTATTTCTTTGTTGAAAATGCGAAGATTTCTGTGCTGACATTGTGACAGCTTTGAAATCAGTGGCAAGGTAAATAATCTTTTGACCAAAAATGAAATGAATGTTTTGTTCTGAGTTTCTTTTTTAAAAGCACTTATGATCCCAGGATGGTATCAGATAAGTTGAGTCCGAAGGAGTAAACATTAAAAATAATGCAAGTTAATCCAGCTCTTTGTGGATAATAATAAGAAACTGTGAAGAGTTAGCTTTAAATAGTCAAACCTTTTTGGTATTTTATGAAGAATGTTTTCCTCTAAGGAATTAGAGATATTTTAGCAATGCTATCTTTTTTTTTTTTAATTTATGCACATTGATGTTTTGCTCATATGTATGTCTGTGTGACAGTGTCAGGTCCCCTGAAACAGGAATTACAGACAGTTATGAACTGTCATCTGGGTGCTGGGGATTGAACCCAGGTCCTCTGGAAGAGCAGTCAGTACTCTTAACCACTGAGCCATCGCTCCAGCCCCATAGTGATGCTATCTTTTTCTGTTAACTTCTTTAGAATTTCTGAGTGTCTAAAGCAAAAGATGACCATATCATTTGTAGGGGTCTCTAAGCACAGCCATAAGCAAGGAGATGGTGGCTGTGGCTGCAGGCTTTACACAGTATACAAGAAGCAGAACATAGAGACTGGATATGGTTGAAATGTGAAGTACAATCTTGTCACTTTGATAGTGACAGCCAATGCATTGGGAAAACTGAGCAGTTTTTCAAATCCGACAATAGTGTGTGCTCTGATATCCACCTAGGCATTTAACACACATTCCTGCCTTCCCATAATCCTGCAACGTGATTATGAGGATGAAGGTGGTGGTGGTGACGTTTTACATTTTAGAAAGGGTCTCACTATACACCTCAGGCTAGTCTTGAACTTGCCATCCTCTTGCCGTGGCCTCTGGAATGCTGCTGTTACAAATACACCCCACCACACCTGACTAGAATGTGCTGTGTTTTCCTTTTCCATTTTCACGTGTGTTTGTGTGTTCTGTGTGAGTACGTGCATGCATGCATGTCTCGTATGTATATGGGTGCAGATGTGTAAGGGTTCATTTGCACATGTGTTCGTATGCCAGTGGCTGGGTCTCAAAGCAACGAGGGACAAAGTCTCAGTATCTGTGGCTCCGCCCAGCACTCTTCATCCCCACCCCCTACTCTAAACCTCTCCAACCAATTGGCTGGGCTTGTGCTTCCCTTTCCCTAGCTTCTCTTCCCTATATAACTCAGCCATTTTGGTTTCCTGGTCTCTTGGCTCCTGGCTGGCTCTGCTCCTGGGTATCTTTTGGTCTACTTGCTCTCATTCCCTTTTCTCTTGCTCTCCTCCAACCCTGTCATTTCATGGCCCAGTTCAGTGTGCTGGCCATGTTCAGACTGGACTCTTCCGGATGCCTGTGACTGTTTCCTCCCTCATATCTACATTAAAACCTTCTTCCCAACCACACCGTGGAACAGTCGTGCCCTCGTTTTTCATTCTCTAGTCTCGATTGTCAGCTTGCTGTAAGGATTGTTAGGCTGCAATTAGAGGTGGTTGCTATGCCTACCAAGCATTTGCATGAGCTCTAGAGGGTCTGAACTCCAGTCCTCGCACTTGTGTGGGGAAGCCTTCTTACCACTGAGCCAGCTCCCCAGCCCAATGTGCTTATTATTGTACTAATTTGATAGAGGAAGAAAATAATAACCAGGAAGTTAAAGTGATTTGTCTTTCCTAGTGGAAACCTAGTGACAGAAAGCCAAACATTCCAGCCAGGTGTGGTGGCGCATGCCTAGAATCCCAGAACTTGGGAGGCAGAGGCGGATCTTTGAGCCTGGCCTACAGAGTGAGTTGCAGGACAGCCAGGGCTACACAGAGAAACCTTGTCTTGAGAAACAAAAAACAAAAAAATAAAGAAAGCCAAGTGTTCCAACTTCAGCTCCACAAGCCACACGGTTGACGTGTGTGGGAGACCCCCTATCTTTGTAGGGCATCCCAACAGAACTCAGAAGCAAAGGAGGCTGGACCCAAGACAACTCTCAGTTCTTGAGCAGCCCCCCACACCCACCCCGGCTCCCTTTGTGTTCAACAAACCCTGGCCAACCTACAGAAGTCAGGCCAGGAGATGATGGCAAATGGACTCATCTGCTTGCAGAAGGAGCTGCAGACTCTAGCTGTCTCTAGAGGACCCACAGGGGAGCTGTCAAGCAGAGGGACAGAATTCTGAGCTGGGGGAGGCCATCTGCCACCAACTGGAAAAATCTCCATGCAACAGAATGACAGGTATGTTTCATATGCTCATACACCTCGTGGAGAGAAAGCACAAAGGAAGGGGAATGGAGAAATGGGCCCAGGCCTTTGATCTGCTCTACAGGCCACAGGCCCTCCCCTACCTGAGACTTCCTGGGGCCGGAAGTGGTTTGTCAGCACTCCTGGGCTCTGAGTCATCACCATTGTTGGCATAGCGATCCCTCAGATTTCTAAGCTTTAACAATGGCCAACTCACGTCCAACTTTCATTTACCTGTCCTTCCACCTGCCCCTGCTCCCTACCCCTTTATTATTTAAAGGTGCATCTCAAACATTTTACTTTTCCATTCCTAACTATTTCAGTAGATATGACAAAGATTACTTTTAAGATGTCGAAACAACACAAAAATCACTTCCGAGCTGCGCATTTTGCTCAGCACCCGTCCCTCCGTCCCTCCATGGACCACCACCCTTCCGTTCAGTGTGAGATTTCCCCTTGGAATGCCATTCGGGACCCTGGAGTACCTGCTAAGCTTTGTTCTCATTCTTCTGTAATTATTAGTTCTATGTTGGGGGTGGTGAGGTCGTAAGATGAGTGAGCCCATGGCCTCCGTGTTGGATAGGGCTGTGTTTTCCCATAGTGGATAGGACTGTTTTCCCGCTACTGGCTATCAAGATCCCATAGGACAATTCTCTCTATTTAGATGCATGCGTTCGGGCTAGAGTGTTTCTAAACATAGATCCCTAGATGTAGAACCGAGCCGGCAAGGGTTATAAACATTTATGGCTTTAAATTTGCATATTTAAAACATTTTTGTTATGGAAATTCCCAAACAAATACACAAGGAGAGTGGCATAATGGGCTCTTACCGTCCGCATTCAGCTTTAACAATGGCCAACTCACATCCAACTTCAATTTACCTGCTCTTCTACCTGCCCCCTGCTTCCTACCCCTTTATTATTTAAAGGTACATCACCAACACTTGATTATTCCATTTGTGACTATTCGGGAAGGATGACTTTTAAGATGTCACCACAGCACAAAACCACTTCTGCCCTAAGAAAATAACCCGATGGCTTCTGTTTTGTTTGTTTCTTTGTTTTGCTGTGAGATCTCCTGTAGCCCAGGCTGGCCTCAAACAGGCTATGTAGTTGAGGATGACCTTGAACTCCTGATACCCCACCTCCACCTGAGATTACAGATATGCACAATTCCTGATTTGGCTCATAGCTAACAAACCCAAGGTCTCCTTTACGCCGGGCAAGCATTCTAACACTGGGGCTACATCCTTAGCCCCAAGTAATAACTTCTTAAGCAGAGCATGGTGAGAAATGCCTGTAATCTCAACACTTAGGGGCTGAGGTAGTTTGGACTACATAGGTGAGACCTTATCTCGAACAAAAAATCCTTAATATCAAGACCATTTTAAGTTTGAATAGGTTCTCAGAAATAGTTCAAAAATGGCATTTTACCCTTCTACCCACAGTGCTTCTCTTGAGAGAGGAACTCAGGAGAGAAAGGCAAGACTGAGATGTAAAGCCCAGCAGAATTGAAAGCCTGGCAGGCCCAGTCCCTTAACCCTGCTGCAACAGTCTTGAATAGCAGCGGACATCAAAAGGCAGCTGAGCCCGTCTCAGAATAAAACAGCTGAGCTAAACAACCAAATCCAAACAGCTGTACGGCCTTGGACTTAGCATTGCATTTGGACTTAGTGTGACATTAAAATTAGATGTTTTCTATCTCCAGAATTTTTTTTTTTTTTCCTGGCAGAAAAAAACAACTGAAGCATTTCCCTTCACCTATAAATGTCACGTTCAAGTCATTTGCGCACAGCCTGAAGTAAAATGTTAGTTATCACGGGAATTTGACTGATTGAGTTGTCGCTTGTAAGCTGAGATCCTCTATTGTTCTCGTTATTCTGTGCTACTTAATTATTTAGCATTTGCCTGTGTGCTCTGAATACCATCTATGATCCAAAAGAGGAAGCTCGGTAAGCAGATTTTCCTGAATTTTTTTTTTTTTTTTTTTTTTTGTAAAAAGCAGGAAAGCATTACATTGAATGATTTAAAATTCCTTTTTGTCTCGTAGCTCAAGTGTTGGGCGTTGGATCTGGAGCCTTCGGCTCCTGGGTAAGGCCTTATCACCAAACTCTACCCTAAGTCCTCTGTGAATTCCATTTTATTTTGAGACAGACTTTCACTAAATCTGCAGAGTTGGCGTCCAGCTGGAGACTCTCCAGTTTCTGCCTCCAGACCAGCTGAGGTCACAGGTATGGCCACTGTCACCTCTGTATGGGACATTATAGTCTTACAAGGAAGAGTTAAAATGCATTTTGCTCGATTTTTAACAATTTAACTATTTAGTTCGTTGGGTTTTCTGAGACAGGATTTCACTCTGGAGCATGAATTGGTCTGGAACTTGCTATGTAGCCCAGGCTGGCCTTGAACACATGGCAATCCTCTTGCTTCAGTGTCCTGATGCTGAGGTTGCAGGCGTGAGCCCCTATAGGCTTGCATTTTATTCTTTTTTGTTTACTGTATTCAGTTTTGATCACTAAATAATTATCAAGCCAGGCATGGTGGCACACACCTTTAGTCCCTGCAGAGGCAAAGGCAGAGGCAGGTAGGTTTCTGTGAGTTTGAGGCCAGCCTGAGCTACATGGTGAATTGAACCCAGGAGCTCATACAAACTCAGACAAGTGCTCCACCTCCGGCTTGTTTAAAATTCATCTATCAATCTATATATTTATTTATTTATTTATTTATTAATGTATTTATTTACTTATTATTTTGAGACACTGTCTTGCTATTTAGCCCTGGCTGGCCTGCTACTTGCTTTGTAGTCGAGAGGAGCCTTGAACTTGTGGCAATCCTGTGGCCTCTGCTTCCTGGCTATTGAGATTATGGTGTGTGCCACCATACTGGGTCTTCTTTCTTTCTTTTTACATTGGAGCCAGGTTCTTACTGAGTTGCCCAGGCTAGCATTGAACTTGGTATCCTCTTGGATCCATCACAGTGGAAAGAATTCCAGGGTGCTTCCGTCCTTTCTGAGAAAAGTTAATAGTGAAGCTGAGTGCGTTGGGTGCACACCTGTGAAGACAACTTCAGAGGAGGAAGAGGAAGTAGGGGGATCCTGAGGGGTTTTTAGGTTGGTCTGCTCGATTTATCCTGTTGCAAAGAAAGTTTATATGATATGCTGATTTTCTTTACACTTGTAAAATATTGTGTGTGTGCTGTACAGCATATAGTTAAGGTGCGTGAAGCAAAGAAAGATTCTTGTAGTTTTACCACTTAGTTTTCAGCTTCCCCTAGGGAAACCACCATCCCTGCTCTGGTGATCCTAAGTCCCTTGTGCAGATTTGCTGCTGTCTGGGACATACTTCCTTAATCTGTTTTGTTTCTCACACATGTCATAATAACTCTCCTATGTCATTAAATAATTTACTTAAAAAATTTTGTCTTGAGACAGGATCTTACTATGTAGCCCCGGGCTGGCTCCACAGTCCAAATCCTCCTGCCTCTGTCTCCTGGGTGCTGGATGACCCCCGAGCACCACTGAGTATGCTATAGTGAATGACGTTCCTCAGAAGGGCTCTGGCCTTTTTCTCTATTCTACACAAGTGCATTTTGAGTTGGGAAACTGTCTGGAGCCAGCAAGAGAAGAAACTCGAGACCAAAGCTTCCAAATTCTGTGGGATAAAACACCATTCTCAAGTTTTCTAAAACATTGTGAATTGATAGTTTTGAAAAAAAAAGAAGTAAGAAAGATTATATAATAGAAATATTGTCAATAAAATATTAAATATTTTATAGAAAACTGGTATGCAGCCTTTTCTATTATTAGAGGAATAAATGTAAAAGAAATTGATCTATAAGTTTGTGTTTATTCTCAGTGGTCCAGACCCAGAAATAGTTACACAGAGGACTCTTGTTTACACCACTTGAGTCACCCAGACAGGAGGCTACTTTTCACAGACAGTCAATAGAGGAAAGGTTAAGCAATAAGCTGACTTTGCTATTTGAGATTAAAGCCAACAACATTCAGCTGTCTCTCATCTTCCACGCATAAGAAGGCCCGGAAGGAACTCTGGGATGAGTTCGGTGGAAGATCATCGTCTGCCCGTGAGATCATCCTACACGTCAGTTCCATGTTCAAGAAAGAGCGTGCACGAGAGAGCTGTCTGGCATTCTACCCTTCCTCCTGCACAGACACATTCAAGAATGATTCACACTCTTGCTTTTACTCAGATCAATTCTTTCTAGCAACATAAAACATAATGGAGACCAGATGTGATCGCATGGCCCTGTCATCCCGGCATCTGGGAGGCAGAGGCAGGAGTAGAGAGTTACAAGTTGAGGCTGGTCACATATGAGATTTTGTCTCCAAGAAGAAGAAAAAGGAAGGAAGAGGAGGAGAAAGTGGTAGTGGTCTGTCATGGGAGTACAAGTTTATAATCCCAGAATTTAGGAGGCAGAGGCAGAAGGATCGCCTCGAGTTTGAGGTCGCCCTGGTTTACACAGTGAGTACCAGGCCAGTTGCGGCTACAGAGAGAAATACTGTCTTTTAAAAACGGGCTGTAACTAAGGACACAGAATCAAAGAATAGAATTTGATTAATGTACCACACCTATGTGGAATTTTATCTTCTGGGTATACCATCGCCGTAATCAAGATAGTGAATACCCAGCACACCAAAGCCTCCTTCAGCCCACTCAAGAGTTCTGTTCTCTGAAGATCCTGTCCCTCCCCACTACTGGGCAATCTGTTTTCTGTCAGTATAATCTCATTTTCGTTTTGAAGGATCTTATGTCAACGGCACCACGCTAATTGTGCTCTTTCCTTCTGGCTTCTTGTAATCATTTTCAGGATTAAGTGATTATTTTCAGATTCATACAATGGATGGATCCATCGTTTATTCACTGTACTGCCGACTGGGTCCCATTAAGCCGCGTGCACTGCGGCTTGCTCTCATGTGTTTGCTTTGTTCCGTGTTCTCGCTGTGATGCACGAAGCTCTTACCAGCACCAGTGATACAAGTTTTTATGTCAATGCAAGCTTTCTTTTCTCTTGGCTAAACACCGAGGAGGAATCAAATGGTTGCTTCAGTTCCGGTTATTCCACCGCAGTTCCAATACTTGGCTAGTTCTCTGGTTTGTAGTCATTCTACTAAGCACGAAGGGTCATCACCCAGAGGGAGGGTTCAGTGGACACCTCCATAATCATGGCGGTCCTGTTAGTTACTGTTTAGCCATCATCTTTGATGAAAAAGTTCAAATCTTTTGCTCACTTAAAATAGTCTTTTGTTGGGTGCTGTGGTGCACATCTGTAATCCTGGTATTAGAGAGGCTGAGACAGGAGGATCACTTGTAGATCAAGGCCAGCCTAGGATGTAGTGTGAGGCCTTGTCTCAAAAACAAAACAAAACAAAAGCAAAGGGCCAACAAGAGGACTCAGCAGATGAAGGTGCTTGCTACCACCTGACAACTCTAGTTCAATCCCTGAGCCCCCACATGGTAGAAGGAGAGACCTGGTTGCCGCTAGTTTTCCTCTGACCCTACCCCACACACGCACACACACACACACACCAAATCAAATGCAAAAGAATTTAAAAAGCAACAACAACCAAAACAAGAAACAAACTAAATTAAGACATTAAGAAAAAAACTGTTGTATTCTAAGTTCTTTGTATGCTTAGATGCAAGTCCTTTATCACATATGTAATTTGTAGGGTTTTTTTTTCTCCCAGTCAATAATGTTTCAGTTGTGATGAATAGAATTGGATTGACTTCAGATGACTACCACTAGTGAGAAGCCCAGATCTAGAATAAAAAAATTTTAAAAAGCAACATAATTGATTAAAGTCACTGGTAGTGACATCTTCCCTCATCAGTTGCATACTAGGGAGAGGAGAGATAGCTGTTTTTATTGAGGATGAAACATATCTGATCACTTTTAAGGCCAGAGTTAACACTGCAAGCCTCTGATCTATCGCATGATGTTGGTATTAACCTCAGGACACCCAGGGAGATAAGGAAAGGTAGAGAATGTACCAGCCAAAAGCAGAAGTCTAGAAACTCAGAGTTCCTGAAATACTCTGCACTGGGTTTGTATGCTGAGGATGTCTAGGCAAGTGAGATGCCTTTGGTCAGGGCTGTCGTCACTTGATGTCAGAGGGAGGAAGGGCAGCTGGTTGCCTCATGGTTCTAGAGACCTTAGGTGTTGGCCTCTCAACACCTATCTTCACATTCACATAGTTTTCCTTGTGTGTCTGTGACCTAACCTCTGCCTTAACGTAGAACTGGGAAATCCAACCCAGGGGTCCTGTACTTGCGTATGATAGACAGCTATCCTCCCCAGCCCATCCCCCAACACTGGGCTCCATCTCCAGCCTGGTCCTATTCATCAAGCATACCGATGATGATGGCACAGAGCTCACTCTAATGATCTTTAACTGTAATATGTCTTTAAAGACCCTGTCTCACTGCTGGGAATAGAACTCAACTAGTAAAGTATGTATGAAGCCCTGGGTACATGTTCATTCTGTGGCTAGCCTGGTCTTCATAAGACCCTGTCTCAAAAATAAATAAATACAGCCGGGTGGTGGTGGCTCACGCCTTTAATCCCAGCACTCTGGAGGCAGAGGCAGGCAGATCTCTATGAGTCGGAGGCCAACCTGGTCTACAGAGTGAGTTCCAGGGCAGCCAGAGTTACAACAGAGAAACCCTATCTTGAAATTTAAATAAATAAATAAATAAATAAATAAATAAATAAATAAATAGAATTAAATAAATAAATAAATAAATAAATAAATAAATAAATAAATAGAATTAAATAAAAAAAAAATATACATATCTTTATGTATGTGGGATATACACCTGTGATCCCAACACTTGGGAGGCTGAGATAGGAAGACTAGAGCATCATTATCTGGAGACTAACCTGGGCTACATTGTTAGACAATCTCTAAAAGAATAGACTCTGTCTCCAAATACACATTCTGAGGCACTGGAGATTAAGATTTTAAAACACAATTTATCCGGAACAATACAACCACCTGAATGGAATGTGTTTCTAATCCAGTCTACAGCAGCATAGCTTCAAAGTGAGGAGACTTCTTGGGTGGTTTGAAGAATGAGCCCGCCAGCTTGGTGGCATGTAGTTGTACAGTCTCTTAGTAACTCATTCTGTCCTGGTCCACTCGTCCCGTACTCTTCCCGGGCAATTGTACAGCCGGTTCCTGAGCTCTGTTCAGTGTATGGGGTCACTCCACCTTGGCCCTCTTCATCTACTGGACAGGACAGTTGTTTGTTGGGACTTATCAGTGTGCTGTGGGACCTTGGGTGGTATTCTTGGCCTTGGCCCATTAGAGGCTAGCACCTAGACCGTCACTGAGAATTCTCGTTCTGTATAACATTTCCTTTTTTAGTTCCCTCAAGGAAGCTGGGCATATTGCTGCGCCCCTATAATCTTAGCACTTGGGTGGTGGAGGCAGAGAGAAGTTCAAGGCCACCCTTGGTTACACAGAGAGTGTAAGGCTACACAGAGCTACATAATCAGACATCAATGTCTGCTCAGCAGCCTCTACTGTTTACTGGATTCTATTTCCCACGAGTCTTGTTTATATAAGGATTAACTTGATGTCCTTTCTGCCCTGCACATATCTCCATCTGTCCTTTCTCTCCATCTTGCTCCTTCTCCTCTGTCCATGTGGGTCAGTGCCTAAATCCACCGATTAAGAATTGACCTAATCTAAAAAGCCAAGAAGTGACACCGCAAGCATTACTGACAATAAGGTGTTCAAAAGGCAATGGGAATAACTCAGTTCACTTCTCAGGTTGTGTTTGCACCTTACGCAGGAATAGTTATTTGATAACTCACTGGAGGATTCTTGAAGAGAACTTTAAGCAGTGATGATAGGTTCAAACAAATATTTGTAGAATGTAGGTATTTCTGCCTAGTGGTTACATTGTATGACGTTGGTCCTATTCTAGCTCAATGACAGGTAAATGGTCCTTTGTGAATTCTAAGTCATTCCTTTCTATTATCTGCTTAACATTGGAGGTGAGCACACAGCAAATCCATCGGATAGCAGTATTTTTCTTGCAGGATTATTGGGACATTTCAAATAGATAACTCACGTTAAGTCCTGAGAATGGAGCCATCACTGAGAAAGGGTTCCAGGGCATCAGCCATTGTTGCAAACTCATCAAACAGAAACTGAATTCCAGTTTTGACAGGTGCACCGAGCAAGGGGGATACGGCTGAGCCAAAGGTAGCAGTTATGAAAACAGTATTAGGGATTAATAACGCCCTGGTATTAGTAGTTACAGTTTACTGTACCCGTCATAGCTACACGCTTAGGGCCCTTTTATTTACTGTTTCTCTTGTCCTTCACAAACATCTTGCACAAATATACCTTACATGTCTGTCTCATTTCATCAGTGAGAAGCAGATGGCCCTGAAATAAGAAGCGGGAAAGGTCTATGCACATCATGTTTTTCCTTCTCTTTTGTTCATTTGAACTCTACCTTGTTCTTTAGTTTCAGCTCTAAGGCCACTTCCTGTGAGGATGTTCTAGCCTTCACCCCCAGCCCCAGACAGGCTGGGTCCTTCCTTTACGTGCCTAATACCAGAGTACATGATTGTTCAATGCTCATGCTATGGTGAGTATGTTACTCATGTGCTATTTTTCATTTCTTAGGCAGTTTTTATCTTTCTGAAGGCAGGAGCTCTCCCTGTGTTTTCAATACTCAGTACATGGCAAGAATTCGATGAGTATCCTTCTTTAAGAAAAGAGAAGCCAGGCAGTGGTGGCATTCGCCTTCAATCTCAGCAGAGGCTGTGAGTTCGAGGCCAGCGTGGTCTACAGAGTGAGTTCCAGGACAGCCAGAGTAACAACAGAGAAACTCTGTCTTGAAAAACCAAAAAAAAAAAAAAAAGTTCTGTAGTCTGTGGGACTAGAACCCAGGGCCTTGTGAGTGCTAAGTAAATGTTCTACACACTGCATAGCGAGACCCCTGAATCTCTCTTGAGTAAGTGAACAAATGTAGGAAGGGATACTGGGACTGCCAGGTAAATGATACTGAGGTCACATCCCAAAAAGGATTCAGACTCCAAGCTTGAGTAAACCCGTTATTTATTCTGTCTGTACTAGGGAGCAAGGGAACGTTTTTGAACATAAGCAGCTAGTCTTGGAATCCAGGTTAAAGCTTCAGGAAAGGACTCGAGGACTCCGGGAGGCTCCTGTGGAAACACGGGAGATAGACAGGTGGTGACAACCTGAACTGGGTTATGTCAGAAAAATGGTCCGGTTTACACATTTAACCCTGGAAACTTTAGTGGGAAGCTAAGGAATCTTATTTTTAGTTGTCAGCCCCCCAAATCCCCCACTGAAAACTGGAACTTAAATAAGAAATTCTAAGGTTCTCAGTACCTGGTGGTCTGTTTAAAAAAGCAAAAACAAGAACAAAAACTTTCCCATTGCTCCTGCCTGGTAGCAGGCATTTTTCTGAGTGCTCTGATCTTTTGGAGAAGGGACGAGACACAGTGTGCCTTGAACCTGTGGCACCCAGCACGGAGCTCAGCAGATGGGTGCTCACTGTTGAAAGTTGCCTCTCAAAAACACTCAGTTTTGCAGTGTTTGATTTAGTGGCTCTCCGTAATTACACCCGTGTTCTTAAGCCCGCCTAACTGTCCTTATTCAGAGAAAAATGAAGCCTCTCCGTCTGGTGCTTAAAAGTGGATGGTGTCCTTTCTCTCACCAAATGACACTGTACATCCTTTAAAATTAGATTTAATTTAGCCGAGGTATAGTGCCATCCCCCATCCCTGTTCCCGATAGCTTTCGTCTGGTTGGTTTTCTTCCTGGACAGGGGTGTCTTGTAGTCCTGCACTAAACTTGCTACGTAGCTAAGGATGATCTTGAATTCCTGATTCTCCTGTCTCCACACTCCACAGCTGGGATTACAGATGTGAACCAACAAGCTTGGCTCCCAGCTAAATTTTAATTTTCCACCTTCTCTTCACACGTGCTGCTGGCCACCTACTACAAACCACTTTAAGTAGGCCTACCTAAAAGTTAAAGCTATTAAATTGTCCCAGGCCTGCACACCAGCCTGTGGCAAGATCCTCAGAGAAAGAGAGTCTCGCTAAGGTTTTTTAGACAAACTCTAAGTGGTCTGGGCTAATGTTGAACTCGCTGTGTGGCCCGCGACGGTCTCTTCCGGTAAGCTTAACTCAGCCTGCTGACTGCTGAGGTTCCAACCTGCAGCACTGTGACTAGCTTGGTCTTGGCTTTTTAAATAAATCAGGTTGAAGCTGAGGCAGGGTGTCAGCTGCTAGTTCAAGGCCACCCTAAGCTACAGTATTTGAGCCCTGCCTCAGGAAAAAAAAAAAAAAAATCTAATCTAGGTTTCGTGTCTTAAATCTGGTGGGGGTCAGAGGAACCATTCCTGCTGAATAGACTCGAATTTTGGATGTAGAGGCGTGCCACGTGGGCTTCTCAGGGCTTAAGAATCTGGGATTTACAAGTGTTCTAGTCTAATCTTTTGGTATAGCCCCTTCACTGTAAATTCTGATGGAGACAGGGAGGAGGACCACGTGCTTTGTCCTGATTCTGTCCTCCAGCCTTATCTATGCAATTTCTCTCCTATCTGGAGCTTCTTGGGGCTTACTCACTCAATGACTCTGGTAGTCTAAGATTTGTCCTATCATTTGTATCAAAAAGCAAGAATTTCCAATTTGAATTCCTTTATTTTACAATCTTGGAATGGTTATCAGTCTCAGAGGTCATTCCAAGGGACAAGTAAAATTTGAAGACTATCGTAAATATCCGAAGGGCAAGCAAGGATATCAAGATTAGCAGTTCTCAGAACAGTGGCCAGCAAAAAATCATGTGTCCTCTGGAGATACCGGAGGTGGGAGAGTAGGCTGAGGGGGTGGTGGTGGTACATGCGTGTGTGTGTTGGGGGGAGGGCGTCAGGGGCTGCACATGAGAAAATGAAGAGATATCAGAAAGCATATGGAGAGTAGTTCTGGAGAAGACAGGATGCAGAAGGACCACACAGCACACTGCTCCTGCCACAAGGAGTTAATTTACTCCTTGGACAGCTCTGAGTCATCCTTCTGGGAGCCTGATCTGAAGCCAGCACAGGCCTGCACTCACAGGGCCCTTAATCTGGGGGCATAGTCAGAAACACGTCACAATAGAGAATGATAAATCTAACAATAGAGGGAGGCCCCAAGAGTAACTTCAGAGTATGCTAAAATATGCTAGTGCCAGTGACATCCGTCTGCAATGATCCAGGGGTTTGTAGAGCCCCTACATTTGTCTGTGGGTGGTGAGGTGCAGAGGGGCGCGAATGTGCCTGGGTGCACAAATGGAGGTTAAAGGACAGTTGGCAGGAGTTGGCTCTCTCCTACTACCAAATGGGTACGGGGATCTATTTCAAGTGGTTAGGTTTGTCAACGATATCTTTACCTGCTAAGCCACCTCCTAGGTTCTCTCTCTCTCTCCCTGCCTCACGCTCTCTCTTTCTGGTTTTTCAAGACAGGGTCTCTCTATTATAACTCTGGCTGTCCTGGAATTCACTCTTTATACCAGGCTGGCCTCAAACTCACAGAGATCCGCCTGCCTCTGCCTCCCTGGTGCTGGGATTAAAGGCATGTGCCACCACCACCTGGCTTTCTCTCTCTTATTAGCACAAGAAATAGCTGCTAAGCGAGAATACATGAGCAGAGAACCACATCCATCACATCCAGTCGTTTTTCAGTGATACTTCTAGTATGGAGCAGATGTTTTCAAGTAGTTACTGAGAAGGGTATAATAAAGAAGCAGGAACTGGGTGTGGGCACGTGTACCTGTAACACCA
This sequence comes from Cricetomys ansorgei, assembly GCA_026225945.1. Taxonomy (NCBI): domain Eukaryota; kingdom Metazoa; phylum Chordata; class Mammalia; order Rodentia; family Nesomyidae; genus Cricetomys; species Cricetomys ansorgei. The sequence goes on from JAMJFZ010001816.1 coordinate 2,770,266, forward strand.
GCACTTTCGGAGTGCAGGCAGGAGGATCAGCACTTTCAAGACCCCTCAACTCTACAGTGTGTTGAAGACCAACCCGGGCTACATGAGATCCTATTTTAACCTCCTCCTAAGAGAAAAGCGAGTTTTATGTTAAAGGTGAAAACTTCTGTGAGCTGATTTAATGAATAAATATGTGCAATTACTACAGCAAAGCCAAACTCCCTTATAAATATCTAAGGAAAGAGACACACTGAGTACCCTGTCTTGATCATCATATGCTGTATTGATTTACTGAGTTATGATAGGTCCAATATAATCATGCACATAAAATTAAAAATAGAGTTGAAAGGCCAGAGATCTGGCTCATCTGGTGAAGGGGCTTGCTGAGAAGCTTGGCTGCCTGAATTTGACCCTCTGACTACACCAAAAGTGGAAGGGAAGAACTCTCAGTACAGAGTTGTTCTCTGAGCTCCCCGTACGCACTGTGGCACAGGAACGCACATTTTACAAAAAAGAAATAAAGGAAGGAAGGAAGGAAGGAAAAGAGAGAGAGAGAGAGAGAAAGACAAGAACCTCTTACAGGAGGCAAAACAGGATAGCCAGGATGGTGACTCATGCCAAGAATCCCAGCACTTGGGAGACAGAGGCAGGAAGATCATTACAAGTTCCGGGCCAGCCTGGTCTACAAAGCAAGTTTCAGGCCACCTAAGGACACAGGGTAAGATCTTGTCTCTAAAACAAAACAAAACACATAGGGATAACCATCTCTATCAATTACCTTAGGCTAAAATGAAATCTGGTCAGATTCCTCTTACTCTTTTTTTTTTTTTTGATGGTCTGAAGAAATGACTCTGTTGGTAAAGCACATACTGGACATTAGGAGCCCTTCCCCCAGGACCCATGTGAAAAGCGAGGCCCGGCACCAGGAGCCTGTAAACCTAGTCGTGGAAGGAAGTGCTGAAGCAGGCAGATCCCTGAAGCTCACTGGCCAACTTGCAAACAGATGAGCTGCAGGTTCCCTGAGAGATCTGATCTCAAAAAACAAATAAATAAATAAATAAAAATAAAGGTTGGAAGTGGAGCCTGGCGGCACAGGCAGACGGATTTCTGTGAGTGCCAAGCCAGCCTGACCTACACATTGAGTTTGAGGTTGCCAGAGTTGCACAGTGAGACTCAAAAACCAAACAAATAAACAATAACAACAAACAACACAACAACAAAGCTGAGAGAGACCGTGTATGTCCCGGTCTGTATCCGGACGGAGATAGTTCGGACAAAGAAAGATGGAATTAGCTAGTGTCTGAAAATCACAACAAAACAGTCTTGACACAGAAAGAGCTGCAATTAGCTGCTCGCAGGCAGTATAGTTTCAACCTAGTGGGAAGAAAATGAGCCTGCAGATGTAGCAGAGAGTGCGGTAGGGAACTGCAGGGAAAACAGGGACGGTAACTTCTAGAATAATGTCGTCTGTGAAGAACAGCTAAATTAATTGAAGGTGAAGCAAGTTCTATGTAGTCAATAATACAGTTCACCTGAATGATAGCCAATGCTCAAAACGTTATATTTCACTTAAATGAAATGCCGACTCCCCGCGTAGCTTCAAATGCAATGTTAACGATGGTGGTGTTTTTCTCACTAAGATGCTTACTGCCACGGAATCCTCATTCCTTCGCTGTAGCTTTTCATTGCTCTGTTTTAGCTGTCTTCCTTTTAGGTTAGACCACAACTTTATAGCTGGCTCCAACAGAGTGTGTGCGTAGGGAGGAATGGGTGTGTGTGAAACACCGGTTTCCTGAGAGTGGGCTAGCCTTAGCTACAGTGAGTTTAGGATAGCCTCAGCTCCCTATGTACCTGAAGCCCGTTCTGACTCTACCGCTCCCACTTCCTAAGTGCTGGGATTATAGGCTTGTACCATCACACCCAGCTGTATAGTTCCTCATTTTTAACTGTTAGGTTGTATCCGTGCTGGGCAGATTCAATCATTAATCGGTGTTTTGTAACTGAGACTTTGGTGACACCAGCCTTTCTGTTTCATTTCTTTCAGTTCCTAGTGAAAGCTAAGCACGTACTAGGCATTCATAAAGTACTTGTTGACTGATGACATCTGGTCTCAATATGCATAATCCAGTAAATAATTTTGATGTCTTATAGAAAATAATTTTGAAAGGCAATTCAATCATCTGCAACTATTTCTTTTCTTTTTTCTTTTATTATCTATTTGTTTGTTTGTCTGTTTGTTTTGGTTTTCGAGACAGGATTTCTCTGTTGTAACTCTGGCTGTCCTGGAACTTACTCTGTAGGCCAGGCTGGCCTGGAACTCAAGGAGATCCCCCTGCCTCTGCCTCCCAAGTGCTGGGATTAAAGGCATGCCTCAACCCTCCCGCTCCATAGCTATTTCTAATCATATAATTTATAATACAGGGAAAACATCTCTGGACAATTTTTCTCTGGTAAAATCAAGAAAGATCTGACTTTTTCCTTCTAATTTTTTCAACCTTGTTTAGAGCTCAGGCCCTGTGTTAGGTTCGAGGAGGACACGTGGATTTGCAGAGCAGGTAGCTGAAGAAGGGCCTTGCTTCTGCTGTTCCATCTCTGTGTCTGGAGCGTAGGTGGCTGGCCTGGCCAGACTTGTGAGCTAGGACTCTCTTGCATGCAAATGATAGCACCCATGTGCTGTGACTGTACATATTGAAAATTCAATTGCAGGTGTATTTGCAAATTAGATTTTGAGGGGGAAGCTTAAGCAAATCCTTTTGAAAATGAATCCCTCCAAGGAGTGAGAAATAAAGCAACAAGGAGAAAGGTGACAATCAAAAACCTGTTAAAATCTAATTTCCAGAAAGGAACCTGAGCGCCTAATGACATTTATGCTTTCACAGCGAGGTGTTTAACAGTCGTCTCGTGTCAGCCGCTTCCTTTATAAATGCCGCTCGGCAGAGTTGTCAGTTCCCTGTGCTTCAGAGAGCTCAAGCCTCACGGGTCTTAAATGCTCTCAATGAGTTGCTGGTGCGGTCGGAAGGACGTTCTTTTCTTTGCCCATCCTGATTCTCTATAGGAACCTGAAGTGGACTATTTGCCTCAGTCGCTGACATGTGAAGTCAGCCACTGTCAATTCATGCCCTTTGTCCTTCACTTTGTCCTCAAAATTATGGTCAAGAAAGGGCTGAGCCAACCAGCCATTTAAAAGCCTTAGAAGATGGGGTGGCAATGGAGTTCTTATGCTTAAACAAAAGAAAGGCATTATTCTTATTTAATTCACTCTTCGTTCACATTACTATACGTCCCCTAAGGTGGGGTGTGTGTGTGTGTGTGTGTGTGTGTGTGTGGTTTCCTCTGTTAATTCCACTGTCTAAAGGTTTTTTTACCATAACTACTGTTCTGTTTCGTTCTGGACCCTGTTTACTTTTTCTCACATTCTTGGACACAAGCAAGACAAGACAGCAGTAGAAGAGAAGAATCAGGAGCAGCAGAAACCCAGATCTTACATTTCAACCACACTGCGGAGTGTGAGGAGAGCAGCGTGTGATCAGCTCCACGTTGTTATCTGCAGTTCTGCAGCTGACCTTGATCATGGGTCAGGTGCCTCAGGATCCAAAGTCTTCCTCTCCCCTCCATGATAAGCAACAGGACTTAAGTTGGGAAAACATGAAATCACCCAGTTTGAACTTATCAACTGGTTTATAAAATAATCCGAAGTGGTCTCCTGTGACTGGGTTTAAACAGGGAGATTGTGATTGTGTTTGATTTCTGCCAGATTCTATGAATTGAGATAGCTGAACCTGTTAAAAATAAATGCCATATAGAGAGATATGTTTTCTGAAAGTACCACTTAATGTTTGCAAAACTTGTAGACGCATGGGTTTCTGATTGGTATGTACACAGAGACCCCTCCTATGTAAATACATACATTCTAAATGTACCTGAGAGCTTCAAGCAGCTCTTAACATGATATGACAAGAGGAACATTTGTTAATCAGAAAACTTACAACCTATTCATACTTACTGTTTGATTATTCCTTTGCTGACCTCTGAGGTCCTATTGTTGATTGAATTAGTTATAGTAACTTATATTTATTTTAGCAACCAGCTATTATGAATGCAAACCCTTCTTATCGCCAGATGATTGATAGGCACATTAAGAAGTTGTTCAACAGGTTGCTTAGCTTGAAGAAATACTTAAATCCTGATAGGTTACTTCTCCCCACCTCCACCCCCCTACTTTTATCAGCAAAGAGTGAGAATTAGCCCAGATAAGCCCACAGTAACAAAAAACTTATTTCCAAAGTAAAATGTTGTCATTTCTTTACATTTCATTCTTCTAGGAGCAGGATACTTCATATTCTGGAAGTATCCTTTTGTAGATTTAAATGTACTTTTGGTAAGTTGAAACCAATTGCTTTCTGGGCGTTAACCAGGGAAGACATACTGGGAAAGTTACTGTGAATCCATCTAAAGTGATGAACCTCTTGCTGGAATGACTCAGCAGGAGTGAGTGTGTGTGTGTGTGTGTGTGTGTGTGTGTGTGTGTGTGTGTGTGTGTGTTTTCTTCTTGCTGTCTGTTTTGGTTTTTTTTTGCATAAAGTCTCCATTTTGGAAAGGCTCTCAAGCGAGTGGAGTGGCATAATTTAGCCTCACGAATGCCTGACATTTTTCCTACTGGTGTAAATACTGTTTAGATTTTTTTATATTTAAAGAAACATAAGCACAGCAGAGGAAGAGTAAGATAAATTGTCCATGGTTCTCTGATAGAGAAACAGGGCTTGAAGTTTCTTTGTCAGTCTAGTGTTTGGTACGCAGGCCCATTAGGGCTCCTTGGCCAAATCCGGCTGTTCTGGGTACACAGGCACCCAGCACACAGGAACCCAGCACACAGGCACCCAGCACACAGGCACTCAGTACCCAGGCACCCAGTACCCAGGCACTCAGTACCCAGGCACCCAGTACACAGGCACCCAGTACACAGGCACCTAGTACACAGACACTCAGTACCCAGGCACCCAGTACACAGACACCCAGTACACAGGCACCCAGTACACAGGCACCCAGTACACAGGCACTCAGTATCCAGGCACCCAGTACACAGGCACCCAGTACACAAGCACCCAGTACACAGGCACTCAGTATCCAAGCACCCAGTACACAGGCACCCAGTACACAGGCACTCAGTACACAGGCACTCAGCACACAGGTACCCAGTACACAGGCACCCAGCACACAGACACTGCAGCTAGTACACAGAAAAACCCAGTTATCATCACAACGAGTGGGTAACTGAAAGGGTTTGAAAGGAAGGTCAATAAGTTGCTAGGAAATTCTGTTGTGTGACTTTCAGCTTCAAAGGGTGTCTGGTGATGTGTAAGGGCATTTCAAAAGACCTCAATTTCTGAGAGCGACTTTTTATGTAGAATGATCCTTCTGCCTCCCTAGTCCTAGGATCACAAGGATGCCTCACCATGCCTGGCTTTTATATAGAATGGTATAATCTCATATTAAAAAGAAATTATGACTGGTGTGTGTGTGTGTGTGTGTGTGTGTGTGTGTGTGTGTGTGTGTGTACTCGGGCAGGCATGCATGAGAGTGCTATTGCACACATGGATTTCAGAGGACAACCTTGTGAACTTGGTTCTGTCATTCTACCTCCCGTGACTCCTGGAAGTGGAATTCAGACCATCAATGCTTAGCAGGACCTGTTGAGCCATCTCCATGGCCCCTAACTGTACCATATTGTACACATTCTAAAAGAGCAAACAGCCGAGTGATACAATGATGATGTAAGGCAGTTTGGAAATTAAAATTTCAAATTAAAAAAAAAAAGTCTGAGTGGTGGTGGCGCACGCCTTTAATCCCAGCACTTGGGAGGCAGAGGCAGGTGGATCTCTGTGAGTTCCAGGCCAGCCTGGTCTACAGAGTGAGTTCCAGGATGGCCAGGGTTACAACAGAGAGACCCTGTCTCAGAAAAAAAAAAAAAAAAAATTCAAATTGAGAAGTTGTGGCAGGAGCGTGAGGGATGATCGCTTTGAGATCCGGAGGGCGGGGCCAGGCTCTGCTGCGTACACTCCGAGCCCTTTGTCATTGGCACATCAATGAATGGACAGAGTGGACAGCCACATAATGGCGGAGCATCTAATCATTAATGGAGTCCCAGGCTCTGAGTTCTCTCCTCCACTTCTACCTGTTTCCCTGGAGACAGTTCCTTGTCAATTTTCTTGAATCACATTAATATTAAACTACAAGTTTGAGTCAGGAAGGATTCAAAGTATCTGAAGAGTAATATTTATATCTTCCACGTGACATTTTCATCTCACGGATAAATGCTTAAAGAGGTACCTGAGAACATGGAAAAATAAGGAAACAGAGTTCAGAAATAAAGTATGGAACTTGTTAGACTGGTTTCTTCCTAAAACTCGGTGGATTATAGCTCTTTGTTTTAAACCATCAGAACAGCGATGATTAAATATCAGATTCCTCCGAGCCCCTCGCTGCTGCTGCTGCGAAGTCTTGATAAAAGCGTTGTATTTACGAAACCGTGCTTCCCACACGACTTTCTTTCAAGATGTTGTTTTCCCCATGTCTGCTTTTTTATTACCTGACAGTTATTGAAAGGTTAGATGTCGTCGACTTTCCCAAGATTTACTTTTTATATTGCCAAATCAACCCCCTTCCCCCCCAACCCTGACACATCACAAAAGCAAGAAACAGTGAGGCCCCTTCAAAGCAGGTGTCAGGAGACTCGGCTTCCATTATTGACTGTGACATGTGACTCTGGATAAGTCAATGAATTCACGTGGCTCAGTCTCCCTCGCTGCATAATGGGGATAATAATGTCTCTCCTTCCACATACTTCACAGGGTGGTGGGTTTTCTTTTCAGTTTAAAGGACTAATTAGTTAATGTTTGTGAACCTCTTGGGGCTCCTTTGATAAAATACAAAGCGCCATTATTTATGACAGTAATAATAGTGTCTTGGGCATGTAGGTTTCCTTTCATCCAGAGAATCCAAAGTACTTTACCACTGGGATTGTAACTTTACAGAGGGTTCCTATGTGGTGGCTGGCTCTGGGTTTTCACAGGAGAGTCATTAAGTCTCGCAAAAACTTCTTTCATCATTTGCATAATCTTCGAAAGACAGAAGAGCAGGTCTCCAAAGAGATCTGGGAAGGAGCTAGCAGGGCTTCTGTGTCCCTTACCACTGAAGTCTCAGGGATTAGGAACATGGAAAGTCAGTGTTTCCAACCCCCTCACTTCCAGAACAAGTCC